>CM045741.1:35407515-35410015 GCA_024760905.1 Plotosus lineatus
ACGAGAGCAGAGACGGCAGCCGTTGCTTTTGGCGTGACTGACCTCGGCGCAGGGTGGGGGGCGTGTGTGCTTGGCCCCACCTGCATCGGATCCCAATATATCTTGCAAGTCTTCATACCACGCCTCCAACTCTGCACCACACAGCGGCGCCACGCCGGGGGGGTACATCCACTCCGCAGTCATCTCAACCAATCAGCTGCTACGCACAGACACGACGACTCAACACACTCCTACACCCAGCACACCAGACCTGGCCCAGAAAATAATTAGTTTTGGGGGGGGGGAGTTTTTTGTTTGTTTGTTTGTTTGGCAAAGCAAAAGTCTTAAATTTTACACCAAAAAATAACCCCACCCATGATCTCGTGCAGTAGTGCTTCTGAGATTACTTTAATGAAGTCAGGACTAAAGTAGCCAGATATTGACAGATGAAAATATCCAGTTGTTTAAGGACACTTGGTGGCCAGATGGAGTTACTACAGCGATCACAAGTCCAATAGACCATTCAACTTCAAAACACTGAGGACTAAATCAAGGCGCATGCTCATGCCACAAGCACTAACTTTACTGTAATATTCTCAATCACAGCACATTAAAAAAAAAAAAAAAAAAAAAAAAAAAAAAAAAAAAATCAACATAATATACCTGTAGAGCTGAGACAGATCAGAAGTGTTCAGCAAACACACACACACACACACACACACACACACCCAAACCCTTCTTTACCTTAAAAGCGTTTCTTCTTAATCAAGTGTGGTTGTGAGTTGTCAGTGATATTGTGTCCCAGCAATTCTAAAAAAAAAACAAAAAAAACAAAACCCAACAAATAAACTTAAGTATATTATTATATACACAAGGTTTGTAAAGATAAAGGGAAATAAATTACTTAGAAAGTGAATGAATAAGAAATTTTTCATTACAAATTATAAATTAATTTATAAGGAAACGCGCATGCGTAATAAACTAGTTATTAATGCGTTATTAATACTGAATTACTGACGCACGGAATTGGAAGAAAAAAAGTCGCGCCATGAATGGAATGAAAGTGAATGAAAGCTGTAGAACTCACTGACAGTGAGTAAATGAAGGCGTTTTATTGGGTGATTAGCAGTAATGTGTGTTAATTCAGGTCACTGACTCTTTATGTAAACAATGGTGATTTTGTGTCCGCGGGCGCCCCCTGTTTCCCAGTCCGGGGTCAGAGAAGATCTCAAAGTCCGACGCGCGCTCAGTCCGGAACTGTAGTCCATGTTACAGTCTGAGACTACCACACCTTCAGCAGTGCTCCCTTAATGGTGTTGTTCAGGGGAAGCTTTTAAACCGGATGTCGTGTTTTATTGTCGGGACTGTCTCCAATTTCAAGTTCATCCGAAATGTTGTCCGACCTCTTCCTCCTCCTCCTCCTCTTCCTCATTCAGCACAACAACAACAACACTATCACACCGCCTGCTCGCTCCTCGTGGAGCACCACGGGGCAAAACCGTCAAGTTCAACATCAGCTGGCTTCAATCCATCCTAAATCTATAATAATAATAATAATAATAATAATAATAATATGACACACAGGTATCCGTGTATAAACCCTGACAAGTAGTTGAGTTACTTCCTTCATGTAATCGGAGAGTTTTCTCTCGAATCTCAGAGAAAAGTTGGATTAGAATGTCTCTTCTTAAATAAACAAGAATTAATTGAGAAGTTAAAGCTTTAAGAAAGAAAAGAGAGAGAGAGAGAGAGAATGGTTCACTATACACGTGTTAAAGAGTTATAACTGGCATAGTTATCCTTGGGTTATAATAATGAGGCTGTTAAATAAAATAAGATAAGATACAGCTTTATTAATCTCACAATGGAGAAATCCCAAGAAAAAATAATCTGAAAAGCTGTAGTTACGTCATGGAGCGTCAAAGTACACGACAGAAACAAAAGACACCCTTAAATACAACAAAACAGAATTATTATTATTATTATTAATAATAATAATAATAATACTATAATAATGTCATCAAGTTGAAATATGAAAGCGTTAGATATTGGCTATGGCTTAGAAATAATTCCAACAATTAGTAATTTAATTAAAAATAATGTCATGAAAAAACTCGAAAAGTAAATAGAAATGGAAATAAAAATAAAGAAATGCCTTGATGTTTTTTTTTTTTTTTTCTGAACGTGACGTCAGATAAAGCCCCTAACACTGGAAACAAAGTTGACCTTTAAACCAATCAAACAAGTGAAGGAATTAAAAAAAGGGGAAGAAAAAAAAACAGGATTAAATCGAACAATCGAATCAAGTCGAATTCTTTTGTGTGTTCGGTTCGAAACAAGAGACGATTAAAAGAAAGTCCCGACAAATAAGAAGTGAGAGCAACTGCTGTCCAAAAACAGCTGCGGGAATCGCTGCCAAAACACGAGCTGCTCCTCTAAAAGGGAAAAAAAAAAAAAAAAATAAAAAAAAACTCAAGTTCCCTCCGGAGCGGCTCCCAAAACTTCACCCGAAACTCCGACC
>CM045741.1:35415015-35635015 GCA_024760905.1 Plotosus lineatus
TGGATTACATTTCATGTATTAATTTGTATTGCTCTAATTTGCACTGGAGGATTTGGAGAGTAACTCCAGCCTGTACTTCAGACAGGAAATTTAGTGATACATTTCACACCCTGATGTTACCAGGCTCTTCCTGCAATCTACCTTCTCCAGGGCCCTGGAGATCTATCTACCTTCCTGGAGATTTTATCATCGACTTCTTTTAACTTCCCCAGGCAGTAAATCATCAGATGATCAGGTGTGCATGATTAGGGATAGAACCAAAGTCTTACTCTCCAGGAACAGGTTTAGGAATATCAGTCTTCTTCTTTTCCTTTCAGCTTTCTGCTTTTTTCAGGGGTCGCCACAGTGAATATCAGTAAAATATTTAAAATAAGGATTTTAATTAGAGAGAATATCACTGGATAGCTTTTCATTCCAGGATTTAATTCTGAAGCTGGTGCAATACTTTAGACTTTGAGAAAAGGGGGTCAATAGAGACCCAGGGATCCAGGAAAAGCTGTGACCACTAACCAGCCCTGCTGCCAGGCTTGGCAATGAAAAATGGGCATATCCAAAGCTGTCAGAAAATATTATTAATCACATAGACTGGTGGTGAATATTTGAAATTAAAACACAATTTAATCAGAATAAATTTAACTTATTTATAAAATTCACTTTCCATCAGGAGAGTCCTAACAGCGCTGGGGCCAATCAGGACAACACAAACTTTTCATGTGCGTTTTTATGCATTTGATGCAGAACCAGTTCATAAATGCTGGAGGCAGTAAATACAGACTCAGGGTCAAGTACTTACCAGTGCAATTCACTGTCAAACATTTAACCAAAGCTTTTCAAGATCGTATTTCTCAACCACCATGTATTTCTGCCATTCGAAGACCCAGATGAGTTAATGATAATGGTGGTTGGTTTTAAAATGTGATTTTCATCAATCCATGGAATTCCAGCGGTTTGCATAAGGTTTATGAATGGCCAAAAATATGACGCATACCGTCAGACCAGGCAGGTCATGGGTTTTTCACAGGGACGGAATGAGCCCAGTCGTGTCCGATTTATACCTTAAGATCAGTGGTCTGCAATTTTTTGCACCAGAGACCGGTTTTATGTATGAAAATGTTTCCGTGGACCGGTTAGAGTCCACTCCATAGTCTTGTTTTGGTGGCTGTCACCACAGAAAACCCCGCCTCACAAAGATGTGTGGTTCGAAACGGAAGAAGGGCTTTCAGTGCTTCTGTCGCAATGTCAAAAACAGTTGTTTATCAAAACAAGCTCTGGAAGCTCTAATAAAAAAAAAAAAAAGCGATAATTTGTATCATGAAAGATATTTTGTTTGCGGAACGGTATCGAATGATCTATGGACCGGTGGTTGGAGACCCCTGCCTAAGAGGGTTGGAGACCCTGGTTTGTTTTTTAGATCAGCAGACTCTTCTCCAGAACAGTGCTTCTTTCAGTACGTAGAATTTCATGTACACCAGTGATTTCTCAAATTTATTTTAGCAGCCACAGACACCTTTCAGGGATCCCAGATCTCCGCTATTTAGTGGAATTCCGCTATTTTTTATAAATTTATTCAATAAGTACAGTGTAAGACTGTTTACTAGTGCAGAGTAAATGTTGACATTTTGAATTATAGTGTTATACTCTTAACATACTAACTTGTAGAAGGTATGCTGACTAGTTGAACACAAATGTTTGTTGTGATAATGTCATGTGTTATGTGATCATTCTACAAAAAGTTGATAATTATTTCATAATTATGTTACACATGAATGACGAGCTTTAGGGCTATGCTACTTGAATTATGTGTGTTTATCTACATTGAAATAACCTTTTTAGTATGTTTTTTGTTTTTTTTTTTTTTACCATTATTTAAGATTTTTTGTTTAGTCTTTATGCATGTTACAAAACAATAATCATTAACTTAACTTGTTTGCATGATTTTTTACATGACATGCTCTGCCCCGTACCCTGCACGGGGCCCTGTGGCCACATTGACTCTCAGCTGAAATATTTAATTTCCTCTATTTCTACACCCGTTTCCTCTATTTTTTTCTAAACCTCACTGGGATCCCTGACCTTTTAATTACAAAATATGTGGAATGGACTGGTTGGTATTGATGTATTTTTTTCAAGCATAATCTTACTAAACATAAGCTTCGGTATTTAAATGTGTTTCTTGTTATTGTACGAGTTGTAAGTGTTCTAGAGTTTTTATTTATTTTTTATTTTTTTTATTTTTAATCTGTAACCTTTTCATCTGCAGACTGCATTATTTGAAGGTCTGCTTGGTTTTTAATTATTGGGGCTTTGGATTAAACCCATGCAATCAAAAAGTGACCAGTGAACTGAATGCGGCCATAAATAAAATGTCTTTTAGAGGTGGTTTATGATTTCCTTGTGACAAAAAAAGATAATTCACACACCTTGCCAGCTATCCTTACCCACTTTAAGAAGTGCTGAGCCAGTCTGTGTTTTTAATGGCTAATCAGTGGCTTTTTAATTGCTTTTTTATTGTCGAAAAAAAACCGAAACAATGTTCTGACTGGGGTTTGTGAAGAGCATTAAACCAGAATGTTATTATTAAAATTGCACTTTTCATTCCAGATTGTGAGAGTTCAGAGAAATCTTTCCAAACCCGAGAGAGTCCACTGAGGATAAAGAGAGGAGGGGTGTGCTGGATTTGAGTTCAGTTATGTTGAACGTTGGCAACACTACTTAGGATGCCTTCACTGGGGTGGATTTCATGGATGGTGTTGACCCAGGCTAAATAAAGATGAAAAGGTAAAGTAAAAACGTTCACGACGGCTGTCAAAAAATTTCTGCATGTTTAGTGAAAAATACAGTATCATATATATATATAAATAATGATATGTATATCAAATACAGTAAATCCTACATGGGATCAGTGCACTTGGATCAGGCGGCATCATTATGCTCATGCTTTTAAAAAATGGAAAAATAAATCATAAAAATCTAGTTGTAGTCTGCTTAGCTTGGATGGCATGTTGGTCCAGTTGTTAGAATGTCCACCTCACAGAAAGATTGTTCTGTGTTTTGAGTGCTGGACTTGGGCGTTTCTGTGTGGAGTTTGCATGATAGCCTCCTACTTGAATGGGCTGTTTTTCTGGGTACTTTGTTTTTTTCCCCTACAGTCCAAAGAGATGCACATTACGCTAATTGAGTGTTATAAATTGTCTTTAGGGGTGGATGTGATTTGAGTGTGTGTGTGTGTGTGTGTGTGTGTTGCCCTTGTATGATCAGGTGAGATGTTCACCGTGAATTCTACAGCCCGAATAGTAGGATTAAACGTTGTAGCAAATAAGTGAGATGAGATGATTTTGAAACTTGTGTATAGTGTATACAGTGAACCCTCACTTTTTATGGTTAATGGGACCGAGACCCACCGCGAACAATGAATTTCCGCGAAGTATGATCGACCCCATTGACTGACGTATACGTTCATGTATGTGTATGTAATATCAATAAATACATATTCAATGCTATAAATGCTTGTAATAACAAACGTTCAAAAATAATGCAGAAGATGTAAATAAAATATAAATATACACACACACACACGCACTCAGATGCACACCTCACATTAAAATGTAATCAAATCGTAGAATGCGTAGAGATTCCAAGCCTAGCTGTCAGGCAAGCACAGTGCACTGCTCTCTTAATGAAATTGAGTAAAGCAATTGCCAAATGTAAAAAAAAAAATGATCCAATGGTGAGCTGATCCAATTTATGCATCTGTGTTCTGAATTACGTACAGAAGAAACCAAACTTTAGATTGGAGTCAATTCCTGAAAGATTTAGATGGAGGAGGATGTATAGGAGCCATTTTCAAGGGCATCACAAACAGTTATTTCACACAAACAAATATCACCGTATTAAACAACACAGAGCTACGTGATCCGTCCGTACACCAGCAGTGTTCCACAAGAAGGAATGCTGGGATGCTGGGAGATTCGTCTCGTCAGCTTCCGAGATCTCAGAGCCGAGTCAACCCAAGTACCAAACCCGAGTCCGTAGCGACCTCATGGCATTTTCCTTAACTTTTTCCCTGTTTTTCCTTAATTTCCTTATTTTTTTATTTTTCGTTGAATATTTTTGAAAAACCCACGATGCACTGAAGCCGCAGAAACTGAAGCGCGAAGTAGCGAGGGATCACTGTATTAACACTTGAATGAATTTGTGTTATGCAATGCCTGTGTTCTGAGCGCAGAGTTCATGTCCTGTCGCTTTTACTGGCTGAAATATGTTCATTCATTTTTTGTAACCGCTTAATCCTAATTAGGGTCGGGGGGAGGCTGGCGCCCATCCCAGCGAGGCGACAGTACACCCTGGACAGCTCGCCAGGCCATTGCAGGGCGGAAACACGCTGACGGCTTTGCAGTTACTCTTGTGTAAAGTCAGCAATGGTTCTTTTACATGAACCTCACACCATAGACAGTGAGAGACATGGCTGGCCTTTGATAACCCAGTTAGCTGCACTGGGGAGACACTGACAACCTTGTGGAGAGTGGAACTCGAACTCCCAACCTCTGGATCAGTGATCCAGTGCCCTACGCCACTAGGCCACCACTGCCCTGGCTGAAATATGTGAGTTATCTAAGTGAAGTTTAATTTTAATGCAATTTTATGTTTTCATGTAGCATATACTAAAACAATAGGTTGTTTCTGAAGTTATCTCGAGAGAATAATTTTCCATTAAAAAAAGACACTTTCCGTTTTGGATTTTATTCCGTTCCATTTTTTTCTATGGAGTGTGTGGAGTTGTATAACCTTCCATTGAATTAGATTACAAAGTTCATAAATGATCATATAGGAGAAGCATTTCAACATACTTTTTATTGTATATGAAGAAACATTGATGCTGAATATATTTTAGCAGTCTATTTAACATGTAATAACAAAACTATTTCCTAATTCAAAACATAATAGAATTCATTATCCTGTAACTGATTAATCGAAAATAATTCAAAAGAACTGTACTTTCCGGACTATTATGTTGCTCCGAAGTATAAGTCGCATTGACCAAAATATGCATAATTTAAAAAAAGTATATATATTTTTATATATAAGTCGCACTAGACTATAAGTCTGAAACTATCTACCTTGGCTTGGAAGTCTGCTGGAAGTTTTTGTGCTGTTGTGGTCCTTACTCTGAAAGAGAGGCGGTTGCGTTGCATGAAGCAGTAACACCAAAAACTTCCTTACTCAAAGTCATTCTATTCATCTCCTTGACAACTACCTGGACGTGGAAACGCAACTGCATTGTTGACACGCCTCTCTCTGAGGCACATTGCATTGCCCAGCCCCCATCTGTGAGCTTGTTCCTCTAGCTGTGGCCATCTAGCTTTCAGCTCACAATTAGCTTTTAGCCTGTTATTAGCTTTTTGTTTGTTTGTTTTCTTCATTGCAGTAATAATCTCCACTTTTCTGCCCTCTTGTTGCCTTCTTGCGGTTGTGAGTGTGAAAATAAACATGTGACATTGTGACATACACGAACAGAATTCTGTGTAATGATTTCACTTATCTGGATGTGGAGACGCAGCTGCACTGTTGACAAGCCCCTCCCTGCAGTACATTGCTCAAGCACCCATGTGCGAACTTGTTCTTCTCGCTGTGGCCATCTAGCTTCTAGCCTGCTATTAGCTTTTTTTTTTTTTTAGTTTTTTGCTTCATTGCAGTAATAATAAGCTCTACTTCTCTCCAGCCCTCACAAGTTTTTCGTTCACTCCAAACTTTCTGTCTGCTACTCAATTACCATTTTGTGCTGCATATTTCACTATTTGCAGCTTGTAATCCGCAGAGTAGGATTATCTTTTTGGGGCAATTTCTTCATTGGTGGATGAGCAGGTACTCATACTCGAGCCTAGAGTGCCCTCTTGTGGTTGTAAGTTTAAAAATAACAAACGTGAGATTATGTTTTATTATAACGAACAGAATTACAGTGGTACCTCACCTAACGAAAGTAATCCGTTCCAGAGCTTTTTTCGTTACCTGCATGTTTCGTAAGTTGAACCGCATTTTACATGTAAAACGTGTGATTCGTTCCGAACTCCCAATACTACCTCCTAAACCCTTTAAAAATTATAAAAGCATACCTTTTAAAACCTCCTTCTGCTTCAATATCGTACTGATGGTAGATGGGTTTGGCCATATTCCTTTGTGATATCACTCAAGCCCGTTTCTTCTTCTCACTCGCACCGGATATCACACACGTGTGTGCGTGCGTGCGCGCGCGCGTGCGTGTTGACCATGTCGTCTTAGCAGAGTTATAATCTTACAAATGTTTATGGAAGGTTAAAAGCCTGAGTCAAGAGATAAAGCATAAAACAACAGTAACTCTGTCCTTTACACGAAACGCATCATGTAGATTCAACTCCATAATAGGCAATGGGAGGTAGCTGGATCATTCCTCTTAGCCAATGGGATCCCTGTCCAAGATGGCATCAGGTGGACATGTCCAGGATGGCGCTCGAATGAAGGCGACATGAACAACAGCTCAGTTGTTAGCCAATGGGAGGCCAGAGGGGCGGGATGTTTGAATGTCATTGATGGGAGAGCAGCTCGTGCATTGTATGAATGGCGCGTTTGAATTTTTAAGTAACGTGAACTTGTTTCGTATCCAGAGACAAAAATTTTAGGAAAATGCTTTTCGTAACCTGCATTTTTTGTTTGGTGAGACTTTCGTAAAGTGAGGTACCACTGTGTAGATACACACACAATATTTAAATTTCAGATCATTCTTCCACAAATCCATCAAATTCTTCATCTTCAGTGTCTTGAGTTGAACAGGTGTGTGAGTTGGACAGAAAGCTCAGATCCTTCTATTCTTTTCTTTTTGGCTTTTTCCCTTTTCTTGGGAGTCGCCACAGCGAATCATCTGATTTGCTCAGATCCTTTTATTATCTTTTTTTATCATTATATTTTATGTATTATTCAAAAATAAGAATTTCATACCGGATCGGTCGAGGCCCGAGTTAACAAGGAATGCCATCAATGCTGTTAACCAACAGAGTGCTGGTGGAAATTGGACTACTGTTGGTTGAAGAAGGAGAGACGGGAGGCGTGTCCGTAAGCAGAGAGAAAAGAGGAAAGGCATGAGTCTAGGACTGAGGGTAGGGTAGAGAGCTGGCTGACATGATGCAGAGGAGGAAGAAGCTTAGGAGCAGGAAGTGCTCCAAAATCTCCTGATAGCTAGCTGCAGTGACCCTGCCCTTTATAAAACATAGTGGACCAACACCAGCAGCTGACATGGCACCCCAGACCATCACTGACTGTGGGTACTTGACACTGGACTTCAGGCATTTTGGCATTTCCTTCTCCCCAGTCTTCCTCCAGACTCTGGCACCTTGATTTCCGAATGACATGCAAAATTTGCTTTCATCCGAAAAAAGTACTTTGGACCACTGAGCAACAGTCCAGTGCTGCTTCTCTGTAGGCCAGGTCAGGCGCTTCTGCCACTGTTTCTGGTTTTGAGTAATGAACCAGGCTGGGAGTTTTTAAAAGCCTCAGGAATCTTTTGCAGGTGTTTAGGGTTAATTGGTTGATTCAGATGATTAGGTTAATAGTTCGTTTAGAGTACCTTTTCATGATAATTTTTTGAGATAGGAATTTTGGGTTTTCATGAGCTGTAAGCCAAAATCATCAGTATTAAAACAATAAAAGACCTGAAATATTTCAGTTGGTGTGCAATGAATCTAAAATATATGAAAGTTTAATTTTTGTCAGTACATTACAGAAAATAATACACACACACACACATACAGCAGACCCCGAATTTTTCGAAAGTTTGCGCAACCTATTTTTTTGTTCACGGGTAAATGGTTCTGGTAACCTATAGTTCGTTCACCTATAATAATTTGCGTAACCCATCAGTTATGCAAAATGGTTGCCTGAAATTTCAAGTTCTAAAAGAATCGAACATTTGGATTTTTCAGAGAAAGACCACTATTACATGTAACTGGAAATGAGGAACAAAATAGTGATGTTAGCAACTATGAAAAATGTTTAATGAAGTTAACAATTACAAATTCTATGTCATGCATAAAAACGCAAATATTAATACAATCCAAGTCAGTCTGTTCCTGATAGCATTCTGCATATCAACTACTCACTAGATATAAAATATAATACTGCTAATACAAAATATAGTATCGCGATGTCTAATTCAACTTTCTATTGCAAACAACGCAGATCAAATAGATCTGAGAAAAAACTCGAGTACAACAAAAAAGAGAAATAGCACCGTAATCTAATACAATAAAAACACAAACATTTTAACTATAGTACCAATCTGTGATGACTGTGTAACCAATTTAAAATTTAGGCATTTTTGGACACTGTCATAATGGAGTATTATAAAAATATTACTATGGAGAGAGATTAAAAGTAACTAAACTTGAATGTTCATACAAGCAGAACAGATGGTCATTATAGAGTCCTACATGGTGACGTCACCATCATCAGTTACTAGGCAAACTTACTAGGTGAGTAGAGTCGGATACGATTTACGGCAATCCGGCCATTACCAGTTTACGACATGCTAGGACCGTATGCTTTATATGTGCAAACTATTTAAGTTTGATTAAAGTTTTTATCTTTCCTGGAGAAGTCTACAATTTGTGCCGACTGCGAACATCCACATATTTTTTAATTTATTTCTATTTTACTAGAAAATGAGTGTCCCAAGTTGTTGAAGTTTGTTTGTTTGTTGTGAACTCTGATATTAACTTCCTACGCGACCATATTGCCGTTCGGGTGTTTTAATAAAGTGACGACCGGTCTACCAACCGAACGATCGGTCGCCTGAATTTTCGAGGCTTGGTACAGTATGTATGTTTTCATTTTGTATGTATAATATATTATCCAGTTAAGCTCTATGATGCCACTTTCTCCTGAAGAAACATCAGTTTCCTCTGAAGTGCCTGAAGATAATCAGCTGAACTGTTGTAAAGCTGTAGTATTAGTCTTTTTCAATTATTATTCCAGCACAATGCCTGAGTTAATGTTTATGATAAATGTTTAGAAGCCACGGAGCAGCTCAGCCACGCCCCCTAAGCCGGAGCGGACAGTTATTTAGAGAACACAGCCGTCAAAATCAAAGTCCCCCCAAAAGAACCTAAAAGAACATGAAATATAATAAATTAGATAAACAAAACGATAAAAATGCTACACCACAGTACATAAAATCTCACACACTAAAATTCTAAAAATTAACTTTGATACTGTACTGGAATAATGATTGACAAAGACTTTAATACTGGAGTGCTTTCAGATGTTTATTTCTCTTCAGGCACTTCAGAGGAAACTGTCGTTTCTTCAGGAGAAAGTCTTGTTTCTTCAGAAGAGATGTCCGCCATTACCTTTTCTAGCGCTTAGCCATGGAAGAGCCACAGCGTTTGAGTGTCATCACGGAGCCTAACTGGTAATTAAAACACACTAAAAAAAAGAGGCTTATTAAAAACTTGTGCGCGAATGAGGAAAAAGGGGCGTTACATCATCTCAACCAATCAGCATGAAGGAGGACAGCCGTTGGCTGAATTTGAGTGACGTGTTGGCTGTTCGGCAGTCCGCGAATACTCAAACCGTGAGTGCAAAACTACGAATAGTCAAGGGCCTACATCGAATAGTCATACGAATATACATACGTCAAGGGCCTACATCAGAGGGACAGCACACGTAAGATGTTTTCGAGACGAAGTCAGAGACTAGATTGAGACGATTTGGAAATGTACAGAGAAGGGATAGTGAATATATTGGTAGTAGGATGCTGAGGTTGGAATTACCAGGCAGAAGGCCTAGAGGAAGGCCAAAGAGAAGATTTATGGATGTCGTGAAGGAGGACATGAAGGTAGTTGGTGTCCCAGAACATGTAGAGGATAGGGTGAGATGGAGGCAGATGATTCGCTGTGGCGACCCCTGAAGGGAACAGCCGAAAGGAAAACTCGGTCCCCCGCGCATGAGGTTTGATCAGTGGAGCCTACGATTAGAAATCCTCCTGGGTTGTGATTTAAACTTCTCTCAGCCATGCCCCCTTAAAGAGACAGCACATTAGTATTGAGTTCAGTACAGAACTGAGGTCATTACTCTTCAGGAGCTGTATCAGTGTAACTTAAAATTCAAGGTTTAATCCGAGGTCTCGGGGGGGGGGGCACCTGTACCGTGCTTTATCCCGGTATTTGGACATAAAGCCTGAATCCCTCTAATTTACAACCTGGACACCAATATCTAGCGATTGAACTTCTTTGGTTAATCCACTAGAATGATTGTAAGTTCTGAATTACTTTGCTTCACTTGGATTTTGACCGTGCTTGTGAGATGGAGTCACGCAGCCACACACAAGGCGCACCGGATTAAAAGGCACAATCAACATTTTTTTTTGAAGATAAAAGGCTTTTAAGTGTGCTTTATGGTTTGAAAATACAGTAAATAAATTTCAAACATTTACACAATAGACTATTCGCATTACGACTGCACATGTGCAGGGAACGTGACCCAACCTCTGATCCAAGCGTCACTGCTATCAAGTAGCCACTTGCTTTTGTATGTAAACACATCCTAACAACTGCCGCTTAAAGCCTGCCTTAAGCCTTAAATTACATGTATCGCTATGCCAGGTGTGCATTGTGCCGTAGTGAACTGTGGGAATGGCATTTATCATCTCGAGCGTTGGAAAAAGGAAATTTGCAGTATACGGTGGTCTAGTGGATAGGGTGCAGGATTGCTGATCCTAAGGTTGGGGGTTCGAGTCCCCACAGGGTTGTCACTGCCCCCCCCCCCCCCCCCCGTGCAGCTAACTGGGTTATCAAAGGCGGGCCACGTCTCTCACTACCTATGGTGAGAGGCATGTAAAAGAACCATTGCTGACTTTCGTAAAGAGTAGGCTACAAAGCCGTCAGCATGTTTGTCCCTTGCTAAAGGGTTGTGACAGGAAGGGCATCCGACGTAAAAACCTGTGCCGAATCAAATGTGCGAATCAGATTTGCTGTAGCGACTCCCGAAAAAAGGGAAAAAGCCGAAAGAAAGAAAGAAAATGCCTGCAAATTTGGGAATAACGCGTGTACATGTCCGCTGCCATTCACATTATTTACCTTCCCTCCCAAGCTGAAGGATCCAGAAGGACGCAAATGTTGGATTAAAGCAGTAAGTTTATTATTAGTGTTCTTTATTCGAATCCAGAGACCCTATAGACTAATATTACCTTTTATTTACCAGTTAAATTACCATAAAAATCAGCGATGCTGGAATCATTAAATATTATCAACTTGGATCTTAAAAATTACTGTTATGTTAATTTGTAAAATAGACAAGCAAGAGCTGTCGGATCATTCGGTGCAGCTGTCAAACTTGTATTTACCTTCTTTGTAGTCATTACGAAGTCGCGCTAGTAGGGGTGCCTGGTCCTTCATTAACAAAAAAAATCTGCTATGTCAGCGTACATACACAGGAGCCACTTCGATAAGGTGTCTTTTTTTTTTTTGTCTCCCAGCGTCTTCAAGTCCTAAGGGGTCAGGAATTGTTCCTCATCCACTTCAAATGTCAACAAGCTGGCATAGTCATGTTGGATTTGTTTAGATTCCTTTTGAAATGTCGCCGCAAATGCAAGCGCAACAAGTTCATCTTTATGCTTGTGGGAACAACCGGGAAGACCCCTATGTATACAATACGCTTACAGGTTGGGAGCTTTCCAAAAATTAAACGTATCGATAGTGCAGTTCTCATCCACATCAAGGTTTACTTCCGCCATGTTTGGCAGTCAAGATCCCATGATGCTATGCACGAGCCGAGATGTGAATTTAGTCTGTCTATTGTGTGCTGCTGTAAATGTGGAGCAGTCATTTACCTCCATTTAGAACATGTATATATTCTAAGCAGCAATACTTACAGTGTACTGTGCTATATATGCCGCTAAACCCACCAGTCACATAACAGAACTGCTTCCTGCCTTCATCTGCCTGACATTTATTTACATTTTAGGAGGAATACTTCAAGCTGACCAACTGAGCTAAACTAAAAGCAGTGTAGACATTTATCATTGCCGTTCCTCCGAAAGTCTGCTGCATCAGTTACATGTACGGTTGAGCGGCTAAAACAACATCCAGATTATTTTTAGGAGGATGATGGAGCATGTATGAGGACAACTGGTGCTGCTATACTTCAGTGGTGATGTTGAGCAGTTGTAAAGTTGTGAAACATTTAGTTGTTAGTTTAGATTATTATTATAACTGCATTTTTCAGTTTTTCACTAGTTCAGAACTGAAGTTGTTGCTGTTATGAAGTCAATTTATGTCAGTCCTTTTTTTCTCAGATTCCCCTGCACCCCATTTTTCTCCCCAAATTAGTTGTCTCCAATACCCAACCTTCAAGTTTTTGCGTTCCCTATCACATGTCCACCACAAATCAGGGAAGGGCAAAAGCATGCACACACCCCCACCGTGACATGCGATGCCAGCATCCTACCTCTTTTCAGACTGCCGCACATGTGTAATTGGGCATTATCTGCCCCCTTGTACGAATGAGCTCACAGATTCCCATGATTGGCTGGCAGTCACTGTGAGTGACAGGAAAGTCAGCATATGCCATCCCTACCCCCATGAGAGATCGGCCAATTAGTTCCTAGTCAACTTGCGATCTCTGGTTTAATAAGTCAAGAACTTTGTCGATGCTCCAATTGTGGGCCCATTATCTTGGTCGTTAAACTTTGTCAAAATTCAACTTGCCAGTTTTATAGGTAATAACTTTTGCCAAATAATATTTTAGTTTATTTTATTATTTACACAATTTTACATTTCATTAGTTCCAGGTTTGCGACTTGTGGACTACTTCTATGACTGTGTTATTTTGTACTGGGGGTTTCTATCAGAGGACAGTTTTATTAAATACATTACATTTTGGGTCAGAAACTACTGTACACTCTTGCAATTTCTTTCATTACTACCAACCACCGTATTTTCTGGACTATACGTCGCACTTTTTTCATACTTTAGCTGAAGGTGCAACATATACTCCAGGGTGACTTGTGTAAAATTATTACATATACAGTGGTACCTCACCTTACAAAAGTCTCACCAAACAAAAAATTCAGGTTACGAAAAGCATTTTCCTAAAATCTTTGTCTCAGGATACGAAACAAGTTCGTTATGAAAGTGCCATCTTAAAAATCGAAAAAAACCGCGCCATTCAAACAATGCACTAGCTGCTCTCCCATCAATGACATTCAAACATCCCGCCTGCTGGCCTCCCATTGGCTAACAACTGAGCTGTCGTTCATGTCGCCTTCACTTGAGCGCCATCTTGGACAGGTCCACCTGAGGCCATCTTGGACAGGGATCCCATTGGCTAGGAGGAATGACGCAGCTACCTCCTATTTCCTATTATGGAGCTGAATCTACCATGATGCTGTTCGTGTAAAGGACAGAGTTACTGTTTTACGCTTTCTCTTGACTCAGGCTTTTAACCTTCCATAAACATTTGTAAGATTATAACTCTGCTAAGAAGACATGGTCAACGCACACGCGCATGATTTCCGGTGCGAATGAGAAGAAGAAACCAGCTCGAGTGATATCACAAAAGAATATGGCCAAACCTGTGTACCATCGGTACGATATTGAAGTAGAAGGAGGTCTTTAAAGGTATGCTTTTATAATTTTTAAGTGGTTTAGGGGGTAGTATTGGGAGCCTTGGAACGAATCACGCGTTTTACACGTAAAACACGGTTCAACTTACGAAAAATGCAGGTTACGAAAAAGCTCTGGAACGGATTAATTTCATAAAGTGAGGTACCACTCTGTGTGTGTGTGTGTGTGTGTGTATCAGTAGGCCCTTGACTATTCGCGGTTTTGCACTCACGGTTTGCATATTTGCGGATTGCTGAGCAACTGTCACGTGATTCAAATTCAGCCAATGGCTGTTCTCCTTCCTGCTGATTGGTTGAGATGATGTAATGCCCCTTTTTCCTCACTCGCACACAAGTTGTCAATGAGCCTTTTTTAGTGTGTTTTAATTACCAGTTAGGCTCCATGATGCCACTCAAACACTGTGTGTCTTCTCTGGCTAAGCGATAGAAAAAGTAATGACGGATGTCTTTTCTGAAGAAATGACATTTTCCTCTGAAATTCCTGAATAATCATCTGGACTGTTGTAAAGCACTAGTATTAAAGTCTTTTTCAATTATTATTCCAGTACAGTACCTCCCACAGAGTGGCTAACTGGGTTATCAAAAGCGGGCCATGTCTCTCACTGTCTATGGTGAGAGGCATGTAAAAGAACCATTGCTGACTTTCGTAAAGAGTAGGCTACAAAGCTGTCAGCATGTTTGTCCCTTGCTAAAGGGTTGTGACAGGAAGGGCATCCGACGTAAAAACCTGTGCCGTATCAGATGATTTACTGTGGCGACTCCTGAGAAAGAGAAAAAAAAGAAAAATTCCAGTACAGTACCTAAGTTAATGTTTAGAATGGTTGTGTGTGAGATTTTATGTCCTGTAGCATGTTTAACTTACTTCCTTACTCATCCTCTTTGTGTACAGGTACACATAAGGCCAGTGTCATTTGCTGCCATGCCGGTCTATCCCTACCAATTTTCTCTGCTTCACCTTATGTTTTCTCCATCTGCTTCAATTCTGTGTTAATCATTCTCCTCCATGTTTCTTTTGGTCTTCCTCTTTTTCGCTTGCCATCTGGAGTCCATTTGAGGGCAATGTGTGCTGGTTGATCTTTGTCCATCCTTATCACATGGCCAATCCTCCTGCATCTTCTTTACTTGATTTCTGTTTTCGTGTCTTTTTGTGTAGTTTTCTACCACAGATCTTCTAGTCCTTCTCAAAAAATTAGCATGTTGTGATAAAGTTAATTATTTTCTGAAATGTACTGATAAAAATTAAATTTTCATATATTTTAGATTCATTGCACACCAACTGAAATATTTCAGCTCTTTTATTGTTTTAATACTGATGATTGTGGCATACAGCTCATGAAAACCCAAAATGAGCAGGTGCCGGGACGTGCTGAAACATGAAATCTTCATCTCCATAAAGCTTTTCAGCAGATGGAAGCATGAAGTGCTCCAAAATCTCCCGATAGCTAGCTGCATTGACCCTGCCCTTGATAAAACACAGTGGACCAACCGCTGACATGGCACCCCAGACCATCACTGACTGTGGGTACTTGACACTGGACTTCAGGCATTTTGGCATTTCCTTCTCTCCAGTCTTCCTCCAGACTGGCACCTTGATTTCCGAATGACATGCAAAATTTGCTTTCATTCAAAAAAAGTACTTTGGACCACTGAGCGACAGTCCAGTGCTGCTTCTCTGTAGCCCAGGTCAGGCGCTTCTGCCACTGTTTCTGGTTCAGAAGTGGCTTGACCTGGGGAATGCGGCACCTGTAGCCTAGTCCACTGCTTCCACAGGTCCCCCAAGGTCTGGAATCGGCCCTTCTCCACAATCTTCCTCAGGATCCGATCACCTTTTCTGGTTGTGCAGCGTATTCTGCCACACTTTTTCCTTCCCACAGACGTCCCACTGAGGTGCCTTGATACAGCACTCTGGGAACAGCCTATTCACTCAGAGATTTCTTTCTGTGTCACCCTCTTGCTTGAGGGTGTCAATGATGGCCCTCTGAACAGCAGTCAGGTCGGCAGTCTTACCCATGATTGCGGTTTTGAGTAATGAACCAGGCTGGGAGTTTTTAAAAACCTCAGGAATCTTTTGCAGGTGTTTAGGGTTAATTTATTTATTCAGATGATTAGGTTAATAGCTCGTTTAGAGTACCTTTTCATGATATGCTAATTTTTTGAGATAGGAATTTTGGGTTTTCATGAGCTGTATGCCAAAATCATCAGTATTAAAACAATAAAATACCTGAAATATTTCAGTTGGTGTGCAATGAATCTAAAATATATGAAAGTTTAACTTTTATCTGTACATTACAGAAAATAATGAACTTCATCACAATATGCAAATTTTTTTGAGAAGGACGAGTATGTTGGAAGTTGTAGCTGGCCAGATGATCTTGCATATCTTTCTCAGACAGGTATTGTGGAATGATGACAGTTTCTTCATGTCACTTTGAATGAATCTCCAACACTCTCAACTATAGAGAAGTATGGATTTTACATTGCTGTTGTAAATTTTCACTTTGGTCTTCAGTGAAATACTTCTCGACTTCCAGAGTGGTCTAAGTTGACAGAATGCTGTTCTTGCCTTGTTCAGACTTGCCACTCTCTCTTTTGTTGTTCCATTATCCTTGCTCAAGATAGGTGATAGGTGAGGCTTGCTTCTTCTTCAATGTTGTTTCCTTCTACTGTCGGCCCCCTCCTAACAAAATTAATCTGTTCCAGAGCCTTTTTCGTAACGTGGGGATTTTGTCAGTAGGGGTCGCATTTTACATGTTAAACGCCTAATTCATTCCAAGTCTTTGGACTGGATAAACACTTGCAAAAAGGACAAAAGTACACCAATTTTGTATGAAAAATGTGTTAAAAGTAAAAATTATTTATTAAACCATTTTATTAACATTTATTAATTAAACCATTAGTAAACATTTTTTATTAACACACACACACACACACACACACGCCCCCCTGTCTATCTCTCTCGCACACGCTGTGGGCCACGCCCACAAGACGGGGAATTCAAAGCACATTCCCTGCTTGACAGTTGGAAGGTCCAAACTCAACTTTAACTTGATTACTTGAGGGATCGGAATTCCAGATGAGCTCAAATGCGCCCACATTTATTAAACATTTACTGAATTAAACAGCTTAAACTAAAGAGTTAAGCTTCCTTCTATCTCTTGATAGATCAGAGGTTCTCACTGTATTTTTGCTTTGTCTCCTCCTGGTTCTGCGTCATCCCTTCTAGCCAATGGGAGGCCAGAGGGGCAGGATGTTGCTCCGAGGATGCAACTCGCGCATTGTGTGAAATTTTGTTTGGCGTGTTTGAATTTCTTTTCGTGAGAGGGGGTTGTTTTCGTATCCTGGGGACGGAAACTTAGGAAAATTATCTTCGTAACCCGGGGATCTCGTACCCTGGGGTCTTCGTAAGTAAGTGCCAACTGTATTTGTATTGGTGTTGTATCCATGTTATTGATAGTCATTATCTTAGTCATCTTGGCATTTATTTCAAGACGATGGATTTTGCTGTCCTTTCAAGGCTAGTTGTCTTTCTCTGCATTTGTTGTTTGTTGCTAGAGATGAGGCAGATGTTGTCTGAAAAATCGAGGTCTTCCAGGAATGACTGCATTGTCCATCTTATTCCTATTGTGTCATTTCTAAGTGTTCTCCTCATGCACCAGTCTATAGCAGTTATGAAGAGGATGGGAGATAGGATACAGCCTTGTCTGACTCCTGTATTCACTTTGAACCATCGTGTCTGGCTACCATTATGTATAACACAACATTCATAGTTGGTGTAGAATGCCTTCATGAGTGTGATTATCTTGGGTGGAAGTCCATATGCTTCGAGGATTTTAAAGAGGCAGCTTCTGTTGATGCTGTCAAAGGCCTTTCTGAAGTCAATGAAGTTAAGTACGATCTTACTCTGCCATTCTAAGCTCTGTTCAATGATGTTTCGTATGGTAAATATGTGGTCGATGCATCCGCTGTTCTTCCTGAATCCTGCCTGTTCTTTCCTCAGCTTTGTGTTGATGGCTTCATTTATTCTGTTCAGCAGTACTCTGAGAAATATCTTACTCGGTATGGACAATGGTGTTATACCGCTCTAATTATCACATTCTGTTAAATCTCCCTTCTTTGGTAATTTTATGATCAGACCATTTGTCCAATCTTGAGGAATTTTTTCATTTTTCCAGATCTTGGTGAAGAGGGAGTGGAAGATCTTTTGCGGTGGTGTCAATATCTGCCTTTATGTCTGCTGTGATGGAATCAATTCCTGGAGACTTCCGAGCAAAGTCCAAAAAACTAGCAAACAACAACATACAAAACAAATTAAAACGAACAAAAAACAATTTGACTCTGAGAACTCCATGGCATTGCCCTCTAGGCAGAACCATCTTGTAGATGTTATGTTCAGTGTAAAAGGACATGAAGCGTAATTATTCAAGTTTATCCTTTTGATATCATTTGTTAAACATGCTACAGAATATAAAATCTCACACACAAACATTCTAAACATTAACTTTGGTTGTACTGGAATAATAATTGAAAAAGACTTTAATACTAGTGCTTTACAACAGTATATGTTGCATAATGTTTATATTTTATCATCAATAAATACCACAGTACAAAAGTAAAAAGTTTTTCTAAATCATTACTACATTTTACTACATTAATACTGTATTAATGAGTAAGACTGTCTATAGAATGTGTGTAAGAAGCATATTGTAGTGCATGTAATAGATACATCGTATTTTACTTCCGGTTGATCATTCGCGCATGTAATATGATACATTGGGTTACAGTATGATACAATATGATACAGAACTCGCGGATTATCTTCATCAAAAAGCCGGAACCAAACCCCTGTGAATAACGAGGGCCTAGTGTGTGTGTGTGTATACGTACGTACGTACATACGTACGTACGTACGCACGTACGTACGCGTATGTGTGTGTGTGTGTATATATATATATATACACACACACACACACACAGGGATCACTCACTTTCTGCAGTTAATTGAGACCGAGATCATGCAACCATCGAAATCCACAAAGTAGGATCACCCTCCCACTGACGTATATGTGTATATAATAACAACAAATACACATTCAATGCTAGAAATGCTTAAATGTTCAAAAATGTATATAAATACAGATGCTCCCTGACTTGCCTTCATTTGTTTTACGTTTTTTCGAATTTACGGGGGTTTTTTTAATACAAAAAACTTGTCAAATTTTGAGTTTAGCGTGCTCTCTGTAGTACGAGACGTACTCGCGTAGTACGCTGACATAATGATGCTGCGTCCATTGTTTATAAACGACAGACGTGCCCCTCCTTCTTCCCAGTTCAGTCGTGCGTGTTACCCTTGTGTTAAGACGTCGTCTCTGTGATCTTTGTGTTTATAGTACACTGTTTGATGGACTTTTGTAACCCTAAGCAAATATGGTTGGTCAGAAACGTAAGCCTACTAGCATGGGTGCAAGTTTTCCGGCATATGCCGAAATTTCCAGTTTTCCCAAGACTGAATTAACTATCTGCTTGGATCGGCGCAATCTACCATGCATACTCAGTGAAGCAAAGAGAGTTGTAAAATGAATGAAAACCCGAATCCAGAAAAGAAAGAGAACTCTTCGCTCCGCTGGTGATTCACATCGGTGCAGGCTGAGTGCTAAATGAGTATTCCACTCACTTGCTCACTTGAAAGACGGGAAGTCCATATAACCGCTGCTTTGTCTTCAGCACAAGAAAGTGAACTATTTTCGAGCGCCTCACATATTGTAAGTGTTGATTCGGCTGTTTTAAGCTTCACGTAAAGTGACTTGGCTCAGCTTCATGTAAAGTGACCATCCGTCGACCATTTACAAGCAGAAAGATCACATCATAGGGAATGTTAAAGGTTATATTTGATATTGTATTTGATGAGTGAATTTGATTAAAATTTGTCTATTTGAAATTATTTTGCTTGAATTTAATTTATTTGAAATTAGTGTTGAAATTATTTGATATATTTGATATTATTTTACAATCTTATGTTTATAACAGTGGTTCTTAACCTTGTTGGAGGTACTGGACCCTACCAGTTTCATTGCTTATTCACCGAACCCTTCTTTATTGAAAAATAAAATAAGATTTTTTTTTTTTTCAAATTCAAGACCGGTATATGTATTTACTGGGGCACCAAGATGAACCATGCATTAACATCACTGTGTTTAAAGAACAAAACCAATACAATGCATGAACCCCCCCATCAAAACTACTTACATTTTTATGTGAGGTGTGCATCAGAGTGCGTGCACGTTTGTGTGCGTGCACGCATCTGTATATGTGTGTATTTGTTTTATTTACATCTTGTGCATTATTTGTGAATGTTTACTTGTTTTATAAGCATTTATAGCATTGAATATGTATTTATTATTATTATATACACACATACATATGCGCCAGTCAGCAGGGCGTTGATCCGACTTTGCAAATTATGCAGATAGGCCGCTGACAAGCATCACATTCCGTTATATACGTGAATCCATGTTGTATATATCCATCCGACCACTTTCTTTTTTTTTGCTCAACAGAGTATGGATTAAAACATTAAAGAAATCACACGACGTACCATCCTGACAGTCACAGTTCAACTACTGAGCACACCAAATTTCCTGCTGCCAGTGATGGCCAAGCGGGGCATGTCATCATGAATACAAGTCGGGTGTTTGTCTTGACCTCTGCCGAACCCCTGAGACTGACTCCCCGAACCCCTAGGGTTCGATCGAACCCAGGTTAAGAACCACTGGTTTATAATTGATTTAGGGATGTTTTATCAGATAAGGTAATGGTATTTATGGATGTATAGTACAGTATGAACGTCATACGTCACTGGAACATACAGTAACAACTTGGGTTGTTTTTTTTTTTTGTTTTTTTTTCACCTTACATTCAGCCGTCTGGAACCGAACTAAAACGTAAGTTGGGGAGCGTCTGTACACACACATACAGATGGAACTGCATGAGAAGGCGATACACATGTGCAGATGCGCGTGCACACACCGATGCAGCAGTGTAAGTACAGATGCTCCCCAGCTTACAAACGACTTGGGTTCTGGACGGCCGTTTGTTTGTAAGTCGTTACAGGGCATTCTTTAGAGGGGAACATATGTTTAAACCTTGTATAAGTAACCTAGAGATTGTATACATTAGACTTCTATCTCTCTCTCTCTCTCTCTATCTCTCTCTCTCTCTCTCTCTCTCTCTCTCTCTATATATATATATATATATATATATATATATATATATATATATATATATAAAAACAAAAGGACAGGACAAAGACTTTCTATTGAAACTCCATTTATCACTACAGATCTGTTTCGAGGGGTGGTGAAACCATCCTCTCTCTTCAGGTGATTATAGAAGAATGATTACAAAGTGCAGTGTGTGTGTGTATATATATATATATATATATATATATATATATATATATATCAGTACATTTATGTCCTGTGTTTAAACTCCTGGTTCCTCTCAAGCACAGCACAGCTGATCTGATCAGATTTAGAGTTTCACTCTTATCCAGTTCATTATAATACTGGAGTCAATTTGTTTCTTCTTTGAAAGTTTTGGCGGGAGCTCAGAAATGTATCCTTCTGCTTCTCTTCTTGGACCTTCACAAGGTGTAAAGCACGTGTCAGCCATGCCCCTCTGCAGGAGCCTTGTATTAAGTGTAATTCAGGACAATGTTTAATCATATTTAATACTTATATTTATGATGTATCTTTCTATAGATTTTTTTTTTTTTTCTATTTGCTCTTTGGACGGGCCCTGTTCGTATCTCTAGATGTTTGCAAAATGAATGTTGGTTTAGATGGGAAGTTTTGGGTTGTTTTTTGTTTTGTGTTGGTTTAGGGTTTTTTTGTTTTGCATAATTGGCCTTGTTTTTGTGGCATTTTCCTTAACTTTTCTGCCTATTCTTTCTTAATTTCCTTATTTTTTTTTATTCGATGAATATTTATTTATTTTTTTAAAAACCGCGATGCACGGAAGCCGCATTAATTGAAGCGCAAAGTAGCGAGATCCCTGTGTGTGTGTGTATGTATATACCTTGACTTACAAGTGTCTTTTATAACGAATTTTCCATGATATGAGCCTTGATCCCACCAAAAACCTGCCCCATGCATCACACACATTTGAGACAGACACACTGTTAGTAGTTTCACAACTAACATAGCAACAAGAACCACCATTTTAACACGGCAATAATACGAATCCACCAACCATGCACACACACACACACACACACCACGACTGGAAGTCGAACACAGTTACCCATAAGAAAGGAGGCGAAATCTAGACAGTTCAGATTATTCTCCTATGGTGTTGCAACTGGCCGCATACTAAATCGTATTTATTACTGACTTGAACAATCAGCCAATCATAATGCAAGTTGCTTGTGCTGACTTCATAGGTCAATGTCATGTAAACAAAATAAGCAGTTGGTAGGCATCTCGGTACATAAACATCTGATCAATCAGAAAACTGAGAGGCTGGCCGGTTTAGTCCTTTTTTCTTGTTTTTTGACATGATAAAATTTTGGGATTGGAAGGATTTTGCTGGGTCAGTTGGTATAGGGGGAAAATCAACATTCTTCTTATCATTATTATTATTATTTATTTGCCTTAATGGAGTTGAGGGACAGACCAGTCAGTTTCTTCCATTCCAGTGGAGCTCATTCAGTACACACAAGCATCATGCAGGAACATCATTACGCTGATGACTTTGCTGCAGAAGTTTGTAACGTCTACATGTAGTCAGGTGTCCACAAACCTTTGGACTTGTAGTATGGGTTTTAAAGGTCTTTGGTAATATTGGCAGTTTGTTATATATTTACTGTTATGTTTGCTCAAAGCTATTCAAGCAACAATGAATCTCTGGGTTAAGTATAATTTGTATTAGGCAGGAGATTTGACTTGTTTGGTTTGGATCTACAGGAGCTGGATGTGTGCGAGCCAAAAATGACTGGGGGCAGTGAGAAGGCAGCAGGAAAAAAAGATGGTGGTCCGACACTCACCGCTCAGGTCCCTGTTGGTTGGCAGAGAAAAGTGGAGGATGGGGCTGTGGCTTACATTAGGTAACTCTTTAACCGTTTCACATTTCGTCTGTGCTGTTTTGGCTCATCATGTGATTGTCAAAAGTTCATTTTAACCTTTTATAGTATACTGTGTCCATATCTCACTTGACCTTTATGGGAATAATGTGTCTTTTGTTCATAAACACAGATGTTGGTGGGTTGTAGAAAGCTATATTCTTGGTATGTCTGCTTGATCAAGCTATATTACATGTGCAGTACCAGTAACACAGTGGAATTGTGCTTTTTTGTTCGGTATTGTTAGCAGCACATGACATACACAATGCACTAGCTGGTTGATGTTAGTGTTCTAGCTTTCCTCGAACAGTTTCCCCAGGGTCATTTTTACAGCATACTGTGTGCACTAGACCTTAACTTCAATGTATCTGGCTATTTTATAGGCCACAATATATAAGCCTTTTTTTAAAAAAAATGCGATGAAGTTTTTTCCTATTTTAATTTGGTATGTTTCAAACCGAACATTTTGTCTCTTGACATTTTCATCTGCTGGACATCTACATGTGGTTTGCTCTAAACTGCACTGGATTCTTCCTCCTTGTCTCTAGTTATAAACAATGCTGTTTGCAAATGTAAATGATGTAGGTGCTTCTTTGTGTATACATTCGGTTTCCTTTCGGCTCTTTCTCAGGGGTCGCCACAGCGAATCATCTGATTCGCATGTTTGATTTGACCTAGGTTTTTTACACCGGATGCCTTTCCTGATACGACCATTTAACAAGGGGCAGAAACACACTGACGGCTATGCAGCTCCTCTTTACGAAAGTCAGCAATGGTTCTTTTACATGAACCTCTCATCACAGAAATTGAGAGACATGGCCGGCCTTTGATAACCCAGTTAGCTGCACTGGGTGGGGACAGTGACAACCTTGTGGAGAGTGGGACTCAAATCCCTAACCTTAGGATCAGCCATCCAGCACCCTTTACCACCAGGCCACCACTGCCTCTTTATTTGTGTATACAGTACATTGTGGAAGTGAAATGATTACATGTGGTCAGTTGAGAAGACAGACTGTGGAGATGCAAGAAACTTCATGTGTGAACTGGTGTAGTTCTATTTGTTTGACTGAGAGGGCTCTTGCAATCTTTTTTGTTTGTATTTGTATGTCCTACCCGCAACAAAAAAATTATGACCTTACTGAAACAATTTCCCAGTTAGTTGTATAGTGGAGATCTTTTTTAAAAATTCTGTTTAGTTTGTGATTTTGCTCCAGATGAGTTGGGCACCATGTAGTGCAAACTGGTGTCTGGGATATGCATTCAAATTTCCTAACAACTCCACTTAATACCCTTTGTAAGGCAGTGTATGTGATCACCTTTAAATTTAGTGATGTGACCCTCTCTCTTTTGAAAATGAGTTTGACACCCTGAACTATGGTGATGTATAATATATGAAGTCTCAGAAGTGTGAATACCGACCCCTGCTCTGCGATGCTGGCTGTATTTTTTTTGCATAGATGTCAATCCTGGCACTGTTACCACCAGGCATTTACGCTCCAAGATGCACTGAAAGGACACACCGTTCTATATTCTGACCTTTTCCACAGAAAAGCAAGGTGCAGAATTCCTGTTATGAAGAGGGTGCGAAAAGGTGGCTGTTATTACAGAATAGTCACTACAAGTTTTTTTTTTTGTTTTTTTTTTTAAGTACAAAAATCTCACAAAGTTTTAAGTCAATAATCAAATGCCAGTGTAATGAGATTTCCTCCCACCTCCCAAAAAAGTGGGATTGCTTTTGAAGTTTAGTGGTAGTAGGAGAGCTAACTGTAAACTTCAGGCACTCACTAAGCTGTTAAACACTCTGAGCACAGCCGCGTTAGCAGAGCATTTTCTTGACTCCCGTATTGACCCCTTCATCATCACATTCTCCATCTCTTTCTCTCTCTCTCACACAGCCCCAGTGGTACAGTTCTGTGTTCTGTGGAAGAGGTGAGGGTGTATCTGTTGACAGATGGCACATGTAAGTGTGGACTAGAATGCCCACTTGTCCTTCATAAGGTAAGATGATTTACTTGGCTGTTTAAGTGAATCGTTATCTTATATTTTTTTCAACTGAAAAAAAGTGGAGTTTTTTTGTGTAATTTTTGGCAACTAAAGTTTCTATTAAAAGGATTGCTTGTCTATTATGAATAATATTAATAGTTTGTCATTGTGAATTGAGGACTAATATCATGATCACTCTCAATATACAATATTTGATTGTACCACCTTTTGGTTTTGACTTTTTGGGAGAATTGCTTTGGTATTGTTCGGATGTCGCGTTCATTTCCATCCAGAGCAGTATAATAATTGTGTGTGTATACATACACCATATTTGATGTACTGTAATGAACACCCTGCTTCAATAAGCCCCCCCCCCATGTTTATCTTGCGTCTAATAACCGCTCATGTGTACTGGTAATAAAATCGTAGATCAATCTTACCAATTTTATTCAATCAGTCACTGTAACTGTAAAATGAGGCGTTCACTGCCTGTAAAAGTGAGTTTACACGGTTTTTCAAGACCCCCTGCCACTGGGGAATGTCTATAATATTCATCAGTAACAACACATTTGATTGTTTTGCCGTGCTTTAAAAAACAGGAAAATATTTTGCTGTGTTCTCTTGGTAAATGTCCAACAACCTATGAACCATTAGAAACTGCTACAGTAAAACTATGGGACGCTCTGAATGAATGGAGCGATGAGCCAGTTATGGACTTATCAGAAAGTGATGAGTATTTTTCATCTGATTCTCCTACTCACTAACTTCATAAATTTAAAGAGGTTCCTGGCCATATGCTTATATTTATGTTCGTGTTGATTGGTTCAACGTGCCATGTGCTAAACTTCACATTCGTGATGATTAGCTCGATTTTACTTACAGGAAAATGTTTAAAGAAACAGCCGAAAGGAAAAGACGGGGAGGTAAAAGTAAGGGGTCTTTTTTTAAAAATTGTGCTGTTTTCTGTTCATTTTCAGCTTTCATGTAAGTAGTTTGGTTGATACTGAAAATGAATATCACAAATACCAGTAAAACTCTTATTGTTCTGTTATTATTCTTGATGGTAATAAGCACTTACCGTTCCTCTCCGCTGGTAAAAATTTCAATAAGTGCCCACCTACTCCAGTTTTTAAAGCGCCCTGGGCGCTTATCAAGTTGAATACGGTTTACAGGGATCCCTCACTTTCTGCGGTTAATTGGGACTGAGATCCCCACGAGACCATTGAAATCCACGAAGTAGGTCTTGTGACAGACTGCCATATACGTACATGTGTATGTAATATCAATAAATACATGTTCAATGCTATAAATGCTTATAATAACAATTAAACATTCAAAAAAAATAACACGATGTCAATAAAAGATAAATACACACACATACAGATGATATCCCGACATGACACGTACTAGTCCTTCTCAAAAAATTAGCATATTGTGATAAAATTCATTATTTTCTGTAATGTACTGATAAAAATTAAACTTTCATATATTTTAGATTCATTGCACACCAACTGAAATAATTCAGGTCTTTTATTGTTTTAATACTGATGTTTGCATACAGCTCATGAAAACCCAAAATTCCTATCTAAAAAAATTAGCATATTTCATCCGACCAATGAAAAAAAAAAAAAAAATGCTTTTAATACAAAAAAAGTCAACCTTCAAATAATGATGTTCAGTTATGCACTCAATACTTGGTCGGGAATCCTTTTGCAGAAATGACTGCTTCAATGCGACGTGGCATGGAGCCAATCAGCCTGTGGCACTGCTGAGGTGTTATGGAGGCCCAGGATGCTTCGATAGCGGCCTTAAGCTCAGCCACACTGTTGGGTTTGGTGTCTCTCAACTTTCTCTTCACAATATCCCACAGATTCTCTATGGGGTTCAGGTCAGGAGAGTTGGCAGGCCAATTGAGCACAGTAATACCATGGTCAGTAAACCATTTAGCAGTGGTTTGGGCACTATGAGCAGGTGCCAGGTCATGCTGAAAAATGAAATCATCTCCATAAAGCTTTTCAGCAGATGGAAGCATGAAGTGCTCCAAAATCTCCTGATAGCGAGCTGCATTGACCCTGCCCTTGATAAAACACAGTGGACCAACACCAGCAGCTGACATGGCACCCCAGACCATCACTGACTGTGGGTACTTGACACTGGACTTCAGGCAATTTGGCATTTCCTTCTCCCCAGTCTTCCTCCAGACTCTGGAACCTTGATTTCCGAATGACATGCAAAATTTGCTTTCATCCAAAAAAAGTACTTTGGACCACTGAGCAACAGTCCAGCGCTGCTTCTCTGTAGCCCAGGTCAGGCGCTTCTGCCGCTGTTTCTGGTTCAAAAGTGGCTTGACCTGGGGAATGCGGCACCTGTAGCCCAGTCCACTGCTTCCACAGGTCCCCCAAGGTCTGGAATCGGCCCTTCTCCACAATCTTCCTCAGGGTCTGGTCACCTCTTCTGGTTGTGCAGCGTTTTCTGCCACACTTTTTCCTTCCCATAGACGTCCCACTGAGGTGCCTTGATAGAGCACTCTGGGAACAGCCTATTCGCTCAGAGATTTCTTTGTGTGTCACCCTCTTGCTTGAGGGTGTCAATGATGGCTTTCTGGACACCAATCAGGTCGGCAGTCTTCCCCATGATTTCGGTTTTGAGTAATGAACCAGGCTGGGAGTTTTTAAAAGCCTCAGGAATCTTTTGCAGGTGTTTAGAGTGAATTGGTTGATTCAGATGATTAAGTTAATAGCTTGTTTAAACTACCTTTTCATGATATGCTAATTTTTTGAGATAGGAATTTTGGGTTTTCGTGAGCTGTATGCCAAAATAATCAGTATTAAAACAATAAAAGACCTGAAATATTTCAGTTGGTGTGCAATGAATCTAAAATATATGAAAGTTTATTTTTTTATCAGTACAGTACAGAAAATAATGAACTTTATCACAATATGCTAATTTTTTGAGAAGGACAAGTATATATGCTTTGCAACTGTCTGTGAAAATCTGTGTTGGTTTAGGGTTTTTTGTGCATAATTGGCCTTGTTTTTGTGGCATTTTCCTTAACTTTTTCCCTATTATTCTTCCTTAATTTCTTTATTTTTAAATTTATTTTTAAAAAACTGCGATGCGCTGAAGCCGCATGAATTGAAGTGCAAAGTAGCGAGGGATCCCTCTGTGTGTGTGTGTGTGTGTGTGTGTGTGTACTATATATATATATGTGTATGTATATATGTACAGTAGGCCCTTGACCATTCGCGATTTTGCACTCGTGCCATCGCATACTCGTGGATTGCCGACAAACCCGGAAGTAACTGGCACGTGATTCAAATTTAGCCAATGGCTGAGAGCTTTTGTTTCACCCTCCTGTTGATTTGTTGAGATGATGTGTACCCCCTTTTTTTTCCTCATTCACACAAGTTGTCAATGTGCATTTTTTTTTTTTTTTTTTTTTTTTTAAAGTGTGTTTTAATTACGAGCTAAGCTCTATGATGCCACCCAAACACCGTGCATCTTCTCTGGCTTCTGGTAAGGAGGTTAAGAGCCAGAAAAAGGTACTGACGCTGGATGTCTCGTCTGAAGAAATGACTTTCTCCTGAAGAAACGACGGTTTCTTCTTAAGTGCCTGAAGAGGAATAATTATGTGAACTGTTGTTAAGTACTATAATATTAAAATGTTTTTAAATTATTCCAGTACAGTACTCAAGTTAATGTTTATGTGTGTGTGTGAGATTTTATGTACTGTGGTGTAGCATCTTTATCCTTTTGGTATCCAATTTATTACACTTCATGTTCTTTTTGTTATGGTCTGTGTATTTGGGGGACTTTTGGCGGCTCTGTCCTCTAACTATGTTTTCTCCCCGCTCCGGCTGGGGGAGTGGCCGACCTGGTTGGGAGTGGCCGACCTGGTTGGGAGTGGCCGACCTGGTTGGGAGTGGCCGACCTGGTTGGGCTGATTGCAGCAGCACACACCTGAATTCACTCCTCTCATCAACTCCTGATAAAGACAAGCCGCATGTTTACCTCTGCACCAAGAGATTGTCTTGCATCACGTCCCTGCTTCCCTATGCTCTCTGTGGCTCCTGGTTCCAGTTCCCGCTCCATAGTTTCCCAGTGCTTAATGTTTGTGTTTCTCTTCGTCAACAGTACTGTAGTTACTGTGTTTGTGCTTTGCTTAAATGCTTCATCTTTGAATAATACGTGTTCGACGTGATAAGTGCCCAGGGCACTTGAAAATGTGAGTGGGTGGGTGCTTATTAAAATGTTACCAGCGGAGTGGAACGGAAGTGTTTATCATCGAGGTGGAAAACATGAATAATAACAGAACAATAAAAGAGTTTTACTGGTATTTGTGATATTCATTTTGTGATATCAACCAAATTACTTACATGAAAGCTGAAATAAACAGAAAACAGCATAAATTAAAAGAAGACCCCTTGCCTTTCCCTCCTGGTGCTGTTCCTTTAAATATTTTCCCGAAAGTAAAATTGGGGCTTATTGGAGCAGGGTGCTTATTATGTCAAATACAGTAATTTCAATCTGTGCCATGTCACACTGTTTCCTGCATTCTATATCCGGCTGAAAGTTCATTACGTCACGTGTGTGTGTGTGATATATACAGTGCTGTGCAAATGTTTTTGCCACTTTCCTGTTTTGTTTGTTTTACATTTACAGACACTCCCCGATTTACGTTCACCCGTTTTACGTTTGTTTTTTTTTTCGAAAAAAAAGTCAAATTTTGAGTTTAGACGTGCCTACGTAGTATGCTGACGTAATGACGCTGCGTCCATTGTTTACAAACGACAGACTGAACATGCCCCTCCTTCTTCCCAGTTCAGTTTTTATTTATATATATATATATATATAGAGAGAGAGAGAGAGAGCGAGAGAGAGAGAGAGACTGAGCACACATCATCATCCAGTGAGCTTCAAGAGCAAACATGAAAGAAAATTATAGAGATGTCTCGGTCTGGGAAAGGATTCAAAGTCATTGGTAAATCTTTAGGACTCCAGCAGATCACTGTCAGAGCCGGTATCCATAAATGGAGAAGGCATGGCACAGTGGTGACCCTTCCCAGGTGTGGCTGACCTACCAAAATTACTCCAAGAGCACAGCGCAGACTAACCGGAGAAGTCACAAAGGATCCAAAAACCACTTCTAAACAACTTACTATCCTCACCTGTCTCAGTTAGTGTCAATGTTCATGACTCCACCATCAGAAAGACACGAGGCAAAAATGGCATCCATGGAAGAGTTCCAAGGTGAAAGCCACTGTTGACAAAAAAAGAATATCAAGGCACGACTCACTTTTGCCAAGAATCATCTTGATCAGCCCCAAGGTTTTTGGGAAAATGTCTTCTTGACTGATGAAACTAAAGTTGAATTTTTTTAAGGGAAATGCATCTCGCCACATCTGGCGAAAAAGCAACACTGCATTTGATAAAAAGAACGTAAGTGAAACGTGGTGGAAGTGTGCTGATCTGGGCCTGCTTTGCTGCTTCAGGACCTGGGCGACTAGTCATGATACATGGAACCATGAATTCTGCTCGCTATTATTTTTCTTTTTATTTAAACTGATATGTTTTATTGATGATGGAAAAGTTGCATCATTTCATGATGTCTTCTCCAACACTTCCCAAATACTTTAAGTGGAATTAAGGTAAGGTTTGTTCACTATTTAAGCCCCAAGTCTATGTCTATGCCATCAGGGAAGAACAAGTCCATTGATGTGATAACCTGGCCATTTAGTACATTCAGGTCATCAGCGGAGATAATTTTTTTTCTCCACATAATCTTGAGCCCAAACTGAAGAAACCCCAGATCATGCAATTGCATCTCGAAGATTTCATACCAATTTATGCTCCATTGTAAATTGAAGCCTAACCGAACAATCACACTCAATTCAGGTTTTTTTTTTTCTAACCACATTTCTTCCACAGAGTTAATGTTTTTTTTATCCTTCCAGCTTTAATAATTCTTTGCAGAGTTCTTAACCTGATTCCAGTCAACAATCTCATGAATTGCTAATAATTTGACCCTATGAAAAACACTCGTATTTTCCATGAACACACAATACATGTGACATGGTTGTATAAGAAATGTGAAGCCACTCACTACATCAGTTAAGGATTAAAAGAATTGTTGCCTGGTGAAACATGGTGATCAATGATGTAATTATTCTGTCAAAGGCTCTTAGGTATTTGATATTTTTTCTAGACTGTGTATAAATGCATCATCTAAAAAACACACTCTCTTAAAATCTGTCTCTGTGCAAAATTTGGGACCTCTTCTTTTCCTTTCGGCTCTTTCCCTTTTTCAGGGGTCACCACAGCGAATCATCTGATTCGCATGTTTTATTTGGCATAGGTTTTTATGTCAGATGCCCTTCCTGACACAACCGTTTAGTGATGGGCAGAAACACGCTGACAACTATGCAGCTACTCTTTACGAACGTCAGCAATGGTTCTTTTACATGAACCTCTCACCCTAGACAGTGAGAGACATGGCAGGCCTATGATAACCCAGTTAGCTTCACTGGGAGGAGGAGGAGGGGCTGTGCAAAATCTTGGACCAGTGGTTGCAATATTATGGGTGGATATTTAAAAACTGACTCTCAGAATGATGTTGTCAAGGGCTAGGTTAACATGGAGGAGTATGGTTTCAAACATTTCTTATAGTATTTCAGGAATATATACCTAAATCTAGGAATCCGTGAGTGTGTGTGTGTGTGTGTGTGTGTGTGTACAGTGGTATCTCACCTTACGAAATTAATCCGTTTCAGAGCCTTTTTCGGAACCTAGGTTTTTCGTAAGTTGAAAAGCATTTTACATGTAAAATGTGTGATTTGTTCTAAGGCCCCCAAAACTGCCCCTAAACCCTTTAAAATTTATAAAAGCATACCTTTTAAGGCCTCCTTCTGCTTCAATATTGTACCGATGGTAGACGAGTTTGGCCATATTCCTTTCAGATATCACTCCACGGCATGCCACGAGCCTGCTTCTTCTTTTCACTCGCACTGGGAATCTCGTGTGTGTGTGTGTGTGTGTCTGTGTGCATGTGTGTTGACCATGTCTTCTTAGCAGAGCTATAATCTTACAAATGTTTATGCAAGGTTAAAAGCCTGAGCCAAAAGATAAAGTTGCAATGAGCACACTTGGAAAAACTCATGAAACAACAGTAACCCTGTCCTTTACACGAAAAGTATTATGGGTTCTCCGTAATAGCCAATGGGAGGGAGCTGCGTCATCCCTCCTAGCCAATGGGAGGCCAGCAGGGCGGGATGTTGGGAGATAGCCAATGGGAGGCCAGCGGGGCGGGATGTTGGGAGATAGCCAATGGGAGGCCAGCGGGGCGGGATGTTGGGAAATGTAGTCAATGGAGAGCAACCCATGCATGTTTGAATTTTTGAGATGGTGGTTTCGTAAGGTGAACTTATTTCGTACCCAGAGACAAAAATTTTAGGAAAATATTTTTCGTAACCTGTATTTTTCCGTTTTGGGGGCTTTTGTAAGATGAGGTACCACTGTATTGTCACACTGCACAGGTAATTTTAATGTAAACTTTAATATAAAAAAATAATCACACCTCCAATACAAATCTGTCAATTAATGGCAAGAATATCAAAATCCTATTCTTGTTCAGGTTAACTTGGGCCTCGATGACATCATTATAAGCCTGTTTTTTTTATAACCACCGATAAAATTGTTAAAACAGAAGATATCAGACTCAGCTTTTTCAAAGAAATTAATCTTGATACTCGCATGAGCTTGACTTCTAACAAGTGCTGTCTTCATTACAAAGATGGGAGGGAAAGTACAAATAATTGTCTATAACATGCATATTTCATTATTTAGTCATCCTGAGTAACCGGCACAGTAGTTTAAATTTTTTTTATGCAGTTGTTCTGATTTATATTTTAATTTTCATTGCAAAATTTAGGACACTTTTTTTCTTTAATCAAAGCAGCAAAGATATTTTGAAAAGCTTATGATTCATTTTTAAAATAATTAAAATGCATGACCCATGAAGAAGCTGTTTGTCTCTACAGGTGTTCAATTTTGACCCGACTGCAGGGGTTCATGCTCAGAGTCATCAGTCAGGGAAGGTAGAAGAAGATATGACCAAACTTTGCAACCATCGCAGGAAAGTGGTCGCTATGGCTGCTCTGTGTCGGAGTATGCAGGCTTCCCAAGTACCATTGTCAGCTCACGGCTCAGGTACATTGATTTAAATGTGTTTACAAATGTAATATTACCACCACCTGACTGGTCTGTTCCTGATGAGCCCCATACAGAGCAAGCTGCAATTCACTATGTGTTCTGACACCTTTCTATCAGTATATCAGAATTAACATTTCGCAGTTTGTGCTACCGTGGCTTTTCAGGATCAAACCGGATGTGCTTGCCATTGCTTCCCATACACAATATACATGAGCCTTGCGCATCTGCAACTCTTGAGATGTCGTCACTATTCTGATGACAGTGATTGGATTTACACTTGATGAAAGAGCGATAGTCTCGCAATGCTTCTCGTCCTAGATGACGCCATTGACTGGAGGCTGGTTCCTCACAGCAGGCTGATAAAATTGTGTTTATTCGGGAACAACTTGCCTAATCCTTAAAAATAACAGTGGTTTTGCTTTCAAATATGTATATTTGAAATGTTGTTGCTTTTTTGTAGAATGAATCAAGGATGAACAGAACCTCGCAACTGCTTCCTTTCTTCTTCTTCTTTTTTTTTTTTGTAGTAGTGTTGCTGCTAATTTTATGTGAACTGATATTCTGTAAGTAGATAAACCAATCAGAAGCTACAGTTGCGTGCTCCGAAGTGGTGCATCAGCAAGGAGCGTAAATATTAAACCGGAGATTGCAAGCTCAAATCCGGGTTAATGCCACAGCCACTCATGACCGGAAGCTAATTGGCCGAGCTCACATGGGAGGGTGGTATGGCATAGGCTCACTTCCCTGTTACTCACAGTGATTGCCAGTCAATCATGGGTGTCCCTGAGCTTATTCGTATGAGAAGGCACATGACACGTTAGACGGACCCCCAAATACGAATGTGTTACTGTCTGAAAAGAATGCTAGCATTGCATTTCACGGAGAGGGGTATACATGCTTTGGCCCCACCCTGATTGGTAGTGATCGTGTGATACAAAAGGCAAAACTTGATTGCTGGGAATTGGATACAATTAAATTAGAGAGATAACGGGGAAAGAATAAAAATGAAACTACAATTACTCATATCCAGTTGGCAAAGGAAAAATAATGTTTATTTACATATATAACATGGGAATATTGCCGTCTGATTTGTACAATATCTTAAAATTTATGTGGATAATGTTTGAATCAAAACAACCGTCACGTTTTCTCACGGTCAATAGAGCAAGTGTTTTTAGTTTAGTATGGCTTGTGTTTCCCGTAGTATCTTCTTCTTTTCCTTTCGGCTGTTCCCTTCAGGGGTCGCCACAGCAAATGATCTGCCTCCATCTCTCCCTATCCTCTGCATCTTCTACTCTTACTCCAACGACCTTCATGTCCGCCTTCACCGCATCCATAAATCTTCTCTTTGGTCTTCCTCTGGGCCTTTTGCCTGGTAGTTCCAACCTCAGCATCCTACGACCAATATACTCACCATCCCTCCTCTGTACATGTCCAAACCATCTCAATCTAGCCTCTCTGACTTTGTCTCCAAAACATCTAACATGTGCTGTCCCTCTGATGTACTCATTTCTGATCCTATCCATCCTCGTTACTCCCAAAGAGAACCTCAACATTTTCAGTGTTTCCCGTAGTATACGCTAAAACAATCATGCTTCTCAGGTATGGTGGATGTAGGTGGATTACATAGTCTTCTCTACGTTCATCCTCAGGGAATATTCAGCGACATCCATCTTAACTTTGGTGCATAATTGTTACCCCCAGATAGCAAACCAATCGGGTCGTGCTATTCCCTTGTCGTATACAAATGATCCCTTGCTACTTCGTGCTTCAGTTCCTGCGGCTTCAGTGCATCATGTTTTTTTTGTTTTTTTTTAATATTCATAAAAAATTAAGGAAAAATAGGGAAAAAGTTCAGGAAAATGCTGCAGAACAAGGCCACTTGTGCAAAAAAAAAAAAAAAAACTCAAACAAACAAAAAACAACCCAAAATCCCCCAACAAAACTACTTACATTTTTATGTGAGGTGCGTGTATGTGTGCGTATATTTTGTTTATTTATTGATATTATATAAACACATATACATGTACGTATATGTCAGTCAGGCGGTGGGGGGAAATCCTACTTTGCAGAATTTGTCATGCGGGTGCCATATTGGTGTGAAAACAAACAATTCACTCCGGCCCCAACACAATAGCACAAGCGTGTGTAAGGGGTGAATACTGCATTTATTTATTAAACAAGTGCAAAGTGGCACTTAACTGTGTTCCTGTCGGTTGTACAAATTATACAGAAAAGAAACCAGGTGTTAAATATCACAGATTCCCTGCTAATAAGGTCTGACGAGAGAAATGGATTTCTGCTTTGAAAAGAGCTGATACTGACAACAAAAGGAAAGATTAGCGACCAGCTCCTACCAGTCGTGTACTGTATGTAGCAAACATTTTGTTGGAGGCAAGTAATTTTTATCAGTAGATATATTATTATTTATTGTCTTCACCACAGTTTGATTCTATTTAACTGTATATCTGGTGTCCATTTATAAGCTGAGGGCAGCTAAAATGCTATTTAGTCTTTATTATAACACATACAGTATATATAATACAATAAAACCTCCGCTGACGAACGCTTAAGCTCACGAACTTTTCGCCTCAAGAACATTAAATTTGCGAGCATATAGTCTCTGCTGACAAACTAGTTTTCGGCGGACGAATCAAACCACGCGGTCGAACAGCGCCACGGTGGCGGCCACGAGAAGCTGACGCATGCTCACGGCGTCACAGTTCGTCACCCCCTTTCTTTGAGTGCGGACGTGGTTTGTGTTTGATAGACATTTTGGACCATATTGAGTGTACCTTTGCTATTATGGGACCGAAAAAGACCCCACCACAGGCGGAGATCATTGAAAAACACGAACGAGGTGTGCGTTTGTGTGACTCAGCGTCCCAGTACCAGTACGCTAAGTCTACCATTGCTCCCATCCTTAAGAACAAGGAAGCTATTAAGGGTGCGTGTGTGGCTAAGGGTGTTTCCAAACAGTAGGCGTTTCCAAACACTCCTTCCAAACAGTAAGTCCCTCCCTCCCTCCTCCTCCCACTCCATTCCATCAAGCCATCAACTACCATCACAAAGGTAAATAAAACGACTTTATTATACAGTACAGTTTATTTCTTTAATTACAATACAATAGCACATTTATTATACATAAAATAAGGTATATTTTTGTGTAATTTTAAGGCTTATTTAGTAGAAAATTATGTTTTATGGGGACCTGGGAACGGATTATTCTCATTTTAATGGTTTCTTATGGGAAATAAATGTTCGGAAGACAAACTTTTCGCCTTACACACACTTTCTGGGAACCAATTATGTTCGTGAGCTGAGGTATCACTGTATAACTATTATAATACTTCAAAGATTTAGATCCACATGTTTGTGCTTAATATATAATGTAGGCAAAATGATGATAAAAAAATGTGAGTCATAATTACTTTGCCATGATTAATACTTTGGTGTCCTCACACAGCTTGCCATGCGCGATATTAGAGGCTTTCCTGGGTATAATCTGCTCGCGAAGTGCCGAAACCCATCCAGATAAAAAATACTCATACGATTGCCAGATTTAACTTTAACAGTCTTTAATATGTGTTCTAACACACACAACAAACATGCCGTACTTTGGTTTCCACTTCACTTATTTAATCCCACAATGCATTACAGAACCGGAATATACCAAGTTCCTGGGGGGGGGGGAGAAGAAGAGTAATCATTAACAATGATTGCTACACTCTAAGCCCTTTGAAACTTTTCAGTTTTTTGTGAGTATAAGCAGATGTGCAATTAATCAAATAATTATAGATATCTGGGTATGTTAAACCAGGGATCCTGTCCGTTGCTTCATCCACGCAGTTAACAAACAAACCATTGGGCAAAATGTATGGGTCATTTGTTAGCCCTGATAACCGTAGTTTTTGAATATACTGTTATTTATGATCATTGTCATAATTAGCAGGGAGCTCGGAAAGCACTGGGATTGTATTACGGCTGTCAACATTCATATTTATATAATCTACCAAGCTAAAAACAGGCACCTCAATTGCAAACTCTACGTTTGTTTTCACTCCAATATGGCGGCATAAACAAAGTTGCTACTCGGCGTGTCACGTGACTGCAAAACCTCTATACCGATTGTTCTTATTCACTTCACCTATGAGTGGTCGCAATGTTGTGGCTGATCAGTGTGTATGTTAGTTGTTTTTGTAATATGTATTTATATTTGCATAAATGTGCATCATAGGAATTGTTATAACCGTGTTCTCATAAATTAATGGTTTTACAATCCATTTCTTCAACTGCATGTGTTAATAGATGTACTTGCTTCTAGGGACTGGAGTGTGTACAGTGGATGGCAAGGAGAGGAGAGGATCCATAGTTGCTCGAGGAGATGTACCCCAGCGCACTTACACGACCCAGCTGACGCTGAACCAGGCCAGAAACAGCAGCAGTGGCAGTTTTCCTGTCCTCTCACCTCTTTGTCTGCTTCAGAACGGATCTGTACCTCATACCACCGCCATACTGACTCCTGATCCGAGCTCACCCTTAAAGAAGGTTTCCTCTCAGTCCCCAGGGCCAAGCGTAGCTGCCTATGGGAAACAGCAATGGAGTCCTCGTCCCGCCCTTCCCCAAACCATTCTCCAAAGAGCACCTCAAAAGTCAACCTCTCCCAGCACTACAAAAGTCGATGCAGCCCACTCGCACCAGACAGACCCTTTAGTTCCTGTAACATTGTCTTCACCCCCCTCTTCATCTTCACCTGTGATAGCCAGGGTGGGACAGGCTCATATACAGGGATTGGTTGTGAAGTCTTCTCCTCCTCTTTCTCTGTGTTCATCTCCTTCTCGTGCTCAGGACACTTTCTCCCCACACCAGCGATCCCGTCACTCTTCCACCTCCTCGCTCTCTGAGGGCGCTTCAGGATCCATGCTGACTCAGGGGGTTAAATCTTCCCCTTCTCCTTTGCCTCCTGCCCAACCATGCTCTTCACCCAAACTCTCTGCACCCCCGGCCAGCCAACATAGTCGTCTGGAGGGCATTTTGCAGCACTACAAAGACTGCAGCACCAACAACCCTGATGCTACTCAACAGCACCACTCGTTCAGCAGCAGAAACAAACTTCACACACTGCAGAACCCTCAGTCAGTCCAGAGTAATCCCTGTGACAAGAGGAATGGACCAGTACTAGGTACTGCCCCGGGACTGATTGGTCTCCCCTTGGGTCAGATTCTGTGTCAGCAGAAGAGTCAACAGCACATCAGCAGCTCTTTCCCAGCCAGTAGCCTTCTTTCTGCAGCTGCCAAAGCCCAACTGGCCAGCCAGAAAAACCAGAGCCAGTCCAGGGCTGTAGAAACCGGTAGCCTTCCTCTCCCAGCCCTAGACAAGGAGCAGCAGTCCAAGGTATTAATTAGCACTTTAAACACTAGCCTCAACACTCCTACAGCCCCAACCCAATCCTTGACGGCTTTCTTGCTTCCTCACTCACCCACCCTCCCTGTGTCCAACCCCGCTCAGTCTGAAAAAAGAATACGCCGCAAACGCCAGCGTCGCTCACCCACTGTTCTTAGCATGCTGAAAGAATCGCAGGTAAACCGAACTGTAGGCCACCCGGTTGTGTCCTCCCCAGCCGTCCCTTCCTCTTCTTTTTCATCCTCTAGCTCTCCTCCTCCTGTGACCCGCACAGAAAACCACCATCAGCCTACTGCGCGTCCATCTAGCACTCCTCCTTCTCCCACCCCGGTGCCTATTAGTGTACTAAAGCAAGTGGAGTTGGAGGAGGGCAAGAGGGTGGCTCTTTCAAATTCCCTTCCTCTCTGTTCACCCCCTGTGTCCTCCCAGCCCCTTTCTGCCCTCCTCCAGCTCCTAAGTATGCAGAGTGCCCAAAACAACTCTCCACCAACAATACCACCCAGCAGGCACACAATTGTGTCCCCTTCTTCACCTCCAATTGTTACTTCTCAAGCGCCTCAGTATGACACCCAGCTTGGACCACAAACACATATCCACATAAAGCAGTCTCAGCCCCAAAACCTGGTGCCTGCTTTAGATTCGCTTAACCAGCTGGAAACTGCTCAGCCTCTTTCTCTGACATGTGAAGACGCGGAAGCACTTGCAGTGAACCTCAAAACAGCAAATACAGTTCTGAATTTGAGCCTGCCTCACACGAGCAACAGTAAAGGAACAGAGCCTGCCATTAGCAGCCACACCCATGACGTGATCAACCAGCTGTCCTCTGCCACCTGCCTGTCTGCTTCCACTGTATCAGAGAAACCATGTGCTTCCAAACAAGGAGGTATGGGCTCTGATCATAACATTTACCAAACAAACCAGCCAGACCAAAACCAAGCTTCAGATAGTGACGGTAAGATCCTAGTTGTGGGGGAAAACTAATACATACACGAATCAAATATCATCAGATAACGTCCTGCTTAAATTTCCTTCCAAGTTTAACAAGTGTGATTTCTCTCATCAGGTCCTGTAATGTCGGAAGAGCAACAGAATTTGGCGACTAAGCTACTTCCTGGCTGTGATCCTGACTCTAACCTCTCCCTAGCCAATCCGCCCGGCACCTCTTCGGCCGATCTCTCGAACTCTGACCCCACAAGCACCTTGCAGCTGGCTGAATCTTTCCCTTTCATGACACAAGAACAGCTCCTCCAGCTTCTCTCCTCCAATGCTGCCCTGCCCTCCCTTCTTCCCCCTTTCTTAGGTTCCCTGCCTCTCGGACTCTGGGCAGGCACTCAGACTCCCACAACCGGAGGCACCCAAACCCCACAACCAGCAAACAACCTCCTCAGCCAGGCTTCTCCGCTCAATGTTCTGCCCTCCTCTCTGGGACCTCAGGGGGACCTCCCGCTCAACCTTGTTAGTGTATTGAATCCTCCTCATCCGGGGCCTCCGCTGGCTCCGAGTGTAGCGACGGGGCTTGAGACTGGCGAAAAGAACCCCGGTCTACAGGCACTACTCATGGCATCTTTGCTCCTTGGACAGAACCCAGCTACCATGCTCCCATTTCCAGGACTCAATTTAGACCTCCCACCCCTGCAGCAGGTATTTGGGGAAGGAGTGACTCTAGAGAAGACCCCGACTCTCCTGGACTCTGTTTTGATGGGGCCAGGACTCCTAGATGCTCTACAGGCGCTCGCTCCATCTTCAGATGGCCAGTCGCTTTTGCTCTCTGCGCAGCTCACTCCTCCTCCCCCTCCTCCTCCTACCTTCCTGTCCCTGAACCCTGCACTGCTGGCTGCAGCTCTTGCACAGGCTGAAACCCTTCCCAACCACACACCATCCCCCCCACCTAATACTCAGGTACACTTCCATACACCTGCTGACCATATGCCTTTTTGCCACATGCCATATATTTCTATGTGAGGATTCAGGAAACATATATTTGATTATCTAGTACAGGGCTGAAAAAGATTTTCACTGTGACATAATCAGGAAACGTGTAGGTGATTGAGCACGTTAAATGTAATATAGACAAATAATGAACAGAAATTTTTAACATTTAAAACAAAAGCGTTATTGAATGCCGGCTCAGTATTTTAGCTTGTCAGCACAATACATTGCCTATATATTGCAAGCAGCTGTGTACCTCCCATTAATATTTATATGGGACCTAGTATACCAGGTTATGAGGCATGAAACAGGTGTGTGTGTGTGTGTACACACACGTAACGTAACCTAATGGCACTTGTTGCCAGCTGTAGAAAAAAGTGACTCACTGTTTGACATGATTACGTTTGGGCAAGCTTGCATGGTGGAGGTACGGCTGGGCAAGTGGTCAGAAACTCGTTGTCGCTTCACGTTACAGAAAACACGGATAAGTTCCAGCATGATGAGCCAGTCGACTCAGCTGTAAAAAGCCTAACAGACTTACCCGACCTTACTCGTAGTGGCCAGTAAATTACTGATTGATTACTCTCTTGTCCAACTAAGTTCCATGAGATGTGTTGCCATGGCAATTTACACTAGGTCTCAACCCTACTCTGAGCAGGTACTTGGTGTTATCCTCAAGCGCCACCCATGCACCTTAATTGTCTGGTCGATATTGTCTGATAGAAAAAAAGGTGCAACACTGGTACTTTTGGCACACTGAGTGGATAATGGGATGGGCTGAAGGGAGTCTCAATTTGTTATTTTACCCCAACGATGGGCTTTATGAAACCCCCACTACAGCTAACTCGGTTATCAAAGGCCGGCCATGTCTCACAGTCTATGGTGTGAGGCATGTAAAAGAACCATTGCTTACTTGCGTCAAGAGTAGCCGCATAGCCGTCAGCGTGTTTCTGCCCCTTGCTAAGGGTTGTGTCAGGAAGGGCAGCCGACGTAAAAACCTGTGCAAATCAAACATGTGAATCATTGAATATGACTTCCATTAAGATGAAGGCAGATGATTTGCTGTGGCGACCCCTGAGGAAAAAAAGGGAACAGCCAAAAGGAAAAGAAGAAAATGGGCTTTATGAAAGATGCAGGTTCTTATGAGAAGTAATTCGCTTTTTGTCAGCGTTTGAGGCTGAACGTCAAAAATTATGTTTTAGTGGAGTAATGATTGATTGAGTTTATTTTATTCTACTACTACTTGCACGTTTCAAAATACTACAGGCAGTAACATATATACAATTAGATGACAATATACATGTAGCAGAAATAAGGAGAACCCGGATAAGGGGCATTAAAAAGTCATCTTAAATGAAGGAAAGCATGTCTGGTTTATTTAACTCGGTGCTTCTCAAATAGTGAGGCGCGGTGTGATGCCGGGGGGAACGCGTATGACCCTGGGGAACATGCTTTTCTGGAATAGTGTATGATAATTAAGTGTAATTGCACCTCCACTCCAGTAGTTGGCAGTGGCGCTCTCATCATCACGCTATGGTGTAGCGGTTTTTCACACAAGCGAACGATATGAAGTGCAGTAAACAACCCCTCAAGAAACAACACGGAAAAAGACAGAGATATTAAGACATAAGTAAGTTAAATGAGTTTAAATACGGATGTATTTTTTTAATTTCAGGCACACTGGTGCACTTTAAATTCTGTCTGTTACAGATTATAAAAATGTTAACGAAGTTTTTCTTTATTGTAAGTTGAACTATATTTTTCTTTTTTTGTTTTTATTGTTAATAAAGACACAGTATTATGCAGAGGTGTACTAATAACAATTTTATAGACAAATATTTAATAATTATAATTAAAAAATAATTTTATAGACTATTTATAGTTGCTCGCGGGGCAGTGGGACGGTGTATAATGTTTTTTTTTTTTTTTTTTTTTCCAAGAGGGGGCGCCACAGAAAGTAATTGAGAAGCACTGATTTAACTTAAAATGTATTCATCGCATCAAATTAAAAGACTAATATTTGAAGTATACACAGTAAAATGATATGCGCTGATACGGGTTATATAAGTTCTAAATGTAGTATATTATAAACTAAACTTTCCCAACTCGTTTTTATTTCGGTCAATAACTAAGTAGAGTTTCAGAAACGAAGCCCATGTGTTGGATAGAATTAAATGCTCTTAACTGTTCAGTAATCACAGTGATGTTCTTATATCTCAGTGCTCTTTAAAACACGAGTCTGTCAAACAAATAAAGGAAATAAGACAAGGAGATTTTTAAGGATTTGCACTGGCGACAGGTCTTTGCATTTAACTCGGATTCAATCGGTTCTTTCAACATCTGCCCCGATTCTTGCGAGCGGCCTGCGGAAACCCCCCCCCGACACTCTTTTTGTTACCATCTATCGCGCAAAGATTACCTGCAATCAAAAAATGAACAAGAACCCTGTCTGTGCGTCTGTATGTCTGTGCGTGTGTCTGCATCTGTGTGCATGTGTCCGTGTGTACGTATTTACACGTGTGCGCGCATAGGCACGTCAGTGTATGTGTGGATGTGCCGTATTGAATTTGATTTTTAGATCATGTGTTCAGATAGTTCATTGGGGCGGTGGTGGACTGGTGGTAAAGGGTGCTGGATCGCTGATCCTAAGGTTGGGGGTTTGAGTCCCACTCTCCACAAGACAAACACCCCCACCCCACCCCACCGGGCACCGGCCATGTCTCTCACTGTCTATGGTGAGAGATTCATGTCAAAGAACCATTGCTGACCTTCGACAAGAGTAGCCGCATAGCCGTCAGCGCTTTTCTGCCCTTTGTTAAAGGGTTGTGTCAGGAAGGGCATCCGACGTAAAAACTTAGGCCAAATCAAACATGCGATGATTCGCTGTGGCGAACCCTGAGAAAAAAGGGGAAAAACCAAAAGGAAAAGAAGTGTTCAGAATTAATTTATTTATTTTAGCTGGCTTATGTATGATGGTTCATGTTGTATACATTTTTGCACATGCTGTAGGGGACTCTTTCCAGTCCTGCACTGGTTTCTACCTCTGTGTCCTGCACCCCTCTGGTACCAGTCACTGGACAGGAAGCATGTGACTCACTGACTGAGCAGGAAAAGACCAACACCCAGACACCTCAATTTCTTCCCACAATCTTGCCTCAAGGGGTCTTAGGTAAGTGAAGTGAAACCACTTTACATTACAAAGCCTGTTTATTTCATACTCGCCGCATCAGTACAAATATGTGATTGGTTCTAACGTGCTCATGAGTGGCCGGATAGTTTGAACGCTAGCACCGGCATACCAGCTCTATGAAATGACTATCAGTTCAAATCCAGATATTGATATTGTTGGTATCTGTTAGTAAATCCGCCTCACAGCAAGGAGGTCTTGGGTTTGAGTCCCGGGCTCGGCAAGATGGTTTCTGTTTCTAAACGTAGCATGTACTCTGTGTGCTTGTGTTGAGTTTTTTCTGGGTATTCTGGTTTCCTCTTACAATCCAGGGACCTGCACAGCAGGCTAACTGGCTCTTCCAAATTGCCCCTTGTTGTGGTTGTGCGTGTGTGTTCGACCCTGCAGTGGAATGGTGAGGTGTTCAGCGTGTACTCTGTCTTCAGGCAAGATAAGCTTCAGCCTCCCTGCGACCCAAAGTGGTATAAAGCGGGTCAATGAATGAGTGCTTTGATATTGGAATGAATTTGGAGACAACAATATCAATTATTAAATTGTTTTCTTTCAATGTACCTTCATGCTGATATAGTTCATACATTTGGAAATTAACCTTGGCTTCCCTGTCCTGACATCAGCCTGCTTTAATTGGTCTTAAAAAAATAAAAAATCCTGATATCGTTTGGAAATCTCAAAATATGGAGTGATTTTGTTTGGATCTGGGCTCAGATCCTGAAGTCTGTTTTTCTGAGCACTGAAATCATTCCGTGTTATCTTTTCGCATTTCACTAATGCCGAAGCTTTAGGAATACAGGGATCCCTCGCTACGTCGCGCTTCAATGCATGTGGATTCAGTGCTTTTCCGTTTTTTTTTTTTTAAATATTCATTGAATTAAAAAATAAGTAAATCAAGGAAGAATAGGAGAAAAATTTAAGGAAAATTCCACAAAACAAGGACAATTTAAAAAAAAAAAAACAAAAAAAAAAACAACCCAAAACCCCCAAACAAAACTGTTTACATTTTTATGCGAGGTGCAGTGCGTTTGCGTGTGTATTTATATTTTATTTACATCTTATGTATTATTTTTGAACGTTTAATTTTTATTATAAGCATTTATAGCATTCAATATGTATTTATTGATATTATATATATATGCACGTATACGTCGGTCAGGGGGGAGTTAGGGGGGTTGATCCTACTTCGCGGAATTCTGTGGTCGCGGGGGGATCTTGGTCCCAAGTAACCGCGGAAGGCGAGGGATCCCTGTATAACAGGAAGCGCCCAATAAACCTCAAAAGTTTTGTAAGTAGGTTTTCTTGGATGTGTTTGCAATTCTAAATTACATCAGCCTGTTTCTTATTCCTTTTGTGAAGGTGACCTGGCAGCTTTGGGGAACATTAATAGTCTACATGGTTTACTAGCAGCAGGACCTTTGTTGCTCTCCCAGGCTCCATCACTGGGAATGCCACTGCCACAGAACCAGGCTGCCCTTAACCCACTAACATGCCTGCAGGTAACGCATCATGGCAAACATGTGAAAGACTGATTCTGTTCTCTTTCCCCACTCTGTCACCCAACCTTTTAAACTTGGGTACTGTTTGAGTTTTGCAATGGATGTAATTGGGTTTTTGTACTTGGAGTCCTGTAATAATCTAACAGCACTAAAGTAAACTTCCCAAATGTTAAAAGTTCGAGCGGAATCAATACTTGGACAAGTCACTGTACATCACTTGTACTGGATTTAGTTGTTTATAAAGTGTCTTCCACTTTTTAGCTGTCTATGGGTCCAACACTAATGGGGGAGAAACCACTGGCAGTACATGAGACTACATCTGCACAAGAAAATCTCCCCACTTCTCAACTGTGCCAGGATTCCCTGCTTAATCCAGGTCACTTACAGACACCAACACAGCAAAGGGAAGAGCCAGCAGTTGCGGCATCAGGCCTCATTGACCCATACGGCTCCTTTATGGACACCATCTACACTTCCTTTCTGCAGGTGAGTGGGCGTAGCTCTGAGGGGGGGAGTGACTCCACCCCACTCTCATATCCAGAGCTCGCACCCTCTCTTAGTCCTCGGCGAGCATGCTCGGTACACAATCCCGACCTATCCCGCCTCAGCATGGAAGCGGCCCAGTCTCCGGCCCGCGGCACACCCAAACTGAGCGAAGACCCACCCACAACTCCGCCATGTAAACCTGCAGAGTCTCACTCACCAGATGCCCCCATTCATCTCACATTTATGGAAGAGGCCAAGACTGATGGTTCAGCCAAGTTGTGTGTCTATAGCAATGGTATAGGTACAGGAGCGAGAAGAGATGATGATGATGATGATGGTGGTGAAGAAGAGCGAAGACAGGCACCAATGTACTTGGGCCCCAGAGAGAGAGTGAACATTGTTCCGGTGGATGACATGATGGAGAACGTGGACACAGAGCAAGGAAGGGTGAGTCGCTCTTCAAGAATAAAGCTCAAGACCTCTTAGTTTCATTGGTGTTTCTCACAAAGCTGTTTACAGACTTGGAATGATTATATACAGTGTTACCTCACCTTATGAAATTAATCTGTGCCAGAGCCTTTTTCTTAACCTGGATTTTTCGTAAATTGAACCGCATTTTACATGTAAATCATGTGATTCGTTCCAAGGCCTTCAATACTACCCCCTAAACCCTTTAAAAATTATAAAAGTGTATCTTTTAAGACCTCCTTCTGCTTCAATATCGTACCGATGGTGAACGGGTTTGGCCAAATTCCTTTGCAATATCACTCAACCGCATGCCACGAGCCCGCTTCTTTTCACTTGCACCAGAAATTGCGTGTGCGTTCGTGTGCCTGTGTGTGTGTGTGCGCACGTGTGTGTTGACCATGTCTTCTTAGCAGAGTTATAATCTTACAAATGTTTATGGAAGGTTAAAAGCCTGAGTCAAAAAAATAAATCAATGAGCACACTCAGAAAACTCATGAAACACCAGTAACCCTGTCCTTTACATGAAAAGCATTATGGGAGATGCAGCTCCATAATAGCCAATGGGAGAGAGCTGCGTCATCCCTCCTAGCCAATGGGAGGCCAGCGGGGGCGGGATGTTGGAAGATAGCCAATGGGAGAGCAGCACATGCATTGTTTGAATGGCGCGTTTGGTGCATTTCGTAAGGAGAACTTGTTTCGTATACAGAGACAAAAAATTTTGGAAAATGTTTTTCGTAACCTGGATTTTTCGTTTGCTGGGACTATTGTAAGGTGAGGTACCACTGTACTTTCAAAAATGACTTGGTCTTTTTGTTTTATGAATTAAAATGAACTCCTAGCACTGGAGCGCTGTTTTGCCTGAAAAGCAGCACACCTCATTTATCACTCTTTTATTAAAGTTTAAATTTTATTATTTATACTCCGTCGTACGTGGAGATGAACGGTGATTACCCCCGAAATTTCAAAACACATTGATTACACAGCTGCTTTGGTCTCACTAACACTCTCAGACCTCCATTAAAGACGAAGCTGAGGGCCGCTGAAAGCACAATGCAGTCAAAGACAATGAATTTGTTCAAGCCAACGTTTTTTTAATGCATATTAATGCCCATAAAAATATAATTTAGCAGTGTGATGACACTTAAAGACAAAATTACAGAGCATGGGAATTGGCTTTGAAGTATTTTCAGGTCATAAAAATGGTCATGCTTCATTCTAATGGATAGAAGAACTCCCTGCACCGTGTCCAGGGCACAGGTGACCATCATGCCTCTTATGTACATCTGCCTCACAGCAAAGATCCTGGGTGGAGGGTGGAGTCTGCATGCTCTCCTCATGCTTGTGTAGGTTTCCTCTTGGTACTCAGGCTTCCTCCCATAGTCCATAAACATGCCCGTTAGACTCATAGGTTGTTCCAAATTGCTTTTAGGTGTGTGTGTGTTGGCCCCGCATTTATCCAATGAGCTGTTCAGGGTGCATCCCCGCCTTCTCCCCGTGTCCTCTATCACATCCTCCCCGCAACCCTAGTAGGATTAAGTGGTTCAGTGGGTGTATATCCAGTACTCCAACATGTTTCAGTAAGTCTGTGCACTCGTTGGCGCTTCAGCGACCAGTATATTCTCTCTGATTCTTCGGAATAGCTGGAGGGAATGAATGCGCTCTAAGGAAACCTGATGTGTTTACGATGAAGCCCAATGATTACTCACAGCACACCGGGTATATCCTTGAGTAATAGGTACGAGCTCTCTTACTGTTTCCTCTTTTAAACATGCCAGCGGCAAGAAATCCTAGCATGGATAAATCATTTTGTTGGTTGAAATTGTGCTGGTTCTAAAGTGTTGCGCACACACTCGCCGGTGTTTGGACTGTAGTTCACCTCACAGGCAGCAGAAGGCAATAAAAATAACAAACGTTTTCTTTACAACATTGGATATATGGAGCACTCGGATAAGTGTCTGTACCTCATTTACCTGGTTTTATCGCTGCAAATTCTCCTGAGGTAATAAAAACCTGACAGACATTTGAACTTGTTTTAAGCCACGGAGTGCTTATTGCGATATTTCGGATATTATCGCGTAAATCGTTCAGATCAGTCATTTAATCCAGGCAGTGATTTGAAACTTTCTGTTCCAGGCTTTAGAGATCCGTACAGGAGCCAGGAGGGGGAGGAAAAGAAAACAGACGTGAGTATCTGAACGAATGAACAAAAATCAAACTGATTGACGTTTAATTAAGTGAAGGCTCATTCGTTGCTTTCTCTTTTTACGCTAGGCTGCAGAGAGGGGCCGAATTTTCTGGAGATATTGAGCACATCATAGAGGAACCAGCAGCTACCGTGAGCCCAACACAAACATCTTCAAATATTTACCCAATTAAATCCAGTTGTACAGATTTATCAGACAGAAGACATTCTGCCTGACTATAGCAGATGTACACCAATCAGCCATAACATTACCACCACCTGACTGGCTTGTGGACAGGCAGCCGCATTTATAGCAGGATGCAATGCATTGCGTGCTTCGACTCGTCTGTGTCAGAGACTCAGGTGGTTTGTGCTGCAGTGGCTCTTGTGTGGGATCAGACCGGACGTACGAGCCCTCGCGTCTCATCACTCGGGACCCAAGACACCCTTGCCAGTTCGCTGGTTGTTTTTCTTTGGACCAAATTTGAAACGTACAGTACTTACGACTGCATACTAGAAATGGACCCGATGTTTTGGAATTGCATAGACCCCAATAATCCATAACATTATGAGCGCTGAAGTGTGAAGTGAATATCGGTTAGTATATAGTACACACAAGAGCTGTGATCTGATTGGTTTGCTCTCGAGGAATTTGAACACATTATCTTGAGTGGATAATACGTAAATCAGAATGATGGACACTCAGGGTTGGTCCTGGTTGCTTTTCTTGTGTTTCTGCATAATATACTAAAACTCTGAATTAGTTTAATCACTGTATATTGCTCATGTTGTGGTTATTACAGCCATGTGAGACAATTGAAAGCTGATAGAAATTGTACTGATGTAAAGTAATATTGTGAAAATCATTACATTTACATCATCAGGAACTTTCCAATAAATCTAACGCCAGGATTTCATTAGATGATAAGTTCAACAACCAAGTTTGACAGAGCACGCGTGTGTCCAAACACTCAGGTTTTAAATGCGAATTTTGACGCTGATGACATCGAAACGAATGTTATGACACTATTAACGTTGTTAGTAGTAATGTCGTAAACATATCAATCCAGTAACGTCACCTAATGTTAGGCCTGATTATACAACAACAAGGATCTGACACGATACTTGCCAGCGAGTGCCTCCTGGAATGTCAGTGAGCATTGACCTTTCATATGGTACCAACTGGTAGATTGGGTGTAATTGGTAGTAGGATGCTGAGGTTGGAATTACCAGGCAGAAGACCTAGAGGAAGACCAAAGAGAAGATTTATGGATGTGGTGAAGGAGGACATGAAGGTAGTTAGAGTAAGAGTAGAAGATGCAGAGGATAGGGTGAGATGGAGGCAGATCATTCGCTGAGGCGACCCCTGAAGGGAACAGCTGAAAGGAAAAGAAGAAAATGGTATCAACTCTCCCATGAGAAGTAGAGGTTGAATCGAACAGTCCCCTCGATGGTCCAACAGAGGCACATACTGGCAAAAAGTGAACTATCGGTTCTTGAAGTTGTGTTGGAAGGAGAAAAACTGCACGAGCGTACAGATCTGCAGAATTTTGACAAGGGATCGATCATTATGCTAAAGCAGTGGGCCCATTCGTCTCCAAAACAGCAGGTCTTGTGAGGGGTTCTTGGTATGCAGTGATGAGTTCCTAACACAGGTGGTCCAGGGAAGGACAACCAGTCAATTGTAAAGGGCGTCGTGAATACGTAAGGCTCAAGTATTGCGTGGCCTGATTCCACAGACGAGCTACTGTAGCACAAACCGTTAATGCTGGCTATGATGGATCGGCGTGAGAACACGGTGCATTGCAGCTTACCACGTATGATGCTGATGCAGACCAATCAGGCGATGGCAGTGTTATTACTGAGGGGTGTGTACTGTAATTAATTTCTAATCTCCTTATGTCTTGTGATGCAGATAGCACTGCAGAGGCCAGCAAGAGGGAAAAGGCGGCGTGTGGTCAGATAGACGTTTGAACAGATGCCCCTATCCTACTGTACTCTACACACCAACACCAGCACTGTCAGTATGGCAACGCCACAGTGTGCAATCGAGCCGCACTGTGCCGTCCTGCAGAATGCACTCCGTCTTCTTTTCAAAAAAGCCTAGTTACCTCACTTGCCTTCTCTTCCTTCCATCCTTCCTTCCTTCCTTCCCTCTCTTGTGGATTCGATCAGTCGACCTGTGACGTGAATAATACAAGTGATGGAATTGGCTCGCCAACACTACTGCTTAGGAGCTTGTTTTTGTTGTATTCTCTATTTAATACGGGCCTGTAATGCCCTCTATCTGTCAACCATTGTTACTACATTCCCTATAAATCCTTTCATACTTACCCTGTACCATGCTGGAGAAATCCTGGGGTGATGCTCCATCACATCTTTGACTGAAATCAAATATTTACAGGCTTGAGTTTCGTCACCGCTTATCGTAATGAGCTATATAACCTCACGAGTAGAATCTCCTTCCTCACACCATGCCGTGTGCTAGGAACGAACGTACTGTATACGTGTGCAGGTCGCAGGGGCCGGAGTCCAATACTGTGAGCTGTGGCAGATTCTGCTCGCATAAGTCGGAGCTGTAACTGGCCCATACCGTTGGCTCCGACACCAACTGCCACTTCAGCGTAGGCACAAAATATTAAATTAATGGTTTTAAGTAATAATGAGGATGATTATGCAATTTTAATAAGGAATTTGTGTAAATATGTACAGTTTTAGTATTTTATTTTGTACACTGTTTTTTTAGGGGAAAAAATGAACAATTTGTAAAGTATTTCCTCCTCAGAAAGAGCCCGACCCTTTCCTTTCCAATATTTACATTGGTTTTGTAAAGAGAATACTTTGTGAGCAGTAGCATCTCTTTGTTTTTATGGGAGTCAACTTTTATTTAACAAATTAAAATGTTTACCTTCATCTTAGTACTGTCTTTATTTTTTTTTTCTTGGAGAGGAAAAAAAAAAAACCCACCAACAATTCTCAAAGCATGTTCAATTTATTCCAACATCAGGAGAAAGGACAATATTTTAAAGTTTATGATGGACGAAAGCAGAAAAAATGCGCTCATAATACGATAACAGTTACAAGCAACTGAGAGGGATTAAGTGAAGTTGCTCTCAGCTGTATAAATACGGTATGATTTCTGACTCGATCAGCAAAAAAAAAAAAAAAAAAAAAATCCTCCCATAAACAAACATGCCAGAGACAGGGGCTCTCGTCGTGTGTGAACAGCAGTCCATGAATAGTGTTAATACGTTGATGGCTGAGGACTAAATTACCACCGCGATATTCAATTCAGTCTTTCACAGAGTTAAAATGGCAATGTGAAAATTTATTTATTTATTTATTTTTTAAACTCGCTCTGTATTTGGGAGTGGAATTCAGGTAAGTGACAGACACGAGACGAGATGCTTACATAATCTCCAGGGACTTGATCAGCCGCGGTGTAAAAGTCACCAGCTTCCTGTAGAGTAAAACGGCATTTGGCCCAGACCTTGAACTTCACCTTTATTTCCAACATTCTGCAGTAAGGATGAAAAGGGGGAAGGAAGAAAACACCGAATTTAAACTGGATGAAATGATCGTTTTCTACATCCTCCACCCCCTCTCAGCATTCGCTCCGTGGAAAAGAAAGAAAATTATTTTGAGAGTTTCTTCATCCTTTGGTCCAAAGCAGCAAAATTCTCCTCGACGGAAACCAGGTTCTCCTTCATGGTCTGCTGCACCTGAATATACAAGCAAAACAGAGCAGAAAAGCCGTGAGAAACGTGGGATCGCGCTCTCTCGCTCTCTCTCACACACCAGAGAGTGAACCTGTGAGTACCTGGGTGAGGAGTGTACTGTTGTCTTTCAGTGCGTTGTTGATCATCTGCTGCGTGGTGTCCAGATGGGCCAGCAGCTGGCCAAACTGCATGGCTGAGGAAAAACACACAAAGGCACGTCCTCTTTACAAACAAATTTTACAAAAATCACAATTGCAGTTGAACACAGACCAAGTGTGTGGGCCCAAATCAGCACATTGTGTCAGACCACACCCCCACTCAGACTAAATGGCAGCAGAATCACTGGCACGTTAATACTCTCTGCCAATGAAAACGCAACACAATGTTGTTAATAATATACAGTCGGCACCTACCTATGAAATTAATCCGTTCCAGAGCCTTTTTCGTAATGCGGGGATTTCATAAGTAGGGGTCGTATCTTGCATGTTAAACGCCTAATTCGTTCCAAAGGCTCCAGTCTTTGGACTGGATAAACCCCATAAACCCTTTAAAAATGATAAAAGTACACCAATTTTGTATGAAATGTGTTAAAAGTAAAAGAAAATTATTTATTAACACACACCCCTGTCTCTCTCTCTCTCTGCGGGCCACGCCCACAAGACGTGGCATTCAAAGCGCATTCCCTGCTTGACAAACTCGAGTTTAATTTGATTCCTTGAGGGATCGGAATTCCAGATGAGCTCAAATGCACCCACATTTATAAAACATTTACTGAATTAAACAACTTAAAAAAAAAAAAACTAAACTAAAGAGTTAAACTTCCTTCTATCTCTATCCGGGAGACCAGCGGGTCCGGATGTTGAGACAGCCAATGAGAGAGCAACTCGCGCGTGTTTAAAATTCTTTTCGTAAAGGGGTTGTTTTCGTATCCCGGGGACAGAAACTTCGGAAAATGATCTTCGTAACCCGGGGATTTCGTACACAGGGCTTTTCGCAAGTAGGGGGCCGACTGTATACTTTTTTTTTTTTTGGCCCCTAATACCTGAGTGTATAAGTATTTGTATTTCTGTGGCCCTCAACACTTCAGTGCAACGACTCATTTGTGTCATGTCACTGAGCTTGAGCTCTCGATCTTCTCTCTCTTGCAGCTCCAAGTTTGTTTGGATGTCTCAATAATCGGAACTTAATGAGCACTCACACTGCCTACAGAAACCTCACCAAAGACGCAGAGCATTCTGCAGTGGAATCTTGACCTTGCCTCAAGTGTAAGACGATAATCAATGCATGGATCTGCTCCAGATTTCTTGATGACAATGTTCTCGATGGACCAGCACATTCACCCAATGTATCACCAATCGAACAGCTTTTGGATGTTCCGAATCAGTGAGTGAGGATGAATTAGCCGGCGCAAGAATTGCCAACAGAAAATTGTTAATGTTTCTTTAGGTTCAAGATTAAGGCAAGTATAAAATAAGCCCCACTCTCCACGGGTTGGAACAGGCTAGCACTGACCCTCCAGTGCAGCCTACTGGGTTATCAAAGGCCGGCCATGTCTCTCACTGTCTATGGTGAAAGGTTCATGTAAAATAACCATTGCTGACTTTCGTCAAGAGTAGCTGCATAGCCTTCAGAATGTTTCTGCCCCTGTGATGGCCTGGTGAGCTGTCCAGGAGGGATCCTGCTTTCGCCAAGAGAGAGCGGATACATGCAAGGGCCAGTGATGTCACAAGCATGTCAACACACCAGTAACCAGTAAAAGAATCCGTTTTGTTAATATTTTCATATTGTCTCAAAATATTTGTTTATATATTTTTGTACGTGTGAAACACACACACACACGCGCATACAGAGATAGCAAGACCTAACATGAGTAAAGACACCCAAAACTTCAGCGGGAATATTTGCTGGTTGAAGAAGTTTTTGCGACTTGCTTTGGCCATAATAACCCATTTGAGGAAGATGGCGTATAGTAGTTTTTGAACTGGTTTGGATCTTTTGCAATGTCTGCAGCCTTGGAACGGGGATTTTGTAGCCGCTGCTCTCTTCATGGCGCGAAGGCATCTTTCTGATAGTCTAGCTCGACCCTGCTGTGGACCCATGGTGCTCTTACTTCACTGTTGAACTTTTTACGGTTAACAGAGGAATATTTAAATTGTCAGATATTTATCGCTGGCTGACTCCACCCTCTGACTAACCCACAATTCAACCTCTCAAAACGCATGCTTGCATAACTTTAGCACAGCTTTGCGCACAGCAGTTTGACTAATGTAGTTAAAAGTGTCAGATTTTCAGAGAGGTTGAATCGTGGGTCAGTCAGAGGTTGGTGGAGGGGCCGGTGGTGTAGTGATAAAGGTGCTGTGCTCATGATCAGGAGGTTGTGTGTTCAAATCCCAGTTAGACCCCCACTGTGCCAAGACCTCTGGGCATGGTCTCACCCACAAGTGTGCCTCTGTTCACCCAGCAGTATAAATGGGTACCAGTAAAACTATACTGGGAAGGTAACCTGCGATGGACCAGCGTCCCATCCAGGTGGAGTTGAACTCCTAGTCACTTCACACTACGGAAACCAGGGATAAGCACCGGCCTGATGAGCTACTTGGCTCGGGTGTAAAAACCCAAAGGCCTTTACCCAGAGGCTGGTGTCCGCCAGCCTCAAATAGCCAACAACTTGTATATCCTTGATATATTTTATGCCTACCCATCACAGACGGGGGCGTTCCTTGGTTTTACTGAAGTTCTCTCTCTGTTTGCTTCCCATCTGATGGTTTCAGCAGAATAACTCAAAAGACAGATGGAGTTTGATTACTGGCTTCATCTGAAATCATTCATTCATTCATTTTCTGAACCACTTAATCCTAATTAGGGTTGCGAGGAGGCTGGCGGCCATCTCCGTCGACTCAGGGCCAGACCAGAAACACACCGGTGGCTGTGCAGACTGCTCTTGACGGAAGTCAGCCAATTGTTCTTTTACACCACTGGGGGGGTACAGCACTGATGACCATTGACGATGGGGTTTGAACCCCCTACCTTACCATTGGGCCACCACTATCCTCATCTGAAATCAACAGTGGAGTATTTTTATCTCATTGAACGTAGGCATGTATTTGTATAGCGTAGCTGAGTAGGCACCGAAACTGCACATGGTTGTTGTGGTGCATTCATAATGGTGCTCATACACTCTTTGGTTCCGGTAAGGAGGCGATGTTTCAAAATCAAAGATCTCCAGCGAAATGAGTGGCAAGGTTTTTCTCAAGTGGTGTAAGGTGGGAGTGTTTTTTTTTTTTTTTTTTTTAAACACCCGAGCCATAGTGGTGCTTATCCCCGGTTTCCATAGCGTGAAGCCACCAGGCGTTCAACTCCTCCTAGATGGGACGCTAGTCCATCACAGGTTACCTTCCCAGTATATTTTTACTGGTACCTATTTATTTTGCTGGGTGAACAGAGACACACTTGTGTTTAAGACCTTGCCCAGGGATCTTATCACAGTGGGGGTCTAACTGGGATTTGAACACACAACCTCCTGATCATGAGCCCAGCACCCTAACCACTACACCACTGGCCCCAAGGTGGGAGTGTGCAGAATTCAAATGAGCTGAACTTTTACACGAGCAATAACCAAACAGAGCTTCAAGATTCTGGTGATACAGACCAGTATTGTCCACCTCATAAATTAATTCAAATACAGTATCAAGTCAGTTCATCTTCTGTGATATTGATCTGGGTAATTAAGTGGCAGACTGAGGTGTTAATGAAACGAACAACGGGTGCACCAGAGGGGCGGAGATGAGAAAACTCCCAAAACAGTATTGGTTTGACAGGTGGACGCCACTGACATGTTCCCACTCTTCATCTGACTGGTTTTGTATTTGGCTAAAGTCAGTGTCAGTACTGGTAGCCTGGTGTGATGTCCGAGCCCTGCAGAGATTGCACAGATAATCCACCAGGATGGAACATCAATTTGTGTCATTGCCAAAAGGTTTGCTGTGTCTCCCAGCACAGTCTTAAGAGCACGAGGGAGATTCCTGGAGACAGGCGGTTACTCTAGACCAGACCAGGACAGCACTGCAGAAGGTACAGTATCTGCTTCTTTGTGGAGGAAGGAACAGGGTGGATACACCCAGAGCATTACAGAACGACCTCCAGCATGCCACTTGCGCGAATGTCTGGTCAAACAATCAGAAAAAGACTTTGTGAGGCTGGCCTGAGGGCCTGACGTCCCACAGTGGGCCCTTTGCTCACTGCCCAGCACTTTGGAGCTCGATTGGCATTTGCCATAGAACACTCGAATTGGTAGGTGTGTGATTTTTTTTATAGACGAGAGCAGGTTCAACCTCAGCACTTTTGAATGATGTGAAAGGGTGTGGAGACACCATTGGAAAATATGCGGCTTGCAACATCATTCAGAGGGACCAGTTTTGATGGTGAGTCAGTCATGGTCTGGGGGATACATATCCCTGGAAGGACTCTCAGAGCCTGACGTACTCGACAATGACACCCTGACTCTTATTAGATATTGGGATGAAATCCTTGGACCTACTGTCAGACCCTCTCGGTTCCTGAAAAATGAAGGAACTGATACCATTGACTGTAACTGAATCCAGAGCTCAGTGATGAGGATCTGGGAGGAAATCCCCAGGACACCATCCACCACTTCATAAGGAGCTTGCCCCCACATTGTCAGGCATGCAAACAAGCACATGGGAATCATACAAACTGCAGAGTACCACTATATCAGGAAGGATACGCAGCATGTTTTGATTTCCCACCGAGATCTGAAATGTTCAGTCTAATTTCTTTGAGCAGTGTAAATATTTTAATGTGTTGACTGCGTGGAACGGTGGCATAGCGGTTAGTACAGCCACCTCCCAGGCTGGAGCATTTCTGTGTGCAGGTTGCACGTTCTCCCGGTGCTTGTGTGGGTTTCCTCCGGGTACTCTGATTTCCTCTCACAGTCAAAAAAACATCCACAATAGGCTCATTGGCTGTTCCAAATTGCCCTTAGGTGAGACTCCCTGCGACCTTAATAGGATTAAAGAAATCAGCAGAATGCAGCTTTAGTCTCAACTTTTTGCCTCTCACCCAGAAATGAAGGCTCGCTGCCAGCCTAAGCTTGTTTCATCTCAACAAACAATATATTTGCAGGTCTGGGTGGTCTTCAAATTGACTGGGAGACCAATTTTGTTTAAGTTTTTTTTTTTTTTTAACGGTGGACAGTGGTGATCGCTCTGAATTACCGATCAAGCCCCAGTACCGCCATTGGGTCCTTAAGCAGCAAGGCCTCTAACCCCGTAAATGTCTGTGTCCTGTGACTTTGATACCACTGTGGGGTTAAATTCACTGATAAGACAAACCCTTATGGAGTGAGACACTGAACAGGCTCCAATACTAGAGATTTGTAATAATCATTATGTTCTTGTGTCCATGGGACAGAAACAAGCTGCATGTGTTTTAAACAGTCAGATTAACTTTCAGGAGACGCTGCAGTATTTTTATTAGTCATGGACGGGATATTTTTGAGAATTAATTCCCCCATAACACCGTAAATTCATTTAGTGTTTTGGCTTTATTTATCATCAAGTGAATATTTATCCGTAGACAGGTTTTTATTTTGACTAGATGAATTACAGTATACTTATGGGAAGAGATTACGAAATAAGCGTGAAACAGACGGGACAATGTTTTGACATGAACCATTTCTTTAAAATTTCTTGGCCAGTTTGGGGTGGGGGGTTTCGGGTGAGGCAGTTTCACTGGCATTGACTTTCTCTCAGTAGTGCAGTGGCTTGATGCAAAATGATTTGAAATGGTACTAGAAGCCACCCTGCGATGGCCTGGCGAGCTGTTCAGGGTGTACTGTCTTCGCCTGGAGTTCGGTGGGATGGGCGCCAGCCTCCCCACGACCCTAATTAGGATTAAGCGGTTACAGAAAATGAACTGATGATGAACTGAACTGGTGACCGAAGCATGAAATTTGGTACAGAAGTTCAAACGACATAGATACTGCAGTCTATTATAAAATACAATTCGCCATCAATCATTTACATTTTAAATAATGGCCACCATTCTGCCAATCCAAAACTGTTCAACTGAGTTTTCACTTCACTGAAACACCTCATAACAAATGTACATAAAACAAGGAAGGAAAAAAAAAAATATATATATATATATATATATATATGTCTGTCTTCCCTTCAGCTTTTTCCCTTTTACTCGGGAGTCGCCACAGCGAATCATCTGATTCGCACGTTTGATTTGGCAGAGGTTTTTACGTCGGATGCCCTTCCTGTCACAACCCTTTTAGCAAGGGACAGAAACACGCTGACGGCTTTGCAGCTACTCTTTACGAAAGTCAGCAATGGTTCTTTTACATGCCTCTCACCATAGACAGTGAGAGACATGGCCCGCCTTTGATAACCCAGTTAGCCGCACTGGGGGGGGACAGTAACAACCTTGTGGAGAGTGGGACTCGAACCCCCAACCTTTGGATCACCGATCCAGCGCCCTATACCACCACTGCCCATATATATATATATATATATATATATATATATATATATATATGTATACACATATATACACACACACACACACACAGTGGAGCCTCGGTACTCGAACTTAATCCATTCCAGATGGCTGCTTGGATTCCGATTTGTTCTGATTCCCAATCTGCTTTTCCCATTACGAATAATGTAAATGGTCTTAATCCGTTCCGTCGTCTTTTGAACAGAAGTTAACGCTACCGTAACTCCTACCATAGGTCTGCAAATTAAGTGAAAAAATTACACAATGTACTGTATCCAATAATATTTTGGACTATGACTCTACGAGGAATAAATGGTTCAACAAAGAAGTGATGTTAGGCAAACAGACTAGTATTTTGGAGATCAATTGCATATTTATATGATTTTGGGGGGTAAATTTGGGTAAAACTCATGACATCGCTCATTTAAATGGTAATAAAGTCTATTGATGAAGTATGGTAATTTTCTGAAAGACCTTTTTTTAAAAAAAAAAAAAAGAAGAAACACATCCTTGGCAACAATTTTCAATTACTTTCCACGACTGTAACGCGAGTCCTCGTTGCTGAAGGAGTACTAACATGGTACCATGTAGAACCCAAGAGGGATCCTTACCTTGCTCATGAAGCTCTTTAACAGCGATCAGTCTCTGAACCACCTGAGGAAGAGACGTTGCCATGGCATCCCACTTCTGCACCACATCATACAGCTGTGCTATCTAAACAAAGCACAAACCAAAACATCCGAATAGAATGTGCCACCTTAACGTGTATCTAAAGCCTCTTTTAGGCATGCACTGTAAATCCTGACCCGGAGGAGTCAGTGGACATGTGACTGTACGTATATCAGACAAGAACACCACAAACATCAGCGTGTGAAGAAGAAAAAAAAAAAAAAAAAAAAATTTAACAGAATTGTCCAAATACACCAATTAAAAATAAGAAAGAAAATAAGATAAAGATGAGTTGGGCGGTGTGGTGGCGTAGTGGTTGGTATGTGCACCTCAATGGCTGTTCCAAATTGTCCATATGTGAGATTTTTAGTGTGTGTTGGCCTCGCAATGGGCTGGCGAGCTGTTCTGGCTGTATCCTGCCTTCGCCCAGTGTTGACTGTCAAAGGCACCTTTTGTAGATTTACGCGGTTAGCAAATGATTGAGCGACATGAGTTGGCAGCCTCGTCTAACATCTTTAATATGTTGTAAATAAAAGACTGAATTCTGCAGGATATTGTTTTGCATCATGTTCTGCCCCGTGTACGATCCACCCATATAGAATCAGTCACCAAAATTAACGGTTTACGTGTGTGAAACGTGTCCTTGAACAGGATCCACACAGATCAATCATTATAAAAGATCAATGAGATCTGTCTACTGTACACTGCTTTTAACTACAATCCATATGTGTTGAGTGTAAGATATATATAAATTATTTTTTTAAATGTAAAAAGGTCACTGCTGTATGAAAAACAGCATTCTCAGCATTAATTTAGCCATAAGCCACATATCTAACAGTGTGGTTAATAAAAAAAAAAAAAAAAAATTACAAGTCACTCACAGACAAACGCGTAATATCAATATTTGCACTGTGGCTTTCTGCACGATGTATATATATAGATATATATATATATATACATATAGAATATAGACTGGCTAATAAAGTGACCGTTCACCGAACAGAGTTGTAAGCATCCCAGCGGCGGAGTGATATTCAGGGTACCTGCACAAAAATAACAGGTTTATACTTTCATGGCATTCAGCAGATGATTTCGGGGTTCAATACTGAGTGAGGACTGCAGGCACGATGGCATAGGCTGAGGGGTGATAACACTAGCGATGCAATAGAAACGCAGCTGAGGCGAATTTAATTTTTTTTTCCCATTCTTGATTTTTTTTTTTTTTTTTTTTTTTTTTTGAGAATTTCTAAATTCGCGGCCAAGACATTTTGCAGCTCCGAATGCAAGCAAATATTTTGGAGCTTAAATACTTAAGAAGGAAAAATAAACAGTGGTTTCTCACACGCATCAGAAAAGTACTCAGAAAAGCGAGTGCAGTTATTTGAGGTGATCAGGTGACAAATTAGGGTGTCTCCCCAACACCCCACAAGACTTCAAAGCCCACTTCAAGTATCATTCGGAGAACCATACCAGTGACGCCATTTTATAATCAGGCAGAAATTGCAAGAGGGTCACTAATTAGCATGAAGTAAATGTGAATTAAATACGACTGATGACAAAATACATGGAATATGGTGGATACCGGCAAATCTCAAAGTTTGCGTGTGGATGTCTCCAACTCGTTGCCTTTCCTTGTGCATGAAAAACAAATAATTTGAGAGCAAAAGGACAACTTTGTGATCTTCTCACGACATGTGTAGACTGTTTCAGAATGGTTTGAGACTACTGTGCCAGAGCACCATTTTGCGACATTCATAAAAACAATGTTGATTTCACCGACTAGCTCAGGTGTCGACAACCTGTGGCTCCGGAACCGCATGCGGCTCTTTCACCTCTCTGATGCGGCTCCGTGGCTTTTCAAAATAATGAATGTGTACTTTACAGTGGCCGACGGGTACAAACGTGCTTCATATACTAAAACCACTGAATCACCAAAAACAACTGCAAAAAGAAAATGCCGCTTATTTACTCACATTGGAAGCACTCCGGGCTCCCAGGGGTAGAGTGTGAAACCAGCTTTCACCTGAATGACGGGAGAATCTGCCTAAGGCAGAGTCCTGCAACGGTCGGGTACCCACAGGAACCCTTGCAAGAATGCTCTTGTAGGGTTGAAAATTACATAGATGAAAATTATCAGTCACGGGTGCGGGCGGATATTTATTTGGTGTGGGCGAGGTGATTGTGTGTGTGTGTGTGTGTGTGTGTGTTCTTGTGGACATGGCTATCATTATATTATTCAGCTACATTGAGAGTATCAGTTTTTTTGATCTGTTGTGTTGGTGGATTTCCAAAGCCTTGTGCTCATGGCAAGGAGTGTCCTCGCCATCCCAGCGGCAGCACAGTGAGCGAGAGATTTTTTCGCCGCTGGGGTTTGTAATCCAGGAATGGAAATCAGCAAAATGGTAAGAGGCGGTGGATGAGATTTGGGTTTATGCACAGCAGTCTCCGAATTAAATAACTCTCCTCCCAGTGACAAAATAAAAGACTGGTTCAGTCTCCACTCTGAGAACGGGGCAGTCAGTGCAGTATTAAGCATTAATATTATTTAAAAGAATGTGGAGTGAGCTCCTTCTTAAAATAAGAAGAGCTCGGAGTAGATCCGCTGCTCCTCCGCATTGAGGGGGGCCAGTTGAGATGGCTCAGGCATCTGGTCAGAATGCCTCCTGGACGCCTCCCTGGTGTGGTGTTTCGGGCATGTCCAACCGGGAAGAGACCCCGGGGTCGACCTACAACACGCTGGAGGGACTATGTCTCTCAGGCTTGTCTGGGACCGCCTCGGTGTCCCCTCAAGAGAGTTGGAGGAAGTGGCTGGGGAGAGGGATGTCTGGACCTCTTTGCTTAGGTTGCTGCCCCCGCGACTCGACCCTGGACTTAGCGGAAGATGATGTCGTCTTTTTTGAATCTAAATATTTTTCTTGCAAGCAGAATTGTAATTTAATTGTCTCTGCAGTCATTCAAGTCAATGCAACACATTGTTGTTTTATATTAACATGAAAAAAAGGGGGGAAAAATTATAAAGATCCCTCACTTTTCGCGGTTAATTTGGACCGAGATCCCCACCCAACCACCGAATTCCACGAAGTAGGATCAAACACCCCCCCCCCCCCAACGTATACGTACATGTATGTGTGTATATAATATCAATAAATACATAGTCAATGCTATTAATGCTTATAATAATAAAAAATAATGAATAAGATGTAAATACAATATAAATACACACATACAGACACGCATGCACTCAGATGCGCACCTTACAACAATGTAATTAGTTTTGATGGGAGGTTTTGGGCTGTTTTTTGTTTGTTTAGGGGTTTGTTGTTTTTTTTTTTTTGCATAATTGGCCTTGTTTTGCGGTATTTTCCTTAACTCCTTCCCCTATTCTTCCTTATTTTTAAATTTGATGAATATTAAAAGAAAAACGATGCACTGAAGCCGCATGAATTAAAGCGCGAAGTAGCGAGGGATCCCTGTATATGCAGTGTTATTTGATCTTAAATGTCAAAAAAGGATTTGTGGCTCCCAATGTTTTCTTCACTGTGGAAAATGGGTCCAAATGGCTTTGAATGGCAAAGTTTGCCGACCCCTGAACTATCCGAACAAAATGCAGTACTGCAAATGTCGATAAACAAATTTGAGAACATAAAGCAACAGCCACGAATTGTCATTTGTGCCAGTACTTTTTTATTGCACCTCTAGTGTGATCACCCCTTAGCACATCCACCTCACAGGAAAAAAAATCCCGTACAAGTCCCAGCCTTGCATGGATTTCCTTCAAGTACTCTAGTTTCCTCCCATAATTCAAAATCATGTACTTTAGGATAACCTAACTGTTTGAAATCGCCCCAGTTGTGAACGAGAGTGCGAACTGTTGTGTGTGTTGCTCAGTGATGGTCTGGCAAGCTGTTCAGGGTGTAGCCTGCCTTTGTCCCTTGTTGGCTGAGATAAGCATGGCCTCTCAGCATCTGTAGTAGGAGTGAGCAGTTTGGCACATGAATGAATGACGACTGATTGCGGATGTAAACTCACCTTGCTTTGTGTTTCAGCGTCTTCAATTGTTGCCTTGTGCTTTGCTATTTCATTCATCTTCCCCAGAACACTCTGCAAAGTAAAAAGTAACACTTAGTTTCTGGACTTCCAAAACAGGGCTGCTGATTTCCATTTACCTTAAAATCTCTGTTCTACTACTACCATGTATAATCCACAAAACTGATGCCGATGGTTCAGAGAGCAGCTGGAATACTATGGTGTTACTGTGTGTTTCTTGTTCTCACTGGGAAAACTCCCAGAAGAGCCCTTTAGCATTTGAAAACAAGGATGGGGGGGGGGGGGTGCTCTGTAGTCATGGTTACCTGCAGTCTGGCTTCAACCTGATCCAGAGTAGCAGCATCCAGAGCACTGACTCGAGCCTGCAACAGCTCCATGGTGTCCTACAGAAACAGAACATATATCAAGAATATTACATAGAAAGACAAGCAGTCAATCACATACAACACTCACGTAAGAGAACGATACTCACCATTAGACTGGCTCCCTGAAGTCCAGCACTGAGAGGACCCTGTAGTACACACAACAAAAACAACAATGCAAGTGTGGTCGCCACAAACCTAGCTACCCCTCACAAGTCTCCTTTTACACTGAAACTAACTTATTCAAAAAAAGTTCTCCTACTTCGCGGATTTCGATGGTCACATGGGGATCTCTGTTCCAATTAACTGCGGAAACTGAGGGATCCCTGTATGTGTATATATATATATTCTGTTCATTTTCTGTAACTGCTTAATCCTAATTAGGGTCGCGGGGAGGCTGGCACCAATCCCAACCGACTCCGGGCAAGGGCAGAGTACACCCTGGACAGTTCGCCAGGCCATCACAGGGCAGAAACACGCTAGCCTAGACCTCTCTGCAGGCTCTTAACCGTAAATGTTCCATGCACCCAGAAGTATAAATACTGGGTATTTAACCTGTAATGGACCTTGTATTCCATTCAGATGAAGAAGAAAAAGTCACTTCACACTACAGAAACTGAGATATGCTCATCTATGATGTTCAGGTGTAGAACAAAGATGATTTATATTTACATACAAATAATGACATTAAATGACAGATCTCTACATAAAAATTCTATAAGGCACAGTAAACTGTAATAAATTAAACTAACTCAATATTAGCTGTGATGGCTTTTGTTTCAAAATAGAATGGCACCAGGTCCAGTTTGTTCAGCTTTACAAGTACAGTATCTACCAGGTCTCTTACAGAACCAGCCAGAGTTCTGGAAATGTTGAGTGTCCCACTTGATTCTTTATTTGCAAATTGCAGCAGCCTTCATTACATTTTATATATTATATGCTGCTTTCTTTATTGACATACTGTACTAACTCTTTATGTAACATTTCATTTTGTACTGGAAAATATGTTAATGTTTAATATTAATAATGTTTGTTCATCTAAAGTGTTGTTTGTACTAACTTGCTAATCTACAAATTATAAAATAAAACTGTATAGCAAAGTTTATACTAAAACAGGTGCCTTTTGCACAGCAAGACAGATAGATAGATCAGTTCAGGAAAGTCAAGGATCATGGATTATACCAAAATGCCACCATGTTTTGAATTTTAATCACATAAATCTCTTTAAGGCAGTTGCACACGACTCAATTTAATTCCAAAAGAAACACAAAGTTGTTGTTCGAGTTAACTCTGGTGAGCTTGATGTTGATTACCGTCCAACGCCTCATCTGACTAAAGCAAATTAACACACCTGTTTATCTAATCCAGACCCGACTGCGGTCTCCAGGTTGGCCAGCCTCCTCTCCAACTCTGCTATCTAGAGACGAGGAGAAAATCAATTACTGTAATTATTTATAATATATTTATAATTATTTTATATATATATATATATATATATATATATATATATATATATATATATATATATATATATATGTATGTATATATGTATGTATATATGTATATGTATATATATATATATATATATGTATATATGTATGTATGTATATATATATGTATGTATATATATATATATATATATATATATGTATGTATACATATGTATGTGTATATGTATGTATATATATATATATATATATATATATATATATATATATATATATATATATATATTTTTTTTTTTTTTTTTTGTATTATTTATCTAACTTTGTCCCAAACAAAAAGAGATTACGTTAAGGAACATTCACTGTACCTTGGCAGACTCTGTGAACTTCTCATGTTCAGGACGGCTGTGGAGTTCATACAGCACAACTCCATCTGGGCCTTTGGGTGCTGTTGATTTCCCCTCTCCTCCAGCACTGCTACGCACACCCCGTGCAACCTCCAGCTGAGTCATTAACCGCCTAACACACACCATGATTAATAAAAGTAAAACCTGGCTTCTTGTTCATCAACATTGACAATATTTAGTGCTGGCATGGTTGTTAAAAATATATATATTTTTGGAAGTATTTTACATCATCCTGCACCACTGGCTAAAAGGACACACTGCACAAAGAACACTGATCCAATATCAGCCAAAAAAAACATTGTGTCATCCTTGCAAAGCCCTGGTCTTGTTACAGGCCCATCTCCACACTAAGCCGAAGGACAGAGAAGCTGATTCTTACTTGGAAAGAGCTCCGTCTGGGTCGGCCAAGTTGATGTGGGCATTTGGACCCAGCAATGAGTCCAGATGGGCTGAGACCAGCTGCTGTTTGAGCTGGGCTGCCTGCTGAGCCAGAACCACTGGCGTTAAGCGCTCCTCTGCACTGCTCTCTTTAGCACTGGTCTGGGGGTGAAAAATAAACACCACACGGTGCTGATAACCATTACATTTCATCCTCATCAAGAAAAATAAATTAAGGAACTGCATTTTCAGAAATACAAAGTCAAATGACACACTCCTGAGTTTAACGGTTTCCAGATTGTAAAACAATCCCAGTTGCTTAGCTACTATACACTTTAATGGTCGGGGCATCGTTATACTTTCCTCGACATTTCAGAGGACAGCTGATATGAAACTAGATTAGGTCTCGACCTCAAACATGACAGCAACATCTGAAAGCCTTGTTGTAGATGTTAGCACAAGTATCAGATGAATAGTCAGTGAAAGAAAGAGCTATATTTCTCTACATAATGACAACCAGTGTGTGATGTATTGTTTAAAAAAAAAAAAAAAAAGAGAGAGAGAAACCCACACCAAGTTCAAACAGGATGGAAGAGTGATTTGGACAGGTGAGCTTCAAACGTTCATCCTACGTTTGTTTACCTATCGATCCGGTGTTCCAGCTAGGATTTTATGAAAGCATGGTGTAATTTTGTAACGGGGGCATTGCGCATGGTGAGTGAGAAGAGCCAAGTGTCACGGTTCACTATGCATAAGGGTCTCTGTTCGATACTCACGGTCTGTCTTCGTTTTGGCTTTTTCCCTTTTTACTCGGGAGGCGCCACAGCGAATCACCTGATTCGCACATTTGATTTGGCAGAGGTTTTTACGTCGGATGCCCTTCCTGTCACAACCCTTTTTAGCAAGGGACAGAAACACGCTGACGACTTTGCAGCTACTCTTTACGAAAGTCAGCAATGGTTCTTTTACATGCCTCTCACCATAGACAGTGAGAGACATGAACCGCCTTTGATAACCCAGTTAGCCGATACTCACTGTGTGAAAAAAAATAATAATAAAAAAATAAAAATAAAAAACCTATATGATAATGAACCAAAAAAAAAAAAAAAAAAAAAAAAAAAAAAAAACCCACTAACATAAGAGTAATAAAGTTATCGCGGATGTACTTTCAGGAGTCACTGGATGCACCAGCGCGTCCAAATTATGTCATGGATTTAAGATGACTGCTACGGATAGGTAAATTTAGAAGATGAAAATTGCCCGGTGAAACCAGCAAAGCACGACAGACCATGACAAACTATATACAATTTAATAATATGAATAAAATAAGAAAAAATAATAACTTACATCTTAGAGGTAAACCACATACAAATTAACAAAAAGTCCCATAGTCACCAAGCACCCGCAGCAGGGTAAATTTAGAGATGGCGCATGGGCTGGCGGGGAAAGGCTTTCCATCCCGCGTGTTGAAAGAAACAAATGATGACCATGACCATCCTCGTGTGGGCTGTGTGTGAACGTGGATGATGGACTTTGACGATAAAGTCCCGAACAACGAAATTTGGCTGATGCGCGTTCCATGGTTCACCTTGGATGAGTAGATCCGCCGCGATGAGTCTGCCCCAGATGATCTGCCCGAAGAGACACGAGGAGACCGTAGCCAGTCGGCAACAGGTCCTGAATATACTAGTCCTTCTCAAAAAATTAGCATAGTGATAAAATTCACTTTTGGGTTTTCATGAGCTGTATGCCAAAATCATCAGTATTAAAACAATAAAAGACCTGAAATATTTCAGTTGGTGTGCAATGAATCTGAAATATATAAAATTTTAATTTTTATCAGTACATTACAGAAAATAATGAGCTTTATCACAATATGCTAATTTTTTGAGAAGGACTAGTAGATTCCCTAATGTTCGGGAAATTTCCATTCTGGAAAATTCCACATCACCTATGCAACTAGGTCTGAGTCACACCATGTGACCCTCCTTACAGCACATACATACTCCTAGTAAGAAAACTGCTTCAACTTGTCAGAAGTACAGACCTATACTATATAACAGATTTAAATGATATTAATAGGCCAAGTAAAATCAGTTATGATAAATAGTTTACGCTATGCTTCTCACTGAATCTTCTCATTTGTTGCGTGATTGGTGCAGTAAAACCGAGCTGTTAAGCAAAATAGCACAGAAGCATTCATTCATTTTGTAAGCCACTTAATCCTAATTAGGATCACGGGGAGGCTGGCACCCATCTCAGCCAACTTTCGGTGAGGGCAGAGTACACACTGGACGACTAGCTAGGCCAGAAACACGCAAATGGCTATGCAGCCTATTCTTGATGAAAGTCAGCAATGGTTCTTTTACATGAACCTCACACCACAGAGAGTGAGACATGGCCGACCTTTGATAACCCAGTTAGCTTCACTGGGGGACAGTGGACAACCCATTGAGAATGGGGCTTGAACCCTCAACCTTGGGATCAGTGATCCAGCACCTTACCGCCAGGTCACCACTGCATGGTTGCTGGGAGGGAAGAGTTGTGGAAATTAGCGAGTTTGGAGATTTGAGAGATTTTACGTTCCCTTTATTGACATCACACCACCACACCCCTCTTTGTTCAACCATAAAAGCTCGTTTCAACCACAATGGCGCTGTAACAAATACAAGGTAGATGTGGAATCTAAGCAGAAAATAAGTGAAAATGCCATAAAATCAGACATAATCTCACCCATTCTATAGGAAAAATTATTGGAAATTACCAGTAAGTATGATTCTGTTTATCAATACAAGATGTCACTGGTCCAGTCGAGCAATTAGTCGATAAGTTTATATTGATCATTACAAGTTTAATGAAGAGTCCAAATTCTATCTTCCTAAATTTATTAGGCTGAGAATAAAATGAAAATTTATACATCACACAGTTGTATTAAGTCACAATAAAGGTGTCCGTTCACTCGTGAATAAGTTTTGTGGTTTTTCATTTCGGCTGGATGCAAAGGGTGAAACCAACCCAGCTCATGGGCTTAGTTTCTCTTATTCACATGTTTTATGTCAAGTTTTGGTTCAGTTTACAATAACAAGATCACGTGAACCATGCATGTACACCATAACTTGGTAATGCAATGCAGATTGGTAGAAGTGGAAAAGTCTAAGATCAAGTGTCAAGAAACAGCAGAAATTGCAGGACTGAAGGATTTAAAAAAACAAACAAAAAAAAAAAAAAGATGTTACTGCACCCATTACAGTGTCAAACTCATGCCACAAAGAGTCATGTGGCTGCAAGCTTTTGTTTCAACCAAGCAGCAGCAGCACACCTGACTTGGCTCATTTAAACAAACGATTTGAGTCTTCAGGCATTTGATTGGTCAATCTGTGTGCACTGTACAGAGACTGACCAATCCAGATCAGTTAATTAAATGAGCCAAGTCAGGTGTGCTGTTGTTTGGTTGAAACAAAAACTTGCAGCCACATGGCCCTTTGTGGCACACATCTGTGCATTAAGGGGTCATTGGCACTCATGTACAGGAGTAAGCAAATGGTTTCAGAAAGACAGCATGGCTGATTCCATTTCACTTCCGAGTGATAACACTGATTTCATGTATATATAATATTCGTGGGATGTGAAGTGACTTTTTTTTGTTAAAATGTTATATCTTGTGAAACTAAGATGTATTAAATCTTTTCGTTGTATAAATTTTTCTTCTGTTCTTTAATCCAAGTAGCACAGTCTGAATACTGACCGCTTTTATTATGCAGGGAACGAGTTGGCTGTGATTCCACTACATCTCTCGCCCGGCACACAGCAGAGACTCAGACTAAAACTAAAGATAGTGTTGCAGAAAACTGAATATCCTAACTACGCCACTGTCTTGGCGCCATATTGATCTCATCATGTAACCTCAAAGCATTAAAAGCAAGAAACTAGTGTTGCTCATGTGCAGGCAAATCTTTCACACCACATCAGTCATTGTAAACAGAATCTCCAGTTTAAGGTAACTTGAATTTCCTGCGTTGGGCTTTATAGTTGACAATGTATATGTAATAAAAACTTATTTATAAAACACGATCACTGGAGTTTACTCAGAAACAGCAGCATGAGAAACTGCAATTTCAGGCTTTGAATCTGTTTAAGTGTTTACATTGATATTCTTAGCAAATTAACAGATCTAGATTCTAGGTTTTTACTATCCCATGGGTCAGTGATACATGGTTAGGGTGGTGGGCTCATGATCGAGACGTCGTGGGTTTAGACCCCCACTGTTCTACGACACCACCGTCCCATCCAGGAATAAGCTCCACACTGATGAGCCTATAGGCCGCAACAAAACAACTGAATAACATTTATCACTGACTCACTGAAAGTTAAAATGGATAAAATAAGAGATAAAAAGGGACAGAGAGAGTGTCTGTGTACTAGTTCCTAACCTGAATGTGTTCCACTTCCTCTGTAAGTTCCTGAATCTCATTAACGAGCCGCTGGTACTTCTGCTGAGGAGTCTCCTTAACGCCACACCCTTCACCCAGCTAGAGAGGGATAGACAGAAAGATAGCAGGTCCTATGAAACCAAACACTTCATCCTATGTATATAACTAACATTGATCCATAGATACAACTCACAAGCTCATAGTCTCCAGATTCATAGCCAACTCTGCGACTCCTGCTGATGCGGTCCGAGAAATCTGTAAATGGGTAATTCACAGCAATGAGACCCAGGCAGAGGAAAACAAGAATTAATGTTATATACCAACAAATCCGGTTGTGAACATCCAGCAGTCACTGTACTCACCAAGTCCCTTTGTGCCGACACGCTTGTCTTTGAACTTGTCATAAGCGGCGTTGGGATTGACGACAATCCTCTCCACACTGTCGCTGCATAGTTCTTCCTGTTAGAGGGATGAGGGTAATGAATCATCAACTCTCTAAAAGTCGGAATATCCGAGGATGCTTTTTACACCTGATATTAAAATTGTATTTAATGCCAAAAACACTAAAACCTGTTTGCAGTTCAACTTTATAAATTACTTTCAGGCTACCAGTTCAGAAAAAGTTCAGGCAGTTTTTAAATCATGTTTTAAACTACTGTATACCTATTCTTCCAATATACAGTATAACTCCTACAAAAATGTTTTGATTTTTAATTCCAGATGTAAAAAGATCCAAATAATATAACAGTTCATCGCATGCAGCCTTTTAAAACAAACAATCTGTACATGCAATGCTTAGGTAATTATGGCAGAAAGGTCACAGTGATGATTATTTAAAGCACTGCAGAAAAAAGTAACAAAATTAATTGTATACTCAGCATATGACTTATTAATTGACTATTATAAAATTTTATGACAAAAATAAATGATTCAGTATAATTGATTTTAAACAATTTCTTCAGCAATGTGCAAGAACCCCCCCCCCAAAAAAAACTGAAGCAGCTTAAAAGTGTTGAGCAAGACAGAACCTATTAAAAAATTAATGTACTTTAAGGATTTAATGACTTTGTAACGACCATTCATATTAACGTTATCACCACATATTCTAGATTATAATGTTGACTGGCTGGCAGATTGATAATTCAAAAAGTCAACGCTGGTGTTTTAATGCTAGCTGGCTAGCTCTCCTGCTCATCTTAGACTCATTCCAAAAAACGTACTCGTATTTGGAATGAGATTATGTGATAAGCGTTTATAATCCCTCAAAAGTTAAACCATTTTACACTAACTGCGCCGGTGCTGGGCTCATGATCGGGAGGTTGTGTGTTCAAATCCCAGTGAGACCCCACTGTGCGAAGACACCAGGGCAAGGTCTTAACCACAAGTGTGCCTCTGTTTACCCAGCAGTATAAATGGGTACCAGTAAAATATACTGGGAAGGTAACCTGCGATGGACTAGCGTCCCATCCAGGAGGAGTTGAACTCCTAGTCGCTTAACGCTACAGAATCCGGGGATAAGCACTGGTCCGATGAGCCAGTAGGCTCGGGTATGAAAAGCCCAACGGACATTACCTTTTACCTTATATATATATATAATTTAATTTACAAACTGTGCTATGTTGTGTAGTGGTGATATCATATTTAAGCCTTACAATCAATAGAAAAGAAAACTATTTCAGTTTGCCATAATTATAAGGATTTATTTGTTGAATTGAGCTTCAAATATGTTATTTATTCACACACACATACACACACACACACACACACACAAAGACATGATGTGGGGGAAAATACAAAACTGGATTTTGGGTTTTTATTCATATCTATGATATGAAGTTATTTTGTGAAACTAGTTCCATAATAGTTCCACAGGGCAGGGTTTTTGAAACTCGCTGAAATGGCTCACTGGATCCAGTTTCATACACCCACTGAAGGCAGCAATTAGAATCACACACACAGACATTTCAGATGGCAGAGAGAAAAAAAAAAATCACTGATGGATGTGCTACTAGGAAGAAAGTGGCTGTACAGCTGTTTGTGGGGGTTTGGCTTTGCTCTCAGCCAGATTCAAGGTAAAGCAAGCGTTTAGCTGATATGCCGAATAGGTAGCATTGGACTCGTAAACAGTATTATATTGACAGGAAGAGGCACAAAGAGATGAACAATTAGTCAAACACAAAATCCACTTAAAACAGACAAGGGCAGATTGTGATTAGATGAGAGGAATGATGTTAGATGTTAGGGGATCACATAAGCTCTTACCAGCTCCTTGGGTTCCCAAAGAGAGTGAGAGGGAGAAGAAATAAAGGAGGAGCAAGACATAAAGAATAGTGGAGAGAAAGAGAGACATATTAATGTGGTTATCACATGACATGCACAACAGGAGCTGGTGGCAAAGACAAAAATAAATAAATAAATAAGAGGGCTGGTTCTTGTAAGCACCCGTTGTGCAGTCAATATAATCAGCCTTTCTTTTGTTCCTTACCCCCAGAAGGCCAAAATATAAATGTCCCACCAGTTTCTCACAGCAAAGCTGTGTTTGAGTTTATGTGACATTTCTAGATAACATTGCAAGTCACAGGCTGGACTGAGTTAGAGCGTAAAAAACAGGGGTCACATGTTGCGGTCAATGTAGGTTAGGTGGCAGGAAATTTCTGCAGCTCTGCAAGATGAGAAATAGCAGGTATTCCACAGATAGGAAGCTCACACTGGAGGCACACAGCATTTCAGATGACAAGGTGCCCACAGGGTGCTGGTGCATAGTTCGGAACTGTTCCAAACTTTTCCAACACAGATTTCTGACAGAACAGCTGGTCAGGTTCCAGAGTCTCAAAACTGCACTTCAAAGTGCATCAAACAATGAAGGTTGAGGTCATGCTGAAGGAAATTAAACCCAAACATAAATACAGGCCTTATTTATACCTGTTTTTATTAAACCACTGTTTCATTAACCCTTTTATTGTTTAGAGAATTAAAAAAAAAACAACCAATTATTCAGGAGGGTGACAATTTAATGCAAAAAGAAGTGAAAAGTCAAGTGGTCATGCAACAAGAAAATAATTTGCATATGAAATGTTATGCAATATCCTTTCTATGTACAACTGCATATTTGTTTGAATAGAAGTGCCTAATTATATTTTATTCAGTAGTTCACTAATTTATCATCTTTTTTTTTTTTCAGCTTAATATCCGTATGGTGTTATTATTTCCATTAGCATGCCGTTTATGATATGGTGGACTCACTCCTTATTTTTGTGATTGCACCATCTTGCAAGAGTGAAATAGTAGTCTTTACATTCTGGCTAAAGCAAACCATTAAACAGATTTTAGCAGACAACACACAAGGAACATTTACTCTAAGTAAAACCACCTAATACGCATATTGCCATGTGCAATAAGAGTCTGAAAGGCTTAAGAAGCCGAAGTTGTTCAAATAAATGCTATGTAAACGTTATGGATAATAGCTTGGAAAAGCAGTGTAAGCCAGGGTTGTAGTGTTATAGTACTATTATACTATTATAGATTAAAGCTAAAATCACACTATTTAAAAAAATGACTGAAAAAAAATTTAAATGAGACCCATGCTGCTCATACTTGTGAAGCAGTGAATGGATACACACTTAAAAAAACATGGGACAAAACTGCATGAATTTACAAAAATGATGAACTGAATTACCAGCGCCAGATGTCACAATCCTACATCATCCCATACGCATGCAAATGCAACCAATATGCTCACACGCTAACACACAATGACTTATGAAAATCTCGAGAAAAATATACTTCATGCATGCCCCACCAATACTGCCGAGTGCACTTGCATGTCACAAAAAAAAAGTGTGGAAAAAAAAAGTTTAGTCAATGGCCGTAATTCTTGAGAAGAAGTACATTTTCAAAAATACCATTGAAAATACTGTAACTGTTTTTTTACTGAAAATAAGCGCAAACATTTTTAGAGCTCCTCTTTTAGGTAGTGCCTTAATCTTTAATATTATTATTATCATCATCATCATCTCACTTATTAAATGCATTCATTATCATATTAAACTTGAACAGCTCTTGAACTGCTGGAAGCCAACACCAGCTGAAACATCAAGATCAGAACCGTGTTGATGGAAAAGGAGTGGCAGGCCATTAAAGAAAAGTGTGTGCATGCAATCTGTCATGCTCCATCAAAACCATTTGCTCAGAGATTTTACAATTTAACCATCAAGAAAAAAAATTGCTAAGGTAGGAATATTTTATGCTTTGCTGACTCTATAGGATGTCCTCTGGTCCCACGCAGGATTGGTTCAATTCGACCCCATGCTTACATTATAATAAAGTAATTAAATCAACAAAGATGCCAAATCAGAAATAAACAAACAGTCCCAGAGTCCAACACGACTATTCCTGATTACAACCAAGGAGAAAGGAATAAGATTACAACCCATGCAGATGTTGCTGGAGAAACAGGACATCTTACTTGCACAAACTAGAGTCCAAAGTAGATCATAACACAAAGGGAAAGTGTTGTGACAGGGAAAGTAAAACACTATTATTGTTAATAGTATGCAAATAATTGGCACACATTCATTTAAACCATATAACAACCCTGAGATGCACAAAACACATGAAACATTTTTAAATAAAACACTTAACTTACTCTTAAAACATTTGCGACAATCACAAAATGCTGTATTTAATCACTCTAATTTTATCTTGGGATTAGTAATGTGTTATATAAAAAATTTACTCATCAAGATTTATCTTAAAAAGCCATGATCATAGACTTGATATACAGAGTGCAAAAGTTTGCATCTCACACAATTTTTAAATACTAGTCCTTCTCAAAAAATTAGCATATTGGGATAAAGTTCATTATTTTCTGTAATGGACTGATAAAAATTAAACTTTCATATTTTTAGATTCATTGCACCCCAACTGAAATATTTCAGATCTTTTATTGTTTTACTGATGATTTTGGCATACAGCTCATCAAAACCCAAAATTCCTATCTCAAAAAATTAGCATATTTCATCCAACCAATAAAAGAAAAGTGTTTTTAATACAAAAAAGTCAACCTTCAAATAATTATGTTCAGTTATGCACTCAATACTTGGTCGGGAATCCTTTTGCAGAAATGACTGTTTCAATGCGGCGTGGCATGGGGGCAATCAGCCTGTGTCACTGCTGAGGTGTTACGGAGGCCCAGGATGCTTCGATAGTGGCCTTAAGCTCATCCACAGTGTTGGGTCTGGTGTCTCTCAACTTTCTCTTCACAATATCCCACAGATTCTCTATGGGGTTCAGGTCAGGAGAGTTGGCAGGCCAATTGAGCACAGTAATACCATGGTCAGTAAACCATTTAGCAGTGGTTTTGGCACTGTGAGCAGGTGCCAGGTCGTGCTGAAAAATTAAAATCTTCATCTCCATAAAGCTTTTCAGCAGATGGAAGCATGAAGTGCTCCAAAATCTCCTGATAGCTCGCTGCATTGACCCTGCCCTTGATAAAACACAGTGGACCAACACCAGCAGCTGACATGGCACCCCAGACCATCACTGACTGTGGGTACTTCACACTGGACTTCAGGCATTTTGGCATTTCCTTCTCCCCAGTCTTCTTCCAGACTCTGGCACCTTGATTTCTGAATGACATGCAAAATTTGCTTTCATCTGAAAAAAGTACTTTGGACCACTGAGCAACAGTCCAGTGCTGCTTCTCTGTAGCCCAGGCCAGGCACTTCTGTTGCCGTTTCTGGTTCAAAAGTGGCTTGACCTGGGGAATGTGGCACCTGGAGCCCAGTCCACCGGTTCCACAGGTCCCCCAAGGTCTGGAATCGGCCCTTCTCCACAATCTTCTTCAGGATCCGGTCACCTCTTCTGGTTGTGCAGCGTTTTCTGTCACACTTTTTCCTTCCCACGAACGTCCCACTGAGGTGCCTTGATACAGCACTCTGGGAACAGCCTATTCGCTCAGAGATTTCTTTCTGTGTCTTACCCTCTTGCTTGAGGGTGTCAATGATGGCCTTCTGGACAGCAGTCAGGTCGGCAGTCTTACCCATGATTGCGGTTTTGAGTAATGAACCAGGCTGGGAGTTTTTAAAAGCCTCAGGAATCTTTTGCAGGTGTTTAGAGTTAATTGGTTGATTCAGATGATTAGGTTAATAGCTCGTTTAGACTACCTGAACATGATATGCTAATTTTTTGAGATAGGAATTTTGGGTTTTCATGAGCTGTATGCCAAAATCATCAGTATTAAAACAATAAAAGACCTGAAATATTTCAGTTGGTGTGCAATGAATCTAAAATATATGAAAGTTTAATTTTTATCAGTACATTACAGAAAATAATGAACTTTATCACAATATTCTAATTTTTTGAGAAGGACTAGTATAAGAAAGAAAAAGATATTAACTTCATAGGAAAATAAGAAGTGATTTCCAACAATACAAAACAGACAAGTGGTTTAAACATTTTTTTCCCTCTGATTCTGACTGTAGGATAGAAGTGAATAAAATATTTTACAGTAATAGCAATTTGAACTACAGTTGGCCCCCAACTTACGAAGAAGCCTGTGTACGAAATCCCCGGGTTACGAAAAACATTTTCCTGGGTTTCTGTCCCCGAGATACGAAACAACCCCCTCTTACGAAAAGAAACTCAAAATTCAAATGCGCCATTCGACGCACGAGTTGCTCTCTCACTGGCTGTCTCTCAACATCTCGCCCCGCTGGCCTCCCAGACAGAGATAGAAGGAAGCTTCACTCTTGAGTTTTTAGTTTAGTTTTTTAAGTTGTTTTAATTCAGTAAATATTTAATAAACGTGGGTGCATTTGAGCTCATCTGGAATTCCGATCCCTCAAGGAATCAAATTAAAGTTGAGTTTGTCAAGCAGGGAATACGCTTTGAATTCCACATCTTGTGGGCGTGGCCCGCAGCGCGCGCAAGATAGAGAGAGAGAGGTGTGTGTGTTAATAAAAAATGTTTAACAATGGTTTAATTAATAAATATGTTAATAAAATGGTTCAATATGTTAATAAAATGTTTAAATAGTTTAATAAATTATTTTCTTTTAACACATATTTCACACAAGATTGGTGTACTTTTATCATTTTTAAAGGGTTTATGGGGTTTAGCCAGTCCAAAGACTGGAGACTTGGAACGAATTAGGCGTTTACCATATAAGATGCAACTCGTACTTATGAAATCCCCGCTATACAAAAAGGGCTCTGAAACGGATTAATTTCGTAAGTTGGGGGCCGACTGTACTTGGTCTTTTTAAATTGAGAAAACTACAGAAATGTCTAAGAAACCAACTAAACTAAATATTTCTAGATAAATTTTAGTACAAAAATTAATTTTAAACTACTTCTCTACACGATAAAAAAGGAAAAGAATTACAGAAATTAAATTGTTATGCTATATGTATGTATAGGGGCAGTGATGGTCTAGTGGTATAGGGCGCTGGATCGCTGATTCTAAGGTTGGGGGTTCGAGTCCCACTCTCCACAAGGTTGTTACTGTCCCCCCCCCAGTGCAGCTAACTGGGTTATCAAAGGCGGGCCATGTCTCTCACTGTCTATGGTGAGAGGCATGTAAAAGAACCATTGCTGACTTTCGTAAAGAGTAGGCTGCAAAGTCATCAGCATGTTTCTGTCCCTTGCTAAAAAGGGTTGTGACAGGAAGGGCATTCGACGTTCAAAAAAACCTCTGCCAAATCAAATGTGCGAATCAGATGATTCGCTGTGGAGGCTCCCGAGTAAAAGGGAAAAGCCGAAAGGAAGACAGACAGACATGCTATATGTATGTATGTATGTGTGTGTGTGTGTGTGTATATATATATATATATATATACACACACACACACACACACAAGGATCCCTCACTTTCCGTGGTTAATTGGGACCGAGATCCCCACGCAACTATCGAAATCTGCGAAGTAGGATCACCCCCCCACACACACACACACACCCCTGACTGACATATACATACATGTATACGTGTATAGAATATCAATAAATACATATTCAATGCTATAAATGCTTATAATAACAATTAAACATTAAAAAATATATAATAAATGAAATATAAATACAGATGCTCCCCAACTTACCAACATTCGTTTTGCAAACATCCGGAGATACGAACAGGTCTGTTCGAGGTCGAAAGTGAACGTGAAATGAAATTGAAGAACAAGTAGTAATAGAAATGGAATAAAATCTACGGAAAGATACAGTCGCCCTCTACTTACGAAATTAATCCGTTCCAGTGCCTTTTTCGTAGCCTGTGCCTTTTTCAGAGTTTTCTTAAGTAGAGGTGCATTTCAAATGTGAAACGCGTGATTCATTTCAGGGCTCCCAAGACTACCCCCATAAACCCTTTAAAAATTATAAAAGTACACCAATTTTGTATGAAATGTGTTAAAAGTAAAAGAAAATTATTTACCTTTTTTGAAATCTCTCGAACCACCCATGTGACGCTTTAAAGTCCGAGGGTTGCTGGTCTGAAGAACCCTCACCCTCCTTCAGGCGGGTGCTTTTTCCAAAATAATCGCCTCCGCCACAGTATCTCCGCTTTTAATGCCTCCTTATGCTTCAATATTGTTCCAAAATAATCACCTCCGCCACAGTATCTCCACTTTTAAGGTCTCCTTCTGCTTCAATATCGTCCCGATTGCAGAGGGGTTTCGGCCATACTCCTTCGCTCAATCACATCCCACTTTCGTATTTTTTTTTATTATCTCCTGCTTCACTTCGATTGATAACGAAGCCCGCTTCTTCTTTTCGGTGTCACCGGGAATCACTTTTTTGGGGTCCATGATGGATAATGAAATATAACGCTGCAATGATCACTCAAAAAAAACTCACAAGCCAATAGTCCTGTTCAACTCTCCTTCACAAACAAACAGGAAGTATGGGTACAGTTCAGGTCCCTCCTGGCCAATGGGAGGACAGCTAGGTGGGATGTTGGGGGACAGCTTATGAGAGAGCAACTAGCACATTGTTTGAATGCTTTAATGGCGTGTTTGAATTTTTGAATGGCGCTTTTGTTGCTTTTCGTAAAAAGAGGAGGATTATTTAGGAAAATGTTTTTCGTAACCTGGATTTTTCGTATTCAGAGGTTTTCGTAAGTGGAGGGACGACTGTATATCATATATATATATATATATATATATATATATGTCTGAAATATGATTAAACATTATCCTGAGGTACACTTAATACTAGGCTCAGGCAGAGGGGGGCGTGACTGCGAAAACTTTCAAAGAAGAAACCAATTAACTCCAGTATTATAATGAAGTAGATAAGAGTGAAACTCTCTGTAAATCTGATCAGATCCGCTGTGCTGCGCTTGAGAGGAACCAGGAGTTTAAACATATATCAATAGATATGTAAAGATGATTAGAGAGAGAGAGAGATTCTATACAGTACAAACTCGTATAGATTACTTATACAAGGTTTAAACATACGTTCCCCTCTAAAGAATGCCCTGTAACGACTTACAATCAAATTCATCTAAGAAAGGCTGTCCGGAACCTAACTCTTTCGTAAGCTGGGGAGCTTCTCGACACACATACAGATGGTATTGCATGACAAACATACATAGGCACGCGTAGATGCAACAATGTATCAAGTTTTGATGTGAGATTTTGGGTTGTTTGTAGTTTTTTTGTTTTTTGAGGGTTTTTTTTTTGCATAATTGGCCTTGTTATTTGGCATTTTCCTTAACTTTTTTCCCTATACTTCCTCAATTTCCTTATTTTTCGATTAATATTTATGAAAAGCCTGCAATGCACTGAAGTAGCGAGTGATTGCTATATACACACACACACACACACACACACACGGGGATCCTGTAATTTATCCCGTACAGAGTGCTATTTTTTCTGAAAACCTCGCGGACATAATCTGAAATTAAAATAAAATTGTGCAGTTCTTTCGATTTTATGAAATGGTGTTTTATCATATTATAACCACACAGGCATAAAAACTCCTTTTCAATGTTTGATTTTACTCGAGATTGACATTTTTACACCGCAGGCACCAATGTCAAACTCTCCATCAGCCTGTTGTTATGGACAGTCGTAATCACAAATATCAGAATCACGAACACAAAAACAGAATTATTGGCATTACTACCTATGTAGGTAACTGGTGTGTAGCTCAATAGAGCTTAAAATTGCAACTTCAAAGAGGCTAAGGAAAACACAGAGATGGAAGGAGGGAGAGAGACAGAGATGAGAGAGTGACAGAGTGAGAGAGAGAGGGAGACAGAGAGAGGAGAGGAGGAGGAATGAAAATTAAAGCAATTCTCACCAAAATTTCTCAAGGCCTGCATCTATCCCCTGCATGTCAGGATAAAATAAACAGCTCTGCCTTTTTATTTTTGTTGTATGGAAATACAAACTTTTCTTTTGTATAGATGCAGATGTTGGACACATTGCTCATAAAACAAAACAAAAAAACCAACAACAACAAAAAAAAACAAAAAAAAAACGATGATCTCATTCACAAAAACAATAACTGTATTGTGAGAAGGTCATGTGTGCTGATCAACTTACCGACTCAAATTGTGCCTGATCATCCTCAGGCAGGTCGCTGGTTTCATACACATCTGGCTCATTTGAGGCCTGAGGACACATGAGCACATTGTGTTAATACACAGACCTTCATCCTGTTGCTTCAGGATAAACACACTGCCTGGACAAAAGTCCTGATTATACTCTCTATACTCTCAGTGCAGGGGAAGAAGCTGTGCATGAAGCTTATTACTGTAGGTGGTGTACAAGACACTAAAGGTCAACGCCCTGTTATAAAGGACATACACACATTCATCATAGACACAGCGGTGATTATATATTTAAATTAATTGTTAGGTTTTTTTTTGCTCACTGAAGCCCCAGTGCTTTACCAACCCTGAACTCTTAAATTAATCATCATGCTAGGTGGCTAACTCAAATGTAACATCAACAACCCCAAACACATCTAACTCCATGTCGCTGACTATAAATATGTTTATGCACATTTCACTAAGCCAGTATATCGAGAAAGGACAAAACAAATCCATATTTTTTTTGTTGTTGTTGATATTAAAGGCTGAGGATGGTCGAGAATATGATGATGATGATGATATGACGTGTCGGCGTTTTCTAAGTGTTGTGTTTACAACTTCCCTCTGCGACTCATTTCACTCACTTTCCCATACGCTAATTACATAATATCTGTAAAAAACAAAACAAAACCATATATATATATATAAATATATGTGTGTGCTCACATGGTGTCTTATTATACAATATTCGTTATTATTTCTTAAAAAGGCAAAGAAGACCCAAACAACTGAACACTATAGCTAGCAGTAAGTTAGCTACAACCGGGCTTCCAGTGCTAATAGTTTAGCTAACTAGCTTCCAACCGTCGCTAGCCTGCTATCTGAATGAATTGCAGAAACTTACGATGCCCGGTAGATTTGCGTATTTCGGGTCGGCCATTGCCACACAGATAAATATAACAGATTCCCACTGAGTATCTGGTATCTGTATGTAGTATTTCCAGGTTTAAAAGAACCGAACGAGCAGCAAAACCGAACCACCTCGGTGACTTGCAAGCTGCTGACAGAACTGTGCTAATTTCAGGCGTCAACCCAACCACAGGGTTGCCAGGTCTGTGAGAAGTGTTCCCACATTAAAACTAAAATGCTAACCATATTACTTTACTTTATTTCTGGAAGTTTTGTTTGTTTTTAGGGGTTTTTTTTTTGACTAACCTTTTTAAAGTCTTGTATCATGACTACAAAGGAACTATATTAAGTACTGTATGTGTCACCCACTTTTTTCCCAAACCATTTAATTCTATTATGACTGCAAGAGGCGAGAGCCTATCTTGACAAACATTGGGAAAAAAACAACAATTCCATTCCACAATTCCATTGCAGGGCCAACTCACACAACCATTGATTCACACTTACAAATAAGGGAAATTTGTACTCAGAGAAAACCCACTCAAGCACACAGAGAACATATAAACTCCACCTAGAATGCCCTTGCTGAGCCCAGAACTTGAATGAGTTCCCATGACAAAAATTGTGTGTCTGTCATCATTTTTGCACCTCATCATCATCATCATCCTCATCCTTCCACTTAATCTGGAGATAATGGATCAATCAGATTACACCATTCTCCTGCAGTACAGTAATGAACAATTACAGTATATACACACACACACACACAAAAACACACACACACACACACACACAGAAACAAATTCCGCAAAGTAGGATAAATCCCTGCTGACTGATGCATACGTACATATATGTGTATATAATATCAATAAATACATATTCAACGGTATACATGCCTTGACTAACAATTATACATTCAAAAATAATGCATACGATGTCCACACAGATGCACGCGCACTCAGATGCGCACCTCATTTAAAAATGTAAGTAGTTTTGATAGGGGGTTTTGGGTTGCTTTTTGTTTTTGTTTGTTTGGGGTTATATTTGCATAATCAGCCTTGTTTAATCCCTGTATATATATATATATATATATATATATGTGTGTGTGTGTGTGTGTGTGTGTGTGTGTGTATATATATATATATATAGGATTTTCTGAGAAGATCCTTCCGTAGGAGAGTGCTCAATACTTTTTGGTAGAGCAAATAACAATAAAAATAAAAGGACAGGACAAAGACTTTCGATTGAAACTCCATTTATCACGACAGATCTGTTTCGAGGGGTGGTGAAACCATCCTCTCTCTTCAGGTGATTATAGAAGAATCCTGTAATCACCTGAAGAGAGAGGATGGTTTCACCACCCCTCGAAACAGATCTGTAGTGATAAATAGAGTTTCAATAGAAAGCCTTTGTCCTGTCCTTCTATTTTTATTATATATAGAAATATATATATATATATATATATATATATATATATATATATATATATATATATATCATCAATGCAGCCATGAGGCGGGGGGCACTAACCAGTGTCTCTCCCTCTTATGCCGGTCCCAAGCCCGGAGAAATGCAGAGGGTTGCGACAGGGAGGGCATCCGTCATAAAACTTTTGCCAATTTACAAAATGCAAACCATGAACACAAATCTCATACCGGATCGGTCGAGGCCTGGGTTAACAACGACCGCCATCAGTGCTGTTAGCCAATAGGGTACTGGTGGAAATTGGACTACTGTTGGTCGAAGACGTCGAAGAAGGAGAGGCGGGAGGCGTGTCCGTAGGCAGAGAGAAAAGAGGAAAAGCACGAGTCTAGGACTGAGAGTAGGGACTGTGAATGTTGGAACTATGCAATGAAAAGATAGAGAGCTGGCTGACATGATGCAGAGGAGGAAGGTGGACATACTGTGTGTTCAGGAGACCAGGTGAAAAGGTAGCAAAGCTAAAAGCTTAGGAGCAGGGTTTAAGTTGTTTTATCATGGTGTGGATGGAAAGAGAAATGGAGTCGGAGTCATCTTGAAGGAGGAGTTGGTCCAGAATGTTCTCGAAAAGAGTGTCAGACAGAGTGATGAGTCTCAAGTTAGAAATTTAAGGTGTGATGTTCAATGTTGTTTGTGCTTATGCCCCACAGACAGGATATGAGCTAAAAGAGAAGGAGAGATTCTGGAGTGAGTTAGATGAAGTGATGCAGAATACCCCCAGAGGTGAAAGAGTGGTCATTGGTGCAGACTTCAATGGAAATGTTGGTGCAGGCAACAGAGGGGATGAGGAAGTGATGGGCAGGTTTGGTATCCAAGACAGGAACACAGAAGGACAAATGTTGATCAATTTTGCAAAAAGGATGGAAATGGCTGTGGGAAATACTTTCTTCAAGAAGAAACAGGAGCATAGGGTGACCTATAGAAGCGGAGGCAGGAGCACACAGGTAGACTACATCTTGTGTAGGCGAGGTAATTTGAAGGAAGTCAGCGACTGCAAAGTTGTAGTGGGTGAGAGTGTTGCCAAACAGCATAGGATGGTGGTATGCAAGATGAGACTGATGGTGCGGAAGGTGAAGAAGGCAAAGGCAGAGCAGAAAACAAAGTGGTGGAAGCTGAAAAAGGAAGAGGGTCATGTTGTCTTCAAGGAGAAGTTGAAACAGGCTTTGGGTGGTCAGGAAGTGCTTCCAGATGACTGGACAACCGCAGCAAATGTGATCAGGGACACAGGTAGGAGAGTACTTGGTGTGTCCTCTGGAATGAAAGTAGATAAGGAGACTTGGTGGTGTAATGAGGAAGTGCAGGAGTGTGTACAAAGGAAGAGGTTAGCTAAGAAGAAGTGGGACATTGAGAGAACTGAAGAGAGTAAACAGGAGTACAGGGAGACACAGCGTAAGGCGAAAGTAGCAGTGGCTAAGGCCAAACAGAGGGCGTATGATGACTTATATGATAGGTTGGACAGTAAAGAGGGAGAAAATGATCTATACAGGTTAGCACAGCAGAGAAATAGAGATTGATAAAAAACAGAGAGGGAAATGTATTGACTGATAACAGAAGTGTGCTAGGAAAGAGTACTTTGAAGAGCTGATGAATGAGGAAAATGAGAGAGAGAAAAAAGTAGAAGAGGTGACCATTGAGGAGCAATAAGATGCAAAGATTAGTAAGGGTGAGGTGAGGAGGGCACTGAAGAGGATGAAGAATGGAAAGGCAGTTGGTCCTGATGACATACCGGTGGAGGTATGGAAGTGTCTAGGAGAGGTAGCAGTAGATTTCCTGACAAGAACATTCAACAAGGTCTTAGAGAGTGAGCAGTTGCCGCAGGAATGGAGGAGAAGTGTGCTGGTGCCCATTTTTAAGAACAAGGGAGACGTGCAGAGATGCAGCAACTACAGAGGGATAAAGTTGATGAGCCATACGATGAAGTTATGGGAAAGAATAGTGGAAGCTAGACTAAGGGCAGAGGTCAGCATTTGTGAACAACAGTTTGGTTTCATGCCAAGAAAGAGCAGCACAGATGCAATGTTTGCTTTGAGGATGTTAATAGAAAAGAACTGCATTGTGGATCTGGAAAAAGCATATGACAGGGTGCCAAGAGAAGAACTGTGGTATTGCATGAGGAAGTCTGGAGTGGCAGAGAAGTATGTTAGAGTGGTGCAGGACATGTATGAGAGATGTAAGACAGTGGTGAGGTGTGCTGTCGGCGTGACCGATGAATTCAAGGTGGAGGTGGGACTGCATCAAGGATCAGCTCTGAGCCCCTTCTTGTTTGCGATGGTGATGGACAGGCTGACAGACGAGGTTAGGCAAGAATCTCCATGGACTATTATGTTTGCAGATGACATTGTGATCTGTAGTGAGAGCAGAGAACGAGTGGAGGAAAATCTAGAGAGGTGGAGGTATGCCCTGGAAAGGAGAGGAATGAAGGTTAGCCTCAGAAAATCAGAATACATGTGTGTGAATGAGAAAGACCCAGGAGGAACGGTGATGTTACAGGGAGAAGAGATAACGAAGGTGGAGGATTTTAAGTACTTAGGCTCAACAGTCCAGAGCAATGGAGAGTGTGGAAAAGAGGTGAAGAAGCGTGTGCAAGCAGGCTGGAATGGTTGGAGAAAAGTGTCCGGTGTGATGTGCGATAGGAGAGTGTCAGCAAGAATGAAAGGAAAAGTGTACAAGACGGTGGTGAGACCAGCGATGTTGTATGGCTTAGAAACAGTGGCGCTGAGGAAAAGGCAGGAGGCAGAGCTGGAGGTAGCAGAGATGAAAATGTTGAGGTTCTCTCTGGGAGTACCGAGTATGGATAGGATTAGAAATGAGCACATCAGAGGGACAGCCCATGTAAGATGTTTTGGAGACAAAGTCAGAGAGGCTAGATTGAGATGGTTTGGACATGTACAGAGGAGGGATAGTGAGTATATTGGCAGTAGGATGCTGAGGTTGGAACTACCAGGCAGAAGGCCAAGAGGAAGACCAAAGAAGAGATTTATGGATGTGGTAAAGGAGGACATGAGGGTCATTGGAGTAAGAGAAGAAGATGTAGAGGACAGGGTGAGATGGAGGCGGATGGTTTGCTGTGGCGACCTCTGAAGGGAACAGCCGAAAGGAAAAGAAGAAGATATATATATATATATATATATATATATATATATATATATATATATATATATATATATCACATCATCATCATCATCATCATCATCATCTTCCGCTAAGTCCAGGGTCGGATCGCGGGGGCAGAAACCTAATCAAAGGTTCAGACGTCCCTCTCCCCAGCCACTTTCTCCAACTCTCCCGGTGGGACACCGAGGCGGTCCCAGACAAGCTGAGAGACATAGTCCCTCCAGAGTATTCTAGGTCGACCCCAGGGTCTCTTCCCGGTTGGACATGCCCGAAACACCACACCAGGGATGCGTCCGGGAGGCATTCTGACCAGATGCCCGAGCCACCTCAACTGGCCCCTCTCAATACGGAGGAACAGCAGATCTACTCCGAGCTCTCCACGGATGGTAGAGCTTCTCACCTTGTCTCTAAGGGAGAACCCCACCACCCGGAGAAGGAAGCTCATTTCAGCCACTTCTATTCGTGATCTTTTTCTTTCGGTCACTACCCAAAGCTCGTGACCATAGGTGAGGGTTGGAACACAGATCGACTGGTAAATTGAGAGCTTTGCCTTGCGGCTAAGCTCCTTCTTCACCACGACAGACACCTATGCCGACAGGCTCCGCTTAACAGCAGGGGCTGCAGCGATCCATCTGTCGATCTCTCACTCCATCCTTCCCTCACTTGTGAACAGGACCCCAAGATACTTAAACTCCTCTACTTGGGGCAGGGCCTCATTCCCGACACGGAGGGTGCATTCCACCCTTGTCCGACTGAAAACCATGGCCTCAGAGTTGGAGGTACTGATCCTCATCCCGGATGCTTCGCACTCAGCTGCAAATCGCTCTAATGAGAGCTGGAGGTCCCGACTTGATGAAGCCAAAAGGACAACATCATCCGCAAAAAGCAGAGACGAGATCCGATGGCCACCAAACCAGAATCCCTCAACTCCTCGACTGCGCCTAGAAATTTTGTCCATAAAAATAATGAACAGAATCGGTGACAAAGGACAGCCTTGTCAGACTCCAACTCCCACCGGAAACAAATTCGAGCTGTTATTGCCAATACGGACCAAACTCTGGCTCTGGTGATACAGCAACCGAATGGCTCGTAGCAACGGCTCCGGAACGCCGTACTCTCGGAGCACACCCCACAAGATCGTTCAAGGGACAAGGTCGACAGCCTTCTCCAAATCCACAAAGCACATGTGGACAGATTGGGCAAACTCCCATGCCCCATCTAGAATCCTGTGGTGCGAATAGAGTTGGTCAAGAGTGCTACGGCCAGGACGAAAACCACATTGTTCGACCACTGAGGAGCTTTTGGACAACCTCAGTGACCTCTACTCCAGTGATGGGTGGACCCCCACCCAAACCCCCAGGGTCTTCCTCTTCCACGGAGGGCGTGTTGGTGGGATTGAGGAAGTCCTGAAAGTATTCCTTCCACCTCTCGACGACATCCCCAGACGAGGTAAGCAGCTCCCCACGTTCACTGTAAACAGTGTTTGTGGAGAACTGCTTCCCCCTCCTAAGGCGTCGGATGGCGGTCCAGAACCTTTCTGAGGCCAACCGATTATCACTCTCCAGGCCCTCACCGAACTCTTCTCACGCCCGAGATTTTGCATATGCAACAGCCTCGGCTGCAGCACATTTGGCCTGCCGGTACCTGTTTGCTGCCTCGGGAGTCACACAGGCTAATAAAAACCGATAGGCCTCCTTCTTCAGCTGGACGGCCCCCTTCACCGCAGGTGTCCACCACCGGGTTCGGGGATTACCGCCACGAGAAGCACCGACGACGACGACAAGCACCGATGACCATGGGCTGCCGCCTCAGCAATGGAGGCACAAAACATGGCCCATTCGGATTCCATGTCCCCCGCCTCCTCCGGGACGTGGTTGTCGCTCTGCCGGAGGTGGGAGTTAAAGGCGTCTTGGACAGGGGACTACGCCAAACGTTCCCAGCAGACCCTGATTACACGCTTGGGCCTCCCAGGTCTGGAAGGCAGCCTCCCCCACCGCCGAAGCCAACTCTCCACCAGGTAGTGATCGGTAGACAGCTCAGCTCCTCTCTTCCCCGGGTGTCCAGAACATATGGTCGCAAGTCCGATGACACGACTTTCGTTTTTTTCGAATTGCTGACTTTCGTAAAGAGTCGCTGCAAAGTCGTCAGCGTGTTTCTGTCCCTTGCTAAAAAGGGTTGTGACAGGAAGGGCATCCGACATAAAACCTCTGCCAAATCCATCCATCCACCTCCCTATTTAAAAAAAAAAGCCTTTCTTTTAAACTTTTTAAAATTATTCTTATTGCAATCAATCAAAGTCAATCATCGAATTGCGACCTCGGGTGTCCTGGTGCCAAGTGCACTTATGGGCACACTTATGTTTCGAACATGGTGTTCATGATAGACAAACTGTCACGAGCACAGAAGTCCAACAATGAAACACCATTCGGGTTCAGACTGGAGAGGCCGTACCTACCGATCACACCCTTCCAGGTCACACTATCGTTGTCCACATGGGCGTTGAAGTCTCCCAAGACAACGAGTGAATCTCCCGAGGGAGCATTCTCCAACACCACCCCCAAAGACTCCAAAAAAGGTGGGCACTCTGAACTGTCATTTGGTGCATAAGCACAAATAACAGTCAGGACCCGTCCCCCCGCCCGAAGACGGAGGGAAGCTACCCTTTCGTCAACCGGGGAGAACCACAACATTTGGTCACCAAGACCGGGGTGAACAAGAACACAAGAACACCCACACAAGAACACCCACACCGGCTCGCCGCCTCTCCCCATGAGCAACTCCAGAATAGAATAAGGTCCAGCTTCTCTCAAGATGGATGGTTCCAGAGCCCAAGTTATGCGTTGAGGTGAGCCCAACTATATCTAGTCGGTATCTCTCCACGTCACGCACCAGATCAGGCTCCTTCCCCGCCAGAGAGGTGACATTCCATGTCCCGAGGGTCAGAGTAAGTAGCCGAGGATCGGTCTGACAGAACCCATGCCTTCGGCTGCCACCCAACTCACACTGCACCCGACCCCTAAAACTCCTCCCACGGGTGGTGGGTCCATGGGAGGGCGGACCCATGTCTCCTTTTCGGGCTAGGCCCAGCCAGGCGCTCACCAGGTGCTCGCCTTTGAGCCCCTCCCCCGGGCCTGGCTCCAGGAGGGAACCACGGTGACCAGCGTCCAGGCAAGGGAGACTGCTTCCTTTAATCTCTCTTAGATGTCATAGGGGTCTTCTGAATCGCACTTCTTCTGGACCTTCACCCAGGACCTGTTTGCCTTGGGTGACCCTACCAGGGGCATTATGCCCCCGACAACATAGCTCCTAGGATCATTAGGTCACGCAAACCCTCCACCACGATAAGATGGCGATTCAGGGAGGGGTATATATACAGTAAAACCTCCGCTGACGAACGCTTAAGCTCACGAACTTTTCGCCTCAAGAACATTAAATTCGTGAGCATATAGTCTCTGCTGACGAACTAGTTTTCGGCAGACAAACCAAACCACGCGGTCGAACAGCGCCACGGTAGCGGCCACGAGAAGCTGACGCACGCTCACGGCGTCCCAGTTCGTCACCCCCTTCTTTAAGTGCGGATGTGGTTTGTGTTTGATAGACACTTTGGACCATATTGAGTGTACTTTTGCTATTATGGGACCGAAAAAGACCCCACCACAGGCGAGTGTTAAGCCTAAGAAGACATTAAAGAAAATTACGATCAAGCAGAAGAAGGAGATCATTGAAAAACACGAACGAGGTGTGCATTTGTGTGACTTAGCGTCCCAGTACCAGTACGCTAAGTCTACCATTGCTACCATCCTTAAGAACAAGGAAGCTATTAATGTGTGGCTAAGGGTGTTTCCGTGTTGTCTAAGCAACGGTCTCAGGCAATAGAAGAGGTTGAAAAACTTCTGTTGATTTGGATTAATGAAAAGCAACTAGCAGGGCACAGTGTGAGTGAGGGTATTATCGCCGAGAAAGCACGGCAACTTCACTCGGATATCATCAAGGGGCAACCTGGAAGTTCGTCATCCATTGATGATTTCAAGGCTAGCCACGGATGGTTCGAGAAGTTTAAGTGTCGTACAGGGATTCATATTGTCATTCGTCATGGTGAGGCAGCCAGTTCTGACGATAAACATGCTGAAGCTTACAAGGAATCATTCCTCAATATTACAATACAATAGCACATCTATTGTACATAAAATAAGGTCTATTTTTGTGTAGTTTTACGGCTTATTTAGTAGAAAATTATGTTTTATGGGGACCTGGGAATGGATTATTCTCATTTTAATGGTTTCTTATGGGAAATAAATGTTCGGAAAACGAACTTTTCGCCTTCCACACACTTTTGGGAACCAATTATGTTCGTGAGCTGAGGTATCACTGTGTATATATATATATATATATATATATATATATATATATATATATATATATATATATATATATATATTAGCAGCATTATATTACTTGGAAAAGCAACATCAAGTTATCTGTAGGACCACTCAAAAAGTCAGTATGTAACATGGACAAAACTAACAGCCTTCTATTTACTAATAGTAGCTTTAGATAATAATTATGTAATTAGTTACACTGTGGTAATTGATTGTGCTTGATATGTTCAACTTTTCTTTATTATCTAAAGTTAATAAATGCCAATCCATCAGTGATCTGTGGGAGCACAAGATACACCGTGTAACATGGACAGGAAAAGTCATTGATCTTGTTTTAAGTCTGGTGCTTATTTACCAATTTTGCCACACACATGCAAATTCTGAGGTTCATTGTGCAGCACCTAAGTTCTGATTATTTGGTTATTGGATCTGTGGAAAGCTTAGCAGAGGCTCAGCAGGAAGTAAAAATAATGAGGCCTTTCTCTTGTCACAAAAGGTGTAAATTGGGATGTATTTTAATGATTTCAAAAACTGTGTTCACCATATATCATTGATTCATTCATTTTCTAAACCGCTAATTCCTAATTAGGGTCACGGGACGGCTGTCACTAATCTCAGCCGAATCTGGGCGAGGGAAGAGTACACCCTGGACCGCTCGCCAGACCACCACAGGCCAGAAACATGCTGACGGCTATGCAACCTACTCTTGTTGAAAGTCAGCAATGGTTCTTTTACATGAACCTCTCACCATAGACAGTGAAAGACATGATCGGCCTGTTAGCTGCATTTTGGGGACAGTGACAACCTGTTGAGAGTGGGGCTTGAACCCCCAAACTTGATCCAGTGACTTATCACCAGGCCACCACTGCCCCATCACCATATCTACATAATGTTGTTATGTCCCAGGCATGCACAAAAAATTTTGATGCACTGATTCACAAATATGCAGTTGTGGCTTAGTGGTATAGGGTGCTGGATCGCTGATCCTTAGGTTGGAGGTTCGAGTCCCACTCTCCACAAGGTTGTCACTGTCCCCCCAGTGCAGCTAACTGGATTATCAACGGCGGGCCATGTCTTTCTAACTCGCCACATCTGTTTGGTATGAGTAGCATATCCTGTGTGCACTACCACTCCTAAGTTTCCTTCCAACACTTATCTTCTTCTTCTTCTTTTCTTTTCGGCTGTTCCCTTCAGGGGTCCCCACAGCGAATCATTTGCCTCCATCTCACCTTATCCTCTGCATCTTCTTCTCTTACACCAACTGCCTTCATGTCCTCTTTCACCACGTCCATGAATCGTCTCTTTGGTCTTCCTCTAGGCCTTCTGCCTGGTAGTTCCAACCTCAGCATCCTACAACCAATATACTCACTATCCCTCCTCTGTACATGTCCAAACCATCTCAATCTAGCCTCTCTGACTTTATCTCCAAAATGTCTTACATGTGCTGTCCCTCTGATGTGCTCATTTCTGATCCTATTCATCCTCGTTACTCCCAAAGAGAACCTCAACATTTTCATCTCTGCTACCTCCAGCTCTGCCTCCTGTCTTTTTCCCAGGGCCACTGTTTCTAAACCATACAACATCGCTGGCCTCATCACCGTCTTGTACACGTTTCCTTTCATTCTTGCCGATACCTTCCTATCACACATCACACCGGACACTTTTCTCCAACCATTCCAACCAGCCTGCACACGCTTCACCTCTTTTCCACACTCTCCATTGCTCTGGATTGTTGAGCCTAAGTACTTAAAACCCTCCACCTTCCTTATCTCTGCTCCCTGTAACCGCATCGTTCCTGTTCTGTCCTTGTCATTTATACACATGTATTCTGTCTTACTGAGGCTAACCTTCATTCCCCTCCTTTCCAGAGAATACCCCCACCTCTCTAGATTTTCCTGCACTTGTTCTCTGCTCTCACTGCAGATCACAATGTCATCTACAAACATCATAGTCCATGGAGAATCTTGTCTAATCTCATCTGTCAGCCTGTCCATCACCATAGCAAACAAGAAGGGGCTGAGAGCTGACCCTTGATGCAGTCCTACCTCCACCTTGAACTCTTCTGTCACACCGACAGCACACCTCACCACTGTCTTATGTATTCTGTCTTACTGAGACTAACCTTCATTCCCCTCCTTGCCAGGGCATACCTCCACCTCTCTAGATTTCCCTCCACTTGTTCTCTGCTCTCACTACAGATCACGATGCACACCTCACCACTGTCTTACATCTCTCATACATGTCCTGCACCACTCTAACATACTTTTCTGCCACTCCAGACTTCCTCATGCAATACCACAGTTCCTCTCTCGGCACCCTGTCATATGCTTTCTCCAGATCCACAAAAGCACAATGCAGCTCCTTCTGACCTTCTCTGTACTTCTCTATTAACATCCTTAAGGCAAACACTGCATCTGTAGTGCTCTTTCTTGGCATGAAACCAAACTGTTGTTCACAAATGCTGACCTCTGCCCTTAGTCTAGCTTCCACTATTCTTTCCCATAACTTCATCGTATGGCTCATCAACTTTATCCCTCTGTACTTGCCACAACTCTGCACATCTCCCTTGTTCTTAAAAATGGGCACCAGCACACTTCTCCATTCCTCTGGCATCCTCTCACTCTCTAAGACCTTGTTGAATGTTCTTGTCAGGAAATCTACTGCTACCTCTCCTGGACACTTCCATACCTCCACCGGTATGTCATCAGGACCAACTGCCTTTCCATTCTTCATCCTCTTCAATGCCCTCCTCACTTCACCCTTACTAATCTTTGCTACTTCCTGGTCCTCAACAGTCACCTCTTCTACTCTTTTTTCTCTCTCATTTTACCTCATTCATCAGCTCTTCAAAGTACTCTTTCTATCTTCCCAGCACATTTCTATCATCAGTCAATACATTTCCCTCTCTGTCCTTAATCACTCTAACTTGCTGCATGTCCTTCCCATCTGTATTTCTCTGCTGTGACAACCTGTATAAATCATTTTCTCCCTCTTTACTTTCAAACCGAGCATACAAGTCATCATATGCCCTCCCTCTGTTTGGCCTTTGACACCGCTACCTTCGCCTTACGTTGTGTCTCCCTGTACTCCTGTTTACTCTCTTCAGCTCTCTCTATGTCCCACTTCTTCTTAGCTAATCTCTTCCTTTGTACACACTCCTGCAATTCCTCATTCCACCACCAAGTCTCCTTATCTCCTTTCCTTATCTCCTCTGCTTATTTGTAACTTGTATCTTTAAGAGCGTTTGCCAAATGCTATAAAACCAAGCACATTGCAATTTCTTTCTTTTAATATTCATTCATTCTCTTAAATGATTATTCCCAATTAGGGTCACGGGGAGGCTGGCACTCATCTCAGCCGACTTGAGGCAAGTTCAGAGTACACCCTGTACACTTTGCCAGGCCATCGCAGTGCAGAATCACAATGACGACTATGCTGCCTATGCATGATGAAAGTCAGCAATGGTTCTTTTACACCTCTCATCATCGACAGTGAGAAACATCACCGGCCTTTGATAACCCAGTTAGCTGCACCGGGGGAACAGCAGTGACAACGTCAATATTCAGTATACACAAAATTAAAATGTAAAATCTAATACAGTACATCCACACTGAAAAGCTCAGCAGACCACGGCAAGGCAAGCCACACAACCATTCAGACTCACACCTAGAGTAGAGGAATTTGTAATAGCCAGGTCGACTAAACTGCATGTCTTTGGACTGTGTGAGGAAACCAACACAAATGTGAGAAGGACATGCAATCTTCATCCGAGACTAGAAATCAGCCCCAGGAACTTTTTTTGCTGTTGGGCTGATGTTATAACCACTATGCCACCATGCCACCCAGAGGGAAACTCTTTTAGTCAATTAATAATATTTTTGATGTGGATATGTGAAGGCACCCAAATTTCTTATAAAAAATTAAATTCAATTCAAGAATTGAATTTACAGATGTTTTTTTTAAGGGCAGCAGGGTATAGCATGTCCTCCTTACGTGGCCCGGGTTCATTTATTTCTATGTGGAGTGTGCAGTTTCTCCCCATGCTGGTGTGGGTTTCCTCTGGGTACTCGATGAGAGCGTTTCTGTGTGGAATTGGCATATTCTCCCCATGGTTTGTTGAGTAGGTTACCTCAGCGTATTCCACTTTTAGTCTCTCGGTTCATCGTTCTTTTTTTGTAACCGCTGAATCCTAATTAGGGTCACGGAGAGGCTGACGCCCATCCCAGCCGACTGCTTGCCAGGCCATTTCAGGGCGGAAACACGCTGACGGCTTTTCAGGTACTCTTGTCGAAAGTCAGCAATGGTTCATTTACATGAATCGCTCACCATACACCGTGAAAGACATGGCTGGCCTTTGATAACCCAGTCAGCTGCACTGGAGTGAGCGTGGCAATCCGTGGAGAATTGGGCTTGAACCCCAACCTTAGGATCAGTGATCCAGCACCTTTACCATGAGGCCACCACTGCACCTTAGCCTCTAGGTGTGAGTGTGAATGGTTGTGAGTATGTTGGCCCTGAAGTGGTCTGGCGTGCTGGTCAGGGTGTAACCCACCTTTTCCCAGAGTCCGTCCAACCCTAATAAGAATTAAGCAGATTAGAAAATAAACGATAATGAGAAGTTTTTGAAAATGTCAGTCATTTCCTTTAATGTACGAAAACCGTAGATCTGGCAACACTGAAACTCAGTCTCGCGAGATCACCAACCTGGCGATAAACCTAAACTCAGATCCTGAGATCTCTCTACACCTGACAAATGGGTTTTATGCCACTGTATTTGCGCACCATAACATACATATTCGATTTGTTTTATAATTCAACTGTTGTGAGAAGAAAATCCTGTCCTCTATATTTCTTATCTACATATATTTATATGGAATAATGGCTGGAATAGACTAGAATTTAAATGACACACAGTATTTGTAAATTTGAGATCAGTGGTCCTGATGCGAGCATCACTTCTTTGTCACAGCATCAGATCACAAGCCACGCCCCCTCTCTATTCACAGCTTGTGCGGTGTACGCAGCATTATTACTGCACACCTGCGTCCTCCGGCTGCGCATGGAGCAGGTAAAAGAACAGAACTATCAGGACATCCCTCTTAATATTCCTTTTATTATGAACTAAATCAGTATGATTGGCAGGTCCTGTGGTCTGGTCTTTGCCTAGAGACGCATTCTGTGTTTTGGATACCAAGGGAAGGAGAGAAATTGCGCATCTGTCTTTCAACTGCTCAAACGGTGCCCGAGTGCTTGGACTGCTTCATCCCAACAGGCTGTTAAACTGCGATCTTCACTGGCGCACTTGTTAACGCACGAAACCGGAAGAAGAAAACGACTCACTTTGCACATCTCACAATGGCTGAAATCGGCGCAGAATGCAACATCAAAGTGCTGTGCCGCTTTCGCCCTTTAAACCAGCATGAAGTCCAACGTGGGGACAAATTTCTACCCGTATTTCAAGGGGAGGATACTGTCATGATGGGGGTGAGTTCCGCTCATTAAACTCATTTTACTTTTAGCTCTTTTTTATATTTCGAAAGTGACGCATGCAGAGCATCTCTCTCACTCTCTCTCTCTCTCTCTCCCAACTCTTCTCTCTCCCTCTATCCCCACTTCTCTCTCTCTCTCTCTCTCTCTCTCTCTCTCTCTCTCTCCCCCTCTATCCCCACTCCTCTCTCTCTCTCTCTCTCTCTCTCTCTCTCTCTCTCTCTCTCTCTCTCTCCTCCCCTCTCTCTATCCCTACTTCTCTCTCTCTCTTTCTCTCTCCCAACTCCTCTCTCTCCCTATATCCCCACTCCTCTCTCCCTCTATCCTCTCTCCCAACTTCTCTCTCTCTCTCTCTCTCCCCCTCCTCTCTCTCTATCCCCACTTCTCTCTCTCTCTCTCTCTCTCTCTCTCTCTCTCTCTCTCTCTCTCTCTATCCCCACTCCTCTCTCCCTCTATCCCCACTCCTCTCTCTCTCTCTCCCCTACCCACTCGTTCTATCCCCACTTCTCTCTCTCTCTCTCTCTCTCTCTCTCTCTCTCTCTCTCTCTATCTCTCCCCACTCCTCTCTTTCTCTCCCCTCCTCTCCTCTCTCCTCTCTCCTTCTCCTCTCTCTCTCCCTCTCCCCACTCCTGTCTCTTCCCCTCTTTCTCCACCTCTTCCTCTCCCTCCCTCTCTCCCCCTCCACCTCTCTCCCTCTCTCTCTATCCCCACTCCTCTCTCCCTCTATCCCTATCCCCACTCCTCTCTCCCTCTATCCCCACTCCTCTCTCTCTCTCTCTCTCTCTCTCTCTCTCTCTCTCTCCCCTACCCCTCGTTCTATCCCCACTTCTCTCTCTCTCTCTCTCTCTCTCTCTCTCTCTCTCTCTCTCTCTATCTCTCCCCACCTCTCTCTCTCTATTCCCACTCCTTCTCTCCCTCTCTCCCCTCCTCTTCCTCTCTTCCTCTCTCTCTCTCTCTCCCTCTCCCCACTCCTGTCTCTTCCCCTCTTTCTCCACCTCTCTCTTCCTCTCCCTCCCTCTCTCCCCTCCACCTCTCTCCCTCTCTCTCTATCCCCACTCCCCCTCTCCACTTCTCTCTCTCTCTCCTGCTCTATCCCCACCCCCTCTCCCCTCTCCTCCTCTTCACCTCTCTCTCTCCCTCTATCCCCACTCCCCCTCTCTCTATCCCCACTCTCCCCCTCTCTCTTCTATCTTTCTAAGAGATAACTAACAAGCTGTAATAAAACTGAGTGGTATAAGAAACTATCATTTATAACTGTTATTGTACAAACAGCTGGTGTGGACCAGTCTGAGCCCAGTGTTACCGTATCTTGTTTAGATAATTGCTTAAGCTCTGTTTTCTGAGGATTTATGAAATCTATAAACCAGGCCAAGTTAAATTAGGCCACCAACAAATCATGCCTCCAGGCTGAAGGAGACTAAGAATATATGTGTATTTTATTTAAACACAAAGTAAATATATTATATAAGCACGCATTGATTTGGCTCCTTGTCACAAGACACCAACTGGATTAAAAAATAAATAAATAAAAATTGTATGTATCCTCTGAACCTGATAAGTTTACCCTGGGAATAAGGATATGCAGATGGCGGTGGTATAGTGGTTAGCACGTCTGCCTCATAGCAAGAAGGTCGTGGGTGCAAGGCCCAGGTTTGCGGAGGGCGTTTCTGCATGGAGTGTGCATATTCTCAACATGGGTTTTCTTGTATGCGTTTCCTCGGGGTATCCCAGTTTCTTCCCACAGTCTGTGCATTTTAGGCTCACTGGCTGTTTCAAATTGACCCTCGGTATAAGTATAAATGTAAATGGTTGTGTGTATTCACCTGCAATGTTTTTGAGCTGTTTTGGGTGTACCCCATCTTTGCCCAGAGTTGGCTGAGATAGGCTCCAGCCTCCCTGTACAAACGATAAAATGTTTTGATGAATGAATGAACACACTCTGCTGAGATTACTACTAGCTTACTACTGTTCAGGTTACACCCCACTTTTGAACAGTGATGGCTGAGATAGACTCCATCCTCCTCAGGATCCTCATAGGATTAATTAATGTATGTGTGTGTATATAAGTGTATGATATTTTAAGACACACTAAACACACAATTCAATAATAAAAAATTTTGGTTATATACACACACACACAACAAAACAAACCCCTAAAGACACGAGACAACAAAGGAAGCAGTCTCCCTTGCCCGGACGCGGGTCACCGGGGTTCCCTCCTGGAGCCAGGCCCAGGGGAGGGGCTCGAAGGCGAGCGCCTGGTGGTCGGGGCTTATGCCCATGGAGCCTGGCCGGGCCCAGCCCAAAAGGAGACATGGGTCCGCCCTCCCATGGACCCACCACCCGTGGGAGGAGTTTTAGGGGTCGGGTGCAGTGTGAGTTGGGTGGCAGCCAAAGGCATGGGTTCTGTCGGACTGATCCTCGGCTGCTTACTCTGACCTTCGGGACATGGAATGTCACCTCTCTGGGGGAAAGGAGCCTGATTTGGTGCGTGAGGTGGAGAGATACCGACTAGATATAGTCGGGCTCACTCTCAACGCATAGCTTGGGCTCTGGAACCATCCATCTCGAAAGAGGCTGGACCTTCTTCTATTCTGGAGTTGCTCACGGGGAAAGGCGGCGAGCCAGTGTGGGTATTCTTGTTGCCCCCGCCTGGTGCCCAAATGTTGGGGTTCTCCCGGTTGACGAAAGGTAGCTTCCCTCCGTCTTCGGTGGGGGGACGGGTCCTGACTGTTATTTGTGCTTATGCACCAAATGACAGTTCAGAGTACCCACCCTTTTGGAGTCTTTGGGGGTGTTGGAGAACTTGCTCCTCAGGAGACTCGCTCGTTGTCTTGGGAGACTTCAACGCCATGTGGGCAGCGATAGTGTGACCTGGAAGGGTGTGATCGGTAGAAATCTGGCCTCTCCAGTCTGAATCCGAATGGTGTGTCGTTGTTGGACTTCTGTGCTCGCTATAGTTTGTCTATCACGAATTACCATGTTCGAACATAAGGGTGTCCATAAGTGCACTTGGCACCAGGACACCCCAGGTCGCAGTTCGATGATTGACTTTGTAGTCGTGTCATCGGACTTGCGACCGTATGTTCTGGACACTCGGGTGAAGAGAGGAGCTGAGCTGTCTACTGATCACTACCTGGTGGTGAGTTGGCTTCGGTGGTGTGGGAGGTTGCCTTCCAGACCTGGCAGGCCCAGCGTGTAATCAGGGTCTGCTGGGAACGTTTGTGGAGCCCCCTGTCCGAGAGGCCTTTAACTCCCACCTCCGGCAGAGCTACAACCACGTTCGGAGGAGGCGGGGACATGGAATCCGAATGGGCCATGTTTCGTGCCTCCATTGCTGAGGCGGCAGCCATAGCTGTGGCCGTAAGGTCGCCGGTGCTTGTCGTGGCGGTAATCCCCGAACCGGTGGTGGACACCTGCGGTGAAGGGGGCCGTCCAGTTGAAGAAGGAGGCCTATCGGGTTTTATTAGACTGTGGGACTCCTGAGGCAGCAAACGGGTACCGGCAGGCCAACGTGCTGCAGCCGAGGCTGTCGCAGATGCAAAATCTCGGGCGTGGGAGGAGTTCGGTGAGGGCCTGGAGAGTGATTATCGGTTGGCCTCAAAAGGTTCTGGGCCACCATCCGGCGCCTCTCAGGAGGGGAAGCAGTTCTTCACAAACACTGTTTACGGTGGAGGTGGGGAGCTGCTTGCCTTGACTGGGGATGTTGTTGAGAGGTGGAGGAAATACTTTGAGGACCTTCTCAATCCCACCAACACGCCCTCCGTGGAAGAGGAAGACCCTGGGGTTCGGGTGAGGTCCTCCCATCACTGGAGTGGAGGTCACTGAGGTTGTCAAAAAGCTCCTCGGTGGTCGAAAGTGGTTGGACGCAGATCCGCCCGAATATCTCAGGACTCTGGATGTTGTAGGACTGTCTTGGTTGACACGTCTCTGCAACATCGCGTGGTCATCGGGGGGCTGTACCTCTGGATTGGCAAACTGGGGTGGTGGTCCCAATTTTAAAGCGGGACCGGAGGTGTGTTCCAGTGCTCATCGGAATTACACTCCTCAGCCTACCTGGGAAAGTCTATGCAGGGTACTAGAGAGGAGGATCCGACCGATAGTCGAACCTCGGATTCAGGAGGAACAATGTGGTTTTCGTCCTGGCATAGCACTCTTGACCAACTCTATACGCTCCACAGGATTCTGGAGGGGCATGAGAGTTTGCCCAATCTGTCCACATGTGCTTTGTGGATTTGGAGAGAAGGCTTTAACGTGTCGCTCGAAAGATCTTGTGGGCGTGCTCGAGAATACTGGCGTTCGGATCCGTTGCCACGAAGCGATTGGTCGCTGTATCACCGGAGCCAGAGTTTAGTCGTATTGGTAACAGCAGGTCGGATTCGTTTCCAGTGGGAGTTGGAGTCCGCCAAGGCTGTCCTTTGTCACTGATTCTGTTCATAATTTTTATGGACCAGAATTTCTAAGCGCAGTCGGTGCGATGAGGGGTTCTGGTTCGTGGCCATCGGATATCATCTGCTTTTGGCGGATGATGTTGTCCTTTGGCCTTCATCAAGTCGGGCCTCCAGCTCTCATTGGAGCGATTCGCAGCTGAGTGCGAAGCAGCCGGGATGAAGATCAGTACCTCCAAGTCCGAGGCCATGGTTCTCAGTCGGACAATGGTGGAATGCACCCTCCGGTCGGGAATGAGGTCCTGCCCCAAGTAGAGGAGTTTAAGTATCTTGGGGTCTTGTTTTACAGTGAGGAAGGATGGAGCGAGAGATCGACAGACGGATCGCTGCCGCCTCTGCTGTTAAGCGGTGCCTGTACCGTCCGTTGTGGTGAAAAAGGAGCTGAGCCGCAAGGTGAAGCTCTCAATTTACCAGTCGATCGTTCCAACCCCTCACCTATGGTCACGAGCTTTGGGTAATGACCTAAAGAACAAGATCACGGATACAAGCGGCTGAAATGAGCTTTCTTAGCCGGGTGGCGGGTTCTCCCTTAGAGATAGGGTGAGAAGCTCCGCCATCCGGGGAGAGCTCGGAGTAAGATCCGCTGCTCCTCCGCATTGAGAGGGCCAGTTGAGGTGGCTCGGGCATCTGGTCAGAATGCCCCCGGACGCCTCCCTGGTGTGGTGTTTCGGGCATGTCCAACCGGGAAGAGACCCGGGTTGACCTAGAACACGCTGGAGGGACTATGTCTCTCGGGCTTGTCTGGGACATCGCTCGTGTCCCCCCCGGGAGAGTTGGGAGAGTAGCTCGGGAGATGGATGTCTGGACCTTTTTGCTAAGGTTGCTGCCCCCGCGACCCGACCCTGGACTAAGCGGAAGATGATGATGATGATGATACACACACACACACACACACACACACACACACACACACACACACACACACACACACACACACACACACACACACTGATTACTGGGTATAAGCAGGTAGCAGAGCGAGACTGAGTAATTTGAGTCTGGTTCTTAATAGGTGTGTAAACTTACACCAATGATCAATAGGATATTAAAGACAGTAATCTATCATCTAAAAATCGTTGAGTATTATTCAGTTGCATTTTGTGTTCATTTTTCAGCAGACTACTTTTTAACACCAAATCCACCTTATTGATATTCCACTACTATATAAACTGCTGAATTGCACCACAGTTTAAATTAATTTGACAGTGCTTTGTGTATTGGATAATTAATCATTAATTGGAATCAGGTTGAATAATGGGGTCAGAGCTGTTCTCCTGATTTTAATAATTTGTTTCTCTGATCTCTGCTTTTGCACTTCTTAAATGCAACTACATGATTTATGGTACACCTACTCATGCTTAAAAAAAGTCTCTTTAAAGAACATGGCTGTCCAAATATATTAAACCCAGTTCTATCAAATTGTGTAGAGCATAGAACACACTGAGTAGTAAGCAAAAATAAATTATAACCCATATAATAAAAATAACGCATGCAAATATGTCCTACAGCAAATGAAATCGATTAACATGAATTATGTTCCCTTGGGCAGCGTAGTGGTTAGCATGTCGGCCAGACAGCAAGAAAGTCCTACTTTCGAATCCCTGACTCAGGTGTTTCTATGCCTTGCTTGCACGGGTTTCCTCCCACAATGAAGACATGCATGCTCGCCTAATTGGCTGTTTGAAATGACCCCGGATGTAAATGTGAGTGTGAATGGTTGTGTGTATTCCCTGCAAAGGTCTGGCGGGTTGTTCAGTGTGTACCTCCCCTTTGTCCGGTGTCTGCTGAGATAGGTTCAGCCTTCCCACAACCCTAATAGTGGGATTAAGCATTTCGGCATGAATGAGTGAGTGATAAGATCATTTTCTGATTAATTTTATGGTATATAATAGAACTTAAATATGAACACAGCTCAAATAATCCCAGATTAGTCTTTAAAAGTGCTTTCTGTGATGTCTAGCCATGTGTTATTCTACTGGTAGAGTTAGGCTGAACAAATGGTCTATTCTATAAAAACAGCAAAGAGGTGTCAGTCTCAGTGGGGTACATGTTTTCCCAGCATTCCATGTCGTCTCCTTCTGATAAACAAATATGTTGGTGTGTGAGTCACAACAAGAATGAATCAGCTGCGTTTGACATTGAGCATATTTGTCTGCTGTGTTCACCCAACTGTTCACCCATCCTTTCATTCATCAATGCTATCTATTCAATGCATTCTATTTTTTATTTGTGCATATATACACACATGGTATACAGGGATCTCTCGCTACTTCGTGGTTCAGTTCATGCGGCTTCAGTGCATTGCGGTTAAAAAAAAAATAAATAAATAATTGAATTAAAAAAATAAGGAAATTAAGGAAGAATAGGTGAAAAAGTTAAGGAAAATGACACAAAAACAAGGCCAATTATGCAAAAAAAAACACAAAAAACCATAAACCAACACGAAACAAAATACAACCCAAAATCTCCCATCAAAACTACTTACATTGTTGCATCTGTGTGTGTGCGTATGTATGTGTGTCGTCTTCTTTTCATGCAATACCATCTGTATGTGTGTATTTATATTTTATTTACATCTTATGTTACTTTTTAATGTCTAATTGTTACTATAAGAATTTATAGCATTGAATATGTATTATTGATATTATATGCTCATATACATGTACGGAAACGTCAGTGGGGGGGGGGGATTGAGCCTACTTCACAGATTTCGATAGTTGCGTGGGGATCTTGGTCCCAATTAACCACTGAAAGTGATGGATCCCTGTATATATAGGAGTAAATGGTTTGGGAAATAAAGTAATGTCTGTCTTCCTTTTAGCTTTTTCCCTTTTACTCGGGAGTCGCCACAGCGAATCATCTGATTCGCACATTTGATTTGGCAGAGGTTTTTTTTTTACGTCGGATGCCCTTCCTGTCACAACCCTTTAGTAAGGGACAGAAACACACTGTCGACTTTGCAGCCTCCTCTTTACGAAAGTCAGCAATGGTTCTTTTACATGCCTCTCACCATAGACAGTGAGAGACATGGCCCGCCTTTGATAACCCAGTTAGCTGCACTGGGGGGGGGGGACAGTGACAACCTTGTGGAGATTGGGACTCGAACCCCCAACTTTTGGATCAGCGATCCAGCGCCCTATACCACTAGACCACCACTGCCCCCCTTTTGGGAAATAAAGAAATGAATTGAATAATATCATGTGACTTGGAATATCAACTTTTGGCTTGGAAGGAGAGCAGTGTTCCTTCGTGTTGCGAAGAGCCAGTTGAGGTGGCTCGGGCAAAATGCCTCCTGAACGCTTACCCTGGTGTAGTGGTTATGACCAACCAGGAGGAGACCCCGAGGTTAACACAGAACACGCTGGAGGGACTATGTCTAGCAGCTGGTTGGGGAACACCTTGGTGTACCCCTGGAAGAGCTGGAGGAAGTGGCTGGGGAGAGAGAAGTCTGGATCTCACTGCTTGGGCTACTGCACATCCGACCCGACCACAGACCAAGTGGAAGAAGAAGAAGAAGAAGAAGATGATGACGATGATGATGATGATGATGATGATGATGATGATGATGATGATGATGACATAGAATGTTACACAGGACATCTAGCTCAGGAGTTGCCAAAAATATATAAAAACAGTTGCAGACATGAGACAACGACACTGCAATACACCCTTATGTAAACACACACAGGACGAAAGGATGTGCCTTGCATGGTGGACAGAATATTCACAGAACAACTGAAAATGTACTTAAAGAAAGATAGCAGCAGTGGATCCTGCATGAAATCTCACAGCAGAGAATTAACAGCAGCAGCCTGGGCTCTGCTGTGATGGAAATCTAATCACACAGGATCTATAATAAAACAGAAGCAGATAGAAGGAGATATGTACAAAGGTTATTTCAAGGGAATATTATCCTGAGAAAATGAACACTGTGTTCTGTGAATCTGTGATAGAAAGAATAAGAGTGAGAAGCTTTATCAGTGTTTCAGAAAAAAAAAATGTTGGGAATGTGCTCAGTCTTTAAGGGTAGGTTGGACAATTTAACCGCCGATATGGTTTTATTTGGAACCCTTGTATTGTATCCTGGTCCAGTTGAAGCCAGACAATGGACACTGTGTACATTTGGGTGCTGTAAAAACGTAATTGATTGGATGATGAGTGGTGGCCAATGGAAAAAAAGGTCAAAATAATTCTAGTATTTCATGTTTCGTGTCAGGGTGGCATGATGTCGTGGTTAACACATCTGCTTCATAGCAAGAAGGTCCTGGGCTTAGGAAGGGCATTCTGTGAGGAGTATGGGCCGTCTTGCATATATTTCCTCTAGGTATTCGGGTTTCCTCGTATCGTCCTAAGACATGCACATTAAGTCAACTGACTTTTCCAAATTGCTCCTAAGTGCGAGTGTGTTTGTGAATGGTTATATGTGTGTGTGTGTGTGTGTGTGTGTGTGTTGCAATGGGCTTGGGAGCTGCACTCTACTTTCACCCAGTGTTGGCTGATGTTTGCTCCAGCCTTCTTGCAACCCTCATAGGATAAGACAGCTCACAAATGAGTAAGTGAATGAAAAAGATTCGGTGAGTGTTTTTCTAAGACCTGCATGCCTTAATGCAGGGGTGGCGAACACGTGGCTCTTGAGCCGCATGCGGCTTTTGATCAATAAGAATGTGGCTCTTTGCCTCTTATCACATTTCTATATACTGTGGTTCTTTGCCTCTTTTCATGTTTTTTTTTTTTTTTTTTTTAAATCTTAAAACACACTTAAATCCTTCAGAGGTTAATAAAAACAAATAATAAATAATATTTTAAAATAATTTTGACAGGTTGGGTGTTTTTTATGCCGCGTCTGACACATAAGTGACCGCCAATCATCTGAGTGGATGACGTCTAATGCTGGGAAATTAAGTAAACATTTTCTTTGCATGCAGGCTTCCCCTCTTTGTCAAAATGGCAAAATGCAAAGCTAAACGAAAATATGAAGATGAACACAGGACGTTTCTGGGAGAATGGGAAGATGCTTACTTTTTATTGAATGGAATGGCAAATCGCTCTGTTTATTATGCAGTACCACGATATCACATTTCAAGGATTCAAATCTTCAGCGTCATTTAAATACACACCATGCTAATATTGACACGGAATTCCCCAAAGGTAAAAAACACCTGACTCAACATGATTGTGTGTATATTTCAACATTCATCAATTTATATTATACAGGCCATATCTATGTATGGGGCAGTGGTGGTCTAGTGGTATAGGGTGCTGGATCACTGATCCAAAGGTTGGGGGTTCAAGTCCCACTCTCCACAAGGTTGTCACTGTCCCCCCCAGTGCAACTAACTGGGTTATCAAAGGCGGGCCATGTCTCTCACTGTCTATGGTGAGAGGCATGTAAAAGAACCATTGCTGACTTTCGTAAAAGAGTAGGCTGCAAAGTCGTCAGCGTGTTTCTGTCCCTTGCTAAAAGGGTTGTGACAGGAAGGGCATCCGACGTAAAAACCTCTGCCAAATCAAACGTGCGAATCAGATGATTCGCTGTGGCGACTCCCGAGTGAAAGGGAAAAAGCCGAAAGGAAGACAGACAGGCCATATCTATGTATCTGAAGTGTGTTCCAGAGCAAGGGAGAAAGAGAGAGAGGTGTGTGTGTGTGTGTGTGTGTGTGTGTCTGTCTTGGCAGGTCAGCACGTGGTGTTGCTCTTTAACTCTCACAGTTAAAAAGTTTGGCTCTTTGTGTCTAACTTGTTCGCCACCCCTGCCTTAATGCAACCACATCAACAATATCTTTACTTTGGTATATGAGTGTATTTATCTGCAAGAAAAAAACCCCCAAAACAAACAAAAGATGGTACCAGACTCCTTTACCATATATAGAAAGGGGCCTGACCATTACATAGTACAGTATGCATGTGCAATGCACAATTTCTGTGGGAACTAGGAAGGTCCACATAACTACTTCACTCTGGTAAGTGTGTGCTGTGGTTGACTAAGGTAGGTAGTAGGTAGTCTGCTGGGCTTTTTACACTCAAGCCTAGTGGCTCATCAGGCTGGTGCTTATCCCCGGTTTCTATAGTGTGAAGCTACCAGGAGTACAACTCCTCCTGGATGGGATGCTAGTCCATCACAGGTTACCTTCCCAGTATATTTTTACTGGTACCAATTTATACTGCTGGGTGAACAAAGGCACACTTGTGGTGAAGACCTTGCCCAGGGGTCTTTGCACAGTGGGGGTTCTAACTGGGATTCGAACACACAACCTCCTGATCATGAGCCCAGTATCCTAACCACTACGCCACCGGCCCCATCAACAAAAGATGGTACTAGACTCCTTTACCATATATAGAAAGGGGCCTGACCATTACATAGTACAAGTCCGTATGTGCAATGCACAATTTCTATGGGAACTAGAAAGGTCCACATAACTACTTCACTCTGGTAAGTGTGTGCTGTGGTTGACTAAGGCGTGGTTACATTGGTCCGCGCTTATGTAAGGTTAAAGAATTCACTTAGCAGGCATATTACGGTAATAAAAATTAAATAGTGCTATGTCATGGAAATAAACTTTAACATAATGTCTTTCTGAAAGCATTTGCTTACTCCTGTACATGAACATCAATGAACCAGGAGTAGATGCCATGATATACGAATCTGTGTTGCACTGCCAAGTTATCCTACACATTCTCTAGTCATGCAGTCTTCATTCATTCGTTCATTTTCTGAACCACTTAATCTTAATTACCGTCACCGGAAGGCTGGCGCTCATCTAAGCCGACTCCGGGTGAGGCCTGAGTACACCTTGGACAGCTCATCAGGCCATCGCAGGGCAGTAACACACTGATGGCTATGTAGTTACTCTTTACGAAAGTCAACAATGGCTCTTTTACATTAACCTCTCACCAGAGACAGTGAGAGACATGGCCGCCTTTTATAACAGAGTTAGCTGCACTGGGTGGGGTTGGGTGGGGTGGGGGGCAGCGCTGACAACCCGTTGACAATAGGGCTTGAACCCCCCAACCTTGGGATCAGTAATCCAGCACCTTACCATCGGGCCACCACAGCCACGTTCATGGATTCCACCTCTCTTTTGGAAAAGGAATTGTTCCTACTCTGGTTGTACCCACTGGGCTCTGCCACTTATTATGCGACAGTCTCAGTGACGCGGGTTAATGTGTGAACATGAGGAGGTGCAATGTGTGTAAGCCCAGCACATTTCCCCTCTATTATAATACATAAACTAATCCTCCAGGTTGATATTTTGTGTCCATAATTACTGAAAAATTACAGTCACAGTTCTGAAGATGGGGGCTACACCTACCTAATTCTTCATGCATTACATAACTGTGTGTGTGTGTGTGTGTGTGTGTGTGTGTCTGAGTGTGTGTGTGTGTGTGTGCACTCAAAGTCTCTCTGAAATGAAATTGCATTATGAGCTACCTCACATTCTTTTTTTTTATCCTGTTTTCACTTTCCAATCACTTGTTTCTTCTCTCCTTCCATTTTCTTTGCTCTCTTAGCCCTCAGAAACTCTAAATGATCCTGAGATTCTGCATTCTCAGGATGAAACTGATTAGTTTCAGCTGTTTTCTCACTTTATATTTTTTCTTCTCATACCCTCACACTCACAGTCTGAGGTTAACGTTGAAAATGCAGCTTATGTTTCTGCAGAGGGATAACCTACATGATTTTTTTGTTCTGGTAAGAAGATGATGATGATGATGATGATTTCCTTTTGGCTTTTTCCTTTTTCAGGGGTCGCCACAGCGAATGATTTGCACGTTTGATTTGGCATAGGTTTTTACGTTGGATGCCCTTCCTGACATAACCCTTTAGCAAGACACAGAAACACGCCAGCGGCTTTGCAGCTCCTCTTTATGAAAGTCAGCAATGATTCCTTTATATGAACCTCTCACCATAGACAGTGAGAGACATGGCCCGCTTTTGATTACCCAGTTCGCTGCACTAAGCGGCAGTGACAACCTTGGGAGGGTGGGACTCGAACCCCCAACCTTAGGATCAGTAATCCAGCACCCTATACCACTAGACCACAACGTAGGTTTATTCTTATTGGTTGCTAAAGTAAGTCTAGTTAAGAAGGCCACTATGTTTACATATCTTAGTGAGGACCAAATGTTCGTTTATTTTTATTCCTTTTCATAGGTTAGACGCAGGGGTTCCCAACAGGGGTGCGAAACATCATTCCAGGGGGTGTGAGAAGCAGGGCTGTAACTTTTTAAATAAATACCAGTATCTTCTTTTGATAAAATTGAGTATGATTCCACATCTTTTACCCTTGAACTAAGTATAAAATGTAGGGGGTGTGAGGTCAGAGCAAAATCTTTTTAGGAGTGCAGGAGTAAAAAAAAGGTTGGGAACCACTGGGTTAGCGGAAGCCTTTTACAAATACAGTAAGGTAAAGTCTGTTGGGCTTTTTACACTTGAGCCATGGTGGCTCATCAGGCTGATGCTTATCCCCGGTTTCCGTAGTGTGCAGCAAGTAGGACTACAACTTCTCCTCGATGGGACGCTCGTCCATCATAGGTTACCTTCCCAGTATATTTTTACTGGTACCCATTTATACTGCTGGGTGAACAGAGGACACTTGTGGTTAAGACCTTGCCCAGGGGTCTTAGCACAGTTGGGGTCTAACTGGGATTTGAACACACAACCTCCTGATCATGAGCGCAGCACCCTAACCACTACGCCACCGGCCCCACTACAAATAACTCAGTGGTGTTTGATGTTAGTAAATCTGCCTCACAGCAAGAAGGTCTTGGGTTCGAAGCCAGGGCTCAGGAATTTCTGTGTGGAGTTTATATGTTCTCTCTGTGATTGCATGGGTTTTTTCCAGGTACCCTGGTTTCCTGCCACAGTCCAAAGACATGCACATTTGGTTAATTGACTGTTCTAATTTGCCATTTGGTGTGGATGTAAATGTGAGTGGTAGTGTGTGTGTGTGTTGCCCTGTGATGGACCGGTGCGCTGTTCAGGATGTAGCCCATCTTTATCCACTGTCAGGTGAAATAGACTCCAGCTTCATCACGGCGCTAAAGAGGAAGAAATAATTTGATAAATGAGAAAGAGAATAATGAGGTGACTCAGTATGCCCTGACACTATCGAGCACATGATGTCTGGTAATTATAGCCAGGTTTCTCCAGGTCGTTTATCTGTAAATGTCTTGTTTTAACTACAGATACCAGCCATGCAGTGGGGTTGAGTCTAGCATGAGCTGTTATGTTTACAGAGATGTGATGTTGTTTCTATAATGGGGCTCAGTGTTTTCCCTGCGGAGAAGGAAGTACAGGGCTTAATGAGTGTGAAACAGATGATGAAAGGAGAGAGACAGAGAGAGAGCGAGAGAGAGAGAGAGAGAGCGAGAGAGAGAGAGCGAGAGAGAGAGAGAGAGAGAGCGAGTGAGAGAGCGAGAGAGCGAGAGAGAGAGAGAGAGAGAGAGAGAGAGAGTTTTTTTAAGTAATATACTTTAAACATTGATGCTTCCAGTAATAAAATTTGAATAAAACTGTTCTTATAATGCATAAAGCATGTGCAGATGCTGACAGAGGGTATAGTGTTACTGACTTGTGTTTTTGGGAAATACAGACACTCCCCACTTTACGTTCATTCGTTTTACGTATTTTTCGATTTTACTTTTTAAAAAAAAATTATATCACATTTTGAGTTTAGTGTGCTCTCTGTAGTACGAGACGTACCTATGTAGTACGCTGACGTAATACGCACTTACGCATGATGCTACGCACATTGTTTACAAGCCAACAGACCGAATGTGCCCCTCCTTCTTCCCAGTTCACTGCGTGTTACCCTTGTGCTAAGACGTCGTCTCTGTGATCTTTGTGTTTACACTGTTTTGCTGACATTTGCAAACCTAAGCAAATATGGTTGGTCAGAAGCGTAAGCTTATTAGTGATAGTGGTAATCAGAAAAAGTGGCAAGCCATCTAGTTAGAAACAAAGATGGCCATTATCAAGAAAATTGATGCTGGTGGAAAACATGCGACTGTTGCACATTTCTTCCAAATGGCTCCGTCGACCATCGGAACCATTTATACAAGCAGAAAGATCTGTGATGCCACAGAGAATGTTAAAGGTTATATTTGATACTGTATTTGATATTTGATGAATGAATTTGATTAAAATGTATCTATTTGAAATTATTTTGCTTGAATTTAATTTATTTGAAATTAATGTTGACATTATTTGATATATTTGATACTATTTTACAATGTTATGTTCATAATAATTAATTTAGGGGTGTTTTATGAGATATGGTAATGGTATTTATGGATGTACATAGTACAGTATGAATGTCATACGTCACTGGAACATACAGTAACGACTTACGGGGTTTTTTTCACCTTACTTTCGGCCGTCCGAAACTGAACTAAAACGTAACTCGGGGAGTGTCTGTAGTGGCTCAGCGGTTAAGGCTCTGGGTTACTAATCACCATTTTAAGCCCCAGTACCACCAAGCTATCACTACTTGAAGATGTTCAAAAGGTATAAAACTAGAAAAATACCCAAGCTACTCTGCATAAAGATTCTGTAAATGTCTCACAATTCTAGTGTGCCCATCTCAGTCCTGAGTTACTATCTGTGCGGATTGTCAATGTTCTACTAGTACATGCATCAAGTTGCTGTGTCAGATATAATACTATCAGAGGAAGATGGAAGGTGGCAGAGTGATGTATTGGTTAGCATGTCCACCTCACAGCAAGAAAGCTCTGGGTTCAAGTCCTGGGCTTGGCGACAGTGTTTCTGTGTGGAGTTTGCTGCTCTCCTTGGGTTTCTTCTATGTACTACAGTTTCCTCCCATAGTCCAAAGACATGCACATAAGGCCAACAGGCTGTTTTAAATTGACCCTAGATGTGAGTGTGAGTGTGAATGGTTGTATGTGCTGGCCCTGTGATGGTCTGGTGAACTAAGCCAGGGTGTACCCCTCCTTGGCCAGAGTCTGCTAAGATAATCTCCAGTCGCCCTGCAACCCTAGTGGTGTTAAACAGCTCAGGAAATGAATGAATAAATAATTGTGTAAGGCTTTGTATTGATAAGTGTCAATATCTGTCAGAACATGCATGTATTTATTTATTCATCAAATCATGTGGCAGCAGCATAAACCTGCATAAAACCACACAGATCTAGATAAAGAGTGACAGTTAATGTTCACAATGTGCACCAGGATGAAGTAGATGTCTGAATTAGTATTTTTTTTTTTCTGTATTTTTAGCATTTCATAAACTGCTAAGTGGGCAGTGGTGGCCCGATGGCAAGGTGCTGGATTACCGAGCCCAAGGTCAATGGTTGTCACTGCTGTTCTTCAGTGCAGCGAACTGAGTTATCAAAGGCCGGCCATGTCTCTCACTGTCTACTGTCTACTGAAAAGCATGTAAAGGAACGTTGCTGAGTTTTGTCAAGTTGAGCTGCATAGCCGTCAGCGTGTTTCTGACCTGTGATGGCCTGGCGAGCTGTCCAGGGTGCAGGGTGTACTCTGCCCTCACGCAGAGTTGACTGAGATGTGCACCAGCCTCCCTACGACCAGAGTAAAAACAAAACAGTACTATGACAGTTCTGTGGGTTGAAATGACTTGCTGTTAAAGGAGGTCAATTGAAGATTAGGAGAGAAAATCTTTTCCCAGTCTTCAGTCGAGTAATTCTGTGCCCACAAGATCCGGGATTCTTGTTTTTGTCTCAACAAGATTCCAATGCATTTTTTCTACTGTTTTAAACCACCAGATCCCTGTTAGACCACCACCGTGCTAAGACCCCTGGGTGGGGTCTTAACCACAAGTGCGCCTCTGTCCGCAAAACAGTATAAATGGGTACCAGTAAAAGTACGTAATGGGAAGGTAACCTGTGATTGCATCGCATTCAGGTGAGGTTGAATTCCTCATCGTTTTTTGCTGCAAAAATCAGGGTAAACTCTGGCCCTGGTGAGCCACTAGGTTCGGGGGTAAAAAGACCCAAGACCACCAGTTCAGTGCTTGGTGTGTTGTTTTTTTCTATGGTGCTTCTCTGTTCTTCATGGATAAAAAATGTGCTGATTTAAGTTACTATAGACTTCCTGTCAGCTGATTCTACTCTGATCCCTCTTATCAACAAGGCGCACATGAATTTTCACCCCGTCACATTCGGGGTGAACTCTGAGACTGTTGGACATAAAATCCCAGGAAATCACAAATTTCTGAAAGTCAACCCGGTTTACAGTATACTAGTATACAGGGATCCCTCGCTACTTCGTGGTTCAGTTCTTGTGGCTTCAGTGCATCGTGGTTTTTTTTTTTTCATATTCATTGAATTAAAAAATAAGGAAATTAAGGAAGAATAGGGTAAAAAGTTAAGGAAAATACCACGAAGCGAGTCCAATTATGCAAAAAAAAAAAAAAACCAAGCAAACAAAAAACCCCTAAACAAACACAAAACAAAAAAACATCTCAACATCTCTCATCAAAACTACTTACATTGTTGTGAGGTGTGCATCTGAGTGCGTGCATGCGCATGTGCGTGGGCGTCTGTATGTGTGTGTGTATTTATAGTTTATTTACATCTTATGCATTATATTTTAAAGTTTAATTGTTATTATAAGCATTTATAGCATTGAATATGTATTTATTGATATTATACATATAAATGTACATATACGTTAGTCAGGGGGAGGGGTCGATCCTACTTTGAGGAATTCGACTGTTTTGGGGGGGTCTCGGTCCCAATTAACCGCGGAAAGTGAGGGATCCCTGTATTAATTATTAAATTATATTTTATTTAAATGTACAGTGGTACCTCACTTTACGATAGTACCAGCAAACGAAAAAATCCAGGTTACAAAAAACATTTTCCTAAAATTTTTGTCTCTGGATACAAAACAAGTTCACGTTACGAAAGTGGCATCTAAAAAATTCAAACAATGCATGAGTTGCTCTCCCATTGACTATCTCCCAACATCCCGCCCTTCTGGTCTCCCATTGGCTATCTCCCAACATCCCGCCCTGCTTGCCTCCCATTGGCTATCTCCCAACATACCACCCCGCTGGCCTCCCATTGGCTATCTCCCAACATCCCGCCCCACTGGCCTCCCATAGGCTAGGAGGAATGACGCAGCTCCCTCCCATTGGCTATCTCCCAACATCCCGCCCCGCTGGCCTTCCATAGGCTAGGAGGAATGACGCAGCTCCCTCCCATTGGCTATTATGGAGCTGTATCTCCATTATACCCATGATGCTTTTTGTGTAAAGGACAGAGTTACTGTTGTTTCATGAGTTTTTCGAGTGTGCTCATTGCAACTTTATTTTTTGGCTCAGGCTTTTAACCTTGCATAAACATTTGTAAGATTATAACTCTGCTAAGACGACATGGTCAACACGAAGAAAGTACCTTAAAAGCCTGAACAATCCAGATTACGAAACTGCCTCTGTAACAGATTAATTTCGTAAGGTGAGGTACCACTGTACTTTCATGTTAAAGAGTTTGGTGGTGATCCTACTTTGCGGATTTCGGTGGTGGCGTAGGGATCTCGGTCCCAATTAATCGCGGAAAGTGAAAGATCCATGTATTTCAATGAGTAAAGTTATTGAGATGATGTATTCGCCCTACCTGTTCCTTATAATCTTTGATAGGAATAATAAGTTGCTCTTGATTATATTCATTTAATGTATTTTTGGACTGTACTGCTGTCACGTGATTGGCTGATTATATAACAGCTTCAATGTGCAGTTGTACAGGTTTTCCTAATAAAATGGACAGATATGGTATACCTTTATTTATACTGTACTTAAACCAGGGGTAATCTAGACTAGAATCTGTTTTTATGTTAGCCAGACAAACGATCCATGTTCTGTAATGGCCTGTATGAAGAAAGATTTCATGAATAGAACTTATACTCAGTCCATATGAAAATGCACCACTCACGAAATCTGGAATAGCTCCATGGATTGATATGTGAAGTATATACTTATGATGCATTTGAGATAATGAATGATTTAAGAAGACATGTAAACATCATTCAATTTCATTCACGATAATGTTAATGCGATAATGTTAATGCGTCAATAATGGGGCCAAAATAAGGACGTCGTGCACGCAGGCCTGCAGCTCGCAGACTATTCCTTACAGTGTTGGGGTGAATGAATCCATGTTGTCCTTGAACTTGAGCAGCCGTAGTTGTCGCTGGTAGTGTTTGGTCTTGGACATGATCCCGTACGATCTGACGGTCATGATGTGCCGTTGTCACACGTTGTTGACACGGTCGAGGACGGTCCCGAGCGCTCCCCGTTTGCAGAAACCTTTGATGGAGTCTTGTGATCGTTGTGTGTGCGCAGTGTAGTCGTCTGACAATTTCCCTGGTGCTGGCACCATTTTGAAGCCTGCCTGTGGCTGTAAGTCGTGGCATCATGTCGGCTTTTCACAAGTGTCAGTGAAAAAGTGAAATTTTATTCGGATTCACATGCTTTTAAAGGCAATCTGTGCACAAATTCAGAGTGAAATTCATTTTTCCCGTGGTATGCGTGCAAAATGTTGTGTTTTTGAGAAAAATTGCCTAGTGTTACAGTTAACATGAAATTCTCGCATTTCTTGCACCTGGCATGTCGGGTGACGTCACTGTAGTGATGTTGTTGTATAAAAATTATATTGAAGACGTGGAGGTAGCAGAGATGAAAATGTTGAGGTTCTCTCTGGGAGTAACGAGGATGGATAGCATCAGAAATGAGCACATCAGAGAGACAGCCCATGTAAGAGGTTTTGGAGACAAAAGTCAGAGAGGCTAGATTGAGATGGTTTGGACATGTACAGAGGTGGGATAGTGAGTATATTGGTAGTAGGATGCTGAGGTTGGAACTACCAGGCAGAAGGCCTAGAGGAAGACCAAAGAAGAGATTTATGGATGTGGTGAAGGAGGACATGAAAGTAGTTGGAGTAAGAGAAGAAGATGCAGAGGACAGGGTGAGATGGAGGCGGAAGATTTGCTGTGGCGACCCCTGAAGGGAACAGCCGAAAGGAAAAGAAGAAGAAGAATTAAGTTAATTTGAACTTAAATATTGACTTTTTTTCAAGTGGTGCGTTTTCATGTGTACTCAGTACAGTATATTTAAAAGCTGGCCGTGAATACTGAAAATGGGATAATGGTAGTTCAGTGGGTAAGACTCTGGGTTGCTGATCAACAGGTTGCCATTTCAAGCCCCAGGACCACTACATTACTGTTTGGCACCTAAACAAAGCAGTTTATTCTCAGTTGCTTAGTTACTCCAGATAAGAGAATCGGCCAAATACCATTAATGTAAATGTAATGCAGATTGTGAGTCTGATTATCGGAAATCATTTCCACATGCACAGAAAATGTCTGTTAATGCATTTTAATTATCCAGCATTAATTTCCCGACGGCCTTCTCCTGTTTTGAGTCACATGTCACTTAATTGTAATTTCTGGATTATAACACTGATGTGTTTCTTGCAGGGGAAGTGTTTTGCATTTGACCGAGTCTTTCCCACCAATACAACACAAGAGCAGGTGTACAACAGCTGTGCCAAACAAATTGTTAAAGGTGAGTGTCTGTATAATCACTACGTACATCTGATACAGGTAAAATCTCTCAAACAGTGCACTGATAGAATCATGTCCTCCAATGAAAATGAGCTGTTGTAACATGGATGTGTCATCCAGTGGAATGACGCTGATTTGCTGAGCTGCTTACTCCTAATTAGGGTCGTGGGAAGACTCAGCCAACTCGGGGCGATTGTGGGGTACATCCTAAACAGCTCGTCAGTCCATTGCACGGCACCGCACACGAAAATTCACACTCACACGCTTAACTAGGAGCAATTTAGGACAGCCAGTTAGCCTAATGTGCATGTTTTTGGACGTGGAGTACTTTAAAGAAACCCATGCAAGCACAAAGAGGACAAACTCCACACAGAAATGCTCAAGCCTGGGAATTGAACTCGGGACCATTTTGTCCTGTGAGGTGGTCATGCTAACCACTACATCACTGTCCCATCCCATCTTGATTTTGAAGAACCCAAAATAATTTTTCAAATTAATTAAAAATATAAAGTCCAGTGAAAGGGGGCAGTGGCGGTCTAGTGGTATAGGGCGCTGGATTGCTGATCCAAAGATTGGGGATTCGAGTCCCACTCTCTACAGGGTGATCACTGTTCCTCTCTCAGTGCAGCTAACTGGGTTATCAAAGGCCGGCCATGTCTCTCACTGTCCATAGTGAGAGCTTCATGTAAAAGAACCATTGCTGACTTTTGACAAGAGTAGCTCCAAAGCCGTCAGCGTGTTTCCGCCCTACGATGGCCTGGGGAGCTCTCCAGGGTGTACTCTGCCCTCGCTTGGAGTTGCCCTCCCCATGACCCTAATTAGGATTAAGCGGTTACAGAAAATGAAATGAAAGGAAAGTCTAGTGAAAAAAAGCCTTATAATGAACCCATGAGGTTTGGAATGTCTGGATTTTCTTCTTTCAAGGTCTTCTACTTAACTTATTTATGCACTACAGTCAAAATGGCTTCAAAGCAGTGGGAAGGAAGAAAACAAACTTTCACTTTGATTTGAGTGTGTGTGTGTGTGTGTGTGTGTGTGTGTGTGTGTGTGTGTGTGCATATTAACCATCTGACTGCTGGCGATACTACAAGTACTGGTATTGGATTGGGTCCTGATTTCTCAGTAATATTACACACACACACACACACACACACACACGCACACGCACACGCACACTTACACTGCACATTCACAATGGCAGAGAAAACAATTGTTTTATCAACCAAAATGGTTTACGTTCATTTGGACAAGGTGAATGGTTTATAGAACTTTACAGGAATGTGTTGGATGTTATAAAACTATTACAATTTTCAGCTGGTAATAAAATCTATACAGCACACTAATGTTCTCTGTAATGCTTTATAGCAGAGCTCCTGAGTGGAGCACCATAGTCATGGGATGCTGCTAGGATGGAGGTCCCATGCCTTCACTGGTGTATGCATGTGCCCACTACAGGAATCCCAATAAGGCTGTCACATCATTAAGTTGATGCTGATGGACCTTTATGTGTCGTCCAATTAATGACGGCTGAAAATATGCATTTATTATAAGGTATACATTTATTAATTCATCAGTTTCCCTAACAGCTTAATCCTACTAGGATCGTGTGGGCTGGACCTATCTTGGTCGACTGTAGGCAACATCTTGCAAGACCATTACAGGATCAACACACACATTTATACTCACACTGATTCCAAAGGGCAATTTGGAACAGAAAGTTATGCCTAATGTGCATGTTTTGGGATTGCATGAGGAAACCCACACAGGCACGTGGAGAACATTAAAACACCACATAGCAATGCCCTCACTGAACCAGGGACTTGAACCTAAAGATTTAGGACCAGAGCAAGATTCTGAATCATTTATTTTCTTTAACATTTCTTCAGCAAATTCTCATAGCAGCATGAATGTTCATTTTATTTAGGACTATATTAAAACAATAAATAACAAAGAACCTCAAGATATTTTCAACATTGGCATTAATAAATAAATGAAGCACTAGTAAACATAAGTATTTTCTAATATCCTCATGTGTATATTTTTGTTCTCTTTTTCTTCACCTCAGATGTACTAGATGGATATAATGGTACTATATTTGCATATGGACAAACATCCTCTGGCAAAACCCACACCATGGAGGTAAAAGACAGACAGATTCATTGCAAAATATATACAGTATCAGGATATTTATTTATTTATTTATTTATTTAATAAAATCAGGGTACGCTGCATGATCCTGACAACATGGGCATCATACCAAGGATCACTGATGACATCTTCAACTATATCTTTGCCATGGATGAAAACTTGGAATTTCACATCAAGGCAACATTAACACTCACAGTTTTAAATACTCCTATATAATTCATGAATTATGTATCAGGTACAGTGATACCTTGGTTCTCGAACTTAATCCGTTCCAGAAGGCTGTTCGAATTCCGATTTGTTCGAATTCCAAATCCGCTTTTCTCGTTACAAATAATGTAAACGGTTTTAATCCGTTCCAAGACGCTAGAAAACTACCTTGTTTAAACAATGTTATTTCATAATGTCATTTATATATCAAATAGTATATTAAATGTGAAACAACAGGACAAACACACAAAATTCAGAATAGATTAATTTATTTTGTGTATTTTTTTTGTTTGTTTGTTTTTTATTTTCGAACCAGCCTCGACTTGCTTTAAAGTGGAACGCTTTGGGATTCGAGCTCGGGTCTTTTTTTCACCAAATCATCGTAGGTTTCACGAGCTTTGCAGCAGATCACATTCTCGCTAGCACTATCTCCTGCTAACTGCTGCTGGTTTATGTATAGGAGCAGGAATTTTTCCGCCTCCTCCAGCACTCACGGTCTTTGTTTGCTGATAACCGTCGAGTCTTTCGCCACATCACTGGCTTTAACACTCTCTTTGTTCTTCAGGATCACGCATATCATTGATTTAGCCATGCCGTATTCCTCAGCAAGATCAGTAACACGCACGCCTGATTCGTGTTTAGCTATCAGCTCTTTCTTAAACGCAACAGTTTTCCGCACAACTGACCTTTTCTCAGTAGCTTTCTTTGGAGACACGTTTATTAGCGAATCTAATCGAGTAAACAAAACAAAAAAAACACGGTATACTGTACTTTGTAGAACAGGAGCAAGCACATCCACATGCACACACAGTGGTCGAGTAGAGTCAAAAGAGAACGATTTCCGGAAGTCGCGCACTTTTCCTCACTCTCAGTCTCGTTTTTTCTCGCGCATTTTTCGAGTTCTAATTCTGAATTTTGTTCGACTTCCAAAACAAAAAAAATCCCGGATGTTTTGTTCGAATTCCGATTCGTTCGACCTCAAAAGCGTTCAAGAACCAAGATACCACTGTATGTCCAGTGTGCCATAACTAGCAATGCTACATGCAGTATTGATTGAAAGTCTTCTTGCATCCTTCAAAATTTCTCTCTTTTTCTTTTCCATAGGTTTCCTATTTTGAAATCTACATGGATAAAATTCGGGACCTGCTTGATGGTGAGGGGGGGGGGCGATTAAATATAAAAATCAGTACAGTTATACTGTATATTGCCTTAAGCCAAAAAAATTGAGGAAACATACACACACACACACATATACACACACACACACACACACACACAGAGAGAGAGAGAGAGAGAGAGAGAGAGAGCGAGTGGAGGAGGGATAATTTGTTATTATTGTTGTGTTGATGTGAGGTGCTGTGACAGAATACTGTCACTCATTTGTATTCTGTTGGAATAAATATGCTTTTCGGTGAGGGAGACTGCGCTTCATCTACAGTCTGTCTTTTATGATTAATGCATAACACACCTTCACTAGATTTTGATCCATCCTTTTTTATGTAAAAATGGCATGAATTGCAGAGCGTTATGACTACCATGTATAAGATATTAACAGATGAGATTAGCTCGGCTACTATGTACGTAGTTGAATTTGGATTGTGCCGATTGTGTTTCTTTTTATTTATTTATTTATTGTATTTTCTCTCCATTCCCTTTCTGAATGATTCCATTTTCGTCAATCTATTTTACTCTTCATTGTGTTGTTGTTAAATTTGATATTCTTTCTCTCATCCTCTCTCCCTATCCCTCTCTCCCCCTTTTCAGTGAGTAAGACTAATCTGTCAGTCCATGAAGACAAGAACAGGGTCCCATATGTCAAGGTAAGCACAGAGTAGAAGCAGAAATGCTGTTTGTGTTTGATTGAAGACGGCTGTAATAACAAACTTGTGCATGAGTGGCTGTCCAGAGTCGACTGAAATAGGCACCAGCCTCCCCGACCCGAGACGCCAGTTGGATTAAGTGGTTCAGAAAATGAGTGAATGAATAGTTCAGATAAACAATCAAAATGTCCTTGTCTTACCAATAAAAATGTTCTTGGGTCAAAATCACTAGAAATATCTTTGGGACTTCCTGATTTAAAAAAAAAAATAAGGAAGAGATATTCATGTAGCTTCATATCAAATATTGATTTAATTAAGCAAACCGTACTCTATTAGAAATATATGTTGGTCAAGCGCCAGCATTTTCATCATCATCATCATCATCATCATCATGCGTTTTAGAGTCCTTTCTTCCCCTAACAAGGGGGTTGGACTTTCGGCTTTCCCTTTTATTTTGTTTATCAGGGGTCACCACAGCGAATGATTTGCACGTTTGATTTGGAATAGGTTTTTACGTCGGATGCTCTTCCTGACACAACCCTTTAGCAAGGGACAAAAACACGCTGACGGCTTTGCAGCTACTCTTCAGCAATATATACATAGACAGTGAGAGACATGGCCCGCCTTTGATAACCCAGTTAGCTGCACTGGGGATATATATATATATATATATATATATATATATATATATATATATATATATATATATATATATATATATATATATATATATATATATATATATATATATATATATAAAGGGACAGTGGTGGCCTGGTGGTAAAGGTGCTGGATCACTGATCCCAAGATAGGGGGTTCAATGCTTACTCTCAACAGGCTCTCTTCCCACAGTGCAGCTAATTGGGTTATCAAAGGCCGGCCATGTCTCTCACTCTCTATGGTGAGAGGTTCATGTAAAAGAACCATTGCTGACTTTCGTCAACAGTAGCTGCATAGCTGCCATCAGCGTGTTTTGGCCCTACGATGGCCTGGCAAGCTGTCCAGGGTGTACTCTGCCCTCGTGTAGAGTTGGCTGAGATGGGCAAAAGCCTCCCTGCAATCCTAATTAGGATTAAGTGGTTCAGAAAATGAATGTATATATATATATATATATATATATATATATATATATATATATATATATATATATATATATATCATATTATACTTATGTATAGCCTATTTACTGAAATTTGAATATATATAGGGGGCAGTGGTGGTCTAGTGGTATAGGGTGCTGGATCGCTGATACAAAGATTGGGGGTTCGAGTCCCACTCTCCACAAGGTTGTCACTGCCCCCCCATCCCAAGTGCAGCTAACTGGGTTATCAAAGGCCGGCCATGTCTCTCACTGTCTATGGTGTGAGGCATGTAAAAGAACCATTGCTGACTTTCGTAAAGAGTAGGCTGCAAAGCCGTTGGCGTGTTTCTGCCCTGCGATGGCCTGACGAGTTGTCCAGGTTGTAGGCCTGACCAGCCTCCCCGCGACCCAAATTAGGATTAAGCGGTTACAGAAAATGAACTGAACTGAATATATATATATATATATATATATATATATATATATGTATATGTACATAAATATATATTATATATATATATATATGATTATTATTATAAATCATACGCCTTCATAAAGATATATTTTATTATATTTTACTAAAATATATTAATGTTCTCCCCATGCTTGTACATGTTTCTCTGAGTACTTCTTCTGTAGTAGAAACTGAGTTTCCTTCCAAAGTCCAAAGACATGCACATTAGGCTAATTGGATGTTCCAACTTGAATGCAGCCGTGAGGGGCACAAACCAGTGTCTCTCCCTCACGCCGGTCCCAAGCCCGGATAAATGCAGAGGGTTGCGTCAGGAAGGGCATCCGGCGTAAAACAAATGCCACATAAAATATGCGAATCACAAGAAAGAATGACATACCGGATCGGTCGAGGCCCGGGTTAACAACGACCGCCATCAGTGCTGTCAACCAACAGGGTGCTGATGGAAATTGGACTACTGTTGGTCGAAGACGTCGAAGAAGGAGAGGCGGGAGGCGTGTCCGTTGCCAAAGAGAGAAGAGGAAAGGCATGAGTCTAGGACTGAAAGTAGGGACTTTGAATGTTGGAACTATGGCAGGAAAAGGTAGAGAGCTGGCTGACATGATGCAGAGGAGGAAGGTGGACATACTGTGTGTTCAGGAGACCAGGTGGAAAGGTAGCAAGGCTAGAATCATATGAGCAGGGTTTAAGCTGTTTTTTCATGGTGTAGATGGGAAGAGAAATGGAGTCGGAGTCATCTTGAAGGAGGAGTTTGTCAGGAATGTTCTAGAAGTGAAAAGAGTGTCAGACAGAGTGATGAGTCTCAAGTTAGAAATTGAAGGTGTGATGTTCAATGTTGTTAGTGCTTATGCCCCACAGGCAGGATGTGAGCGAGAAGAGAAGGAGAGATTCTGGAGTGAGTTAGATGAAGTGATGCAGAGTATCCCCAGAGGTGAAAGAGTGGTCATTGGGGCAGACTTCAATGGACATGCTGGTGCAGGAAACAGAGGGGACGAGGAAGTGATGGGTAGGTTTGGTATCCAGGACAGGAACGCAGAAGGACAGATGTTGGTAGATTTTGCAAAAAGGATGGAAATTACTGTGGTGAATACTTTCTTCCAGAAACCAGTGTCTCTCCCTCATGCCGGTCCCAAGCCCGGATAAATGCAGAGGGTTGCGTCAGGAAGGGCATCCGGCATAAAACAAATGCCACATAAAATATGCGAATCACAAGAAAGAATGACATACCGGATCGGTCGAGGCCCGGGTTAACAACGACCGCCATCAGTGCTGTCAACCAACAGGGTGCTGATGGAAATTGGACTACTGTCGAAGACGTCGAAGAAGGAGAGGCGGGAGGCGTGTCCGTAGGCAGAGAGAGAGGAGGAAAGGATGGAGTCTAAGACTGAAAGTAGGGACTTTGAATGTTGGAGCTATGGCAGGAAAAGGTAGAGAGCTGGCTGACATGATGCAGAGGAGAGGCTGTGGTGAATACTTTCTTCCAGAAGAGAGAGGAGCATAGGGTGACTTATAAAAGTGGAGGTAGGAGCACACAGGTAGACTACATCTTGTGCAGGCGATGTAATTTAAAGGAAGTCAGTGACTGCAAAATAGTAGCGGGTGAGAGTGTTGCCAAACAGCATAGGATGGTGGTGTGCAGGATGATGCTAATGGTGAGGAAGGTGAAGAAGGCAAAGGTAGAGCAGAAGACAAAGTGGTGGAAGCTGAAAAAGGAAGAGTGTCGGGTTGTCTTCAAGGAGGAGTTGAAACAGGCTCTGGGTAGTCAGGAAGTGCTTCCAGATGACTGGACAACTACAGCTAATGTGATCAGGGAGACAGGTAGGAGAATACTTAGTATGTCATCTGGAAGGAAAGTGGATAAGGAGACTTGGTGGTGGAATGAGGAAGTGCAGGAGTGTGTACAAAGGAATAGGTTAGCTAAGAAGAAGTGGGACATTGATAAAACCGAAGAGAGTAAACAGGAGTACAGGGAGACACAGCGTAAGGCAAAGGTAGCAGTGTCAAAGGCCAAACAGAGAGCATATGATGACTTGTATGCTCGGTTGGAAAGTAAAGAGGGAGAAAATGATTTATACAGGTTGGCACAGCAGAGAAATAGAGATGGGAAGGTCGTGCAGCAAGTTAGATTGATAAAGGACAGAGAGGGAAATGTATAGACTGATGACAGAAGTGTGCTGGGAAGATGGAAAGAGTACTTTGAAGAGCTGATGAAAGAGGAAAATGAGAGAGAAAAAAAGAGTAGAAGAGGTGACTGTTGAGGACCAGGATGTAGCAAAGATTAGTAAGGGTGAAGTGAGGAGGGCATTGAAGAGGATGAAGAATGGAAAGGCAGTTGGCCCTGATGACATACCGGTGGAGGTATGGAAGTGTCTAGGAGAGGAAGCAGTAGATTTCCTGACAAGAACATTCAACAAGGTCTTGGAGAGTGAGAGGATGCCAGAGGAATGGAGGAGAAGTGTGCTGGTGCCCATTTTTAAGAACAAGGGAGACGTGCAGAGTTGTGGCAACTACAGAGGGATAAAGTTGATGAGCCATTCGATGAAGTTATGGGAAAGAATAGTGGAAGCTCGACTAAGGGCAGAGGTCAGCATTTGTGAACAACAGTTTGGTTTCATGCCAAGAAAGAGCACCACAGATGCATTGTTTGCCTTGAGGATGTTAATGGAGCAGTACAGAGAAGGTCAGACGGAGCTGCATTGTGCCTTTGTGGATCTGGAGAAAGCATATGACAGGGTGCTGAGAGAAGAACTGTGGTATTGCATGAGGAAGTCTGGAGTGGCAGAGAAGTATGTTAGAGTGGTGCAGGACATGTATGAGAGATGTAAGACAGTGGTGAGGTGTGCTGTCGGTGTGACAGAAAAGTTCAAGGTGGAGGTGGGACTGCATCAAGGGTCAGTTCTCAGCCCCTTCTTGTTTGCTATGGTGATGGACAGGCTGACAGACAAGGTTAGACAAGATTCCCCATGGACTATGATGTTTGCAGATGACATTGTGATCTGTAGTGAGAGCAGAGAACAAGTGCAGGAAAATCTAGCTAGGTGGAGGTATGCCCTGGAAAGGAGGGGAATGAAGATTAGCCTCAGTAAGACAGAATACATGTGCATGAATGACAAGGACCCAAGAGGAACGGTGAGGTTACAGGGAGCAGAGATAAGAAAGGTGGAGGATTTTAAGTACTTAGGCTTAACAATCCAGAGCAATGTGTGTTTCAGTGTGGAAAAGAGGTGAAGAAGCGTGTGCAGGCAGGTTGGAATTGGAGAAAAGTGTCCGGTGTGATGTGTGATAGGAGGGTATCGGCAAGAATGAAAGGAAAAGTGTACAAGACGGTGTTGAGTCCAACGATGTTGTATGGTTTAGAAACAGTGGCCCTGGGGAAAAGACAGAAAAAAAAAGCAGAGCTGGAGGTAGCAGAGATGAAAATGTTGAGGTTCTCTTTGGGAGTAACGAGGATGGATAGGATTCGGATTGAGCACATCAGAGGGACAGCCCATGTAAGCTGTTTTGGAGACAAAGCCAGAGAGGCTAGATTGAGATGGTTTTGACACTTACGGAGGAGGGATAGTGAGTATATTGGTAATAGGATGCTGAGGCTGGAACTACCAGGCAGAAGGCCGAGAGAAGACCAAAGAGATGATTCATGGATGTGGTGAAGGAGGAGATGAAGGTCGTTGGTGTAAGAGAAGAAGATGCAAAGGATAGGGTGAGATGGAGGCAGATGATTCGCTGTGGCGACCCCTGAAGGGAAAAGCTGAAAGGAAACAAAGAAGAAGAAGAAGGATGTTCCAACTTGCCCCTAAGTCAGTGCTTCTCAATTATTTTCTGTGGCGCCCCCTCTGGCCCCACACTACCCCGTGAGCGATTATAAATAGAATTATTTGTCTATAAAATTGTTTTTAGTACACCTCTGCATAACATTGTATCTTTATTGACATTAAAAACAAAAAAAGAAAGACATGTAATTCAACTTACAATAAAGAAAAACTTCATAAACATTGTTTTCTAATCTGTAATAGAAAAGACTTAACGTTCACCAATGTGCCTGAAATAAAAAATACACCCTTATTTCAACTCATTCAACTTACTTATGTCTTAATATCACCATCTCTCTCCACCTTTCTCCTCGTTCCTGTTAGAAAATTTTCCGTGTTGTTTACTGCAACTTCATATCGTTTGCTCGTGCGAAAAACCGCTACACCATAGCGTGACAATGAGTGCACCACTGCCAACTAGTGGAGTGGAGGTGCAATTACACATAATTCTCGGACACTATTCCAGAAAAGCCTGTTCCCCAGGGTTATACGTGCTCCCCCAGAATCACACTGCACCCCACTATTTGAGAAGCATCGAGTTAAATAAACCAGACACGGTTTCGTTCATTTAAGATAACTTTTTAGTGCCCAGTCATAATAAGATCATCACTGATATTAACTGTAAATGTGTATCACTGATGTATCAACAGAATCAAAGCTTACTCATACTAAAAAAACCCTTTCTTTATATGTATGTATGTGAGACAGGGTTGTACAGAACGTTTTGTCTCCAGTCCTGAGGAGGTGATGGATATCATTGATGAAGGGAAGTCTAACCGTCATGTGGCTGTTACAAGTGAGTTTTCCACTTAATGAAAACATCCAATGAATCATAAAAATAATACTTTACAGAATATTTTTATCTGCCATTCAGTCTTAATCTAAATATGACTTCATAATATCTTCTTCTTCTTCATCTTCTTCTTCTTCTTCTTCTTTTTATTATTACAGTGGTACCTCACTTTACGAAGTTAATCCGTTCCAGCGCCTTTTTCGTAACCCAGATTTTTCATAAATTGAACCGCATTTTACATGTAAAACGCGTGATTTGTTCCAAGGCTCCAATACTACCCCATAAACCCTTTAAAAAGTATAAAAGTACACCAATTTTGTATGAAATATGTGTTAAAAGTAAAAGAAAATGACCCTCATTCATGAGGTCCTTAAATATGGCGGTTGCTTTTTCCGAAATAATTGCCTCTGTCACTGTATCTCCGGCAATTTATTTCTCCTTTATCCAAAGGAGTAACAGTCTCTCCATCTCGTCGTTCAGTGACAACCTCTTTTTCGATATCACAGTGAGGCCTTTTGAAGGGGTCGTCGCTTTTAAGGCCTCCTTCTGCTTCAATATCGTTCCGATTGTAGAGGGGTTTCGGCCATACTCTTTTGCGATTTCAGTCAACTGCATCCCACTTTCATATTTTTTATCATCTCCTGTTTTACTTTTAGTGATAACGGAGCTCACTTCTTCTTTTCATTCTCACGGGGAATCACTTTCTTGGGGCTCATGATTAATAATGAAAAATAACGCTGAAATAAGCACACTCAAAAAACTCACGAAACTCATGAACCAACAGTACAACTCTCCATGCGAGTGACGAACAATGGGTCGAAGGCACATGAAAAGCATTATGGGTACAGTATTGTATTATGGAGATTCAGCTCCCTCCTAGCCAATGGGAGGCCAGCGGAGTGGGGTGTTGGGAGACAACCAATGGGAAAGCAACTTGCGCATTGTTTGAATGTTTGAATGGTGCGTTTGAATTTTTAAGATGGTGCTTTCGTAATGTGAACTTGTTTCGTATCCAGAGACAAAAATTTTAGGAAAGTGCGTTTCGTAACCTGAATTTTTAATTTGATGAGACTTTCGTAAAGTGAGGTACCACTGTATTCTTCTTCTTCTTCTTATTATTATTATTATTATCATTACTGTCATTATTGTTTTTAATAAGATAATCTCATAATGTAAGGAGATGTTTTATCACACTGAGGTAACTTAATTCATTTGCTGCTTTAGATATGAATGAACACAGCTCCAGGAGTCATAGTATCTTCCTTATAAATATCAAGCAAGAGCATGTGGAGACAGAGCAGAAACTTAGTGGCAAACTCTACCTGGTGGACTTAGCTGGGAGTGAAAAGGTGAGAAAAGGACTTGTGTATATGCAGTAATCGTTCTCATAAAACCAAGGCTGTATAAAACAGTCCAATGCTTATCACATTTCTAAAAAAAAAAATGCTGTAATACAGTATTTTCAACACTACAATAAAACACAACATGTCTGTCTGTCTGTCTTCCTTTCGTTTTTTTCTCTTTTTTACTCAGGAGTCGCCATAGCGAATCATCTGATTCGCACGTTTGATTTGGCAGAGGTTTTTACGTCAGATGCCCTTCCTGTCACAACCCTTTTAGCAAGGGACAGAAACACGCTGACGACTTTGCAGCCTACATACTAAACATAAATATATAAACACATAAATAAAACACAACATATTGCTTTAATATTTCAAGCAAACCTTTATTTAACTGTCAGAAGTATTTTAATCATGTATTTTGCAGTTTAAAAAGATTGACAAAGGTGGATGCCCCCAAGAAAATCTTGGTCAGAGACATGGTTGCTCTTGTATTACATTACTTTTATTTTTAATTCCACTTTTAACTTGTTTGGGAACTGAAGACACATTTTCTTGCAGTTTTGCAACGGGACATTCGTCCATTCTTGCTTGATACAAGAGTTTAGCTGCTCAACACTGTGTAGTCTTTTTTCTTCTTTGTGGTGTCTTTTATATTTTCAGCAGAAGATAACCAGTTCATTTTCTGTAACCGCTTAATCCTAATTAGGTCCGCGGGGAGGATGGCGCCCATCCCAGCTGACTCCAGGCGAGGGCGGAGTACACTCTGGACATCTCCCCAGGCCATCTCAGGGTAGAAACACGCTGACGGCTATGCAGCTACTCTTGTCGAAATTCAGCAATGGTTCTTTTACATGAACCTCACACCATAGACAGTGAGAGACATGGCCGGCCTTTGATAACCCAGACATGAACCTCACACCATAGACAGTGAGAGACATGGCCGGCCTTTGATAACCCAGTTAGCTGCACTGGGGGGGGGGACAGTGACAACCTTGTGGAGAGTGGGACTCGAACCGCCAACCTTTGGATCAGCGATCCATCACCCTATACCACTAGGCCAAAACTGCCCGTAGAAGATAACTATTCAAGAGAATTAAGCAAATCAAATATTTTTTTGTTTTTAGTGCCCTTTAAAAAAAAAATTCCTAACCTCAATGGAAATGTAGTAGATACAATTAAATGAAAATTAAAAAAAAAAAAAAGGCAAACAATCCTTTGTTTCCATATGTACTTGAGAAAAACCATACAAAAGTGTTTAAGGAGAAATAGCATGAATTTTAAACATTAAAAAATAATGCCATAATAGCTGGTCATATGGAACGTACCACACATTTCCGAGAGCTAAATTCCCATAATGCTGTAAATACATACATTTATTATTTAGGGTTTACTACTCATTTAATTGGCCTGTAAGTTTACCTGTAGAGTTACAAACAAATTTTTATTTGTACACAAATTATACTTGTCGGAAGTGAATAAAAATAAGTGTATCACAGGCAGAGCAACATTTTGATGTCCATGTTTTACTAACATTTCAAAGGTTTCTTAAAATTTCTTCTCGACTTGACCAAATTTGAAAAAAAAAGAAGAAGAAAAGAATTAAAGTAGTTTTATTATCAGTGAGTTTCTCTCAGTATCTATATTTTAAATATTTTTTTCAAGATATGTTTGTTCATTTGAACAAAATGTTCGCATCGTGGACACTTACTTCATGGTCGCTTTTCCTCTACAAGCAGAATTTACACATATAAGCGCTTTGGAGAATTTTATACAATACTGGTATGATATAGATTCAGGCACTTTGGTATTCGCGTCTCTTAATTTGAGTGGAGGGCCATGAGGACAGTTTTCTTTTGAATCCAATACAATATTTCTTTCTTTATGTCATTCGCAAAGTGACCCCATGCTGTATGTGGAAAGATCCCCACTATATCATGCTTGTCCACTTGGCCACTATTGTCAACCTAAATGACCTTAGTAATGGAACATAAAACATTAAACGCAGTACGGTATGTAATCAATATTTCCTTTTATTATAGCAACCAGTGTGCTTTTCTTTATAGCTACAGTAGTTGAAGCTGCATGTTGTATGGTGTACCCAGCCAGACAAGAATAGTGCCAATGCTGTTTGTGCCAAGTGCTCAAAGACAAACTGTTGCGTCATGTGTTTTTGTCTCAGAAAGAAGGAGGTGATCATTTAATGTCACCAGGGACAGGAAGACCAACCTTTTGGCAACATCATCAACCTACCTTTTTATTGTCTGTCAAACGAATAAGGAATGTTTTATGCCCTTGTTATATTGCTCTCACTGTTTGGAGACCTGCCTGTTAGCAAATATTATTTATAGATTTAGGCACACAAATTTCTTTGACGGCCAATAGCAAATGCACAGTGGTGTAAACAATAAAGTTGACAAGCACATCATACATTTTCCACAGCATATCAGCCCTTTCATCATCATCATCATCATCATCATCAGCATCATCATCATCAACACAGTTTTGGCAGAGATATTGCTTATAAGTCTGTTTTTGTCAGTTAGGTAAGGTAAAGGTAAAGTCGGTTGGGTTTTTACACCCGAGCCTCGTGGCTCATCAGGCCGGTGCTTATCTCCGGTCTCGTAGCGTGAAGCGACCAGGGGTTCAACTCCCCCTGGATGGGACGCTAGTCCATCGCAGGTTACCTTCCCAGTATATTTTACTGGTACCCATTTATACTGCTGGGTGAACAGAGGCACACTTGTGGTTGAGACCTTGCCCAGGGGTCTTAGCACAGTGAGGGTCTCAGTGGGATTCACACTCACAACCTCCTGATCATGAGCGCAGCACCCTAACCACTACACCACCGGCCCCGGTTTTTGACAGTTAGCCTGTGGATAAAATCATGACCTTTATCTGAATTATTGAAAAGTGATTGGCATGCTGTTACTATACTATGGAGCACCAATAGAAAATTATGCAAGGACCTCCAAATCTGACAGTTACTGTTAACTGTAAATGACTGTCAAATGTCAAACCCCAGCCATCTTGTAAATATTTCAAACAGCAGGTTTTGTTTTTTGATAATTGGTCATGTCCACACAGAGCATATACCCTTGAGAACACATGAGTAATTAAAAACCTATAATAGTACCCATATCGAGACTTTTTGTTACATTATCCATGTGGTGTCATGGGACACCTTGTACTCCGAGTACCCCTCTGGTGTTGAGGTTTTGTTTCTTGTCTGCATTTAAAAAAATTACCTCAAGGTTGTCACTGCCCCCCCCCCCTGGTGCAGCTAACTGGGTTATCAAAGGCCGCCCATGTCTCTCACTGTCTATGGTGAGAGGTTCATGTAAAAGAACCATTGCTGACCTTCGAAAAGAGTAGCTGCATAGCCATCAGCGTGTTTCTGTCCCTTGCTAAGGGTTGTGTCAGGAAGGACATCCGACGTAAAATCCTATGCAAAATCAAATGTGCGGATCAGATGATTCGCTGTGGCAACTCCTGAAAAAGGAAGAAAAAGCCAAAAGGAAAAGAAGAAGACCACTGTAATGTTGCCATTTCATATCACAATACTTACAGGGGAATTAAACCTAAACTTAATAAAAGTTTGCCTGTATAAATAGGACTTTACGTATACGTATCAAAAGGAGCTATGCAAAATAAAACCTTGTTTGTGGAAAAAACATAAATGAGTGATAAATCCTCACAGGGGTGGTGTAGGTTGTACTGTGAAAAGTGGGATGTGCCAGATGTAGAGGAACCTGTAAACACTGAAGTGATCTGCATTAAATGCACTGAATTATATAACATGTATATGAGCAGATGCCTGTCTGATGCATGTACAACGATCCCTGGCTACTTCGTGCTTCAGTTTCTGTGGCTTCTGTGCATTGCCGGTTTTTATAAAAAAAAGAAGGGAATTACGGAAAAACTGGGGGGGGGGTGTTAAGGAAAATGCCTCAAAACAAGACCAATTATGCAAAAAAAAACCCCAAACAAACAAAAAAACCCCCCAACCCAACAAAACTACATACATTTTTATGTGAGGTGTGCATCTGTATATGTGTGTGTGTGTGTGTGTGTGTGTGTGTGTATGTGTGTGTGTGTGTGTATTTCTATTTTAGTTACGTCTTATGCATTATTTTTGAATGTTTAATTGTTATTATAAGCATTTATAATAGCATTGAATATGTATTTATTGATATTGTGTACACATATACATGTACGTATATGTCAGTCACGGAGGTCGATCCTACTTCGCAGAAATCGGTAGTCATGGGGGTCTCTGTCCCCATTAACCATGGAAAGTGAGGGATCCCTGTAATTGTAATGTGATATAATTCGCAGATATGCCTAGTTTTCTTTTATTCAGTATATATCTTTTATTTAGTATTCAGTATATCTGTTGGTCAGTTTATACCTGTACACTGTTATTATTGCCACTATCTTGCCTTTTTGGAACTAATGCTTTCACATCCTACTCTTGCAATTTCACACTTTTATGAAAGTGAAATGAACAACAAATGGTGCCAACATTGTAACTGTATATGTAAATAGAAATCATCTGATGATGAAAATATACATATTTTCAGTCTAACAGGAGAGATTGGAAGGGTTTACCTTAATTCTTATAAAGTTGTTTAGCGACTGAGACACAATGTGAATAAACTTGTAGTGTTATATTGTCCCTTTCTCCCTGCAAACAGGTCTTACAGTCTGCAACAATATCATGATTTCCCATTACAACTTCAACACACATTAGGTATAGGGAACAGTATTGTATAACATCACACTTGAGCTGTTTTACCAGACTTTCTCTCAACTCATTCAATCAGTTTCATTATTTTGAGGATCAGATTTACTTTTTTTGAGAAGTCTTTATCTCAGCTTGCAGCATGTTAATTGATGTACTGAGTTCTTCGGTTACAATCTGATTAATCTGATACTCTGGTGAATTATTATGAGCAGTTGCCTCCAAGGTAGGCCTCGGGTTAAAGGAATGAGATCCAGCCACTGAAAGTACCACAAGCTCTGTCACTGCAGGCAATTCAGTTAATCGTTAGTAATAACCTTCACTGAGCTCTTCTGTTTTCTTATGCTTGTTGCAAGCTCCTTGTGTTCTAGTGCAAGGATGCTAATTTTCTACACTCCACAGAGTTGATCAGTTGAATCCTTTATAAACGGCTGGATTTATTTTGATCACTCTACAGAAAAGCTCTCCTTTTTCTTAGTGGACTTGTAGGTGGCCACCTCTCGACCTGCAGAGTCAGATGAATAGGCAGCAGTTGTTCTATATTGCCTGCAATCTGTAATTCCCATGTCCCAATGGAATTAAACTTTACTTAGTGCAGTGCGATATAACTGTTTGTAGAGGACAATCTAGTTCTAAACAGTTTTCGCATTGATCATGTCTGTCATCCAACTCCATTGTGACTTTCACTAATAACTTGTCATGGTGATCTTAAATGCAGGACATCAAGAAGTTGGAAAAAGTACCAAAAAATTTGATAAGGACAAATTTATAAACTTCTAAGGACCAAAGGACTCATCAGTGTACTGCAAGACAAATTAGGCCCTGCATTTAATCTATACAAAGGGACGAGACACACACACACACACACACACACACACACACACACACACACACACACACACACACACACACAAAATAAAAAACAAACAAACAAACCAGTGACCTTTTGTTCCCAAACCTATAATCTAACTATTCTGTCATGGCTCCCCCAAGTGTGAGTTATTAAAACTGGGATATATAATGTACAACATACTTTAATTCTACTTTCTTTCACTTGTCAGGTCCTAAATAACAACTGTTTGGCCCTTACCAACGTCTTTTAAACAGTGGCTTGGTGCTGGTTTATTGATCTGAAGGCCAGGGGATCAAGCCCCACTATTACCAAGTTGTCACTGCTGTTCCCCCAGTGCAGTTAACCGGGCTATCAAAGGCCAGCCATGTCTCTCACTGTCTGTATTGAGCCATCGCTGTCGTTTAAAAAGACTAGGTTATTGGGTTGCTGTGTTTCTGATCCACGATGGCCAAGTGAGCTGTCCAGCATTTATTCTACCCTTGCCCAGAGTCGACTGCGATGGGCGCCAGCCTCCCATCAATCCTAATTAGGAATAAGGGGCCAAGAGACTCAGTACCACTAAGCTGCCAACTGTTGGGACCTTTGAGAAAGGCCCTTAACTTTCAGTTGCCTGGTTGTCTAAAGAAATATATATCTAAGTTGCTCTGGATGAGGGCTCAGTTAATTTTCTGTAACCGCTTAATTCTAATTGTGGTCGCGGAGAGGCTGGTACCCATCCCAGACAACTCCGGGCAAGGGCAGAGAACACCCTGGACAGCTCCCCAGGCCATTGCAGGGCGGAAACACGCTGACGGCTTTGCAACTACTCTTGTCGAAAGTCTGCAATGGTTCTTTTACATGAACCTCGCACCATAGACAGTGAGAGACATGGCTAGCCTTTGATAACCCAGTTAGCTGCACTGGCGGGACAGTGACAACCTTGAGGAGAGTGGGACTCGAACCCCCAACCTTTGAATCAGCGATCCAGCACCCTATAGCACTAGGCCGCCACTGCCACTGGATGAGGGTGTATGCCATAAATGTAAATAGAATACAAACTTGTATACAGATTCATCTTTCCTTTCTTGCATTTTCTCCCTTAAGGTAAGCAAGACAGGTGCAGAAGGATCGGTCCTGGATGAGGCTAAAAATATCAACAAATCTCTTTCTGCACTGGGCAATGTGATATCAGCTCTGGCCGAGGGAACGGTGAGTTGACCAAAAAAAAAAAATGGTGATAAATCAAAGTACCCATGTAAATAAAAATATATCGATATCTTTATTACTTTGACCATACAGTAGGCCCTTGACTAGTCGCGGTTTTGCACTCACGGTTTGAGTATTCGCGGACTGCCAAGCAACTGACACTTCACTCAAATTCAGCCAATGGCTGTCCTCCTTCCTGCTGATTGGTTGAGATGATGTAACGCCCCTTTTTACTCCTTCGCGCACAAGTTTTCAATGAGCCTCTTTATTTTTAGTGTGTTTTAATTACCAGTTAAGCTGTATGATGCCACTCAAATGCTGTGCATCTTCTCTGGCTAAGCGCTAGAAAAGGTAATGAGGTTGGATGTCTCTTCTGAAGTAATGAGACTTTCTCCTGAAGAAACGACAGTTTCCTCTGAAGTGCCTGAAGAGAAATAATCATCTGAAAGCACTCTAGTATTAAAGTCTTTTTCAGTCATTATTCCAGTAAAGTACCTAAGTTAATGTTTACAATTTTTGTGTGATTTTATATACTGTGATGTAGCATTTTTATCATTTTGTTTTGTTTATCTAATTTATTACATTTCATGTTCTTTTAGGTTCTTTTTGTTATGATCTGTGTTTTGTGGGACTTTGATTTTGACAGCTGTGTTCTCTAACTCTTCGCTCCGACTGAGGGGCATGGCTGAGCTGCTCCGTGGCTTCTAAACATTCTAAACATTAACTTAGACACTGTACTGGAATAATAATTGAAAAAGACTTTAATACTACAGCTTTACAACAGTTCAGATGATTATCTTCTGGCACTTCAGAGGAAACTGTCGTTTCTTCAGGAGAAAGTTTTATTTCTTCAGAAGAGACGGCGCATAGCTGGTGTTTATCATAGAACATAACTGGATAATATATTATACATACAAAATGAAAACATATACATACTGTACTGTATGTATATATATATATATATATATATATATATATATATATGTATGTATGTCTGTCTGTCTTCCTTTCGGCTTTTTCCTTTTTACTTGGGAGTCGCCACAGCGAATCATCTGATTCGCACATTTTGATTTGGCAGAGGTTTTTACGTCGGATGCCCTTCCTGTCACAACCCTTTTTAGCAAAGGACAGAAACACGCTGACGACTTTGCAGCTACTCTTTACGAAAGTCAGCAACGGTTCTTTTACATGCCTCACACCATAGACAGTGAGAGACATGGCCCGCCTTTGACAACCCAGTTAGCTGCACTGGGGGGGGACAGTGACAACCTTGTGGAGAGTGGGACTCGAACCCCCAACCTTTGGATCAACGATCCAGTGTCCTATACCACTAGACCACCACTGCCCCTAGATATACTAGTATATATATATATATATATATATATATATATATATATATATAGATAGATAGATAGATAGATAGATAGATATAAAGTATGCTGTATAATGTTTATATATTTTATTAATAAATATCACAGTACAAAATTAAAAGGTTTTTCTTAATCATTACTATATTTTACTACATAAATACTGTATTAATGAGTAAGACTGTCGAGAGAATGTGTTTAAGAAGAATATTTTAGCGCATGTGATAGACAGAGTATTTTACTTCAGGCTGCTCATTCGCGAATGCAATGGATACATGGGGTTTTTCTTCCGGGTACAGAACTCGCGGATTATCTTCATTCGCGGGAGGGGCAGGAACCAATCCTCCGTGAATATCGAGGGCCCACTGTACATAAAATATTCTTATGTTTATAATGAATTAGACATTTTAAAACATTCTCATTTAATCATTTTGTCTGTAGAAGACCCATGTGCCTTACAGGGACAGTAAGATGACCCGAATTCTACAAGATTCATTAGGTGGAAACTGTAGAACCACCATGTTTATTTGCTGTTCGCCGTCCTCATACAATGAGGCTGAGACCAAATCTACACTCATGTTTGGACAACGGTAAGCTACATTAGAAAGGACAGAACTCAGTCAATTCTGTCAATATTATATGTAGATACTGTATAGTTAGGAGACACTATAAGAAATGTTTTGTTTTATTAGATGTAGGTGTTGTTATTCTAAACTATGGCCCCGAGTAGTGGGTAGTTTTTAATGCCAGCATACAAGTATGCTTTGCTCCACCCACGTTTTTGCAGTGCTAAAACCATAAGGAATACAGCATCCGTGAATCTGGAGCTGACAGCAGAGCAGTACAGGAGGAAATACGAGAAGGAGAAGGAAAAGAACAAGAATCTGAAGGAAAGAATCCAGAAACTGGAGGCTGAACTTAATCGCTGGCGTAATGGTAATGGCTTTAAAAAGAATATCTGTCATGTTCAGAGATACACACAAAGTGCATCAGTGTGCAATATTACCACCCCTGTATGTGTGGTAAGGTGCTGCCTGGATGATGCAATCACTCACTCGTTTGTCAAACCACTTAATCTTACTATAGTTGAAGGGAGGCCAGGTCATCGTAGGGCAACACTCCCAGACATACAGACTCACACCAAGAGTCGATTTGGAACAACCAGTTAGCCTGATGTGCATGTCTTTGAACTGTAGGAGGAAGCCAGAGTACCTGGAGAAAAGCATGGGGAGAAAATGCAAATACATCATACTAACGCCCTATCTGAGTCCAAGACTCAAACCTAGGGCGTTTTTTTTTCCTGTGAGGTGGACGTGTGAACCTATGGGGGTCCCCAAGCACCGGGCTGCGGACCGGTACCGGTCTGTGGCTCAGTTGGTACCGGGCCGCAGAAAAAAAGAATTAATTATTTCCGAGTCTGAACGATCTTTTATTGTTGAAAATCTTTTATTTTGAAAAATGACCGGATTCTCTTGGTGACCTGTCGGTCATTTGAGCACTAAAATGTAACCCACAAGAGGACAGCGTGTGAACAGAGGCGTGTTGGACATGCTTCAAACATTAGCGGAGATTTTGGGTGAGAGTGAGACTGGGCCTTCATTCTCCCAGCTGGTGCACCATCACCTGTGTTTTTTTTTTTTTTTTAGAAAAGTTTAAGCTCTACTTCCCCACCAACTTTATTTCAGCTGTTGAAAAATAACATTCATGGAGTGTTTTATAATAATAATAATAATAATAATAATAATAATAATAATAAGTATTATTATTATTATTATTATTATTATTATTATTATTATTAATATAAATAAATAACATTATATTTACAATATAAACAATCTATGCCCCTCCGGTCCGCGGTAAAATTGTCAAACGTTGACCGGTCCGTGGTGATAAAAAGGCTGGGGATCACTGCTCAACACCACTGTGCCACCCTGCATGATCCATGTTACCCTTAATAGCTCTTAGAGTTCAATTGCTCTGTGGATAGACTGTATATATTGTATACTATACACATATTATTTTGAATTTAATTACAGATTTTGGTATTGGACTGCAAAACGACAACAGAAAAACAAATTGATTTATTATTTTAATTATAATAGTAATATCTGTTCCTTTCTAGACATGTTTGTGCATATATAGGGAGTGTGTGTGTGTGTGTGTGTGTGTGTGTGTGTGTGTGTGTGTGTGTGTGTGTGTGTGTGTGTGTGTGTGTGGTGCGTAATGGTCATAAAATAAGATTTGTATTGTAGGAGAAGTGGTGCCTGAGGTGGAGCAGGATGCTGTGTGTGTTGTGGACTCTGATCTGAGTGAAGAAGCTGCATTAGATGACAGCGGCAGTGCTCCACCTGTTGTTCCGCTCACAGTTACACAGGATGAGTTATCCAAACTTTACAAACAGCTGGATGACAAGGCATGTATAATTATAATATAAACTGCTGCTCAGTGGAATACTTAAATTAATTGTCCCCCTCTTCACTGGGAATGAAAGATTATGTGATAAACAATGAGCAACCATTCAAGGACCTGCAGATGTAATAGATCCCTAGGCTTCAGAACAATGTGATGATTCTTGTCGTTTTGTCTTTGTAAACCACCCCAATGGACTGAACTCAGTCAGTCAGGACATCACTGACATACAAACTTTTTATTTAGGTCTAATTTCAGGCATCTAACAAAAATATAGCATTAACCATTTAGTTATTTTGGCTGTTTTTAAACAGAGCTCCTCCGTTTTTATACACCCCGCAGTAGATGTGTATAATGATCCAAAAACATACTGCAAAAACAAGATAGAAAGTTCTTAAGGAAAATATGTGTCATGATGTTTAAATAGCCAAGTCAGTCCACTCACCTGAGCACGCTTTTCACTTAAAGGTCAGCTTGAAGGTAGAACTACCCACAAACACACAGGAACTAAAGGCGGCTACAGTAAAGGCCTGACAAAGCATGTCAAGAGAGAAAACATGGTGATGCACATAGATTCCATAGGTCCCATACTTCAGGTGGTCACTGACACCAAAGAATTCCTTGTTTTCAAGTCTGATCCCGCCCTGAACAGCTTGCCAGACTGTTGCAAGGTCCACACACACACACACACACACACACACACACACACACACACACACACACACACACACACACACACACACACACCCACCCATACACACACACACACACACACACACACACACACACACACACACACCCACCCATACACACACACACACACACACACACACACACACACACACATACACACACACACACACCAGTGCTTCTCAAATAGTGGGGCCCGGGGGGGGGGTGCGCCATTTGCGGGGTATGACCTGGGAGAAAATGCATTTTTGGAATTGTGCACGAAAATTAAGTGTAATTGCACCTCCACTCCACTAGTTGGCAGTAACGCTCTCTTTGTTGTGCTATGATGTAATTTTTTTTTTGCACGAGCAAACGATATGAAGTGCAGTAAACAACCCTTCAAGAAACTGTCAGCACTCTTCGGCACCCAGTCCTTCCCAGTCCTCCCAAGCAATTTCCTAAACCTCTAGATGTCGCTGTAACCTCTCCCAGCAACCGCCTTAAAATCTAGATTTCGCTGTGACGAAATATCTTCTTCTTCTTCTTCTTCTTCTCCTTTCGGCTTTTCCCCTTATTCATCACCAATGACGTCATTGGTCACCACAGTGTCCAATCAAATCATTACAGCAACAGCTGGAGGTTTAGGCAGTTGCTCGGGAGGACTGGGAAGGACTGGGTGCCGAATAGTGCTGACCGAAAAGAAACGACACGTAAAACAAGAGAAAGGTGGAGAGAGACGGGGATATTAAGATATAAATAAGTTGAATGAGTTTAAATTAAGATGTATTTTTTTTATTTATTTTAGGCACATTGGTGCACTTTAAATCTTTTATATTACAGATTAAAAAACAATGTTAATGAAGTTCTTCTTTCTTGTAAGTTGAACTATATTTCTTTTTTTGTTTTTAATGTTAATAAAGATACAATTTTATGCGGAAGTGCACTAATAACAATTTTATAGGCAAATAGTACTATTTATAGTCGCTCATGGACAGTAGAGGGGGCGTGAAATGATTTTTTTCTTCCTAAGGGGGGCGCCACAGAAAATAATTGAGAAGCACTGGTTTAGACTCACACATAGGAGCAATTTGGAACAGCCAATTGGCCTAATGTGCATGTCTTTGAAACGTGGGAGGAAACTGGAGTACCCCGAGAAAACCCACAGAAGCATAGTGACCACATACAAACTCCACACAGAATGCCCACACTGAGCCCAGGACCTTCTCTTGAGGCAGATGTGCTAACCACAACAGCACTGTGCCTATTACTTGACTTTTTTTTTTTGCCTCTGCCTTTGTTTTGATCACAGGACGATGAGATAAACCTGCAGAGTCAGCTGGTGGAAAAACTTAAGAAACAAATGCTGGATCAGGAAGAGGTGGAAATTTCTGCTGCCTGTGATCTTTGTTCTGTTGTTTTGTTTTATGGTTTCGTCCCATCAATATTTTAATCTTAAAATGAGCTATTTTAGATGTGTTTCCAGCAAAATATGATTATCTGTACAATTGTGTTTGTATGTAGTTTTTGGCATCATCTCATGCAAATAGGGAGCGGGTCCAGTGTGAACTCGGACACCTTCAGGCTGAGAGCGAGAGTGCTAAAGCGGAAGTCAAGGAGGTTTTGCAGGCTCTGGAGGAACTGGCACTTAGTTATGACCAGAAGAGTCACGAGGTCCAAGACAAGAACATCGAGAACAAATTACTCGCTCAAGAGCTTGCCCAGAAAATGGTGAACCCTAACACCATTACTGTTTGATGATAATTCTTAGTCGAGGTGTTGACTCATTTAATGTTTAACATCACTGTGGGTTATTTATGCTTCAGGCAGATTTAATGTGCTTGGAGAGCGAATTCTCCCAGCTGCAGGAAGTGAACAGTCAGCAAAGGAAATGCGTCACTGAGGTTCTGAATACTCTGCTGAAGGACTTGAATGACTTCAGCATCATCTTGGGCAGTGGTGAAATCAGACTGGTATGTGTCTGCCTTAGCTACACATTGTGTCACATGATCTATACTCATTTCTTATTGGTGATTTTCTCACTAAATTGCTCAATGATTTGATTTGAGTGATTGACTCTTAACTTTTTTTCTCTATAGCCCCATGATCTCTCTGGTGTGTTAGAGGAAGAATATGCTGTGGTGTGCATTTATGTTAGTAAAGTAAAGTCAGAGCTGAAATCGGTAGTAAACCGTTGCAGGCAGCTAGAGAACTTGCAGACAGACAGCCAACGCAAAATGGAAGAGACTGGGAGGGAGCTGTCATCCTGCCAACTGCTCATATCACAGGTGAGCAAACAATACACACTCTCATCCGCTCACAATGTAAAACACTGTCTGTACTGTTCAGTGTGTGTGTGTGTGTGTGTGTGTGTGTGTGTGTGTGTGTGTGTGTGTGCTTGTATTGATTATTATTTAATTTTTTCACTGTTTATGTATAGCATGAGGCAAAGATCCGCTCTCTGACTGAGTACATGCAGAATATGGAAATGAAGAAGAGGCAGTTGGAGGAGAATTGCGACTGCCTTGTGACGGAGATTGCAAGATTACAAAATGCTGGCAAGCACTGTTTAAACAACACTTTGCTTATATACACAAATAATGCAAAAATAATGAGTTTCTGCTATATGTCTTTCACAAATGTGACATTTTACTATGTGGTTAGTACACACACACACACACACACACACACACACACACACACATGGACATTTATTTTTATGTGGGACACTTACTGGTATAACACATTCCTAGCATTGAGGGAAAGCAGAGCCTCCTATGTCAATCTTGAAAAGAAAAAAAAAAATCATAAAATATAATAAATGCCCCTTTTTGCCCTTCAAATCCAATATTTAAAAAATAATAATAAAGAACAGCATAATTTCAAATACAGGGAGGAGCTGTGCAGTGAGGTGGCGCTTTGCTGTGCCACTCAGTGGATGGTGGAATCCCTCACAAACTGCGCTGGTATGTGATGCAAATAGTGTGTCTATTTATATATTGCAAATGAGATCCCTTCAAACACTCATATTATAAGCTCTGCCTTTTCAAAATGTGGAAGTGTATACAATGTATTTCTGTAATGTGATTAGGCTGCAGATTAATCATAAACCCAGTAAAAAAGTTATTCGGTGAGGCAAACAGTACCTCTGACTCATGGTAGAGGGCACTTGTGAGCCCACAGATTCTCACGAACTTTAAATTTAAACAAGAGGTAACAACTAAAGGAAGACCAAAGCGGTTGGATTAAATAACCTAAAATGAAATTTGTGCCACATGTTTGTGTAAAGAATGCAATGAGATATAAAACACAACATTGTCTGTTGTCAATCAAATGATGAGTAATATACTCCTGGGTTCATTTGTATTTCTAAATCTGACTCTAAAAGAGTCAGTGCCTTGCCAGATGTCAACCTCACCACACATCACTGTACATTTCCTATGCTCTTAAACTATCTATAGCGAATCATCTGTTTCCATCTCACCCTATCCTCTGCATCTTTTACTCTTACTCCAACTACCTTCATGTCCTCCTTCACCACATCCATAAATCTCTTTGGTCTTCCTGTCGGCCTTCTGCCTGGTAGATCCAACCTCAGCATCCTACTACCAATATACTCACTATCCCTCCTCTGTACATGTCCAAACCATCTCAATCGAGCCTGTCTGACTTTGTCTTCAAAATCTCTTACATCTGCTGTCCCTCTGATGGACTCATTCCTGATCCTATCCATCCTCGTTACACCCAAAGAGAACCTCAACATTTTCATCTCTGCTACCTCCAGCTCTGCCTCCTGTCTTTTCTTCAGCACCACTGTTTCTAAACCATACAACATCGCTGGCCTCAACACCGTCTTGTACACTTTTCCTTTCATTCTTGCCGATACCTTCCTATCACACATCACACCGGACACTTTTCTCCAACCATTCCAACCTGCCTGCACACGCTTCTTCACCTCTTTTCCACACTCTCCATTGCTCTGGACTGATGAGCCTGCTCCCTGTAACCTCACCGTTCCTCTTGGGTCCTTGTCGTTCACACACACATGTATTCTGTAATCTATAGCCTTCACAACTACTGAAAATTCCCAACCTTTTGCCCTAATCCTAACCTAAACCTGAAAACCGAGTACCAAACTGCCTTTTCAAGAAGTGCAGACCAGTGATAATATCCTCATCTCCCAAAAATGTTGTTCCAAAAAACTTTATTTATGTCTGTATAGTGCTGAAAACCCAAAATATCAATATTAAGTGATCATAGTTAATAAATCTTTATATAGCGAATCAGGCCCATGCAATAATTTAACTTTGATCCTCTTTATTAGAGTTACATTCACATGTTTAAGCATAAACACCACCTGTGGTCCTGAATGTGTCCAATGATAGCTTCTTTATTTACAGAGAGCCTTCATGAGAACCAGCAAGACAATGAGGAATCAGAGGAAACTAAGGTCAACACAAATATTTGCATACATGATTTGTGTATACTTCACAGGAATGGTGTGACCTGATTGGTTTGCTGTTCTGGAATAATTATTATTTATTTAACAAAGGCGGGATAAATACCACAGAATAGTTCAAGACAGAACATCGAGGGGACTATTCATCGACATCCACTGAGCCTGAAACGAGTAATTAATTAATTGCAAACTATACAAGAAAATAAGAAAAGAAAACTAAATCAATATAGGATATTTATATATTTCAAGGGCGGCACGGTGGCATAGTGGTTAGCACGTCCGCCTCACAGCAAGAAGGCCCGGGTTCGATTCCCGGCCTGGGCGTTTCTGTGTGGAGTTTGCATGTTCTCCCCGTGCTTGTGCGGGTTTCCTCCGGGTGCTCCGGTTTCCCCCGCAATCCAAAAGACGTGCACTGTAGGTTAATTGGCCGTTCTAAATTGACCGTAGTTTCTCTCCTGCAGCGGCACTGGAACCCAGTCGTATCGGCACTTGCCTTTCCATTGGATCCTTCCGGTGGCGCCGAGACAGGGGGGGACTTGCTGCTTGGGTAACAGCCTGTCCCTCATTACTCCCTACCCAGGCTCTGTGCACTGGGGAGTATCACCAGTCGGGATACTGGCCAGAGCGCAGCCATAGTCCTTCGGGACTGACGGAGGCCTACGCGCTACGCTATATATTTCAAGCATGATATTGACAGGTGAGCACTGTACATGCTCCACACAGTGTGAGAAGAATATAAACACTCCATAATGTCACCTTTTAAAGCTTGTGCGTTTTAGTATATACAGGGATCCTTCGCTACTTCGTGCTTCAATTCATGTGGCTACAGTGCATCGCATTTTATTTTTTAAATATTCATCGAATTCAAAAATAAGGAAATGAAGGAAGAATAGAGGAAAAGGTTAAGGAAAATGGCACAATAACAAGGCCAATTATGCAAAAAACCCTAAACAAACAAAACAAAAAACAACTCAAAACCTCCCATCAAAACTACTTACATTTTTATGAGAGGTGCATATCCGAGTGCATGTGTGAGCACGTGTCTGTAATTTTGTATATTTATATTTTATTTACATCTTATACATTATTTTTGAATGTTTAATTGTTATTATAAGCATTTATAGCATTGACTATGTATTTATTGATATTATATACACATATACATAGGGCAGTGGTGGTCTAGTGGTATAGGGTGCTGGATCGCTGATCCAAAGGTTGGGGGTTCAAGTCCCACTCTCCACAAGGTTGTCACTGTCCCCCCCAGTGCAGCTAACTGGGTTATCAAAGGCGGGCCATGTCTCTCACTGTCTATGGTGAGAGGCATGTAAAAGAACCATTGCTGACTTTCGTAAAGAGTAGGCTGCAAAGTCGACAGCGTGTTTCTGTCCCTTGCTAAAAGGGTTGTGACAGGAAGGGCATCCGACGTAAAAACCTCTGCCAAATCAAACGTGCGAATCAGATGATTCGCTGTGGCGACTCCTGAGAAAGGGAAAAAGCCGAAAGGAAGACAGACAATACACATATACATGTACGTATATGTCAGTCAGGGAGGTTGATCCTACTTCGTGGAAATCGGTGGTCACGGGGTCTCGGTCCCCATTAACCACGGAAAGTGAGGGATCCCTGTAATTGTAATGTGGTATAATTTGCAGATATGCCTAGTTTTTCTTTTATTCAGTATACGATATCTGTTGGTTAGTTTAATACCTGTACACTGTTATTATTGCCACAATCTTGCCTTTTTGGAACTAATGCTTTCACATCCTACTCTTGCAGTTTCACACTTTTATAAAAGTGAAATGAATGCCAAATTGTGGCAACATTGTTTAATTGTTATTATAAGCATTTATAGCATTGAATATGTATTTATTGATATTATATACACATATACATGTACGTATACGTCAGTCAGGGGGGCGATAGGGGTGTTGATTGTACTTCACGGAATTTGGTGGTCGTGGGGGGATTTCGGTCCCAATTAACCGCGGAAAGTGAGGGATCCCTGTACCACAAGCAGTACTATCACAAGGACTTAAACAAGGGTCACTACACAACTCCCTCACTGAATTCACCTGCATCTGTCCTGAGTTAAAACATTAGAATACAATTTCATTTGTGTTTTTTTTTTTTTTTCATAAGGAGCTTGTGCAGTATATACCAAAACAGTTATGCACCTCAGTGCATGTCATCTAAATGAATATTCCCCCAACATTCCACCCTGGGAATGTATTTAGAGTCATTTATATTATTGTTTATGGTACACCCTCTTATTTGTGAGAATGCTTAAATCAGTTAAAATTGTAGGAATAAACCATAAAAATCTTTTAATTTAATTTGTTTGTCTGTAAGTTCTCTCTCTGTTGAATAATGTAAATGCACCAATCTGTAGCAGCAGTACAAAATATGTTAGATATGCATGCAATTGCTAAAAATAGTTCCATTTGTTCCTGAAATAGCTCTTATCTTAATGGTCGTGATGTTTTTTTGTTAAACAGCATCGAGAAAGTCATGTTGAATCACAACACAAACAACTTGGACGCCTTCGTGATGACATCAACAACAAACAGAAGATAATAGACGAGCTCACAGAGTCAGTGTTACCAATAGTCTGTATGTTTTTCTTCACATCACCAGTGTTTTACTTGTTTTTTTTTTGCTGTTCTCTCTGTCTCCCTTTGTTTCCCCCAGTGAAAATCAGAGGCTGGTTGTGGAATTAGAGCAGCTGCATGCTGAGTTTAATAGCCTGAAAAGTCGAGAGTTTGAGAAGAGTACCCGGTTGGCAGAGCTCAAGTGAGTTTTACATACAAATATATACAGTATGATGGTTAAATTAAACTTGCAAATATTTAAGTGACTGATGGAGCAAATACATGTGTTCACTGATCTTTTGTGTGGCGCCAGCTGGCATATACAGTACAATGTCAAATCCTTGTCGTTGTATAATAGGACCCGACGCAAGGTCACATTACGTTACCTGAATAATGTGTTTGTGTTAATACTATTGACAACATTACAACTGTCATGACATTAGTGGAGAAATTCACATTTAAAATTTTACGTCTTCTGAGTGTTTGGACACATGCATGCTCTGTCAAATTTGAAGACCAAGTTGAACTTCTAATGATCTAATTAGATCCTGGTACTTGACCTATTGGGAGGTTCCTGTCAATAAAAAAGGTACTAACTTACTATAAACATTCACACACTCGTGAACTACGGGCAGACAAACCTGCGTGAAAAGACTCATTCTCTGAACTGCTTAAATCCTAATTAGGTGTCATGGGGAGACTGGTGCCCATCTCAGCCAACTCTGGGGAAGTGCAGAGTACAGCATGGACCGCTCACCAGGCCATTGCAGTGAGAAAGATAATAAACCGTAATTTTGAACAATATGTTTGGGAAAAAGTCAAACATAATTTGGTTCTAACAAAGTTTATAAATAAACAACTTGTAATATGCCAACCTCTTTTCTGTATGAAATATGCTCCAGTGGGTGGCATGGTGGCGTAGTGGTTAGCACGTCCGCCTCACAGCAAGATGGCCTGGGCTCGATTCCAGGCCTGGGCATTTCTGTGTGGAGTTTGCATGTTCTCCCCGTGCTTGTGTGGGCTTCCTCCGGAGTACTCCGGTTTCCTCCCACACGTCCAAAACATGCACAGTGGGTTAATTGGCTGTTCCAAATTGTCCATAGGTGTGAATGAGTCTGTATGTGTTCTGGCGAACCATATGGTAGATCATTGTGATCACAGCCATTACAATCCCTGTATGAGCATCATTCAAGTTTCAGGGATCGATGTCCATTCCTCGTGATTGGATGTAGACATAGAGATGCTCCAGTGGCAGACCAAGACATTTAAATATCTTTTGGAACATTGGTGAATCCTTAACCATCTCAGAGTTTTTGGTGATTACATAATCAATTTACAGATGCTCATTGAACTTACGTTCATCCGTTTTAATTTTTTTTTGATTTTATGTTTTTTTTTTTTCAAAAAAAAAGTTTAGATGTACCTACGTAGTATGACGCTGCATTCGTTGTTTACAAACTACAGACTGAGTGTGTGTGTGTGTGTGTGTGTGTATATATATATATATATATATATATATATATATATATATATATATATATATATCAGTTATATAGCATGTTACCCTTGTGTCAAGACGTTGTCTCTGTGATCTTTGTGTTTACACTGCAAATATGGTTGGTCAGAAGTGTAAGCCTACTAGCATGGGTGCAAGTCTCATACACAGAGATGAATTAACTATCTCCTCAGATCGGCACAATCTACCATGCATACTCAGTTAAGCAAAGAGAGTTGTAATATGAATGAAAACCCGAATGCACAAATTACAGAACAATTACAGCTATTGATTATCTTTTAGCAGAATACTAAGAGTGTATACTTATTTTTAGATTAATATTCATTAGGATTTGTACTTGTTCTTTGTATGCATCTCTTGAATAAAGTTTACTTCCTTACTTACACAAAAGAAAGAACTCTCCACTTTGCTGGAATTCACATCAGTGCAGGCTGTGTTCTAAACAAATTCAACGGTACCCTTGTGCACTTGAAAGACCGGAAGTCTATATAACCCACAGCAAGTACACTACTTTTGCAAGTACATGACTTTCGGTATTGAGCGCTTCACATATTGTGAGCATTGATTGGCTGTTTTAAGCTTCATGTAAAGTAACTCGGTATAAATAAGTGAATTATTTGAAATTAATGTTGATAATATTTGATATATTTGATGTTATTTTACAATGTTATGGTTATAGTAATTGATTTAGGGGTGTTTTATGAGATACGGTAATGGTATTTATGGATGTATAGTACAGTTTGAGCGTCAAACGTCACACGTCATACGTCACTGTAACAACTTACGCTCATTTTCAACTTACGTTTGGCTGTCCGGAACCAATTAAAAACGTAAGTCGGGGAGTGTCTGTATTCATTAACTACTTACATACGAACCGAACTGTTGCAATTCTTTTCCTTTTGGCTTTTCCCTTCAGGGGTCGCCACAGCGAATCATCTGCCTCCATCTCACCCTATCCTTTGCATCTTCTTCTCTTACACCAACGACCTTCATGTCCTCCTTCACCACATCCATGAATCGTCTCTTTGGTCTTCCTCTAGGCCTTCTGCCTGGTAGTTCCAGCCTCAGCATCCTATTACCAATATACTCACTATCCCTCCTCTGTACGTGTCCAAACCATCTCAATCTAGCCTCTCTGACTTTGTCTCCAAAACATCTTACATGTGCAGTCCCTCTGATGTGCTCATTCCTAATCCTGTCCATCCTCGTTACTCCTAAAGAGAACCTCAACATTTTCATCTCTGCTACCTCCAGCTCTGCCTCCTGTCTTTTCCCCAGGGCCACCGTTTCTAAACCATACAACATTGTTGGCCTCAACACCGTCTTGTACACTTTTCCTTTCATTCTTGCCTATACCCTCCTATCACACATCACACCGGGCACTTTTCTCCAACCATTCCAACCTGCCTGCACACGCTTCTTCACCTCTTTTCCACACTCTCCATTGCTCTGGAATGTTGAGTCTAAGTACTTAAAATCCTCCACCTTTCTTATCTCTGCTCCCTGTAACCTCATGTATTCTGTCTTACTGAGGCTAATCTTCATTCCCCTCCTTTCCAGGGCATACCTCCACCTTTCTAGATTTTCCTGCACTTGTTCTCTGCTCTCACTACAGATCACAATGTCATCTGCAAACATCATAGTCCATGGAGAATCTTGTCTCACCTCGTCTGTCAGCCTGTCCATCACCATAGCAAACAAGAAGGGGCTGAGAACTGACCCTTTTTCCACCTTGAACTCTTCTGTCCACCGACAGCACACCTCACCACTGTCTTACATCTCTCATACATGTCCTGCACCACTCTAACATACTTCTCTGTCACTCCAGACTTCCTCATGCAATACCACAGTTCTTCTCTCAGCACCCTGTCATATGCTTTCTCCAGATCCACAAAGGCACAATGCAGCTCCATCTGACCTTCTCTGTACTTCCCCATTAACATCCTCAAGGCAAACACTGCATCTGTGGTGCTCTTTCTTGGCATGAAACCAAACTGTTGTTCACAAATGCTGACCTCTGCCCTTGGTCTAGCTTCCACTATTCTTTCCCATAACTTCATCATATGGCTCATCAACTTTATCCCTCTGTAGTTGCCACAACTCTGCACGTCTCCCTTAAAAATGGGCACCAGCACACTTCTCCTCCATTCCTCTGGCATCCTCTCACTCTCTAAGACCTTGTTGAATGTTCTTGTCAGAAAATCTACTGCTACCTCTCCTAGACACTTCCATACCTCCACCGGTATGTCATCAGGACCAACTGCCTTTCCATTCTTCATCCTCTTCAATGCCCTCCTCACTTCACCCTTACTAATCTTTGCTACTTCCTGGTCCTCAACAGTCACCTCTTCTACTCTATGTTCTCTCTCATTTTCCTCATTCATCAGCTCTTCAAACTACTCTTTCCATCTTCCCAGCACACTTCTGTCATCAATCAATACATTTCCCTCTCTGTCCTTTATCAATCTAACTTGCTGCACGTCCTTCCCATCTCTATTTCTCTGCTGTGCCAACATGTATAAATCATTTTCTCCCTCTTTACTTTCCAACTGAGCATACAAGTCATTATACGCGCTCTGTTTGGCCTTTGACACTGCTACCTTTGCCTTACGCTGTGTCTCCCTGTACTCCTGTTTACTCTTTTCGGTTTTCTCAATGTCCCACTTCTTCTTAGCTAACCTCTTCTTTTGTACACACTCCTGAACTTCCTCATTCCACCACCAAGTCTCCTTATCTACTTTCCTTCCAGATGACACACTAAGTATTCTCCTACCTGTCTCCCTGATCACATTAGCTGTAGTTGTCCAGTCATCTGGAAGCACTTCCTGACCACCCAAAGCCTGTTTCAACTCCTCCTTGAAGACAACCCGACATGCTTCCTTTTTCAGCTTCCACCACTTTGTCTTCTGCTCTACCTTTGCCTTCTTCACCTTCCTCACCATCAGCATCATCCTGCACACCACCATCCTATGCTGTTTGGCAACACTCTCACCCTACTTTGCAGTCACTGACTTCCTTTAAATTACATCGCCTGCACAAGATGTAGTCTACCTGTGTGCTCCTACATCCACTTTTATAAGTCACCCTATGCTCCTCTCTCTTCTGGAAGAAAGTATTCACCACAGCCATTTCCATCCTTTTTGCAAAATCTACCAACATCTGTCCTTCTGCGTTCCTGTCCTGGATACCAAACCTACCCATCACTTCCTCGTCCCCTCTGTTTCCTGCACCAGCATGTTCACTGAAGTCTGCCCCAATGACCACTCTTTCACCTCTGGGGATACTCTGCATCACTTCATCTAACTCACTCCAGAATCTCTCCTCTTCTCGCTCACATCCTGCCTGTGGGGCAGAAGCACTAACAACATTGAACATCACACCTTCAATTTCTAACTTGAGACTCATCACTATGTCTGAAACTCTTTTCACTTCTAGAACATTCCTGACAAACTCCTCCTTCAAGATGACTCCGACTCCATTTCTCTTCTCATCTACACCATGAAAAAACAGCTTAAACCCTGCTCCTATGCTTCTAGCCTTGCTACCTTTCCACCTGGTCTCCTGAACACACAGTATGTCCATCTTCCTCCTCTGCATCATGTCAGCCAGCTCTCTACCTTTTCCTGCCATAGTTCCAACATTCAAAGTCCCTACTTTCAGTCCTAGACTCCTGCCTTTCCTCTTCTCTCTCTGCCTACGGACACGCCTCCCGCCTCTCCTTCTTCGACGTCTTCGACCAACAGTAGTCCAATTTCCATCAGCACCCTGTTGGTTGACAGCACTGATGGCGGTCGTTGTTAACCCGGGCCTCGACCGATCCGGTATGTCATTCTTTCTTGTGATTCGCATATTTTATTTGGCATTTGTTTTACGCCGGATGCCCCTCCTGACACAACCCTCTGCATTTATCCGGGCTTGGGACCGGCATGAGGGAGAGACACTGGTTTGTGCCTCCCCCTCACGGCTGCATTCGAACTGTTGCAATTAGCGGTTTCAAAAAAAAGAACTACTCATGATCATTTCCCCCAAACATCAGATATTCCACAGCTTCTCTACCCTCCTATGATATTCTCCTGATTCATGCTATAGATGTCTCAAATTTTGCCGTGACGTATAGTGTAAACCTGGTAGCAGATGGCACAGATGGTCTTGTAAACATCATCTCTCATGCGCTCCAGCAATTATTCATTTTCCAATTCCCTTCTGTAGTTTTTGAATCAGCAGACAACACAGAGAGGTTACTTTTTTTTTTTCATTTTGCACCAATTTCAGTTCTCATGAGCAGTGAAAAGACCAGCTCAGGTTGAGTGTAGAACATAAAGAGCTTCATACCCCCATTTGACTGGAGCGCGGCAGACATGTCACCATCCTCCAACGATCCTCAGTCGTTCCGTCATCTTCCGGGTCCTTCCGTATGATTCTGAATGTATTCCTAATCTTCCGGCAGGCCAAAATCTTCTGTAAACATACTTGTTCATGGAAAAATCTTCTGACAGTGTTCCCTTAGGTTCCTCAGTCGTTCCTCAAACGTTCCGTGATCATTCCTTTTATTCCGCCAGTGTTCCTTGACCATTCCGCAAGCCTTCCTCTCTCTTCCGGATGGTCAAAAGTGGCTACAGAATCCTCACGGAAGGTTTGCGGAATACATGCGGAACGTTTGCGGAAAGGTTGTTCCGCCTGTTCTGCAATCATTCCGTAGCTCTTCCTTCTAAAATGGAGTAGTGCTTTCGTCGTTCCTCAAGTGTTCCTTGCTTTCCGTGAACGTTCTGTGAATTATCCGAAGGTCTTCCTTTGCAATCTGCACTGGTTCCGAAGGTAATCCGAGCGATTTTACGCATGTATTCTGACATTGTACCACAATCTTTCCGTGTATTTTCCACACATTCTGTGAACGTTCTGAAGGTGTTCCAAAGGTACAATTTTCCGTAGGTTTTTAACCCATTTTGCATGTAAAAATGCCGATGCTCCTCCGTAGACTACGTTCCGTGCCTTTCCGCCACGATCATTGCATTCCGCGCTCCAGTGAAATGCAGGTATCAGTGAGAGAAAGTGAGTTTCATACACATCACTTTGTTTCAGTAGTCTAATCCTGGGGTCCCCAAACTTTTTCCTGCAAGGGCCACATAACTTTTCCCTTCTCTGATGGGGGGCCGAGGTCAGTTTGTAACAGAGAAAGTGTGACGATCACAGGGCTGTTTAAATGTAAACATTTATTGTTTTCCAGTAAGCCACGCATAACCAAATATTAGTCACCCTTTCCGAGACCTTCACAGAAAAAAGTCAGGAAATAAATAATAAAATAAATGCTACTTGCTATCAGTTTAGCAACCCGAAAGCTGTCTGAACAGACGATTGGTTCAGCCGAGCCTCGCATACAAATGTATTCTCCTGAGCTAATGATCCACTTTTTAGCTTTGAGAGTTTGTCTACTTGCATTTGGCCCTGCAGACTTTCATACTCGTCTTTGTGACGGGATTCAGAATGTTGGCGCAGGTTGTAGTCTTTGAATACCGCCACTACCTTTTGACAGATGATACAAACAACGTTTTCTTGCATTGAACAAAAAACAATTTTTTGTCCACTGCAGGTTAAATACCCTGCATCCTGAATCAATTTTTCTTGTCCATAACCTTTTCACCATTATTCAGTTCTATTTGACAGGGGCGAGTCTAGGATTTTTGTTTCGGGGGGGTGGGTTCAGATAGGGGCACAGACGACAGAAGGGTGGAATAGGGTGTCATGTTCTAGGTGTGCATTAGTCTTGATCGCATGGCCAGACTAAAAAAAATAATCATAATGCGTCTCTGGTACTGTTCAGGGGGCCGGGTCAAATGTGGGCACGGGCTGTAGTTTGGGGACCACTGGTCGAATCTGTTATATTTCTCTTAAATACATTTGCATTTAATTAATAGCAAACCAAACAGGCCCCATATCAGTTTTTTTAAATGGCACACATCTTTTAGTTACCAGTTATTAATATGCTTCGGCTCTCAGCCGGACCCAGAAATGCACAAGACGGTGTACAGTGCAACAGGAACGATTTATTTTACTCAGGGCAACACTGGTGATGATGGAAGGAAAATAACAAACAATAAACGCTGGTGACGGAGACGCGAAAAACTGGCTGAGCACAGCTATAACCAGGGGCCAGAGAGAGACATGGGGCATCGACTGTGTGATGTGGGACAATCTTCTGGCACAGAGGTGAACGTGCAGCTTGTCTTTATAGGGGGTAGATTTGTGGAGTGGAATCAGGTGTGCGCGGCTGCAATCAGCCTGAGTAGGTCAGCCACACCCCTCAGCCAGAGCCTGCACTGCCTGGGGACAGAGTTAGAGAACAGAGCCATGAAATTCAATGTCTCCCAGAACACAAACCGTAACAGTTATGGTAGGATTCCATTTTGTTTTATATGCTGATTGGTAACCATACCCTCCAGAATAAGTTTGCAATAAAAAATAAATAAAGAAAGAAATAGCCCTATATAGACACACTGGGGACTACCCAGGGGACTGCAGACTGAGGACTAACTCATTTGCAGATGAAATCTCACTGGGACAATGAAAAAAGAAGAGTAAAGTTGAGTAAATTTAGATTTGTAATGTAGGTCATGTGTATATATATATATATATATATATATATATATATATATATATATATATATATATATATATATATATATATATATGTATGTAATGCAGCCATGAGGCGGGGGGCACTCACCAGTGTCTCTCCCCTTATGCGGTCCCAAGCCCGGATAAATGCAGAGGGTTGCGACAGGAAGGGCATCCGGCGTAAAACTTCTGCCACATTTAAAAATGCAAATGATCAAAACAAAATTCATACCGGATCGGTCGAGGCCGGGTTAACAACGACCGCCATCAGTGCTGTCAACCAACAGGGTGCTGATGGAAATTGGACTACTGTTGGTCGAAGACGTCGAAGAAGGAGAGGCGGGAGGCGTGTCCGTAGGCAGAGAGAGAAGAGGAAATGCGTGAGCCTCGGACTGAGAGTAGGGACTTTGAATGTTGGAACTATGCAAGGAAAAGATAGGGAGCTGGCTGACATGATGCAGAGGAGGAAGGTGGACATACTGTGTGTTCAGGAGACAAGGTGGAAAGGTAGAAAGGCTAAAAGCTTAGGAGCAGGGTTTAAACTGTTTTATAATGGTGTGGATGGGAAGAGAAATGGAGTAGGAGTCATCTTGAAGGAGGGGTTTGTCAGGAATGTTCTAGAAGTGAAAAGAGTGTCAGACAGAGTGATGAGTCTCAAGTTAGAAATTGAAGGCGTGATAGTCAATGTTGTTAGTGCTTATGCCCCACAGGCAGGATGTAAGCTAGAAGAGAAGGAGAGATTCTGGAGTGAGTTAGATGAAGTGATGCAGAGTACCCCCAGAGGTGAAAGAGTGGTCATTGGAGCAGACTTCAATGGACATGTTGGTGCAGGCAACAGAGGGGACGAGGAAGTGATGGGCAGGTTTGGTATCCAGGACAGGAACACAGAAGGACAGAGGTTGATGGATTTTGCAAAAGGATGGAAATGGCTGTGGTGAATACTTTCTTCCAGAAGAAACAGAAGCATAGGGTGACTTATGAAAGCGGAGGTAAGAGCACACAGGTAGACTACATCTTGTGTAGGCGAGGTAATTTGAAGGAAGTCAGTGACTGCAAAGTAGTAGTGGGTGAGAGTGTTGCCAAACAGCATAGGATAGTGGTGTGCAGGATGACACTGATGGTGAGAAAGGTGAAAAAGGCAAAGGTAGAGCAGAAGACAAAGTGGTGGAAGCTGAAAAAAGAAGAGTGTCGTGTTGTCTTCAAGGAGGAGTTGAAACAGGCTTTGGGTAGTCAGGAAGTGCTTCCAGAGGACTGGACAACCACAGCCAATGTGATCAGGGAGACCGGTAGGAGAGTATTTGGTGTGTCCTCTGGAAGGAAAGTAGATAAGGAAACTTGGTGGTGGAATGAGGAAGTGCAGGAGTGTGTACAAAAGAAGAGGTTAGCCAAGAAGAAGTGGGACATTGAGAGGACCGAAGAGAGTAAACAGGAGTACAGGGAGACACAGCGTAAGGCGAAGGTAGCAGTGTCAAAGGCCAAACAGAGGGCGTATGATGACTTGTATGATAGGTTGAACAGTAAGGAGGGAGAAAATGATCTATACAGGTTAGCACAGCAGAGAAATAGAGATGGGAAAGACGTGCAGCAAGTTAGAGTGATAAAGGACAGAGAGGGAAATGTATTGACTGATGACAGAAGTGTGCTGGGAAGATGGAAAGAGTACTTTGAAGAGCTGATGAATGAGGAAAATGAGAGAGAAAAAGAGTAGAAGGGGTGACCGTTGAGGAGCAGGAAGTAGCAAAGATTAGTAAGGGAGAAGTGAGGAGGGCATTGAAGAGGATGAAGAATGGAAAGGCAGTTGGCCCTGATGACATACCAGTTGAGGTATGGAAGTGTCTAGGGGAGGTAGCAGTAGATTTTCTGACAAGAATATTCAACAAGGTCTTAGAAAGTGAGCAGATGCCAGAGGAATGGAGGAGAAGTGTGCTTGTGCCCATTTTTAAGAACAAGGGCGATGTACAGAGTTGTGGCAACTACAGAGGGATAAAGTTGATGAGCCATACAATGAAGCTATGGGAAAGAATAGTGGAAGCAAGACTAAGGGCAGAGGTCAGCATTTGTGAACAACAGTTTGGTTTCATGCCAAGAAAGAGCACCACAGATGCAGTGTTTGCCTTGAGGATGTTAATAGAGAAGTACAGAGAAGGTCAGAAGGAGCTGCATTGTGCCTTTGTGGATCTGGAGAAAGCATATGACAGGGTGCCGAGAGAAGAACTGTGGTATTGTATGAGGAAGTCTGGAGTGACAGAGAAGTATGTTAGAGTGGTGCAGGACATGTATGATAGATGTAAGACAGTGGTGAGGTGTGCTGTCGGTGTGACAGAAGAGTTCAAGGTGGAGGTGGGACTACATCAAGGGTCAGCTCTCAGCCCCTTCTTGTTTGCTATGGTGATGGACAGGCTAACAGATGAGGTTAGACAAGAATCTCCATGGACTATGATGTTTGCAGATGACATTGTGATCTGTAGTGAGAGCAGAGACCAAGTGGAGGAAAATCTAGAGAGGTGGAGGTATGCTCTGGAAAGGAGGGGATTGAAGGTTAGTCTTAGTAAGACAGAATACATGTGTGTGAACGACAAGGACCCAAGAGGAACTTTGAGGTTACAGGGAGCAGAGATAAAGAAGGTGGAGGATTTTAAGTACTTAGGCTCAACAATCCAGAGCAATGGAGAGTGTGGAAAAGAGGTGAAGAAGCGCGTGCAGGCAGGTTGGAATGGATGGAGAAAAGTGTCCGGTGTGATGTGTGATAGGAGAGTATCGGCAAGAATGAAAGGAAAAGTGTACAAGGCGGTGATGAGGCCAGCGATGTTGTATGATTTAGAGACAGTGGCGCTGGGGAAAAGACAGGAGTCAGAGTTGGAGGTAGCAGAGATGAAAATGTTGAGGTTCTCTTTGGGAGTAACGAGGATGGATAGGATCAGAAATGAGTACATCAGAGGGACAGCACATGTTAGATGTTTTGGAGACAAAGTCAGAGAGGCTAGATTGAGATGGTTTGGACATGTACAGAGGAGGGATAGTGAGTATATTGGTCGTAGGATGCTGAGGTTGGAACTACCAGGCAAAAGGCCCAGAGGAAGACCAAAGAGAAGATTTATGGATGCAGTGAAGGCGGACATGAAGGTCGTTGGAGTAAGAGTAGAAGATGCAGAGGATAGGGAGAGATGGAGGCAGATCATTTGCTGTGGCGACCCCTGAAGGGAACAGCCGAAAGGAAAAGAAGAAGAAGATATATATATATGTATGTGTGTGTGTATATATATATATATATATATATATATATATATATATATATATATATATATATATATATATATATATATATATATATATATATATATATATATATATATATACATACATATTCGTGGGGGTTTGGTTCTGGCCCCTCCTGGGAATGAAGATAATCTGTGAGTTCTGTACCCGGAAGTAAAACCCCATGTATCATATTACATGCGTGAATGAGCAACCGGAAGTAAATATACTCTGTCAATTACATGTGCTAAAATATGCTTCTTAAACACATTCTATAGACAGTCTTACTCATTAATACAGTATTAATGTAGTAAAATATAGTAATGATTAAGAAAAACCTTATAATTTTATACTGTGATATTTATTAATAAAATATATAAATACTATTCAGCATACTTTATATCTATCTATCTATCTATCTATCTATCTATCTATCTATCTATCTATCTATCTATAATATACATACACACATACATACAGTACAGTATGTATATGTTTTCATTTTGTATGTATAATATATTATCCAGTTAACTTCTATGATGTCACTCAAACGCCGGCTAAGCACCATCTCTTCTGAAGAAATAAGACTTTCTCCTGAAGAAACTACAGTTTCCTCTGAAGTGCCTGAAGATAATCATCTGAACTGTTAAAGCTGTAGTATTAAAGTCTTTTTCAATTATTATTCAAGTACAGAGCCTAAGTTAATGTTTAGAATGTTTAGAAGCCACGGAGCAGCTCAGCCACGCCTCTCAGCTGGAGTGGACAGGTAGTTAGAGAACACAGCTGTCAAAATCAAAGTCCCCCAAAAAGATCATAACAGATCATAACAAAAAGAACATAAAAGAACATGAAATGTAATAAATTGGATAAACAAAACAAAACGATAAACACGCTACACCACAGTACATAAAATCACACACAAACATTCTAAACATTAACTTAGGTACTGGAATAATGATTGAAAAAGACTTTAATACGCGAGTGCTTTCAGATGATTATTTCTCTTCAGGCACTTCAGAGGATACTGTCGTTTATTTAGGAGAAAGTCTTATTTCTTCAGAAGAGACATCCGATGTCAGTACCTTTTCTAGCGCACAGCGTTTGAGTGGCATCATAGAGCTTAACTGGTAATTAAAACACACTTAAAAAAGAGGCTCATTGAAAACTTGTGTGCAATTGAGGAAAAGGGGCGTTACATCATCTCAACCAATCAGCAGGAAGGAGGACAGCCATTGGCTGAATTTGAGTGACGTGTCAGTTGCTTGGCAGTCTGTGAATACTCAAACCGTGAGTGCAAAACCGCGAATAGTCAAGGGCCTACTGTGTGTATGTATCTTCTTCTTCTCCTTTTGGTTTTTCCCTTCAGGGGTTGCCACAGCGAATCATCTGCCTCCATCTCACCCTATCCTTTGCATCTTCTTCTCTTACATCAATGACCTTCATGTCCTCCTTCACCACATCCATGAATCGTCTCTTTGGTCTTCCTCTAGGCCTTCTGTCTGGTAGTTCCAGCCTCAGCATCCTATTACCAATATACTCACTATCCCTCCTCTGTACATGTCCAAACCATCTTAATCTAGCCTCTCTGACTTTGTCTCCAAAACATCTTACATGTGCAGTCCCTCTGATGTGCTCATTCCTAATTCTACCCATCCTCGTTACTCCCAAAGAGAACCTTAACATTTTCATCTCTGCTACCTCCACCTCTGCCTCCTGTCTTTTCCCCAGGGCCACTGTTTCTAAACCATACAACATCGCTGGCCTCAACACTGTCTTGTACACTTTTCATTTCTTTCTTGTCAATACCCTCCTATCACACATCACGCTGGACACTTTTCTCCAACCATTCCAACCTGCCTGCACACGCTTCTTCACCTCTTTTCCACACTCTCCACTGCTCTGGAGTGTTGAGCCTAAGTACTTAAAATCCTCCACCTTCCTTATCTCTGCTCCCTGTAACATCACCGTTCCTCTTGGGTCCTTGTCATTCATAAACATGTATTCTGTCTTACTGAGGCTCACCTTCATTCCCCTCCTTTCCAGGGCATACCTTCACCTCTCTAGATTTTCCTGCACTTGTTCTCTGCTCTCACTACAGATCACAATGTCATCTGCAAACATCAAAGTCCATGGGGAATCTTGTCTCACCTCGTCTGTCAGCCTGTCCATCACCATAGCAAACAAGAAGGGGCTCAGAGCTGACCCTTGATGCAGTCCTACCTCCACCTTGAACTCTTCTGTTACACTGACAGCACACGTCACCACTGTCTTACATCTCTTATACATGTTCTGCACCATTCTAACATACTTCTCTGCCACTCCAGACTTCTTCATGCAATACCACAATTGCTCTCACGGCACCCTGTCATATGCTTTCTCCAGATCCACAAAGGCACAATGCAGCTTCTTCTGACCTTCTCTGTACTTCTCTATTAACATGCTGAAAGCAAACACTGCATCTGTGGTGCTCTTTCTTGGCATGAAACCAAAGTGTTGTTCACAAATGCTGACCTCTGCCCTTGGTCTAGCTTCCACTATTTTTCCCATAACTTCATCGTATGACTCATCAACTTTATCCCTCTGTAGTTTCCACAACTCTGTACGTCTCCCTTGCTCTTAAAAATGGGCACCATCACACTTCTCCTCCATTCCTCCGGCATCCTCTCACTCTCTGTGTGAGTTTTATATATATATATATATATATATATATATATATATATATATATATATATATATATAAAACTCACACACACATTTATAAAGTTTAAGTGCCCATGATTGTGGGTGTTGTGGCATTTATTTCAGTTTTAATAGTAATATAATGAAATGGAAATTTTAATTTGTGGGAACAGCAATATTTGGGACAGTGAAAGATTTGGCAGCAAATGTCAAAGGATAGCCAGGATAATGTAAGGGCCTATTTCAGCAATGCATGAGACCAAACAGATAATATAGCTTGCTGAAAGGACCCTCGACTGAGGATCATGGCAGTAACCATCCCTGGTTGTGGCACTTGTTTTTGAAGTTGTTCGGAGCAATTGTGGACGTACTAATCTTTGGAGCACCAGTAAGCGATTTTGCATAAAAATTCCAGAATAGCCATACAATGTGGGTTTATGATGGTGGGATATGGAGACAAATGAATAATGCGTATGGTTGAACAAATCCACAAACTGTTGTAATTTGCTAGCAATAGTATTGGATTTTTTGCAGTAGTTGATATTTTAATGATTGCAACACTAGCAGTTGGGGAAAGAATAGTTGTTTTTGCAGGGAAAGCCCAAGAATACTACATAGAATGAGTTTACGATGGTAGGGGATGGGACCATATGGATAAAACATTTTATTGAAAAATAGACAGACTGTTGTGAGTTGCTAGCTGTAGTAATGGATTTTGTGTTACTTGAAGGCGTTTTAGTGGTTTTAGCGTACTGGTTGGGACAGCAGTGGTTTCTTTTGGAGGAAAAGCCCAAGGACACCCATACAGGATAGCCCTATGATTACCTGACATGGGGCCATGTGGACAAAACATCTGATTGAAAGAATGCACAGAGTGTTGTAGTTTGCTAGCAACAACAGTGGAGTTTGTGTAACTTGAAGTTGTTGGAGCAGCAATGGGGCCTTTTGCAGGAAAAATTAGAGTAATGGGGCAATAACACTCATACAGGATGGATCTATGATGGTATGGCATGGGGCATTATGGATAATACCTTCGTTTGAAATAACGTTCAAACTGTTGTAAATTGCCTGCTCTAGTAATATATTCTTTGGAACTTTGGAATTCTTTGGAAGAAGTTTTACTGGTTACACCAGTTGGGCCAATAGTGAGTGCTGTTGGAGGAAAAGCCCAAGGATAGCCGTATAGGATAGGCCTATGATGGTATGGTATGGTATAGGGATAATAATGTTGTGAATTATATTCCGACTCTTCGGGTTATGAGCAGTATTAATTGGTGCTGTGGATACTTTTGCGGAAAACACCTGAGGGTAGTCATAGAGCATGGGTTTACTATGGCATGTTATGAGGCCATATGTGCAAAACATCTGATAGAAATAATATAGACTATTGTAGATTGCTACTGAAAGTACAGGATTTTGCCATTGTTGGAACAGTTTAGTTCAGTTCATTTTCTATAACCGCTTAATCCTTATTTGGTTCACGCGGAGGCTGGCACCCATCACAGCTGACTCTGGGCAAGGGCAGAGGACACCCTGGACAGCTCGCCAGGCCATCACAGGGTGGAAACACGCTGACGGCTTTGTAACCTACTCTTGTCAAATGTCAACAATGGTTCTTTTACATGCCTCACACCATAGACAGTGAGAAACATGGCCGGCCGTTGATAACCCAGTTAGCTGCACTGGGGGGACAGTGACAACATTGTAGAGAGTACGATTCGAACCCCCAACCTTAGGATCAGCGATCCAGTGCCCTATACCACTAGGCCACCACTGCTTCCCTTCTTGGAACAAGTGTAGTTGAAACAAGAATGGGCACCTTTACAGGAAAAGCCCAAGGATAGCCATAAAGCATGGACTCACGATGGTAAGGCGTGGGACCATATGGATAAAAGATTTGATTAAATTAATATTCAGACTGTTGTGGGTTGTGAGCAGTGGATTTTGTGGAACTTGCTTCAGTTTTAGTGTTTGGAACACTGATCGTTAGAGCAGCAGTGGGTGCTTTTACAGGAAAAACCTGAGGATAACTATATAGCCCCGGTTTTATTATGGTACCTATTTGCCTAAAATGATATGCAGACTATTGCTGGTGACTGACTACTTTTGTTGATGTTGGAGTCGTTTGGGAAATTGTTGCAGTTTTAGTGGTTGGAGCATTGGTAGGTGGAGTATCAGTGGGTGCTTTTGCAGGAAAAGCCCAAGGATAGCCATAAGACTTAGGTTTACCATACCAGATGAGGCTGAATGGATAATAAATTGGAGTGAAAGGATACATCATAACTACAGTTTTACTGCTAGAGCCAGTAGCTGGGGGATTTGTGGTTAGGCTTGAAATAATTAGTGGAGCATTATTAGTTTCTCCAGTTTTCCCAAGCATATACTGAGCACATATTCCTTAAGGGATGAGACATAGACTGGCCTGGATTACTGGCAAGGCCTCTTGCAGCAGGATCAACATTTGTGTTTTTAGTGGGAGGGGTTATACTAAGCACATTATTGTTGCTAGAAACAATTCTAACATGACCATTAATATGATACCCCCATTTCACAGGGTAGACTTACGGAAACAATAATGTTGTCATCCACAAATGTTCCGCAATTATTCCGTGATTTCGTTATCTTCCGTGTCATGCCTTGTGATTCCGTCGTTATTCCTCAAGTCTTCCTCCACTTCTGAATGCTTCCGGCAGGCCAAAATATTCCGTGAACGTGCTTTTGAACATGTTCAAAAGTACGTTCACGGAAAAAAATTCCGTGAGTGTTTCGTGGGGTCACCTTGGCGTACTTTGCCGTACCTGTTCTGCACATGCTGCGAATGTTCCGAGAGTGTAAGAATTTCCACTTTTCCGTAGGATTTTCACCCATTTTCCGTGTAAAAATGCCGAAGCTCTTCTGTAGACTGCGTTCCATGCCTTTCCACTACACGATCCTTGCATGCCGTAGTCCAGTGAAATGGGGGCATAGGAATTTCCACTTTTCCGTAGGATTTTCACCCATTTTCCATGTAAAAATGCCGAAACTCTTACGTAGACTGCGTTCCGTGCCTTTCCGCTACAATCCATGCATGCCCTAGTCCAGTGAAATGGGGGTATTAAAGATCCTGGGAATCAGGGCAGGAAAAGATTAATTCTTCATTGCTGTACTATACAGACAGAAACCTTTCAGTATCCTGGGGAAAGACATATTTATAGAGAATGCAGTGAAAAAAATATAGCCCACGTTGAAGCTACCAAAGATAAATACCTTAACTTGCCAGCAAATGCTTTTGTATGGTACAGTGAGCACAACACGATTGTGCCAGATTTAGCAGTGATGCCGCATTTTCGGCCTGCTTTTATAAAGTCGTACCATTTGCCACGTTTCGCAAATTGTTTTCCCCCATTCATTTAATCAGCCAAATGTCAAGCTAACTGGAGCTACATTTTGAAGCAGGAAAATAATGATGAGGTTACCAAGGTCCAGAATTAAACAAACAACAACAATTCTTTATTGTCAAAGTACTTTTACATACATTGAAATTTGGTTTGTGCTCTGGGCACCTGTCGCCACTGTGCAGCGCCAGTTATTGCGTTGTTCTATCCTTTTGATGCTGAGCGCCAAGCAGGAAGCAACAACTACCAAATTTTAACGTCTTATGGTATGACGCGGCCAGATTCGAACTCCGACCTTCCGGAGGATAAAGCGGACGCTCTACCAACTGAGCTAAATCCCCTAAATTAACACTAGACATAAATGAAGCTCACCCTTGCGTTCAAGGAAGTCTGGAGGCACGTAGCTCATCTTGGTCACCATACCAGATGCAGGGTAAGAGATGATAGGGAGAGCATCCTGAGCCAAAGAACAAGTCATCTTAATTGTCATTCCTCATAGAAACAGTGGCAGAACATAACCCTCTCCCTGTAAAGAAGTTTAAAAATAGTTATTACAGATTTATACCCAACAACAGTTACAATGTTATGTGCAATTTGGTTATTTTCCTGTTCAAAGCCACTGCTTCGCCATGCTTAGGTGTGTAAACCTTTTAACCATTGCATCTCAACCTGCTTAAAATGCAAACTGGATTATCAGTCCGGGACATAAGAAACACTGATAATCCAGTTTGCATTTTAAGTAGTTTGACTGCAAGACAAAACAAGAATAAATAGAAAGAGCTTAAAAATAAACGAATGAAAACAGATTCATCAGAGCAGAGATATCAGATTTTTATGGTATAATTTTTCAGGAATTTTGGAAATTGGTGCAATCCTAATGGTTACAGAAGTGGGGTTGGGGCCAAAAGATTGTTGGTCTGATTCCCAAACTGAAAGGGAGAAAGGTGTAGTGATGGTGCTGATGTGGGGGGGGCAGCGGCAACACCTCATGCTTGATGTGCCCTTGAGCAAGAGACGGAACCCCACCTGCTCTCCAGACGCTGCAGTGTTGCTATCTTCCGCCACAGGTGTCCACATGCTCACTTTGAATTGTATTTATGCAGAGCTAAATTTTTCTTGCAGGATTTATATAGTCCAAAAATTCACTTAAATCACAAATTGCAGATTCTGAAAAGAGGCTTGCGGAAGCACGGATTTTCAAAAAATTCTGAATTAAAAAAAAAAGAAGTGCCACACATAGTAGGGTCAAATTTTCAGACAAACACATCCAAAAAAAAAAAAAAATTAGTTATGGTTGAGTTCATATGGGGCAGTGGTGACCTAGTGGTATAGGGCACTGGATCGCTGATCCTAAGGTTGGGGGTTTGAGTCTGACTCGCCACAAGATTGTCACTGTCCCCACCCCCCAGTGCAGCTAACTGGGCTATCAAAGGCCGGCCATGTCTCTCACTGTCTATCGTGAGAGTTCATGTAAAAGAACCATTGCTGACTTTCGAGAAGAGTAGCTGCAAAGCCGTCAGCATGTTTCTGCCCTGCGATGGCCTGGCGAGCTGTCCAGGGTGTACTCTGCCCTCGCCCCGGAGTCGGCTGGGATGGGCGCAAGCCTCCTCGCAACCCTAATCAAGATTCAGTGGTTGCAGAAAATGAACTGAACTGAACTGAGTTCATATGAAAATAGACTTGTAACTTCCAAGTAAAGCAGAAAATAAAAATAATATGGAAGGTATTGAGGAAATGGGAGCTGTTGGAAAAGTATAATAAATAAAATCCACAAGAATGTTAAGCCAGATAAGGTACAAGAAAGTTAAAAAGCAGTGAAAAATATTTACTAGTTTACTAACAGGCACTGCAGATTAAAATTCGGTGTTAAAAAAGGCAGGTATTTGAGTTAGTAAAATGTATGTCATTGCAAACAAGACAGTTTAAGAGTGTGTGAGAAGATTTTAAACTATTTTGAAAGTGTTACATATCAAGCAGGTAACTTCAGTTCATTTTCTGTGACCGCTTCATCCTAATTAGGGTTGCGGGGAGGCTGGTGCCCATCCCAGCCAACTCAGGGCGAGGGCAGAGTACACCCTGGACAGCTCGCCAGGCCATCGCAGGGCGGAAACACGCCGACGACTTTGCAGCTACTCTTGTCGAAAGTCAGCAATGGTTCTTTTACATGCCTCACACCATAGACAGTAAGAGACATGGCCGGCCTTTGATAACCCAATTAGCTGCACTGGGGGGACAGTGACAACCATGTGGAGAGTGGGACCCGAACCCGCAACCTTTGGATCAGCGATCCGGCACCTTATACCACTAGACCACCACTGCCCAAGCAGGTAACTTGAACTAAAATAACCAAGACAGCAATTTAATGAGTAATTTGCATCTGGATCCACACTTCAGTCCAGAAGGTGGCAGTGGTACACTGTTTCGATTCAAAAACGTTTTAAAGCTGGGATGCATTCATCTGCTTCCTGTCCCTTTAACCAGACTTAACATAATTTCATAATTATTATCTCGTGACCAAGTGCTATCTAAAACTGTTCACATTTATTGAAATGGTGCATGAACCTGCTTTCATTTCACTTTTATTTTAAGATAGCATATTTGTTAGGGCGGGCAGTGGTGGCCTCGTGGTATAGGGCACTGGATCGCTGATCCTAAGGTTGGGGGTTCGAGTCCGACTCTCCACAAGGTTGTCACTGTCCCCCCCAGTGCAGCTAACTGGGCTATCAAAGGCCGGCCACGTCTCTCACTGTCTATGGTGTGAGTTTCATGTAAAAGAACCATTGCTTACTTTCGACAAGAGTAGCTGCATAGCCATCAGCGTGTTTCTGCCCTGCAATGGCCTGGCGAGCTGTCCAGGGTGTACTCTGCCCTCACCCGGAGTCGGCTGGGATGGGCGCCAACCTCCCCGCGACCCTAATTAGGCTTAAGCAGTTACAGAAAATTAACAGAACAGATGATATTTGTTAAGCTATAGACTTCTTATACTAATGTGATGTTGGATGCTTATTCATTCTAAAATTCAATAAGGGCACATCCAACTGTATTAGATGATCTCCACACATCCCTCGGATAAAAGAGTTTTTGAGGATGGAAGGGATTATTATTATTATTATTATTATTATTATTTTGTTAATGATAAGTGACTTGCATTTATGGTTGTGGTGTGCCAGCAGGAATGGTGGTGAGTCTCTCTCTCGCTCTCTCTCTCTCTCTGCTGATGGATACCTTGCTCTGTGAAAATTACACCATACAGTTTTTTTGGTCGTGAGTTTTAGATCTGGCCACCCTATTCTAATTCTTTGACAATTAGAGATTTTTAGTGTCACTATTTTAATGTTTATTCATTCATTTTCTGAACCACTTAATCCTAATTAGGGTTACAGCGAGGCTGGTGCCCATCTCAGCCAACTCTGGGCAAGGAAAGAGTACACCTTGGACAGCTCACCAGGTGATCGCAGGGCAGAAACACGCTGACAGTTATGCAACCTACACTTTACAAAAGTCAGCAATGGCGCTATTCTATGCTGCGCACCACAGATAGTGATCGACACGGCCGGCCGGCCTTTGATAACCCAGTTATCTGCACTGGGGGGGACAGCAGTGAGAACCATTGACAGTGGGGCTTGAACCCCCAACCTTAGGATCAGTAATCCAGCACCTTACCACCAGGCCACCACTGCCTGTATTTTAATATACTGTATGCTTCACAAATCGAGATAGTTAAACATATCTCTAAGGAAATATCATTTTTGTGTGAGAATCCAGAGTTAAGTTCATTACAGCAAAATCTCATATAAGAAGCTTTTTCGACTGCAGGCAGTCCAGGACTCACTGAAGCCAAAGAAATGAGTAAGTAAATTTTTAAAGCATGAAACAATTCTGGAAAATTTAACCAGCAGATCATAAAACCTCTGAGACGTGAAGTCCTGGAAAGCTCGTACAGTCAGTGATTCGGTCAAGCCAAACTCCCAAGATCCGCCAAAATGCCAAAAAACCCCAACTATTAATCTCCAAGGAAAATCGTTTAGCCTTAATTTTTTTTTTTTTTGGTTGTTTTTGTTGTTTTTCTTTTTTTGAACCACAGTCCTCACTAGGAGGGGTAGTGGTGGTCTAGTGGATAGGGCGCAGGATCGCTGATCCTAAGGTTGGGGGTTCGAGTCCCCACAAGGTTGTCACTGTCCCCCTCCCAGTGCAGCTAACTGGGTTATCAAAGGCGGGCCATGTCTCTCACTGTCTACGGTGAGAGGTTCATGTAAAAGAACCATTGCTGACTTTCATAAAGAGTAGCTGCAAAGCCGTCAGCGTGTTTCTGTCCCTTGCTAAAGGGTTGTGACAGGAAGGGCATCTGACGTAAAAACCTATGCCAAATCTAATGTGCGAATCAGATGATTCGCTGTGGCGACTCCCGAGAAAGGAAAAAAGCCAAAAGGAAGAAAGAAAGAAAAAAGTGCTCACTAGGAGATGTGCCTGAACATAACCCCTATAATATCTCTTAATCTGTAGTGTGATGCTCAATGATATCCCACAACTATATTTCAACAGACACACAAATTTCATCTTCATTTTGTTTCATCTCATGCAGAAAAAATTCTTACAGTAGTCCTATCTTTCCCCAGTGTTAAACTAATGGGACCTCCTTAAACACCTACGTGTATCATGTGATACACGTATGACAGTGCATGTATCAAATGAGTATCACATGATTTGTCATGCAAATCACTTTTGCACAAGTAAAGTCTGACTACATAATTTCCATCATTTAAATAGAAAAATTAACCATAACATTCTTTATCTAGTGTTTTTTCTTGAATTTTTATATAGTATATACAATACTGTACAGTACTCGAACACCTTTACTGAGTGTGGTTCACTTTTGTTTCTGTGTGGTATCTTCTAAAGTCAGAGTATGCAGATCTTACCTGACCTGCTCCTGTAATGCCTAAAATATGTAAAAATATACTAGAAAAAAATCACTTTGCTTTTCTTTATATTTTCATAGTGTATAAACTTAAAGCCTTAAACTGAGCATTAAACTGATGCTATTACACAGATCTTATTCACCTGCGTATGTGTAGGCTCGGCACTCATCTATACGTCATAATTAAAAGATAAAAAAATAAACCGTACAAATCTCATTTTATTCATTCACTCATTTTCTGAACTGATTAATACTAAGTAGGGTCACGGGGAGGCTGAGGCCTATCTCAGCCAACTCTGAGCAAGGGCAGGGTACACCCTGAACAGCTCACCAGGCCATCGCAGAGCTGACACTCACACAACCATTCATACACACACTCACACCAACAGTTGATTTGGACCAGCCATTTAACCTACCGGGCATGTTTTTGGACTGTGGGAGGAAACCGGAGTACCCGAAGGAAACCCACGCAAGCACAGGGAGAACATATGTTCACGGGGATAAGCATATGCAAACTCCATACAGAAACACCCATATTGGGAATCGAACCCAGGACTTTCCTTGCTGTGAGGTGGACGTGCTAACCATTATGCCACCTTGCTGCCAAATCTCACTTTCGTGTTTTTATTTTTGGTTTGTGTTTCCATGTAGTATATACTGTAGTAAAAATAATCACTCATTCATTCATTTTCTGTAACTGTTTAATCCTAATTAGGGTCGCGGGGAGGCTGGCACCCCTCCCAGCTGACTCCGGGCGAGGGCGGAGTACAGCGTGGATAGCTCGCCAGGCCATCACAGGGTAGAAACACGTTGACTTGGTATTGGCATCCATCTCACCTCCTGTTCCTCAATGTTAATTATTGTTCTGTGGATGTGATTTCTTTGAGCAGATATCTTAATGAACGACATGAGCAGGCTAAGCAGGACATGAAAAGGCTGGAGGAAACTGTGGTGAGTGTTTTTCATCCAAAAATCTATAAAATTAAGTAATACCACAGTAGTTATCTCGACTCTCATCCCTTCTCTCAAACCCCACTACCAAGGCTTGTGAACTCCAGAGCTTGCACAACCTGAGAAAGCTTTTTGTTCAAGATCTCACAACTAGAGTTAAACGAGTAAGTACAACAAAGTACAAAATTAGTGATCATGACTGTACCACGAAATCTCTGTACAAAATCAAAACATATCTCTGTCTGTTGTTTGTTTCTTTCAGAGCTCCGAGTTTGAACTTGATGAATGTGGAGGGTTTTCCACCCAGAAGCAGAAGATTTCCTTTCTTGAGAATAACTTGGAGCAGCTTACAAAAGTGCACAAACAGGTCAGGGTGACGGAAGAAGTTGATGGTATTGATGGTATTAAACACACTCTGGGGAATCCGTGCTCAAATCTTTCTTTTTTCACTTATAATTGAAATGATTTTTTTTTTCTCTCTCTCTTGTACTCTCTATCTCACAGCTGGTGCGTGATAATGCGGATCTGCGCTGTGAACTTCCTAAACTGGAAAAGCGTCTTCGCTCTACGGCTGAGCGAGTTCGTGCACTAGAGGGAGCACTGAAAGAAGCCAAAGAGGGAGGCATGAGAGACCGGCGCCGCTACCAGCAAGAAGTTGAGCGCATTAGAGAAGCTATGAGAACCAAGAACTTCTTCCATCGCCCTAATGCTGCTTTGATTGGTCAGTAGATTTTACCAAGCACAAACTGACCTGTTCAATCTCCGTAGTTATGCTGATACTTCATTCCAAAGCAGAAGCCTTTAATAATGCCAATATCGTCCCATGAGCAGCGCAACACTGTAAGTCACATTGGTATTGCTTTGTACGTATTGTTTAAGAAAAAAAGCCTTCAAAAGTTTGAAATTGATTGAAAAATAACCTGATAATAAATTTTCTTTTTGTTTTTCAGAATGTTTATGGAAAAATTAATGTGCATGAAATAACAGCACTCACTATTTGACTTTTATTTCACTATGTCACGTACGACCTTGCGTTGCTCATGGGACGATGTGTAGCTTCTAATGATGAAAACCTCTTCTTCTTATTATTATTAGTAATAGTAGTGGTAGTAGTAGTAGTGGTAGTGGTAGTAGTAGTGGTAGTGATAGTGGTAGTGGCAGTGGTAGTGGTAGTAGTAGTGGTAGTGCTAGCAGTAGTAGTGGTAGTAGTAGTGGCAGTGGTAGTAGTGGTAGTAGTGGTAGTGGTAGTAGTAATAGTGGTAGTGGTAGTGGTAGTGGTAATAGTAGTAGTAGTGGTGGTAGTGGTAGTAGTAGTGGTAGTAGTGGTAATGGTCGTGGTAGTAGTAGTAGTAGTAGTACTAGTGGTAGTAGTGGCAGTGGTGATAGTAGTAGTGATAGTAGTAGTGGTAGTAGTGGTAGTAGTGGTTGTGGTAGTAGTGGTAGTAGTAGTGGTAGTGGTAGTAATAGAGGTAGTAGTGGCAGTGGTGGTTGTGGTAGTAGTTGTAGTGTTAGTTGTAGTGGTAGTAGTAGTACTGGTTGTGGTAGTAGTGGTAGTAGTAGTGGTAGTGTTAGTGTTGGTTGTAGTGGTAGTAGTAGTAGTGGTTGTGGTAGTAGTGGTAGTAGTGGTGGTAGTGGTGGTATTAATAGTGTTAGTGTTAGTGGTAGTAGTAGTAGTGGTAGTAGTGGTGAGTGGCAGTGGTAGTAGTGGTAGTAGTAGTGGTAGTAATAGTGGTAGTAGTAGTGGTAGTAGTGACAGTGGTGGTCATGGTAGTGGTAGTAGTGGTGGTAGTAGTAGTGGCAGTGGTAGTAGTGGTGGTAGTGGTTGTAGTAGTGGTAGTAGTGGCAGTGGCGGTCGGAGTAGTGGTAGTGGTAGTTGTAGTAGTTGTAGTGTTAATTGTAGTGGTAGTAGTAGTAGTGGTGGTAGTGGTAGTAGTAGTGGTAGTAGTGGTAATGGTCGTGGTAGTAGTAGTAGTAGTAGTACTAGTGGTAGTAGTGGCAGTGGTGATAGTAGTAGTGATAGTAGTAGTGGTAGTAGTGGTAGTAGTGGTTGTGGTAGTAGTGGTAGTAGTAGTGGTAGTGGTAGTAATAGAGGTAGTAGTGGCAGTGGTGGTTGTGGTAGTAGTTGTAGTGTTAGTTGTAGTGGTAGTAGTAGTACTGGTTGTGGTAGTAGTGGTAGTAGTAGTGGTAGTGTTAGTGTTAGTTGTAGTGGTAGTAGTAGTAGTGGTTGTGGTAGTAGTGGTAGTAGTAGTGGTAGTGGTAGTATTAATAGTGTTAGTGTTAGTGGTAGTAGTAGTAGTGGTAGTAGTGGTAGTGGCAGTGGTAGTAGTGGTAGTAGTAGTGGTAGTAATAGTGGTAGTAGTAGTGGTAGTAGTGACAGTGGTGGTCATGGTAGTGGTAGTAGTGGTGGTAGTAGTAGTGGCAGTGGTAGTAGTGGTGGTAGTGGTTGTAGTAGTGGTAGTAGTGGCAGTGGCGGTCGTAGTAGTGGTAGTGGTAGTTGTAGTAGTTGTAGTGTTAATTGTAGTGGTAGTAGTAGTAGTGGTGGTAGTGGTAGTAGTAGTAGTGGTAGTCGTGGCAGTGGTGGTAGTAGTAGTGGTAGTGGTAGTAGTAGTGGTAGTCTTGACAGTGGTGGTGGTAGTAGTGGTGGTAGTGATAGTAGTAGTGGTAGTAGTGGCAGTGGTACGAGTAGTAGTGGGTGTAGTAGTAGTGGTAGTGGTAGTAGTGGTAGTGGCAGTGGTAGTAGTGGTAGTAGTAGTGGTAGTAGTAGTGGTAGTAGTGACAGTGGTGGTCATGGTAGTGGTAGTGGTAGTGGTAGTAGTAGTAATGGCAGTGGTGGTCGTAGTAGTGGTAGTTGTAGTAGTAGTAGTAGTAGTGTTAGTTGTAGTAGTAGTAGTAGTAGTAGTGGTAGTAGTGGTAGTGGTAGTAGTAGTGGTAGTCGTGACAGTGGTGGTAGTGATAGTAGTAGTGGTAGTAGTGGCAGTGGTACGAGTAGTAGTGGTTGTAGTAGTAGTGGTAGTGGTGGTAGTAGTAGTGGTAGTAGTGGTAGTAGTAGTGGTAGCGGTGGTAGTAGTAGTGGTAGTGTTAGTGTTAGTGGTAGTGGTAGTAGTAGTAGTAGTAGTAGTGGTGGTAGTGATAGTAGTAGTGGTAATAGTGGCAGTGGTGGTAGTAGTAGTGGTTGTGGTAGTAGTGGTAATAGTGGCAGTGGTGGTAGTAGTAGTAGTGGTTGTGGTAGTAGTGGTAGTAGTAGTGGTAGTGGTAGTAGTAGTGGTAGTAGTGGCAGTGGCGGTCGTAGTAGTGGTAGTGGTAGTGTTAATGGTAGTGGTAGTAGTAGTAGTAGTAGTGGTAGTAGTGGTGGTAGTGATAGTAGTAGTGGTAGGAGTGGCAGTTGTAGTAGTAGTAGTGGTTGTGATAGTGGTAGTGGTAGTATTAATAGTGGTCGTGGTGGTAGTAGTAGTAGTGGTAGTAGTGCTAGTGGCAGTGGTAGTAGTAGTAGTAGTAGTGGTATTGGCTATTCCAAATTGCCCCTCGGTGTGAATGCAAATGGCTCTGAGTGTGTTGCTGTGTGATGGTCTGGCGAGCTGTTCAGGGTACATTTTGACTTCATCCAGAATCAGCTGAGATGGGCACCAGCTTCCCCGCCAGACTAATAGGATTAAACGGTTTGGAAAATGAATGATTTAGTGAGTGAACTTTTAGCTGTGTTTCAGACAGCTAGTGGTTGGTCAGACAAGGCAAGATTTTTTTTTTCAACAGGAAAAATATGAACCTCACGTTTTACACATGGGCATTGTTATGCTAAAACAGATTTGGGTCCCTTAGTTCAAATAAAGGGTAATTTTTAAAACTGTACCATTTAAAGACACTGAAGATTTTTTTTTTCTTCAATGTTCTGGCAACATTTTAAAGAAGCACCACATATACAGTAGTATTGGACACCTTAAAGAGCATCTTAAATATTGATTGCTGATGTTTGAAAAGAAGCAAAACTTGGAAAAACATACCTGTTGCATTTCAAACTACAACTTCATGGGGAATTCTTGCATGCTCAGTTTCACACACGTGCCACGTGCAGTCAGTACACCATTCCAGGTGCAACACATATGGACTATGTCTGCTGAAGTAGACTTGTGTTCTTGCACTTGTATTCACATACCTTCAGCTTTTTTGATATTGTTAAAATGTTTAATATTTTCTTTTTGCAGCTAAACCTGTTCGTCCAGGCCACTATCCTGCATATTCTCAGTTCAATTACATGGCTGCACACAGCAGTGATCCAAGAATTGCATTTAGCAATGCATTGTTTCAGAGAGCCCTTCAACCACATATAAAGACCAAAGCCAACAATATGGACATTGGGTGACGTATAATACTTTAATTCTTTAGCTTATGTATTGTATATTCTTGTGTGTGTGTGTGTGTGTGTGTGTGTGTGTGTGTGTGTGTGTGTGTGTGTGTATATATGTATAAGATAAGATAAGATACAGCTTTATTAATCTCACAATGGAGAAATTCACTGTTACAGGCTCTTGAGGTACCATCAGTAGGGGGTGCAAAAATAGATACAAATACAAACATACACACGTACATATATATTATATAAGTAAATAAATAAGTAGATACATAAATAGTATAAATTAATAAACAATAAAAGAAAAGAATGGAGCAACTTTATAGACTGGCCTATATTAAAGTGTAATGTATCTGAGGGCAGAGATGGGTTGATATGGTTCACAGTCAGTGGGGTAGATGTGGTTGATTAAAGTGCACGGGGTTTTTATTGCACATAACCAGTATTTTCACAGACAGTTACAAAGTGGCGTTGTACAGTCTGATAGCGGTGGGAATGAACGACCTGCGGTAGCGCTCCTTCCTGCACTGAGGATGCCTCAGTCGTCCACTGAAGGAGCTACTCAGCTCCTCTACAGTCTGGTGCAGTGGGTGAGAGCTGTTGACCAGGATGGATGTGAGCTTTGCAACTATCCTCCTCTCACTCACCTCCTCCACAGAGTCCAGTGGGCAGCCGAGGACAGAGCTGGCCCTCCTGACCAGCTTGTTCAGTCTCTTTCTGTCCCGCTCTGTGCTGCCTGGGGCCCAGCAGATGGCAGCGTAGAGGATTGCAGAGGCTACCACAGAGTCATAAAAAGTCCTGAGCAGAGGTCTGCATACGCCGAAGGACCTGAGTCTCCTCAGAAGATGGAGGCGACTCTGGCCCTTCTTGTACAGGGCGTTGGTGTTGTGGGACCAGTCCAGTTTATTGTTAAGGTGAACACCCAGGTACTTGAAACTGTCCACTGTCTCAATGTCCTGTCCCTGGATGTTCACTAGTAAGTGTGTGTGTGTGTGTGTGTTTGAGTGTTTCTCCTGAAGTCGATCACCATCTCCTTCGTCTTCCTGGTGTTCAAGCACAGGTGGTTGCGCTCACACCAGTCCACGAAGTCAATGATGACCGACCGGTACTCCAGCTCGTTCCCCTCAGACACCACGGCCCACGATGGCGGAGTCGTCCGAGAACTTCTGGAGGTGGCAGCTGTTTGTGTTATATATGAAGTCTGAGGTATAGATATTGAAAAGGAAGGGTGAGAGGACGGTGCCCTGCGGTGCCCCGTGCTGCAAACTACCACCTTTGACTTACAGCCAGCAGCCGCACGCGTACTGTGGACGGTTGGTAAGGTAGTCAATAATCCAGGCAGCAAGATGCCCGTCCACTCCCACGTCCTCCAGCTTCCCTCGCAGACGCCGCTGGCCTGATGGTGTTGAAGGCGCTGGAGAAGTCAAAGAACATGACCCTCACAGCGCTGCCGGCGATCTCCAGGTGGGTTAGTGCCCGCTGCAGAAGGTAGATGACGGCGTCTTCTACTCCGATGTTGGGCCTGTAGGCAAACTGCAGCGGGTCTAGGGTGGGGCTCACCATAGAGCGGAGGTGTTCAAGGAGGAGCCTTTCCATGGTCTTAATGAGGTGGGAGGTCAGGGCGACAGGTCTGTAGTGGGCTGGTTCCTTCGCTTGTGCTGTTTTGGGAACCGGAACCACACAGGAGGTCTTCCATAGGACGGGAACCTTCTCCAGGCTGAGGCTCAGGTTGTACAGGTAGCATAGTACCACACAGAGCTGGTCTGCGCAGGTCCTCAGCAACCTGGGACTGATGCCATCAGGTCCTTCAGATTTCCTCTGATTTAGTCGCCTCAGCTGTCTCCTCACCTGGTCTGATGTGAGGGAGAGGGGGGGCTGGTGTGGGCTGCAGAGGGAGGGGATGTGTCTGTCGGGCTGTAGCAGTCAAGTGAAGTTGGCCTGGGGAGGGGAGGTGTCAGCTGGTCTGGAGACGTGTGAAGAGGGGAGGGAACGGGGAGGGGTGCAGAGGGGAGGGGGAGAATCAAACCTGTTGAAGTAACAGTTTAGTTCATCCGCCCAGCGCTGGTCACCATCAGCTGTCCCTCTGACACTCTGCCCAAATCCAGACATGGTCTTTAGTCCTCTCCAGACGTCCCGCACGTTGTTCTGAGCCAGCTTCTCCTCCATCTTCTTCCCATAGTCCTTCTTTGCCCTCCTGATTCTCCACTGGAGCTCACGCTGGACCTTCTTCTGCTCCTCTCTGTCCCCCGAGATGAAAGCCCTCTTTTTCTTGTTCAGGAGGACTTTGAGCTCAGGGGTGACCCATGGGTGGTTGTTGGAGAAGCACCGTACCCTCCGTGTTGGCACGGTGCTGTCCACGCAGAAGTTCATGTAATCGGTGATACAGTGTGTGAGGCCGTCGATGTCATCAACAAAGGAGTCACAGAGCATGCTCCAGTCTGTGGTCTGGAAACAGTCCCTAAGCCTCTCATTGGTCTCCTCAGTCCACACTTTCACAGACCTCTTCTGTGCAGGTTCCTTTCGCACCCTGGGTGTGTATTGGGGGAGCAGGTAGACCAGGTTGTGGTCTGATCGTCCCAGTGGGGGGAGGGGGGAGGGTTAGGGTTAGGGTTAGGGTTAGGGTTAGGGTTTGTCTCAAGCACAAGCAAGTGAACTACTTTATTTGGAGCACCTCACATATTGTAAGCGTTGATTGACTGTTTTAAGCTTCATGTAAAGTGACTCGGCTCAGCTTCATGTAAAGTGACCATCCATCGGCCATCGGAACCATTTACAAGCAGAAAGATCGCATCATAGAGAATGTTAAAAGTTATATTTGATACTGTATTTGATATTTGATGAGTGAATTTGATTTAAATTTATCTATTTGAAATTATTTTGCTTGAATTTAATTTATTTGCAATATTATTTGATATATTTGATATTATTTTACAATGTTATGTTTATAATAATTGATTTAGGGGTGTTTTATGAGATATATATATGTGTGTGTGTGTGTGTGTGTGTGTGTGGGTGTGTGTGTGTGTGTGTGTGTGTGTGTGTGTGTGTGTGTGTGTGTGTCTGTGTATGGATATATTGTTTTGATTGTCACTTTATGTGCATTTGAATTTTGTACAGTGGTCCTGTGGACAGACACAGCTTGGCAAATGAATCAGTAAACTGCGCTCACAAGCTCAATGCTTTCAATGGTAAACTACTCTACTGTATGCTTTAACTGTACATCCTGGAACTCTATTAGCCATTTTCCTTTCTAATAAATCCACGGGTCGGGTGATAAGGTGAAAAGAAAAAGGTTGACTTGAAATTGTTGATAAAAATTTGACAAGCATTTGTCATGGTGATGACAACATATTAAAGTTCTTCTGAGTTGCTTTGGTGCATTTTTTTTGGAATACCATTAACATTTTAATATTGTAGGGCAGTGGTGGCCTTGTGGTAAAGGTACTGGATCACTGAACGTTGGGGGTTCCGGTTCCACTCTCCATGGGGTGTCACTGTCCCCGTCCCCCAGTGTAGCTAACTGGGTTATCAATGGCTGGCCATGTCTCTCGTTGTCTATGGTGTGAGGTTCATGTAAAACAGGAGTCGGGAACCTCTTCCATTCACAGAACTATTTGGGCCCATTTTCCACAGTAAAGAAAACACTTAGAGTAACAAATCCTTTTTTGACATTTAAAATAAAATAACACTGCATATAATGTTTTTCCCTTTTCCCTTTATGTTAATATGAAAAACCGTGTATTGCATTGAGTTGAATGACGGCAGAGACAATTAAATTACAATTCTGCATGCAACAAAAACATTTACATTCAAATGAAGACGTTGAATAAAAATTTAATTTCAATGAAAATTCCCAATGTCTATTTGAGCCCTGAGGCAGTGGTGGGCTGGAGGTGATCCTAAGGTTGGGGGTTCAAGCCCCACTCTCCACGGGTTGTTGCTGTCCCCCCAGTGCAGCTCATTGGGTTATCAAAGGCTGACCATGTCTCTCACTGTCTATGGTGTAAGGTTCATGTAAAAGAACCATTGCTAACTTCCGACAAGAGAAGCTACATAGCCGTCAGTGTCTTCCTGCCCTGCCATGGCCTGGTGAGCTGTCCAGGGTGTACTCTGCCTTCGCCCGGAGTCAGCTGAGATGGGCGGCAGCCTCTCCGCAACTCTAATTAGGATTCAGCGGTTAGAAAGATACAAAATACATAGTCACATTGTCAATCTCGGGTGGGACCATGGCGAAGAAGGACCCGGTTTTGTGTTTCGTGCTTGGAGAGGGAATTTCTGTGTGGAGTTTGTTTGTCATGTTCTCCTCGTGCTTGCAAGGTTTCCTCTGGGTACTTCAGGTTTCATCCAACAATCCAATCACATGCACATTAGGCTAAGTGGCTGTTCCAAATTACCACTGAGTTTGAGTGTGAGTAGTTGTGTATATGTGGACCATGTGTTGGATTGGAAAGCTGTTCAGAGCGTCTGCTGCCTTCACCCGGATTCAGTTGAGATAGGTTCCAGTTTCTCTGTGAAAATTTAGCAAGTGAATTCATTCATTTTCTGACCTGCATAATCCTAATTTGGCTTGCAGGGATGCTGGTGACAATCTCCGCCGATTCTGGATGAGGGCAGAGTACACCCTGGACAGCTCACCAGGCCAACGCAGGGCAGAAACACACTGACAGCAGTGCAGCCTACCCGTGACAAAAGTCAGCAATGGTTCTTTTACATGTCTCTCACCACAGACAGTGAGAGACATGGCCGGCCTTTGATAGCCCAGTGAGCTGCACTGGGGGGACAGACCCCCAACTTTAGGATTGGTAATCCAGCATCTTGGCAGTGGTGAATGAGCCAGTAATTTTGGGGGTTCTGTTTTGTTATCATCATCATCATCATCATCATCATCATCATTATCATGTTCTTCCGCTTAATCCGGGATCGAGTCATGGGGGCATCAGCGTAAACACTGAGGTCCAGACATCAATCTTCCAAGCCACTTCCAGCTCTTCCAGGTGGTTACCAAGGTGTTCCCAGACCAGCCAAGAGACATAATCCCTTCGGCATGTTCTAGATCAACCCCGGGGTCTCTTCCTTGTTGAACATGCCTAATATACTACACCAGAGAGGCAGCTCTTCTCAATGTGGAGGTGCAGCAGTTCTACTCTGAGCTCCTCCCAAATGACTGTGCTTCTCACCCTGCCTCTAAGGGAGAGTGACGTCACCCTGCGAAGGTAGCTCATTTCAGCCATTTGTAACTGCGATCTTGTTCTTTCGGTCACCATGACAATAGGTGAGGGTTGGAACATAGATCGACTGGGAAATTGAGGGATATGCCTTGCGGCTCAGCTGCCTCTTCACCACGACGGACCGGTACAGGCTTCGCTTTACAGCAGAGGCTGCAGAGATCCACCTGTCAATCTCCCAGTCCATCATAATATTATTGTTGTTTATTTTAAACGGTTGAATTGTTTTTGAACAGCCTTATTGGTTGTTCAAAAAAGAGGAAACAGCCATCCAAATGCCATTGGGGCTCCACTAAGGAGCAAAACCAATAGAAACATAGAAAATTGTACACAATGCGTTGCATGTATCAGTTGCACCATAGCATTGGCAGTTTGTTTCAGATAATGTAAAAGGTGCTTTTTTGATGTGCACCACTGATTGGATAATGTAGAGACTGAACCAACAATTTTGAAAACTTCAGTTCTATTTTGAGAAATGCACTAAAGTAAATGAGACCCTGTATCATACTAATTTAATTACAGCTTTTTTTTTTTTTTTTAAAGTAAATGCAGTAGGTTATCTATAGCAAACTATAGAAATATCATGTTTACAATGTTGATATTTATTCACAGGGAATACCATAGATATCAATGACAACAGGTAGGTCTTCTTATTTAATCCCTTTCTGTTCCTATATGAATTGTGCTGTGCTGTGTGTGTGTGTGTGTGTGTGTGTATAATTAAAATAAAAATAATAATCAAAATAATCCAGTGACGGCTTTTAACTTCTGCCGCAGTGTGCCTCTCAGTGACTCGTCAGTATCTGACAGTGATGGGCACTGCAGCGCTCATCCTGACCAGATGAAACAGCAACAACAAGAGCAAACAACCAGCTAATCATCTATAAGATGTACGGAGATCCAAAAAAACAAAAACAAAAAGAAAAAAAAAAAACCCACCAGAAGCACAGATATTCATACCACTCTGAACTTGGTAGTATTGAGTAGATAATATGCCATCCATGACCTGAATCTTGTTCAAACATTTTCATATCTTATAATTTTTAATATAAGAGCATTGAGAATGCAAATGCTTATTTCCATCATAGATAACATGTTCTAGGTATCTTTCTGTATATGTGCATGTTGCCTGCAAAATGTTCTTTAAAAAAAGACACCCTTTATATTTCTATATTCTTCACATGATATGAGAATATTTAGATACAGACAAAACAAAAGACATTATGATGTGAGAATAGGAATACTGTACTGTATACTCATCAACCAGCTGTGTGTATTTCTTTATGGTGAAGATATACTGAGATGAAAAGTCACAATCATAGACACCACTGATAATGATCAGACCCCTGCTGACTGTTAAGTGTAGATTTATCATTCACTTACTGAACAGGCGGTACTCAGTGTTGTGCTTGTGATGAGGCAGTTATCATGAGGGTAATAATGAACGTCAGAAACACTAACTGAATACAGTGGTACCTCAGTTTACGAAATTAATCCGTTCCAAGCGCATTTTTCGTAAGTTGAACAGCATTTTACAGTATATGTAAAATATATATATTCGTTCCAAGGCTCCCAATACTACCCCATAAACCCTTTAAAAATTATAAAAGTAAACCAATTTTATATGAAATGTGTGTTAACAGTAAAAGAAATTTATTTACCTTATTTTGAATCTCTTGAACCACCCATGCGACGCTTTAAAGTCCAGGGGGTTGCTGCTCTGAAGAACCCTCACCCTCCTTCACGAGGTCCTAAAATATGGCGGTGGCTTTTTCCGAAAAAATCGCCTCCATCACTGTATCACTGCTTTTAATGCTTCCTTCTGCTTCAATATCGTCCCGATTGTAGAGGTGTTTCGGCCATACTCCTTTGCGAATTCACTCAACCGAATCCCACTTCCATATTTTTTTATCCTCTTCTATTTTACTTTTATTGATAACGGAGCCCGCTTCTTCTTTTCAGTCTCACCGGGAATCACTTTCTTGGGGCTCATGATTAATAACGAAAAATAACGCTACAATGAGCACACTCAAAAAAACTCACGAAACTGACGAACCAACAGTACAACTCTCCTTCAAGTGTGTGTCGAACAATGGGTCGAAAGCACACGAAAAGCATTATGGATGCAGTACTGTATTATGGACCTTCAACTCGCTCCTAGCCAATGGCCAGCGGGGCGGGGTTTTGGGAGACAGCCAATGGGAAAGCAACTTGTGGATTGTTTGAATATTTGAATGGCACGTTTGAATTTTTAAGATGGCGCTTTCGTAACGTGAACTTGATTCGTATCCAGAGACAAAAATTTTAGGAAAATGTGTTTCGTAACCTGAATTTTTCGTTTGGTGAGACTTTCGTAAAGTGAGGTACTACTGTATCCTGATTATAAAGATGGCATAAACTGCAGAAACCCTAGAGAGAATCTTCTTCTTTTCCTTTTGGCTTTTTCCCTTTTTCAAGGGTCGCCACAGTGAATCATTTGATTCGCACATTTGATTTGGCGTAGGTTTTTACGTCGGATGTCCTTCCTGACACAATTCTTTAGCAAGGGACAGAAACACGCTGGCGGCTATGTAGCTACTCTTTACGAAAGTCAGCAATGGTTCTTTTACATGAACCTCTCACCTTAGACAGTGAGAGACATGGCCGGTCTTTGATAACCCAGTTAGCTGCACTGGGGAGGCAGTGACAACCTTGTGGATAGTGGGACTCGAACCCCCAACCCTAGGATCAGCGTTCCAGTGCCCTATAGCACTAGGCCACCACTGCCACAAAACCTATAGAGAATATAAATATAAAATAAATTAGTGTTTGATTTTCTGGATTGGATTCAGCCTTCCGACAGACCATTGGTTTGACAGCCCTAACTCCTAACCTTACCCCCACTAAATTGAATAGGAGGCCCAACGGAACAGCAAGGTATCAGTCTTATATGAATAGGGCTGTTGGACCCATAGGCTGTCAGACCATAGAGCTGCTCCTGTCAAGTTACTCTGGCACAAAGTGTTTCAAGTTCGGAAAAGTCTATATATTGACCTTAAATGAAATTCACTTGATTTGACTGTGCTTTTTGTAACTTAAACTTGTTTATGGCTGAGATTAACAGGGAAAAGGGTATTTACACAGACCAGGTCTAGGATCTGCATGATTATAGATTACATGTGTTTTGCTAAGTCATCTCAATATACTAAAGTTTGGCAAAAAAAGTCCTAATGTAATGCAATTGGGATTTTTAAATAAAGATAAATCATATATATTCAGGCTAGTGGTTTGCATTTGCTATATTTTTTGGCTTTGCCTTTTTTATCTTTGCTGTGACTAAAACTTAGTGCATGCTTACATGCATCTGTAGCAGATAAGATAAGATGGTCCCACTCAGGAAAATATATCAATAAAAAAATACATCTCTTCATGTTATGCATTTGGCCTTTTTATTTATTACGTCTCCTACTTGGTTTGAAACGTTATGTATTTGCCAGCATCTGTCTGTTTGTTCGTCTATTAGCTGAATTATGCAAAAAACTGCAAAACAGATGTTCTCCAAACTCAGTGCAGGGATGGGCTATGGGCCTGGCAAGAACCTGTAACATCTTAGAGCGGATATCGATCATGAGCCGTGAATTTATTGAAGGCTTTCTAACAAGACTTTATAGTAACTTTATAAATTACTAATAAGATTTCCATCAATCTCAGAGGAGCGGTGAAGCCTGGACCTGAAAAAAATCCATAAGAGTTTAGACCAGATGTGGATCATGATCCTGATCCAAGATTTTATTCACATGTTTGATATGGCATAGGTTTTTACGTCGGATGTCCTTCCTGACAAAACCCTTTAGCAAGGGGCAGAAACACGCTGACGGCTATGCAGCTACAGTAGGCCCTTGACTATTTGCAGTTTTGCACCCACGGTTTGATTATTCGCTGACTGCCGAGCAACCGGCACGTGATTCAAATTCAGCCAATGGCTGCCCTCCTTTCTCCTGATTGGTTGAGCTGATGTCCCGCCCCTTTTCCCTCATTCGCGCACAAGTTGTCAATGAGCCTCTTTTTTGTGTGTGTTTTAATTACCAGTTAAGCTCTATGATACCACTCAAACGCTATACGTCTTCTCTGGCTAAGCGATAGAAAACGCTGGATGTCTCTTCTGAAGAAATAAGACTTTCTCTTGAGAAACGATGTTTTTTTCTGAACTGTTGTATTAAAATCTTTTTCAATTATTATTCCAGTACAGTACCTAAGTTCATGTTTATGCGTGAGATTTTATGTTCTGTAGCATGTTTAACAAATGATACCAAAAGGATAAACTTTATTACAGTACTCTTCATGTCCTTTTACATTGAACTTGGAGTGACGTCTCCAAGATGGCGCTGCCCAGAGGGCGACGTCGCAGAGTTCTCAGTCAAATTGTTTCTTTGTTCATTTTATTTGTTGTTTTGTTTGTTCATGTTTTGCACTATGCTTGTCTATGACCGGTCGACTGTACTACAGCGATAAGATCGGAGTATCTTCGGGCGTGTATAACTAAGCCGAGCTAACATGCTATTAGCGGAGCTAACATGATATTAGCAGAGCTAGCATGCTATTAGCAGAGCTAGCATGCTATGGTTCGTTTTAATTTGTTTTATTTGTTGTTTTGTTTGTTCATCTTATCGGGTGTACTCTCCTCGAGCCATGTTTCACAGAAACACAGTCCTGTAGATCCCTCTGCGCTGCAATCTGAGCATGAAGTTCGTCCATCTTGTTTCGCAGGGACTGAACATTTTAAAGCAGTATGGCCGGAAGTGCTAACCAAGCGCCGGAGAATCTGAGCACTCCGCCTGGGCTTAATGATAGCATAGCATAGCATAGCATAGCAGTGCATAGGGATCTACAGGACTGTGTTTCTGTGAAACATGGCTCGAGGAGAGTACACAGTCCTTTAGATCCCTCTGCGCTGCAATCTGAGCATGAAAGCTCGTCCATCTTGTTTCGCAGGGACTGAACATTTTAAAGCAGTATGGCCGGAAGTGCTAACCAAGCACCGGAGAATCTGAGAACTCCACCTGGGCTTAATGATAGCATACTGTAGCATAGCATAGCATAGCAGCTCACGATAGGAGTTGTTGTGTGCTTAGCTGCCCGAAGCTGAAGGTGCTCATAGCTGTAGTAGGGTCGACCGATCATAGACGAGCATAGTGCAAAACATGAACAAAAAAATAAAACAAATTAAAACGAACAAAAACAATTTGACTCTGAGAACTCCGCGATGTTGTCCTCTAGGCAGCGCCATCTTGGACACGTCACTCCAAGTTCAAGGTGAAAGGACATGAAGCGTAATAAAGTTTATCCTTTTGGTATCATTTGTTAAACATGCTACAGAACATAAAATACTGTATTAATGAGTAAGACTGTCTGTAGAATGTGTTTAAGAAGCATATTTTAGCGCATGGGGTTTTACTTCCGCGTACAGAACTCGCGGATTATCTCGATTCGCGGGAAGGCCTGGAACCGTACCCCTGCGAATGTCAAGGGCCTACATGTCAGCACATGAACCTCTCACCATAGACAGTGAGAGACATGGCTGGCCTTTGATAACCCAGTTAGCTGCACTGTGGTGGGGGAGGGGGGATCTATTCATCAGTGATCAGTGAGTGATTCAGTGTCCTTTACCACCAGGCCATCACTGCCCCTCTATGATTGCATTACAGTATAATCCAGAAATTCCTTGTTATCTGGTTTGACGTTAGTGAAAGAATCATATTGTGGCAGATTACATCAACACAGGGACTAAAACCAAGCACTGAATCATTCTGAGACAAATACAGACTCAAAGCACACAGACTGACTATCTAGATGGTGTAAATAGCAATTATTTGACAAAGGCTTGGTGGATATCACTGAAGAGTCAGTGAAATGGAATTTCAGAGGGACTATTCATGAGTCGGACAATAATGGTTATAGTACATATAAAACAGGTACAGTCATAACTCACCTTAGGAAATTAATTCGTTCCAGAAGTGGTTTCATAACGTGATTTTTTTCATAAGTGGAGTCGCATTTTACAGATAAAAGGCCTGATTTGTTCCAAGGCCCCCAATACTACCCCCTAAACCATTTAAAAATTATAAAAGTATACCAATTTTGTATGAAATATGTGTTAAAAGTAAAAGAAAATTATTTATTCAATCATTAAAATGAATAAGACATGCCCATTTACCATTGGGGTTGAGCAACTATGCCCAAGATATTAGATGTTAGAACTCCGTGACGAACGAGGGTCGAAGGCACACGAAAAGCATCATGGGTATCATGGAGATGCAAATCCCTTCTAGCCAATGGGAGGCCAGCGGGGTGTTGGGACATAGCCAATGGGAGAGCAATGCTATCATGCCAATTTCAAAACAAAATACAGGATGCGTTTCGTAACTTGAATTTTCTTTCGTATTCAGAGACGATACATAATACATAAAGGCGTTTCATAACTTGGATTTTTTGTTAGTTGGGTCTTTCGTAAGGTGAGGTATAACTATACTTAAATACAGGTACACACTAAAACAAGATATTCATGATTTATTTTTCCATTATAAATAAATGGACATAGTGAATAAGTAAGTGTAATGGATTAGAAAGGATAAAGTAAGAGCAGCTATCAAGACGATAAAGAGTAGAAAGCCATTTGATCCAAATGATATATTAGTGGAGGGATGGATATGCTTTGGTTCAATAGTATTGGAGTTGAAACAGACTGTTCAGCAACATATTGGAAGGTGAGAGAATGCCTGAGGAGTTGAAAAGCAGAGCTCCAGTGGCTACAGTTGCATGAAGATCATAACATGAAAATCATAACATGAATTTATGTAAACAATTAGTGTAATCCAGGCTGGGAGGAGAGATGGTGAGCTGTGAATTCATCAACCATTCAACTATGGTTTCATGCCAGGGAAGAGCATCACCGAGGCCACATTTGCTTAGAAAATGGTGGATAAATACAGGAAAGGTCAGAAGGAATTGCACTGTATTTTTGCGGCCTTGGTAGAAGCACACGACAGGACACCAAGAGATGTGGTACTGTTGTGGTATTACATGAGGAGGTCAGATGTGGTGGTGGAGTAGGCGAGGGTGGTACAGGATGTATATGGGGACAGTGAGACAGTGGTGAGGTGTGCAGTAGGAATGCCAGATTGGTTCAAGGTTTAGGTAAGACTGTATTAAGGAATGACACTGAGTCCTTTCTTGTTTGCGGTGGTCTTGGAAAGGTTGATTGACAAGGTGAGACAAACATCCTCATAGACTATGGTGTTTGTTCATGACATCATATGCAAGTGATCTATAGTAAGAGCAACGAATAGGTGGAGATGAGCCTTGAGACTTTGAGTTATGCAGGAATGAAAGTCACCAGGAGTAAGGAGTCAAGGGGATGAAAGGAGATGAATTGAAATACTTGGGGTTGACTTTCAAAGGTAGCACAGCGTGTGGTACTGAAGTGAAAATAAGAGTGAAGGCAGGGAGGAATGGGTGAAGAAGAGTGGCTGGAGTGATTTATAATGGAAGGGTAGCTGTGTTTATAAGACAGTAGCCAGTCAGCTATGCTGTGTGGTTTAGACACAGTTGTACTGGTAACAAGACAAGAGATGGAGTTGAAGGTGGCAAAGATGAAGATGTGGCAATTTTGTGACAGGAATGGGCATATTTCATTCATTCATTTTCTGTAACTGCTTAATCCTAATTAGGGTCGTGGGGAGGCTGGCGCCCATCCCAGCCGACTCCGGGCAAGGGCAGGGTACACCCCCTGGACAGCTCATCAGGCCATCGCAGGGCAAAAACACGCTATATAGGGTCAGCTATGGTTCTTTTACATGCCTTACACCAGTGGTCCCCATCAGGTTTATATACCTTACAACAGTGGACCCCACTAGTGGTCCCTGTGGATCAATTGGTACCGGGCTGCACAAGAAATAATTATTTATTTCTTTTTTATTTATTATCTGAGTCTGAACGATCTTTTATTTTTGAAAAAACTTTTATTTTGAAAATGATCGGATTCTCTTTGTTACATGTCGGTCATTTGAGCTCTAAAATGTAACCCACAAGTGGACGGCACATAAACAGAGGCGAGTTGAACATGTTTCAAACAATGGCGGCGATTTCTGGTGAGACTGAGCCTGAGCCTTCATTCTCCCAGCTGGTGCACCATCACCTGTGTTTTTTTTTTTTAAAGAAGAGTTCGAACTCGATTAAAAATGTAACGCTTAATCCTGATCCAGGCTGGTGCACATTTCAGCCGACTCTGGGCAAGGGCAGGGTATTATATTTACAATATAATCAAGATACACCCCTCCCCCCCTAGGCCGGGGTAAAATTGTCAAGCGTTGACCGGTCCACGGTGATAAAAAGGTTGGGGACCACTGCCTTACACCATAGACAGTGAGAGACATGGCTGATCTTTGATAACCCAATTAGCTACACTGGGGGGACAGTGACCACCTGTGGAGAGTGGGGCTTGAACCCCCAACCTTAGGATAAGTGATCCAGCACCTTTTACCTCCAGGCCACCATTGTTAATGGGCATAATTAAGTAGAAGTAAATCTATTAAAGGGACAACACAAGTGTTTGGGTTTAAACTGAGAAAGGTGAGATAGTTCTGGCATGTGCAGAGGAAGGATGCAGGACATGCAGAGGAAGGATGCAGGACATACAGTACTAGTAGAGAAATTTCTAAGAAAGAATTACCTGGTAGGAGAAGAGGAAGGCAAAAAGGAGATTTATGGATCTGAAAGGACATGCAGGGGGCAGGTTGTCGGAGTCCATACATTGACTGGAGCTTTGTTTTAAGGCTATGAGGCTATGAGGCCCTTTTGTATGGTCATGGTGTCAATACGTATCCTACACTTTTTGATCTAAGTAGGGATGGTACATCGTAAAAGATGAGAAGTCCACTGTGATATGTGACACAAGATCACAGATATCAGTGATTTATAGGTCAATGGTGGTATTTTATACTTGTTGCATTATTTACAGGAGCCAGTGCAGTATGGATAAGTTAGAGATGATCTGGTCATATCTTCTGGTTCTAGTGAAGAATCTTGCTGCTTCATTCTGGAATAACTGAAACTTGTTTTTGCACCAGCTGGAACACATGGCACATGGACTGTAATACATGACAATAATCTAATCTAGAGATAACAAAAGTGTATACAAGTTCTTTCTTGCATCATGCGGTGACATCATATTTCTTATCTTTGCAATATTGTTAAGATTAAAGAGGGGTATTTGAGTAATATAATCGAAGTGGGATTCAAATTTATCATACCAGTGTCATTTACTGCTTCACATGATGAAATCGAGGCACCATCCAAACTCCAGCTGCATGTAGTCTGAGCGAAAGCACTTCTTTCTTATTAGAATTTATTTGGTGAACAGCCAGTGCCCAAAATCCTTTACATTTCCCTTGACTTTATTCTCTTATCTAACTTTTATTTAAGAGAAAACTATGTGACGGCAGAAGCTATTACAATGTTTACAATGAATAGAACATGTACCATAAAAAAGGAGAGCGCCTAATACTGAACCTTGCAGAACACAAAACATTACATTAGTACATACACAGGACATGTACGTCTATTGTGCTGATAACCAAACATGATTCTCCATTCTTTTGTAGTGTATAGTACATTTAGTTATATTTACCTATAAGCACCGTTTTTCTCTTTTCCATTGCTCCTATGTTTATAGCTGTTACCATTATTATACATTATGAATACTCATCTATGTTATCAACATTATTCCTACTTTTGGAACTCACTGCTATATAAGACCTTTGCTAGTAATCATTTTCTTTTTTTAGTATTCAGTGCCACTGAGTGAATGAAACTGGCTCTAAAGTCCAAACTTAAGTAATCAGAGGGCCACTAAAGTTCAAACATTAGCAAACATGATTGTTATGACTGTTTGAGCTGTGGAAGATAATGTGCTTAACAGATAAAACATTCACAAGGCAGCCTGTGAGTTGATCCTTTAACTGAAGGTTCAAGTAACTGTAGATAATATGCTCAAGCCACAGATTTTATGTGGCCTTGATTCATGTTAAATGATAGATAAGACATACAGAACTAACTAAATAAAAAGACTAGGCCTTCTTAAACATTAGTGTAATGTGAAGGCAAAGGTTAATAAAATGGGGCTGGGTTTCTAAGCAGATCAATAAAAGAGAAACGGTAGTATGCACTGAGAGAGAAGAAACAAAGGCTGTGCCATCCTGGGACAAAGTTGAGGATAGGAAATCAAAAGGACAGACACTGAAACAAACACACACACACACACACACACACACACACACACACACACACACACACACACACACATACACACACGACAATCGTAGTACTCAGACAGAAAGAGGGGAGAGTCTCATGTCAAAGGTAAGTTTAAGTTTCTTCTAAACAGCATATCTATCTATCTATCTATCTATCTATCTATCTATCTATCTATCTATCTATCTATCTATCTATCTATCTATCTGTGGTGTGTGTGTGTGTGTGTGTGTGTGTGTGTGTGTGTGTGTGTGTGTGTGTGTGATCATGAAACTGGTACTGAAGTGTGTGACACTGGCCTTTACATTTCCTACAGATTAAAAAAAAAAAAACAGGGTTTCCCTTTTTTATGTACTAAGGCAATATGGTATGCCCTGGAAAGAAAGTTACAGGGAGCAGAGATAAATAAGGTGAAGGATTTTAAGTACTTAGGCTCAACAATCCAGAGCAATGGAGAGTGTGGAAAAGAGGTGAAGAAGTGTGTGCAGGCAGGTTGGAATGGCTGGAGAAAAGTGTCCGGTGTGATGTGTGATAGGAAAGTATCGGCAAGAATGAAAAGAAAAGTGTACAAGACGGCGATGAGGCCAGCGATGTTGTATGGTTTAGAAACAGTGGCCCTGGGGAAAAGACAGGATGCAGAGCTGGAGGTAGCAGAGATGAAAATGTTGAGGTTCTCTTTGGGAGTAACGAGGATGGATAGGATCAGGAATGAGGCCATCAGAGGGACAGCACATGTAAGATGTTTTGGAGACAAAGTCAGAGAAACTAGATTGAGATGGTTTGGACATGTACAAAGGAGGGATAGTGAATATATCGGTAGTAGGATGTTGAGGTTGGAACCACCAGGCAGAAAGCCTATCGGAAGATCAAAGAGAAGATTTGTGGCGACCCCTGAAGGGAACAGCCGAAAGAAAAAGAAGAAGGGCAATATGCATAATATGCATTAAAGCCTGGTGGATGCAGGATTGTATTCCTTGGAGAAGTAGCATCATCAAATTATTAGTAGGACAACTCAAAACAATCAGTACGTATATAACATGGACAGAATGAACAGTCTTCTATTCACTAATAACTTTAGATAATACATTTACTGTATATGGTAGACAATTTTTTTACAGAGCAATTTATTATCATTTTTATACAACTTAAGCAATTGAGGGCTAAAGGCCCAATAGTGGTGACAGTGGCGGATTGAACCACTGACCTTTGGATTAGTAACCCATTGCACTAACCACTAAGCCACCACTGCCCTAATAATTGTGTAACGAGTTACACTATGCAAACTGATTGTGCTTGACATGTTCAACTTTTGATGCCAATCCATTAGTGATCATTGGGAGCACAAGATGCACCATGTAACATGGACAGGAAAAGTTACGTAGATCATCGATCCTGTTTCAAGCGTGGTGATGATTTACCAATTTTGCTACACACATGTAAATTCCGTGGTTCATTGTAAGTGCACCTAGGCTCCAATTCATGTGGTTATTAAACCTGTGGAGACCTTAGCAGAGGCTCAGCAGGACATGAAAATAATGAGATCACAAAATTGAGCATGAAAACGGTGCAAAATTGAAGTATTTGAATTATTTCAAAAACTGGGTTCACCATATATGCATATGTTGATATGATATTATCTCCTAGGCATGCACTAAAGATTTTGATGCATTGATTCACAAATAAACTGGGACATGGAAATATTTATTCAAGTCTGAATTTGGGTCATTGGAAAATGTGCCACTTTATATATATATATATATATATATATATATATATATATATTAAAAATAAAAGGACAGGACAAAGACTTTCTATTGAAACTCCATTTATCACTACAGATATGTTTCGAGGGGTGGTGAAAAAATCCTCTCTCTTCAGGTGATTATAGAAGAATTAAGAAATATATATATATATATATATATATATATATATATATATATATATATATACATATATAGTGTTCAAAAATAGCAGTGTGTTTATAAGAGTGAAAAGATCAAAATTCTTAAAATAGCTTTTATTAGGAACACCGCACATTCTATTCCAAAACAAACATGAAGAAAATATCAAATTTGTGTTGTAAGTTTAAAGAAATTGAAGAAAAGTTAATATTAGACTGTTGAAAAAATAGCAGTGTGTTTTCTTCTTTACAAACTTAAACATTCACTGTACAAACTAATTTTTTTTTTTAAAGATTTTGCTTTCCTTTGAATCACTGAACTAATATTTCGTTATACAGATGCTCCCCAACTTACGTTTTAGTTTGGTTCCGGACAGCTGAACGTAAGGTGAAAAAAATGTAAGTTGTTACTGTATGTTCCAGTGACGTATGACGTTCATACTGTACTATACATCCATAAAAACCATTACCGTATCTCATAAATCAACCCCTAAATCAATTATTATAAATATAACATTGTAAAACAATGTCAAATATATCAAATAATATCAACATTAATTTAAAATAAATTAAATTCAAGCAAAATAATTTCAAATATAACTTTTAACATTCTCTTGTGATGTGATCTTTCTGCTTGTAAATGGTTCCAATGGTCGACGGAGCCATTTGGATGAAACGTGCAACATTCACGTGTTATTCACCAGCATCAATTTTCTTGATAATTGCCATCTTCGTTTCTGATTACCACTATCACTAGTAGGCTTACGTTTCTGACCAACCATATTTGCTTTGGGTTACAAAAGTCCGCAAAACAGTGTAAACACAAAGATCACAGAGACGACGTCTTAACACAAGGTTAACATGCAGTGAACTGGGTAGAAGGAGGGACACGTTCAGTCTGTCGTTTGCAAACAATGGACGCAGTATCATGCGGAAGTAGTGTATTACGTCAGCGTACTACATAGGTACGTCTCGTACTACAGAGAGCATGCTAAACTCAAAATTTGACATAATTAAAAAAAAACAACAAAAAAAAAACCACTGTAAAATTGAAAAATACGTAAAACGAATGAACGTAAAGCGGGGAGTGTCTGTATATAACCACTGTTTCTGAGAACCGCTGCACATCTCCTTTGCATGGAGCCAACCAACGTCTGATGAGCAGTTGTTTCAGCCCAGATTGGACAAGTTATTTCTTGGTTTTGCCTCAGAAACTGTATTTTTGATGTCACCTCACAAGTTTTCTATTGGATTAAGGTCCGGGCATTGGACCGGCCACCCCATAACATCAATCTTGTTGGATGTTGCTCCAATACGTTGCCCGTTTACTGGTATAAAAGGTAAAGTCCGTGGGCTTTTTACACCCAAGCCATAGCCGCTCATCAGGCTGGTGCTTATCCCCGGTTTTTGTTGCATGAGGCAACTAGAAGTTCAACTCCTGGATGGGATGCTAGTCCATCGCAGGTTACCTTCCCAGTATATTTTACTGGTGCCCATTATACTGCTGGGTGAACAGAGGTACACTTGTGGTTGAGACCTTGCCCAGGGCTCTTACCACAGTGGGGGTCTCAGTGGGATTTGAACTCTTCTTCTTTCTTCTTTTCCTTTCGGCTGTTCCCTTCAGGGGTCGCCACAGCAAATGATCTGCCTCCATCTCTCCCTATCCTCTGCATCTTCTACTCTTACTCCAATGACCTTCATGTCCGCCTTCACCGCATCCATAAATCTTCTCTTTGGTCTTCCTCTGGGCCTTTTGCCTGGTAGTTCCAACCTCAGCATCCTACGACCAATATACTCACTATCCCTCCTCTGTACATGTCCAAACCATCTCAATCTAGCCTCTCTGACTTTGTGGGATTTGAACTCACGACCTCCCAATCATGAGCACAGCACCCTAACCACTACACCACCAGCCCTCGTTGACTGGTGTGTTTTGGATCATTGGCAGGTTAGAACACCAATATCAAGGGCATTTCCTATTCAGCATAAGGCAGCACGACTTCTTCAAGTATTCTGATGGATTGAAACTGATCTATGATTCCTGGTATACTATGCCTGACACCAAAGTATGAAAAACATCCCCATATTATGATGCTTGTGCTAACAGGCTTCTCTGTCTTCAGTGTACTGTGGCTTGAATTCAGTGTTTCGGTGCCGTCTGACAGACTGTCTCTGGCCTGTAGACCCAAAAAGAACAAACTTACATTCATCAGTCCATAAATCCCCCATTTCTCTTTAGGCCAGTAAATGTGCTCCTCGACAAATTGTAATCTCTTCAGCACATCTTTTTATAGCAGTGGGACTTTGTGAGGGTGTCTTGCTGATAGCTTGGCTTCACATAGGCGTCTTCTAATTATAACAGGATTCACAGGTAACTTTAGACCTTCTTTGATCTTCCTGAAGCTGATTGTATGCTGAATCCATGCCTTTTTGGCTCTTCTTCCATCTATTCAAATGGTAGTTGTTCATTTTCTTATATGTCTTTCAGGGTTTTTTTTTTCCCAAATTTTTAAAAAATGTTTGCCATCATTTTAGCTGAGCAGCCTCTCATTTTCTGCACTTCTTTATATGTTTTCCCTCTCCAATCAACTTTTTAATCAATATATGCTCAACAATGCAATGTATTCTGAACAATGTTTGAAACGACCCATTTTCCTCAGAATTTCAGAGAGAAATGTACTATATTCGGCATGTACAACATTTGCTTCTTTCCTTCCTTAAATAGGGACAATAATTGGCACCTGTTTTTCAAAGAATGAATGACATCACTAATTCTGGTACTTTGGTATCCTTCCACAGTCCAAAGACATGCACATTAGGCTATTTGGCTGTTCCAAATTGCCTCCAGGTGCAAGTGTGAATGGTTGTGTATGCATGTGATCCTGTTGTGTGACCCTGATCTGGCATGCTTTTCAAGGTGGGATCATTCCATGGAGTCAGCTGGGATGGGCTCGAGCCTTCCTGGGACCATAATAAATAATAAAATGGTTCAGAAAATGAATGCATAAACATGAATAGACCTAATTATTCTGTTATATGCTGTTAGTGCACGTGAAGGAGCAGCTATGCATGCGGGGCCTGGAGCTGCTCGCGGTGAGTGCGCGGCCATATTATCTACCGAGGGAGTTTTCACACGTGATTGTGTTTTGCGTGTACATTTCGCCCTTGGCTGATGCGGCGGCCACGTGTGAGCGTCTCCTCAGCGTTGTCAGCCAGACAGACTCGTCACCCCCGCGCCATGATTCTGATCAGCGGGGACTTTAACCACGTCCCTCTCTCCGCCTCTCTCTCGACATTCACGCAATACGTGAAGTGCGCCACAAGAGACAATAAAACTCTGGACTTGCTGTATGCTAATGTGAGGACGCTTACAGCTCCACCCCTCCCCCCACTGGGATGCTCAGACCACAACCTGGTCTACCTACTCCCCCAATACACACCCAGGGTGCGAAAGGAACCTGCGCAGAAGAGGACTGTGAAAGTGTCGACTGAGGAGACCAACGAGAGGCTTAGGGACTGTTTCCAGACCACAGACTGGAGCATGCTCTGTGACTCCTTTGGTGATGACATCGACGGCCTCACACACTGTATCACTGATTACATGAACTTCTGCGTGGACAGCACTGTGCCAACACGGAGGGTACGGTGCTTCTCCAACAACCACCCGTGGGTCACCCCTGAGCTTAAAGTCCTCCTGAACCAGAAAAAGAGGGCTTTCATCTCGGGGGATAGAGAAGAGCAGAAGAAGGTCCAGCATGAGCTCCAGTGGAGGATCAGGAGGGCAAAGAAGGACTATGGGAAGAAGCTGGAGGAGAAGCTGGCTCAGAACAACGTGCGGGACGTCTGGAGAGGACTAAAAACCATGTCTGGATTCGGGCAGGGTGTCAGAGGGACAGCTGATGGTGACCAGCGCTGGGCGGATGAACTAAACTGTTACTTCAACAGGTTTGATTCTCCCCCCTCCCCCTCTGCCCCTCCCCGTTCCCCCCCCTCTCTTCACACGTCTCCAGACCAGCAGACACCTCCCCCCTCCCCAGGCCAACTTCACTTGACTGCTACAGCCCGACAGACACATCCCCCTCCCTCTGCAGCCCACCCCAGCCCCCCCTCTCCCTCACATCAGACCAGGTGAGGAGACAGCTGAGGCGACTAAAGCAGAGGAAATCTGAAGGACCAGATGGCATCAGTCCCAGGCTGCTGAGGACCTGCGCAGACCAGCTCTGTGAGTTACTATGCTACCTGTACAACCTGAGCCTCAGTCTGGAGAAGGTTCCCGTCCTGTGGCCAGGACAGGAGGCTGTGTGGTTCCGGTTCCCAAAACAGCTCAAGCGAAGGAACCAGACTCTGTGGAGGAGGTGAGTGAGAGGAGGATGGTAGCAAAGCTCACATCCATCTTGGTCAACAGCTCTCACCCACTGCATCAGACTGTAGAGAAGCTGAGTAGCTCCTTCAGTGGACGACTGAGACATCCTCAGTGCAGGAAGGAGCGCTACCGCAGGTCGTTCATTCCCACCGCTGTCAGACTGTACAACGCCACTTTGTAACTGTCTGTGAAAATACCGGTTATGTGCAATAAAAACCCCGTGCACTTTAATCAACCACATCTACCCCACTGACTGTGAACCATATCAACCCATCTACTCTGCCCTCAGATACATTTGCACTTTAATATAGGCCAGTCTACAAAGTCGTTCCCTTCTTTTCTTTTATTGTTTATTAATTTATACTATTTATGTATCTATTTATTTATTTACTTATATAATATATATGTATGTGTGTATGTTTGTATTTGTATCTATTTTTGCACCCCCTACTGATGATACCTCAAGAGCCTGTAACAGTGAATTTCTCCATTGTGAGATTAATAAAGCTGTATCTTATCTTATAATTACTACTTATCTTGGACTTCCACTAGACTTTTGGACATTTTGGGATGTGGACATTTGTCATAATAAGTTATGCCTTAGTAAGTTGTGACATGGAGTAAACTCATGCAAGCACAGGAAGACCATTTACACTCCATATAGAAATGCAGAAAACCTGGGACTCAAATTCAAGACCTTCTTGCTATGAGGCAGACTTGCTCACCACTACACCACCGTGCTGGCCCACCTTGCAGTAAAGGCAAACTGTAATGCTGCGGCATACAATATCTTACACAGTTGTGCTTCCAAGTCTGTGACACCAGATTGGAAGAGACCTGTAGATGGGTGTGACGGTATGTTGTCTAAATATTTTGGAGGCTGGTGCCCATCTCAGTCGACCCTGGGTGAGGACAGAGTACACCCTGGACAGTTTGCCAGGCCATCAGAGGGCAGAACACACTGGCAGCTATGCAAGATTTCTCTTTAAGAAAGTCAGCAGTAGTTCTTTGACCGGCCTTTGATAACCCAGTTAGCTGTACATTCGGCTAATTGGCTGTACAAGATGGCCTAGGTGAGTGGTGAGTGTAAGAGTGAATGGTTTTGTGTGTGTGTGTGTGTGTGTGTGTGTGTGTGTGTGTGTGTGTGTGTGTGTGTGTGTGTGTTCAGCTTATAATGGACTGACAAGCCAAAACAAAGTTGGCTCCAGCCTCCATGTGACACTAGTGGGATCAAGCAGTTCAGCAAATGTATGAATAATGAAATGACCTTCTAGTGTGAATGACTGGCATCCAATCCAAGGTGATATTGACTTTTTTTTTTTAATTCTCTGTTCCCAGAATAAGCTCTGGATCCACCATAAACATGAACTGAATGCATGAATGTATAAATAAACGAATATACACTTTATGGCCAGTTGTACATTGTAATGTTGGGTATTCTCTTCTAACTCCAGTTAAATTAACAAAGGCTATCAAGAAAAAAGTGCTGATATGATACCACATCATGCACTATGACTGCAACATTAAACTACCATTAATATCACCTTATGTGTAATATGGTATACAGAAATCCCTCACTTTCCGTGGGTAATGGGGACCGAGACCCCCTGTTTTTTGCGAAGTAGGATTGACTCCCATGACTGACTGTATACATACATGTATATGTGTATATAATATCAACAAATACATATTCAATGCTATAAATGCTTATAATAACAACTAAACATTAAAAATAATAAGATGTAAACAAAATATAAATGCACACACATACAGATGCGCAGACACACACTCAGATATGCACCTCGCATAAAAATGTAAGTACCGTATTCGACATAATAAGCGTCCTGCTCCAATAAGCGCCCCCCCACCAATGTTTTTGATCTTACGTCTAATGCCTACCTACGCCCATGTGTACTTGCCGCAAAAACTGTAGATCAAGCTTACCAATTTTATTGGATCAGTCTCTGTAACGGCAAAATGAGGCGTTCACTGCCTGTAAAAGTGAGTGTACATGATATTTAAAGACCCCCTACCACTGGGAAATGTCTATAATGTTCATCAGTAACAAGAGAGTGAGCAGATGCCGGAGGAGTGGAGGAGAAGTGTGCTGGTGCCCATTTTTAAGAACAAGGGAGACGTGCAGAGTTGCGGCAACTACAGAGGGATAAAGTTGATGAGCCATACGATGAAGTTATGGGAAAGAATAGTGGACGCTAGACTAAGGGCAGAGGTCAGCATTTGTGAACAACAGTTTGGTTTCATGCCAAGAAAGAGCACCACAGATGCAATGTTTGCTTTGAGGCTGTTTAATAGAGAAGTACAGAAAAGGTCAGAGGGAACTACATTGTGCCTTTGTGGATCTGGAAAAAGCATATGACAGGGTGCCAAGAGAAGAACGGTGGTATTGCATGAGGAAGTCTGGAGTGGCAGAGAAGTATGTTAGAGTGATGCAGGACATGTATGAGAGATGTAAGACAGTGGTGAGGTGTGCTGTCGGTGTGACCGACGAATTCAAGGTGGAGGTGGGACTGCATTAAGGGTCAGCTCTGAGCCCCTTCTTGTTTGCTATGGTGATGGACAGGCTGACAGACGGGGTGAGACAAGAATCTCCATGGACTATGATGTTTGCAGATGACATTGTGATCTGTAGTGAGAGCAGAGAACAAGTGTAGGAAAATCTAGAGAGGTGGAGGTATGCCCTGGAAAGGAGAGGAATGAAGGTTAGCCTCAGTAAATCAGAAGGACCCAGGCGGAATGGTGATGTTACAGGGAGCAGAGATAACGAAGGTGGAGGATTTTAAGTACTTAGGCTCAACAATCCAGAGCAATGGAGAGTGTGGAAAAGAGGTGAAGAAGCGTGTGCAGGCAGGCTGGAATGATTGGAAAAAAGTGTCCAGTGTGATGTGCGATAGGAGAGTGTCAGCAAGAATGAAGGGAAAAGTGTACACGACGGTGGTGAGGCCAGCGATGTTGTATGGCTTAGAAACAGTGGCGCTGAGGAAAAGGCAGGAGGCAGAGCTGGAGGTAGCGGAGATGAAAATGTTGAGGTTCTCTCTGGGAGTAACGAGGATGGATAGGATCAGAAATGAGTATATCAGAGGGACAGCCCATGTAAGATGTTTTGGAGACAAAGTCAGAGAGGCTAGATTGAGATGGTTTGGATATGTACAGAGGAGGGATAGTGAGTATATTGGCAGTAGGATGCTGAGGTTGGAACTACCAGGCAGAAGGCCTCGAGGAAGACCAAAGAAGAGATTTATGGATGTGGTGAAGGAAGACATGAAGGTCGTTGGAGTCAGAAAAGAAGATGCAGAGGATAGGGTGAGATGGAGGCGGATGATTTGCTGTGGCGACCCCTGAAAGGAGCAGCCGAAAGTAAAAGAAGAAGAAGAAGTAACAACACATTTAAACAGGAAAATATTTTGCTGTGTTCTCTTGGTAAATTTCCAACATCCGATCAACCATTAGAAACTGTTACAGCAAAACTAAGCGATGCTCTCAATGAACCAAACGATGAGCCAGATATGGACCAATCAGAAAGTGATGACAAGGATTTTTCACCTGATTCTCTTGCTCACTAACTTCATAAATTTGGCCATGTGCTTTTGTTTAGGTTCATGTTGATTGGTTCAATGTGCCATGTGCTAAAGTTGACATTTGGCTGGATTTTACTTCCTGGAAAATGTTTAAAGGAACAGCACTGGGAGGGAAAAGGAAGGGGTCTTTTATTAAAAATGTATGCCGTTTTCTGTTTATTTTGAGCTTTCATGTAAGTAGTTTGGTTGATACCTCAAAATGAATAACACAAATACCAGTAAAACTCTTTTATTGTTCTGTTATTATTAATGTTTTTCACCTCGATGGTAATAAGCACTTACTGTTCCACTCTAGTGGTAAATATTTTAATAAGTGCCCACCCACTCCAGTTTTTTAAGCGCCCTGGGCGCTTATCAGGTCAAATATGGTAGTTTTTTTGGGAGGTTTTGGGTTGTTTTTTTTGTTGTTGTTTTTGTTTGTTTTTTTTTTTTTTTTGCATAATTGGTCTTGTTTTGTGGCATTTTACTTAACTTTTCCCATATTTTTCCTGAAATTCCTTATTTTTTATTTTTGGATGAATATTTAAAAAAAACCAGCGATGCACTGAAGCTGCAGAAACTGAAGCACGAAGTAGCGAGAGATCACTCTATTATATGTCAGGCATACCCACATGGACTACTCAATCATAGACTGAAGGGGTAGAGATAAGATGCTCTGTTCCTGTCCTTTCCTTTTATTTACTCTGTACATCAATACTGTATGTTGTGTTGTCTCAGGCACACACCTAATCAGTACAAATCTATCTGCTCTCTGGAGTAAATCAATGTACACCAGAAATGCACTCCCGAGCACAAACTAATACTTATCACAGCTCATGATACCTTAGTTTGGATGGGGGGAGGAAATGATGCCTCACAATAGCACCACAGGAAACCAAAGGTCAATCAATACAAATATGAATGAATCTACAGGTGTCCTACACTTAATATTTCTGTTCAGTATTTCTTTTTTTTTTTTTATCCTTTGCACCCCAGATGCAACTTAAATTCAAGTAATTTCAGCTATACATCCTGCAACTGGACTAACAATGGCAGCCAGAACGACAAGCAGTACTGTTGTGCACCGTTCCAGTAGCCTGGTATCCAATAATAATCCTTCTGCCACAGAGAATGGATCAGCCAGACAGGGTGGGTAACTCATACATTCTGCAGTCTTTTTGACATAAACACATACAGTAATAATAATAATGATAATAATAATAATAATAATAATAATAATAATAATAATAATAATAATGACCTAATATATCAGATAAACATGTAAAAACAATAAGTATTTCATAATAATAATACATGTGCATTAATATTAATAATAATTAATAATAAATAATATGGTTGGGGGTTTGAGTCCCACTCTCCACAAGGTTGTCACTGTCCCCCCCCAGTGCAGCTAACTGGGTTATCAAAGGCTGGCCATGTCTCTCACTGTCTATGGTGAGAGGTTCATGTAAAAGAACCATTGCTGACTTTCGACAAGAGTAGGTTGCAAAGCCGTCAGTGTGTTTCCACCCTGCGATAGCCTGGTGAGCTGTCCAGTGTGTACTCTGCCCTGGCCCGGAGTTGGCTGGGATGGGTGCCAGCCTCCCCGTGACCCGAATTAGGATTAAGCGGTTGCAGAAAATGAATTGTTATTATTATTATTATTATTATTATTATTAATAATAATGCAGCCGTGAGAGGGGGGCACAAACCAGTGTCTCTCCCTCACGCCGGTCCCAAGCCCGGATAAATGCAGAGGGTTGCGTCAGGAAGGGCATCCGGCGTAAAACAAATGCCAAATAAACTATGAGAATCACAAGAAAAAATAACATACCGGATCGGTTGAGGCCCGGGTTAACAACGACCGCCATCAGTGCTGTCAACCAACAGGGTGCTGATGGAAATTGGACTACTGTTGGTCGAAGACGTCGAAGAAGGAGAGGCGGGAGGCGTGTCCGTTGCCAGAGAGAGAAGAGGAAAGGCATGAGTCTAGGACTGAAAGTAGGGACTTTGAATGTTGGAACTATGACAGGAAAAGGTAGAGAACTGGCTGATATGATGCAGAGGAGGAAGGTGGACATACTGTGTGTTCAGGAGACCAGGTGGAAAGGTAACAAGGCTAGAAGCATAGGAGCAGGGTTTAAGCTGTTTTATCATGGTGTGGATGGGAAGAGAAATGGAGTCGGAGTCATCTTGAAGGAGGAGTTTGTCAGGAATGTTCTAGAAGTGAAAAGAGTGTCAGACAGAGTGATGAGTCTCGGTCAATGTTGTTAGTGCTTATGCCCCACAGACAGGATGTGAGCGAGAAGAGAAGGAGAGATTCTGGAGGGAGTTAGATGAAGTGATGCAGAGTATCCCCAGAGGTGAAAGAGTGGTCATTGGTGCAGACTTCAATGGACATGTTGGTGCAGGAAACAGAGGGGATGAGGAAGTGATGGGCAGGTTTGGTATCCAGGACAGGAACGCAGAAGGACAGATGTTGGTAGATTTTGCAAAAAGTATGGAAATGGCTGTTGTGAATACTTTCTTCCAGAAGAGAGAGGAGCATAGGGTGACTTATAAAAGTGGAGGTAGGAGCACACAGGTAGACTACATCTTGTGCAGGCGATGTAATTTAAGGGAAGTCAGTGACTGCAAAGTAGTAGCGGGTGAGAGTGTTGCCAAACAGCATAGAATGGTGGTGTGCAGAATGATGCTGATGGTGAGGAAGGTGAAGAAGGCAAAGGCAGAGCAGAAGACAAAGGTGGTGGAAGTTGAAAAAGGAAGAGTGTCGGGTTGTCTTCAAGGAGGAGTTGAAACAGGCTTTGGGTGGTCAGGAAGTGCTTCCAGATGACTGGACAACAACAGCTAATGTGATCAGGGAGACAGGTAGGAGAATACTTGGTGTGTCATCTGGAAGGAAAGTAGATAAGGAGACTTGGTGGTGGAATGAGGAAGTGCAGGAGTGTGTACAAAGGAAGAGGTTAGCTAAGAAGAAGTGGGACATTGAAAAAACCGAAGAGAGTAAACAGAAGTACAGGGAGACACAGCGTAAGGCAAAGGTAGCAGTGTCAAAGGCCAAACAGAGCGCGTTTGATGACTTGTATGCTCGGTTGGAAAGTAAGGAGGGAGAAAATGATTTATACAGGTTGGCACAGCAGAGAAATAGAGATGGGAAGGACGTGCAGCAAGTTAGATTGATAAAGGACAGAGAGGGAAATGTATTGACTGATGACAGAAGTGTGCTGGGAAGATGGAAAGAGTACTTTGAAGAGCTGATGAATGAGGAAAATGAGAGAGAAAAAATCGTAGAAGAGGTGACTGTTGAGGACCAGGAAGTAGCAAAGATTAGTAAGGATGAAGTGAGGAGGGCATTGAAGAGGATGAAGAATGGAAAGGCAGTTGGTCCTGATGACATACCGATGGAGGTATGGAAGTGTCTAGGAGAGGTAGCAGTAGATTTTCTGACAAGAACATTTAACAAGGTCTTAGAGAGTGAGAGGATGCCAGAGGAATGGAGGAGAAGTGTGCTGGTGCCCATTTTTAAGAACAAGGGAGACGTGCAGAGTTGTGGCAACTACAGAAGGATAAAGTTGATGATCCATACGATGAAGTTATGGGAAAGAATAGTGGAAGCTAGACTAAGGGCAGAGGTCAGCATTTGTGAACAACAGTTTGGTTTCATGCCAAGAAAGAGCACCACAGATGCAGTGTTTGCCTTGAGGATGTTAATGGAGAAGTACAGAGAAGGTCAGAGGGAGCTGCATTGTGCCTTTGTGGATCTGGAGAAAGCATATGACAGGGTGCCGAAAGAAGAACTGTGGTATTGCATGAGGAAGTCTGGAGTGGCAGAGAAGTATGTTAGAGTGGTGCAGGACATGTATGAGAGATGTAAGACAGTGCTGAGGTGTGCTGTCGGTGTGACAGAAGAGTTCAAGGTGGAGGTGGGACTGCATCAAGGGTCAGCTCTCAGCCCCTTCTTGTTTGCTATGGTGATGGACAGGCTGACAGACGAGGTTAGACAAGATTCCCCATGGACTATGATGTTTGCAGATGACATTGTGATCTGTAGTGAGAGCAGAGAACAAGTGCAGGAAAATCTAGAGATGTGGAGGTATGCCCTGGAAAGGAGGGGAATGAAGATTAGCCTCAGTAAGACAGAATACATGTGCATGAATGACAAGGACCCAAGAGGAATGGTGAGATTATAGGGAGCAGAGATAAGAAAGGTGGAGGATTTTAAGTACTTCGGCTCAACAATCCAGAGCAATGGAGAGTGTGGAAAAGAGGTAAAGAAGCGTGTGCAGGCAGGTTGGAATGGTTGGAGAAAAGTGTCCGGTGTGATGTGTGATAGGAGGGTATCGGCAAGAATGAAAGGAAAAGTGTACAAGACAGTGTTGAGGCCAACAATGTTGTATGGGTTAGAAACAGTGGCCCTGGGGAAAAGACAGGAGGCAGAGCTGGAGGTAGCAGAGATGAAAATGTTGAGGTTCTCTTTGGGAGTAACGAAGATGGATAGGATTAGGAATGAGCACATCAGAGAGACAGCACATGTAAGACGTTTTGGAGACAAAGTCAGAGAGGCTAGATTGAGATGGTTTGGACATGTACAGAGGAGGGATAGTGAGTATATTGGTAATAGAATGCTGAGGCCGGAACTACCAGGCAAAAGGCCTAGAGGAAGACCAAAGAGACGATTCATGGATGTGGTGAAAGAGGACATGAAGGTCGTTGGTGTAAGAGAAGAAGATGCAAAGGATAGGGTGAGATGGAGGCAGATGATTCGCTGTGGCGACCCCTGAAGGGAAAAGCCGAAAGGAAAAGAAGAAGATTATTGTTATTATTATTATTATTATTATTAATAATAATAATAATAATAATAATAATAATAATAATAATTATTATTATTATTACTGTTATTATTATTATTATTATTATTATTATTTGACCCAATATATGAGATAAACATGTAAAAACAGTAAGTATTTCATAATAATAATCATACATGTACATGAATATTAATAATAATTAATAATAAATAATAAGGTTGGGGGTTCCAGTCACACTCTCCACAAAGTTGTCACTGTCCCCCCAGTGCAGCTAACTGGGTTATCATAGGTCGGCCATGTCTCTCACTGTCTATGGCGTGAGGTTCATGTAAAAGAACCATTGCTGACTTTCATAATGAGTAGCTGCATAGCCGTCAGTGTGTTTCTTCCCCTTGTTAAAGGGTTGTGTCAGGAAGGGCATCTGATGTAAAAACCTATGCCAAATCAAACATGCGAATCAGATGATTCGCTGTGGCGACCCCTGAAAAAGGGAAAAAGTCGAAAGGAAAAGATTCTTCTTCTTCTTCTTCTTCTTCTTCTTCTTCTTATTATTATTATTATTATGCGCTTTGGTCAGTGTGTAAAAATGTGTCTATGTCTGCAGATCCCAAACACACCGAGTTAAATTCAGAAGATATGCTGCAGTGGACGAGGCATGTAGAGGTAATAGAAGCATTGAGATCATAAAAGCCTTTCAGATAGTATTATACAGCCTTCCAGGTCATGTTGATCCTTATCTGCTTTAAAAGCAATCTGTGTCCTAAGAACACATGGTGACATATCACTCTTCCCTAAACAGAGGATAAAAGCCGAGGTCATCGAGCAAGTAAGCGCTCAGATGAGTGAGGTGTTGGACAAAGTGCTTTCAGACTCATTACAGACTTTCTCCCAACGTGCACATTCAAATGTTGTTGACAATACAAACCAACAGCCTGATGGAAAAGCTAGGAGGTAAAATAATACATGAGCTTGAGGAGGTTAAATAATGAACTGCGACTTTCTTTCCAGCTTTTAGCATGATTTTCTTTATTATTTCAGACATAGAATGCAGGATGGAAAGGTTTTTGTGGCCAGGCAGTCTATACTTGAGTAAGTAGGATTAGAACTGATACCTGTCTGTAATGGAGGTTACATCTGTAAAACTATTCTAGAACTGTATTTTATTTTCTCCAGTGAGCTGTTTGAGATCAGTCACATCCAGACAATTTATCACATGTTCATCGCTGCACTCTTCCTCTTCATCATCAGCACACTGGCAGTAGATTATATTGACCAGGGCAGGTATGTTAGTCATTCCAATTCAAACATCTCTTTGGTACAAAACCAGAGTTGTAACAAGAACCTTACCACAACATACATACAAAATATTTTAATTGCATCTGATACTCTGGTTCTTTCTTTCAGACTAGTTCTAGATTTTGACTTGTTCTTCTATGCCTTTGGTCGGCTGGACACTGTGGTATGGGCCTGGCTACTCATGTTCGGTTACACCCTGTTTGGACCGTACCATATACTGAGCCAGTGGAAGGAACTGCATCATTGCTCTCAGTGGAAGATAACAGTAACAGTAGCAACAGCTGTAGTGCTGTTCGCAGCTCAGATGAGTGTATTGGGGTATTTTCCAGTGTATATTGTCCTGCATTACAAGTTGCCGCCGGCATCACGCTTCATCATCATCCTTGAACAGGTATTGTGAGACTATAGCAAAAATTAATCATATTTGACATGTTCTTAAATACTCACTCATTCCCTCCCTCCCTCCCTCCCTCCCTCCCTCATTCGCTCAAACCGCTTTATTCTGCTTAGTGGATGGGGAGGCTGGAAATGGTGAAGGCGGGCCGGCACACACACACACACACACACACACACACACACACACACACACACACTTTCATTCATTCAATCATTTTATCAACCGCTTAATCTTAATTAGGGTAGCGGGGGGCTGGCGCCCATCTCAGCCGACTCTGGGTGAAAGCGGAGTACAACCTTTACAGCTCGCCAGGCCATCGCAGAGCACACATACTTTCTGTATGAGAATCAAGGTGAATACATTGAGTGTAGAAACTGAACACATAGAGATAAGGTAAAGCTCCTTTTTAGGGGTGATCATTGAGATGAGCAATGAGTAATGAGATAAGAATGAGATAATGTTTGAGTCATCATCATTCATCATTTTCATTATGATCCCTGTCATAAATCTGATGATTTGGACCCTTAGGTACTTCTTATGGCGTCTTGCTGCAGCTCACAAGTAGAAGCGGCAATCACATAGCTGTTATCCTGAGCACAGAGCACGTGTCCACATTAGGCGGTCTTGCGCAGTGTGATACCATGTCTCATGTGTCAAACCAAAATGGAGACGGTCTTCTTTGAAACAGTCTTTCCAACATTTGCCTGGGTGCCCTCTGTCACGCTTTCCAAGCTTGAGTTCACTAAGAGCAACTGTTTTGGTATTTTGGAGTCATCCACGTGTGAGACATGACTGAGACAGCGGAGTCTGTTGCTGCGGATCGTGGTCTCTATGGTAGTAGAGTTTCGTAGGTCAGGATCTCGGTATTGGCAACATGCCACCATTTTAGGTTCGTTATTTGCTGGAGTGATCTTTGGTGGAGGACATCAAAACAACAAATATGATGAGGAAGTGTTGGTTTCAGAGCCATGCAGAAGTGCGGTGAGAACACTTGCTCTATTGACAGTAAGCTTCGCGGGCAGAGTGAGGCCGTCTCCTCTTAAAGCAGTTGGACCTCGACTTATCCGGCGCTGGATTTCTGAGTCGAGACTCGAGTCTTCTTATAGGTTGCCTCCAAGACATTTGAAGGTCTGAGCATGCTTAAGCATTGATCGTTAGGCTTCAAGCCCTGCCTGAGTTATTTACTTCCACGACGCTCATCTGTAGAGACGCAGGTGTGTCTGTTGCAAAGAAGGCGCCATCGGCAAATAGGAATTCATTCAGTCTTGTAGACTGCACTGTCAACTTAGCGTTGAGCCTTTGAAGGTTGAAGAGTTTACATTTGACGTCTATGCCAAATTCTGGGATGGTTTTGTGAGGATGATGGAGGGCGAGCGAGAAGAGTGTGGATGTGAGTGTGAATGCTAGTATTGTATGAGTGTCAACCCTGTGATGGCCTGGCAAGCTGTCCAGGCTGCCAACCTTCCCGCGAGCCTGAGATTAAGTAGTTTAGAAATTGAATGAGTGATCAGGTCAGTGGTGGCCTGGTGGCAAGGTGCTGGATCACTGATCCCAAGGTTGGGGGTTCAAGCCCCAATCTCACAGGTTGTCAATGTCTCCCAGTGGACCTAACCGGGTTATCATAGCTTTCAATGTCAATGGTGTGAGGTTCATGTAAAGGAACCTTTGCTGAGTTTCATCAAGAGTAGGCTGCATAGCCGTCAGGGTGTTTCTGCTCTGCGGGTGGTCTGGCGAGCTGTCCAGGATGCACTCTGCCCTTCAACCCTAATTAAAATTAAGCAGTTTAAAAAAACAAAGAATGAATAATCAACCAATCATCTTTTTTCATCTTTTAATTTAAAACCAAATGTTTAACGTTCCCCACCCTTTTATTGTAGACAATACATTGTCATCATACTGACCTGTTATGCATTACCAATAATCTTTGAGATATAGAAGCACAAAAACAACAACAGCAAAAAATAAATAAATAAAAAAAAACAGCTAACTGGATTCTTTATACCAGATACGATTCCTGATGAAGAGTTATTCGTTCATTCGTGAGACAGTGGTGGCGGTCCTGAAAGTGAAATCAAAGAAAGGTAATTCTACTCAGCTTACTCACGAAAAACATTCGAATGTCATCTGTCAATTCAGTCCTCAGAGACCTTGAGTTGTTTGGGTATGATGGACTGGCTACTCTAAAGGAATGAATGAATATGCCTGCATGGTTCTGTTCACTGACGTTGCATTGATAGCATTTGGCAGACTTGGTCTTATCACGAGTGACATATTGAACTACTTTGAAGTCACTATCGGTGAACACATTCTGATACTGGATCATCAACACCAGGCTAAAAATATGATCTGGATATGCTCTGGCTTTGGTATGACCCTTATCTGTATAATGTGGGTATGTTAGAAAAATATTATATAAATACAGTAATTATAAAGAATATTATATAATATAAAATACATATTTGAATCTATGCATTTATTAAAACAGTATTCCTGACCAAGACTGGCACAGTTATCATCAGGGCAAGAAGGGCCTGGGGTTGAGTCTCGGGTTCGATGAGGGCGTTTCTGTGAGGAGGTTGCATTATTTCTCTGTGCCTGTGCTTGTGTGGGTTTCATCTGGGAACTCTGGATTCCTTCCATGGCCCAGGGATATGGTGTATGTGTGTTGGGGGGGGGGGGGGCATATTGGCTCTTGTGATGGACTAGTGAGTTGTTTGCCCAGAGTCGGTTGAGATACACTTCAGCCCCCTTGTAATCCTAGTCCATTAAGTGTTTACGAAAGTGGATGGATGGATGGTCCACACAAATTGTTATGATATAGGATTAGAAATACTGTCACGGTATTGAACTGGAGTGAAACTTTAATTGTTGTTGTTGTTGTTGTTTCCCCCTGTGTGTTCTAGGGGATATTGCCAGATTCCCTACCCTCTCCAGTTATCTATATTTCCTGTTTTGCCCAACTTTAATCTACAGGGAGACATATCCTCGGTAAATATTCCTCTAGATAAAGCTACCAATTTATTCTCAAAGACCATTGACATTATAAAAGTATATTAAATTCAAAAGAATTGTGTTTAATGCAGTGTATTGCTTCACAGAAACCCGAATATCAGATGGAACTATGTGTGGAGCAACTTTGCAATGGTAACTAAATTTCAGATTTTAAACATATTACAGTATTTACATGATAATGCTGAATTTATTAACAACTCTGATATCATATATATGTATATATATATATATATATATATATATATATATATATATATATATATATATATATATATATATATATATATATATATGATTCTCTGAGCAGATCCTTCCATAGGAGAGTGCTCAATACTTTTTGGTAGAGCAAAAACAATAAAAATAAAGGGACAGGACAAAGGCTTTCAATTGAAATTCCATTTATCACTACAGATCTGTTTCGAGGGGTGGTGAAATCATCCTCTCTCTTCAGGTGATTATAGAAGAATAATGTTCTATATCTTCTTCTATAATCACCTGAAGAGAGAGGATGGTTTCACCACCCCTCGGAACAGATCTGTAGTGATAAATGGAGTTTCAATAGAAAGTCTTTGTCCTGTCCTTTTATTTTTATTGTATATATATATATATATATATATATATATATATATATATATATATATATATATATATGTGTGTGTGTGTGTGTGTGTGTGTGTGTGTGTGTGTGTGTGTATAATTTATATATAATATACATAATAATTTTTAATGCTCCATAATGCTATAGATTTTGGGAAGTCTGTTTTATCTGTACTTTATCCTGGTACGCCTTTGCATCCCCGTGTATATGAATGAGAGCAATCAGCCATTCAGCCGACGCACCTTGGTTCTGGCTGTGTTTCATTCAACCTTACCAGGTACCACACACACACACACACACACACACACACACACACACACATACACACACACACACACACACACACGCACGCAGGCACAAACGCACGCGCACACACACACACACACACACACACACACACACACACACACACACACACACACACACACACACACACACTAGCATGCTTGCATACAGGTTAAACAAACCTGTAAGTTACACAAACATAAAAACTCTACTTACTGTATATACCCTGCAGTGCGTATGTATATGACCAGGTATATCAGGTATGCAGTCAGGTGCAAAATACTTGTGTAATGGAATCTATTGAAAACTCTTTCAGGGATATAGTATATACATTATAGGAAACCGCGGCACGGTGGCGTAGTGGTTAGCACGTCTGCCTTACAGCAAGAAGATTTTGGGTTTGATTCCCAGCTCAGGCATTTCTGTGTGGAGTTTGCATGTTCTGCTCGTGCTTGTATGGGTTTCCTCTGGGTACTCCGGTTTCCTTCCACAGTCCAAAAGCATGTCAAAATCGCTGTTCCAAATCTGAGTGTGAGTATGAATGGTTCTGTGAGTGTTGGCCCTGTGATGACCTGGCAAGCTGTCCACGGTGTACCCCACCCTTGCCTGGAGTTGGCTGAGATGTGCGCCAGCCTCCTTGCGACCTGAATTAGGATTAAGTGGTTCCAAAAATGAATGAATGAATGATTGAATGACTATGGGCGTACTATCACACAACCACCACCAACCAGGGAGGTGAGTAAGCATCCGTGACAAGTAATGCTGCCATCTGCCTCTTTTCCAACTGCTTTGCATGCGTATTTAGGGGCGGTCTAACACACTCGGAGGGAAAACGTTATCCGCTCCTCAGACGAATGACCTCATAGATGCCCATTTTTAATTGGCTGGTGAACGCTGTGAGTGACATTGAAGTGAGTGTATGCCATCCCCTCTTCCATGAGAACTTGGCAATTACGGACTCCATGTCATGGTTGGCTGTTGCATCAACTCGAACTAGCGATCTTATGGTCGATGGTGATGCACCTTGATGCTGAGCCACTTGTTTTGATTTAAACATTATTCTCCTCACATTATATTTCATGCTTTCTTGATACCAGACCGATCGGATTGTACCATCTCATACTTGACTGATGTGCTTGTTATTTTTTTTTGTGCGGGGAGTGGGGTTGGGGTCTTCTACTTCTTCTTGTCCTTTCGGCTTTTCCCTTCAGGGTTTGCCACAGCGAATCATCTGCCTCCATCTCACCCTATCCTCTGCATATTTTTCTCTTACACCAACTGCCTTCATGTCCTCCTTCACCACATCCATGAATCGTCTCTTTGGTCTTCCTCTAGGCTTTCTGCCTGGTAGTTCCAACCTCAGCATCCTATTACCAATATACTCACTATCCTTCCTCTGTACATGTCCAAACCATCTCAATCTAGCCTCTCTGACTTTGTCTCCAAAACGTCTTACATGTGCTGTCCCTCTGATGTGCTCATTCCTGATCCTATCCATCCTCGTTACTCCCAAAGAGAACCTCAACATTTTCATCTCTGCTACCTCCACCTCTGCCTCCTGCCTTTTCCCCAGGGCCACTGTTTCTAAACCATACAACATCGCTGGCCTCAACACTGTCTTGTACACTTTTCCTTTCATTTTTGCCGATACCTTCCTATCACACATCACACCGGACACTTTTCTCCAACCATTTCAACCAGCCTGCATGCGCTTCTTCACCTCTTTTCCACACTCTCCATTTCTCTGGATTGTTGAGCCTAAGTACTTAAAATCCTTCACCTTCCTTATCTCTGCTCCTTGTAACCTCACCGTTCCTGTTGGGTCCTTGGCATTCAAACACATGTATTCTGTCTTACTGAGGCTAACCTTCATTCCCCTCCTTTCCAGGGCATACCTCCACATCTCTAGGTTTTCCTGCACTTGTTCTATACTCCCACTGCAGATCACAATGTCATCTGCAAACATCATAGTCCATGGAGATTCTTGCCAAACCTCGTCTGTCAGCTTGTCCATCACCAAAGTAAACAAGAAGGGGCTCAGAGCTGACCCTTGATGCAGTCCCACCTCTACCTTGAACTCTTCTGTCACACTGACAGCACACCTCACCACTGTCTTACAGCTCTCATACATGTCCTGCACCACTCTAACATACTTCTCTGCCACTCCAGACTTTCTCATGCAATACCACAGTTCTTCTCTCGGCACCCTGTCATATGCTTTCTCCAGATCCACAAAGGCACAATGCAGCTCCTTCTGACCTTCTCTGTACTTCTCTATTAACATCCTCAAGGCAAACACTGCATCTGTTGTGCTCTTTCTTGGCATGAAACCAAACTGTTGTTCACAAATGCTGACCTCTGCCCTTAGTCTTGCTTCCATTATTCTTTCCCATAACTTCATCGTATGGCAACTTTATCCTTCTGTAGTTGCCACAACTCTGCACATCTCCCTTGTTCTTAAAAATGGGCACCAGCACACTTCTCCTCCATTCCTCTGGCATCCTCTCACTCTCCAAGACCTTGTTGAATGTTCTTGTCAGGAAATCTACTGCTTCCTCTCCTAGACACTTCCATACCTCCACCGGTATGTCATCAGGGCCAACTGCCTTTCCATTCTTCATCCTCTTCAATGCCCTCCTCACTTCACCCTTACTAATCTTTGCTACTTCCTGGTCCTCGACAGTCACCTCTTCTACTCTTTTTTCTCTCTCATTTTCCTCATTTATCAGCTCTTCAAAGTACTCTGGTACTGGGGTGTGGTTTGGATTATGAGCACGTCCGTTCTTTATCCACGTGTTAGCATTTCCTTTGTAGGTAGATGTTAATCTTGGTTCCAGAACTTTTGAAGCTTGTCTCTGTCTTTATTTTTAAAACTTCTAATTCTTATTGCCAATTAGAAGGCTGCATGTTGTGATATGGCCTCGAGATTTTCACCTTTGAAATTTTAGAATAATAGATAGTGAAACCTTCTCACCTGTCCAGTAGAGCTGAATGCTATTTTAGTTTTGCTTCACAGCTTTAAGAATGTTTCTGTCAATCAACTGCTGTTGTTTTCATCATCATCATCATCATCATCATCATCATCATCATCATCATCATCATCATCATCATCATCATCATCTTCCGCTAAGTCCAGGGTCGGGTCACGGGGGCAGCAACCTCAGCAAAGAGGTCCAGACGTCCCTCTCCCCAGCCACTTCCTCCAACTCTCCTGGGGGGACACCGAGGCGGTCCCAGACAAGCCGAGAGACATAGTCCCTCCAGCATGTTCTCGGTCGACCCCGGGGTCTCTTCCCGGTTGGACATACCTGAAACACCACACCAGGGAGGCGTCCAGGAGGCATTCTGACCAGATGCCCGAGCCACCTCAACTGGCCCCTCTCAATGCGGAGGAGCAGCAGATCTACTCCGAGCTCTCCACAGATGGTCGAGCTTCTCGCCTTATCACTAAGGGAGAACCCCGCCACCTGGCAAAGGAAGCTCATTTTGTCCGCTTGTATCCGCGATCTTGTTCTTTCGGTCACTACCCAAAGCTCGTGACCATAGGTAAGGGTTGGAACGTAGATCGACTGGTAAATTGAGAGCTTCGCCTTGCGGCTCAGCTCCTTCTTCACCACGACAGACTGGTACAGGCTCCGCTTAACAGCAGAGGCTGCAGCAAGCCGTCTATCGATCTCCCACTCCATCCTTCCTTCACTCAAGAACAAGACCCCAAGATACTTAAACTCCTCCGCTTGGGGTAGGACCTCATTCCCGACCCGGAGGGTACATTCCACCCTTGTCCAACTGAGAACCATGGCCTCAGACTTGGAGGTACTGATCCTCATCCCGGCTGCTTCACTGACTGTTTAATTAATTGATTAATTGCTGTTGTTTTCATTTTTGAAATATCAGAAAATAAAATCTGAAATGTCCCTGTCATTCTAATACCAGTACGATTATGAGGTTTGGAAAATGTTTTATTCAATATTTTAATGATAGATTAATAGCTTCATTCAACATAAAAAACTCTGGTATTATTTAAAAATCATATATTTAAAAACGTGGTGAGTCACATCTCAGGTGTTTCTGTGTAGTGTGTGAATGTTCTTTATTAGATTTCCGCGGGGTAGTCTGTTTTCCTCTCACAAGTCTCACAACGACGTGCACAATAGGCTAACTGGCTGTTCCATAAGTGTGAGTGGAAATGGTTGTTGGTTTTTTTGCCCTATGTTGGCTGTTGTGAACTGTTCAGGGTGTATTATCATTTGTATTAGTATATAAATTATATTCTTTTTTTTTTTTTACCATCTATTTCTCTCCAACAAGCTCTCTCTCTGTATATACAGGGATCCCTCGCTACTTCACGCTTCAGATCATGCGGCTTCAGTGCATCGCATTTTAAAAAATATTCATTGAATTAAAAAAAAAAAAATGAAATTAGGGAAGAATAGGGGAAACGTTTAAGAAAATTCTACAAAACAAAGCCAATTATGTGCACGCACATCTGTGTGCGCACGGGTGCGCACGCATCTGTATGTGTGTGTATTTATATTTTATTTACATCTTATGCATTATTTTTGAGTCTTTAATTGTTATTATAAGCATTTAAAGCATTGAATATGTATTTATTGATATTATATACACATATTCATGCACATATACGTCAGTTGGGTGGGGGGTTTCGGCGATTGTGGGGGGGTGGATCTCAGTCCCAATTAACCGTGGAAAGTGAGGGATCCCTGTATATGTGTGTGTGTGTGTGTGTGTGTGTGTGTGTGTGTGTGTGTGTGCGTGTCTCTAAAACACACACACGGGAAAGAGTATAAGGAACCTTCATTCATATCGCAAAAATAATCATTCATTCATTTTCTGAACCACTTAATCCTGATTAGGGTCATGGGGAGGCTGGCGCCCATCTCAGACAAATCCGGGTGAGGGGAGAGTACACCCTGGACATCTCGCCAGGCCATCGCAGGGCAGAAACACACTGACAAAAGTTCTCTTGACAAAAGTCAGCAACAGTTCTTTTATTATGATCCTCTCACCATAGACACTGAGACACATGGCAGGCCTTTGTTAACCCAGTTGGCTGCACTGGGAGAGTATAAGGAACATGTAGGCTGTATTTATGACATATTTATGACGAGATAGAAGTATTTAGACTGTTACACAAGTAAATAAGCAAAAGGTCAGTACTCTGTGTGTGTGTGTGTGTGTGTGTGTGTGTGTGTGTGTGTGTGTGTGTGTGTGTGTGTGTGTGTGTGTGTGTGTGTGTGTGTGTTTATTCAAAGTTCAAGACACACTTTCATGAACTCAGCAATCTCTGGGGCATATTAATAACTTTTTGTTTACATTCTCAAGTAAAATCATGCATATCTATATTAATGCAATCTGCTTGTGTTGTCTATCTCCATTAGGTATCCTGATGCTCCTGCTGGGCTTTTTTGCTTTTCTACACTGTTGGCTCAATGCATTTGCTGAGATGCTGCGTTTTGCTGATCGGATGTTTTACAAAGTGAGAAATCTTATCCAGCTGTTAGCGTAACACTTTACATATTCATGGCTGTCTGAGAAAACTGAGTGTAGGGGTTAAGGCTCTGGCTTAATGAACAGAATATTGAAGGTTCGTGTCTTGGTACCAGCAAGCTGGCGATGTTGCCACCTTGAATAACTACTCATTTATATCAGGGAGATAGAAACTCTGGGTCACTCTGGATAATGCTGTCTGACAAACACCAAACAGTTACGTTAAAACTGATATCTGATATTCATGGCTGTGGGTGGTGCAGTGGTGGTTCAACGTAACTGGGTCATCAAAGGCCGGCCATGTCTCTCACTGTCTGTGGTGTGAGGTTCATGTAAAAGAACCATTGCTGACTTTCGACAAGAGTAGCTGCATAGCCATCAGTATGTTTTCGCCCTGGAGAGCTGTCCAGGGTGTACTCTGCCTTCGCCCGGAGTCAGCTGGGATGGGTGTCAGCCTCACCATGACCATAATTAGGATTAAGTGCTTACAGAAAAACGAACGTATGATGAACGTTTGTGAGGCGCTCCACAGAATGTAGGTGCTTGTCGCAAGTGACGTATGGTGCTTGTGAGACAAAGCGCGGCTGATTTGGACTTCCGATCTTTCAAGTGAGCAAGTGCATGTTGAATTGAATACTTGTTTAGTACTCAACCATCACTTGCTCACTTGAAAGATCGGAAGTCCAGATAAGCCCCGCTTTGTCTCACAAGCACCATAGGTCACTTGCGACAAAGCGCATACATTCGGTAGAGCACCTCACATTTGTGCATGAGATGTGAACAAAAAAATTGGAATTTATTAAATGTATACACTTTGCATTTTTAAATTTTAGTATACACTCCTAAAATTCCACCATGTGAAGGGTTTTCCCCAAAACAGCAGACACCAATCAAAAATGTAAAGTGTGTACACGCCAGTGAACGCAATAATAATCACATCATCTCACCTCTTTCCTTTAATCAGGACTGGTGGAACTCCACCTCCTTTGCTAACTACTACCGCACCTGGAATATTGTGGTGCATGACTGGCTCTATTATTATGCCTACCGGGACTTCCTCTGGGTAAGGTGCTTTATGTCATGACTGTATTTATAACTATCTTCACATACATACAGTACATTGTATTTCACTAGATTCTACTAATCTCTCTCATCCATCATCATCATCTTCTTCTTCTTCTTCTTCTTCTTCTTCTCAGTTATCAGGCCATCGTCTCCGTTCAGTAGCCACACTGTCTGTGTTTGCAGTTTCAGCTTTCGTTCATGAATATGCAGTTACTATGGGCTTTGGGTTTTTCTACCCAGTGATGTTCTGTTTGTTTGCAATTATTGGAGGTAAGAAAGAAAACAACAAATCCCTCACAAAATAATTACTAAAGCACATTTTCTGACCTTTTAAAGAGAAGGTATCACTTGTTAAAGGCTAATTTAATCTAAATCTCGAAAGTAATTTCTTTCTGTGTACAAAATCTCAAGCTGCTAGTTTCGGTTTCAAACATTTTATGGCCAGTTATTTAAAAACTGAGTCTCAGAACGATGATGTCATTAAAGCCTAATACCCCCATTTCACTGGAGCGTGGCAGACTTGCGGAAGCAAAAATGTTGTCATCCTCAAACGTTCCTCAGTTATTCCCTCATCTTCCGTGTCATTCCGTATGATTCCGAATGTGTTCCTCCACTTTCGGCAGACCAAAATCTTCCGCGATTGTGCTTTTGAACATGTTCAAAAGCATGTTCACGTAAAAATTTTCCGAGAGTATTCCCTTTGGTTCCACAGTCCTTCCGTAAACATAACGTCATTTCTGCAAACGGTCCGTGATCTTTCCTTTTATTCCGCAAGTGTTCTGTGACTGTTCCGCCAGTCATCCCCCTCCTCTTCCGTTTTGTCAAAAGCGGCCACGGAACAGTCGTGTTCATCTACGGATCCTCACGGAATACTTACAGAAGGAACAATATACATACGGAACAAAAGAGAAACACTGCGGAACTTCTGTAGACAGTACACAGAACAAAGCGGAACGGTCAAGGAATACATACGGAACGTTTGCAGAATACCTACGGGTAGCACAGAAGACTTATGGAACACTCACGGAATTCACTTAGACTATAAATACAGATGCGCAAGACAAAGAGCCATTCATTTCGAGAAACGCCATAATGCCGAAAACAAAGAGGAAGACAACGACCAAAGAGTCCATGGTCTCCAACGCTGGTAACCCCAGTTGAAGAGCCTTCAGCAGAGGTCGATGCCGAGCTGAATGTCGCTTCCGATATCGCCGCTCACCTGGACAAGAAGGCACGCGTATACATAAAGCTCACCGACGATGAGAAGCAGGCCATGGTTGAGTTTATCCAGGCGAACGAGTGCCTTTACAACAAGAAACTCCGATCCTGGACGGACAAAGCACACAAGGCCAAGCTCTCGGTTGATCAGGTTTCACGCATGGGGAAGAGCAACGAGGAGCTGAAGCAATGGTTCCATAGCGTACGGACAAGGCTGGGAAAGCTTAGATGTTGGAAGTCGGGGCAAGCTAACCTGAACATGTCTCAGAGGGACCAGTGGATATACGACAGCTTTAGCTTCCTATGTTCACACATTGTTGAGGCACAGTGGAGATTAGCTGGCTTCAGGACAGCAAGCTGCCCCTTAGAAGTGAATGCAAGTTTCAGTCTGTGTGTGTGTGTGTGTGTGTGTGTGTGTGCGCGCACGTGCATGCTGGCAAGCCCTGCAATAGACTGGTGAATCCCAGAGACAGCTGAGATAGACTCCAGCCTCCCTGCGACCCTAGGTTAGTAGGTTAGGCAAATGAATGAACGGATGTGTAAAGCCTTTCTGCTAAATATTAACCTGGGTGTCGATGATGTCATCATTCTGAGATTCTGTTTTCAAATAACGTTGACTTTACAAATTTTTAAAATAGCTGCCAAATATTTTTCAAACATAAGGATTTTAATATAGAGTTTTATTTATGAATAAATTAGCACGCGCTGTCGTGCCCTATTAAGTATGAGAGATTTAAATATGTTTTATAGAAAGCCGAGTTTAGAACATTTATTCGCTCTTTAAATGGTGATACTTTTGATGCATTTATCTCAATAAAAATAACAACATGTCTATGTTATCATGTATACAGCACCGCAAAGGTAGAAGGCAGTAACTGCCATATCTTGTTACTCGTATGTTTTGAACATGTGGCCAATTGTGCATAAAAACACACTTCCCGGCGTTATTACGTGGCACAAAAATCAATTAAGTAAAAATACAGAGGACACATGGACATGTGTTAGAACTCAGGACATTTTGCAGACATTTCCTTTCACATTTGCACGGCAGGGTTTTATATGTCTATAGAACCCGTGTATGTTGTTTCCTTTGTTTTATATTTTGCTTTAAGAGAAATACTATTTCTATTTTTGTAACAGAGCTCCATGCGAAACACCATTCTTAACGGAAATTGGAAAACTATTTGTCCGTCTGTTTGTACACACGTCTGAAGCCTCTAGTGATATTTCACAGACATAATCATTGTAACGGTAGTGAACATCTGAGCGAGTGCGTCTACTCTGTATTCCCCTCCAAACTGCTACTTGTTTCATGTCAGAAAATAAAACACTTTTTTTAAACAGCATACACTGTATTCTATGCGCCATATGCAGTCGGTACCTTTGTTATTTTAGTTGGCAAAATAAACTACAGTAAGCCCGCATTATTCGCTGGGGTCATTACGTTCCTCCCCTAACCACGAATCTCAGAAATCTGCGAATTACTGATATGGTTTTAAAACCCTTATGTATGATATTACTTGCGCTAAAATATGCTTAATAAACACATTCTATGGACAGTCTTACTCATTAATGCAGTAATAATGCAGTAAAATGTAGTAATGATTAAGTAAAAACTTTTTCATTTTGTACTGTGATAATATTTATGAATAAATAAAGCGCTTAGGCTCCTTACCAGAAGCTAGAAAAGATGCAGGGCGTTTGAGTGACATCATCAGGCTTAAATAATCATTATATACTGTACACACTAAAAAAACGTGAATTTGCAATTCAAGCAATCACGTTGATAACTTGTGAGCGAATGAGAACGAAAGAGGTGTACACATCATCTGCAACCAATCAGCAGGAGGGTGAAACAAAAGCTCTCAGCCATTGGCTAAATTTGAATCATGTGCCAGTAATGTTGTGATGATGCATATGTACAATTTGCCGGGGCTGCTGCTAATTTAAAAACATTATGAAAAAAAAAAGCCTTTGAGAGCAAAAAAATCCGCGAGTATGCGGGGATGCGAACGGTGAACCGCGAATGGGCGGGGGCTTACTGTATTACTGCCATGCACTGCATTACTCATTTGAATAGAAAGGCTTTTCACCCAATAAACATTGGGGAAGCGTGTGACGTTTCTGGAGCGTATAATGTGGTTAGAGAATTTAATCTATGCAGCGGAATGGCGTCTCGCAGTTACATGGCATTATGCCATTGGTGCAATCAAAATAAATTCACACTGAAACCTCACATTGGGAGAAGTGAATTTTTTCCAGAGTCCTGATTTAAGTGGTGCCTAAATCTTTGTATTACAACAGTATTTGGACGGGTCAACAGTAAACTTCGCACTCACTTCCATTCACTCACTTGCTGAACCATTTAATCCTACTACTAATGGAGGCAAAGCCTATCTCAGCCATCACTGGGTGAATATGGGGGGACCCTGAGCAGCTTTCCAGACCATCGCAGATTCAATATGCACACGACCATTCATACCCCCATTTTACTGGAGCACAGCAGACTCGCGGAAGCAAAAATGTCGTCATCCTCCAATGTTCCTCAGTCGTTCCGTCATCTTCCGTGTCCTTCCGAATGTATTCCTCCGCTTCCGGCAGGCCAAAATCTTCCACGAACGTTCTTTTGAACATGTTCAAAAGCACGTTCACGGAAAAATCTTCCGACAGTGTTGCCTTTGGTTCCGCAGTCCTTCCGCAAACGTTTCGTCATTTCTTCAAACGTTCCGTGATCATTTTTTTTATTCCGCCAGTGTTCCTTGATCGTTCCACGAGCCTCCCCCCCCCCTTCCAAATAGTCAAAAGTGGCCACGGAACATTTGCGTTCATCTACGGATTCCTACAGAATACTCACGGAAAGTTTGCGGATAACACGGAAGACCTGAGAAACACTCACGGAAGT
>CM045741.1:35640015-35700015 GCA_024760905.1 Plotosus lineatus
TGATTGTCTGATCCGGTGTGTGTGTCTTTCAAAAGAAACCAAATAAAGCTGCCAAGTCACTGAGTAGGTGCTGAGTGACTCATGTCTCACTGACCTGAAGAAATATTAATAAAAAGAATTACTAATAAGGCTGAATTAAAATCCAGGGGCCACAGAGCCCGCAGAGGGTTGGGGCTAACCACCCCCATACACTTTTTCTCAACCCAAAGAAAAAATTTTAAGTATGTCTACTGACATCTCAAAAATGTTTAAAATGCATAGTTTGTACAAGCCTAGTATAACCTACATGTACATGGTGTACCGTAAATGCTTTGGCACCAAGCATACAGTAATATAGGTGCTGCCTTCTAGGAAATGGACCCAAACATGGCTTCAAAACATCGACACAAGAATATAAGCGCTGCCCGAGTCGGGCCTTTGTCCATCGGTGTGCATACAAGTACGAAAAAATGAGATCAGAACATCATACACGCCTCGTTTTCCAAACCCAACCAATGGGATTAGTTTTGTGATTGTGGGTGTGAGATTGGTTTAATTCTGTTTGAAGTAGTTCTATCTTCGTAAGATTTTTGAAACGGCAATGCTGCTGTTCTATAGACAGTTATTCAGAGTTTAATACATGTTGAAATGTACAAGACTGGTCATCGAGGGCAGCGGTCCCCAATCCCCGGGCCGCGGACCGGTACCGGTCTGTGGATCAATTGGTAGAGGGCTGCAAAAGAAATAATTATTTATATCTGCTTTATTTCTTATCTGAGTCTGAACGATCATTTATTTTTGAAAAAACTTTTATTTTGAAAATAACCGAATTCTCTCAGTAACATGTCGGTCATTTGAGCTCTAAAATGTTACCCACAAGGGAACGGGACATGAACAGAGGTGAGTTGGACATGTTTCAAACAATAGCGGGATTTCGGGTGAGACTGAGCCTGAGACTTCATTCTCCCAGCTGGTGCACCATCACCTGTGTTTTTTTTTTTTTTTTTTTTAAAGAAGAGTTCAAGTTAATTAAAAATATAACGCTTAATCCTGATTAGGGAGGCCGGCGCACATCTCAGCCGACTCTGGGCAAGGGCAGGGCATTATACTTACAATATAACCCCCCCCCAGGGCGGCAATAAAATTGTAAAGCATTGACCGGTCCGCGGTGATAAAACGGTTGGTTCATTCACTGACCTACATTCAGCTTTAAAAACTGCTCGGATTTGACAGTCACATCATTTTTCTATTAAAAAAATAAATGCTTCATTTATTTTTTTCAAAAGGTTCTTATGAGAAACCAGGATTTTTAAAAATTCGTCCTTATAATGAAACCAAAACCCAAGAAGTCTCATACAGAATAAAAAACAGATAATCCAACTCTGATAGGCCGGAAACTAAAGAAATGTTCACGGAGCAAATACTGAAATCAAAAGCTTGACATAACGAACGTGTTAAACGGATAACTAAACTAACAAGACAAGAGGAAATCAGACAGTAAAACGCAGTGAACAGAAAACCCAGCAGTAAACCTCCCAATCTTCAGTTCGCAGCGAAGAATCAAATCACAGGGACGTGGTGCTTGCAGAGAAGCTGCAGGAATTAGGAACCATGTAACATCTCCGTACATTTACTACCGCTGAAACTTTACTGGTATAATTTTTCTTTCTTTGCGCCAAACACCATATTAGCTTGAATTGAACACACACACACACACACACACACACACACACACACACACATACACCTATCAGTAGATATATCTAGATTGAAATCTAAATCAGGGGCTCCATGGATTTTGACTTTCCAGCAAAGAGTAGGATCAAAGACCATGGGACTGACTGTGGATTTTAGGAGAGCCAAAAGACCATTGACCCATTTCCACCCAGGGCAACAATGTGGAAATGGTGGATCACTACAAATACTTTGACGTTCGTATTGACAATAAACTGGACTGGATGAAGAACACTGTACACTTTACAAGCAGGGCAATTAAACTGCACAAGTCCGCCATACAGCAATAACAGTCACTGTTATGTATTTACATTCCTCTGTGTCATATTAATAATACTGTACATATCACTCACTGACAGGATTCATTATACGTCTGATTGTATAAATATTAGAAACCTCGAATTTTAGGGTTACATATATATATATATATATATATTTTTTTTTTTTTTATATATATGTATATTCATATGCATATTTGTACATACAGTTGTGTTCAAAATAACATCTATCGGATCTCACTAGCTGATCAGCCAGTCTTTTTGGTAGAAATTATATTTCTACATTGCAAATAATTTACTATTAGGTGTAGTCAAGGAATAGAATCCAACAGATCCAACAGGCATGACATACATGCTGATGATTCAGGGGATTGTTCAAAATAATAGCAGTGTGGAGTTCAATTAGAACATTTCTCGCTGAAATTCTGAGGAAAATGGGTCATTCCAGATATTGTTCAGAAGAACATAGATCAAAAACTTTATTGGAGAGAGAAAAACATATAAAGAAGTGCAGAACATTATGGGCCGCTCAGCTATAGTTAGATAGCAAATGCTTTAAAACGGCAATCAAAACCTGAAAGATGTTGAAAAAGCGAAAAACTATCATTCTAATGGATGGAAGAAGACTCAAAACTGGCAAGGACTCAGCCACCAATCAGCTCCAGGAAAATCAAAGAAGGTCTAAATTTACCTGTGAGTTCTGTTACAATGAGAAGACGCCTATATGAAGCGGAGCTATCGGCAAGAAGCAAAATCCCACTGTTGAGAAAAAAGACGTGCTGAAGAGGTTTTAATTTACCAAAGAGCACATTGACTGGCCTGAACAGAAACGGAGCAACATTTCTTGGACTGATGAAAGTAAGATTGTTCTTTTCGGGTCTAGTAGCTGGAGGCAGTTTGTCAGAAGACCCCAAAACACTGAATTCAAGTCACAGTACACTGTGAAGACAATGAAGCCTGGTGGTGTATGTATCATGATATGTTTCTCAAACTACAGAGTCTGACCTATTTATCAAATCATGGATCGCTTTGAATCCATCAGAATACTTGAGGTCGTGCTTCCATACACAAGAGGAAATGGTCTTGAAATGGGTGTTCCAACCTGTCAACGACCCAAAACACACCAGTAAATGAGCAAGATCTTGGTTCCAACAAGATTGATGTTATGGAGCGGCGGTTCGATCCCCGGATACTAATCCAATAGAAAACTTGTGGGAGGATCTCAAAAATTGTGTGTGTGTGTGTGTGTGTGATCAGGAGGTTGTGTGTTCAAATCCCAGTTATACCTCCACTGTGCTAAGACCCCAGCCAAGGTCTTAACCGCAAATGTGCCTCTGTTCACCCAGCAGTATAAATGGGTACCAGTAAAAATCTACTGGGAAGGTAACCTGCGATGGACGAGCGTCCCATCAGGAGGAGTTGTACACCTAGTTGCTTCATGCCATTTTGTCGGACTGACTTTTGTAGGTTGATCCTGGGGTCTCTTCCCGGTTGGATATGCCCGAAACACCACACCAGGGAGGCATCTGGCCTAGAACACGCTAGAGGGACTATGTCTCTCGGCTTGTCTGAGACCGCCTCGGTGTCCCCCCCGGGACAGTTGAAAGAAGTGGCTGTGGAGAGGGACATCTGGACCTCTTTGCTTCGGTTGCTGCCCCCGTGACCCGAGCCTGGACTTAGCGGAAGATGATGATGATGATTATTTTTGTTGGCCAATCTTTCAGTATTTGCATACCAATTTTACATCTGTGCCATTCATTCAGAAACACGCTGACGACTATGCAGCCTACTCTTGATCAACGTCAGCAATGGTTCTTTTACACCTCTCGCCATAGACAGTGAGAGACATGGCCGGCCTTTGATAACCCAGTTAGCTACACTGGGAAAACAGTAGTGACAACCCACTGAGAATGGGGCTTGAGTTCCCAACCATGTGATCAACGATCCAGTACCTTAGCACCAGGCCACCGCTGCCCCTATATCTCTACCATCAGGGAAGAAAATGTCCATTGATGTGATAACCTGCTGATTCAATACATCAGTTGACGTTTTTATTGCCCGATAATGTTGCTGAGCCTTAACCTGACCGAATGAAGCTGCAATATCACACAAATGATGTGCTGTAATCAAGGATAAAGGTGGATTTTGCAAGCTTTCTTTTTTTTTGTCTGGGGAGTAATCTGCCTAATTAGTCATACCTCTTGAATGAAACAACAAAAGGCATCTTACAGAATACTAAATGCAGACACAGATCAGATTTTGTAGTTGGGGGTTGTCTGAACAAAGAAAGGGATCCCTCGCTACTTTACGCTTCAATTCATGCGGCTTCAGAGCATCGCGTTCTTTTTTTTTAATTTTAAAAATATTCATTGAATTAAAAAATAAGGAAATTAAGGAACAATAGGGAAAAAAGTTAAGAAAAATGCCACAAAAAAAAACAAGGCCAATTAAATAAAAAAAACAAAAAAAACCCGAAACCAACACAAAACAAAAAACAACCCAAAATCTCCCATCAAAACTACTTACATTGTTGTGAGGTGCGCATCCGAGTGCGAGCACACACATCTGTGTGCGTGCGCACGTCTGTATGTGTGTCTATTTATATTTTATTTACATCTTATGCATTCTTTTTAAATGTTTGTTATTATGAGCATTTATAGCATTGAACATGTTTTTATTGATATTATATACACATATACATGTACGTATACGCCAGTTGGGGAGGGGGGGGGGGGGTTATCCTACTTCACGGATTTCGGTGGTCACATTGGGATCTCAGTCCCAATTAACCGTGGAAAGTGAGGGATCCCTGTAATACAAAAACAATGCCTTCTTAAAGAAATCCACAGTGCCATCAGAAGAGCCGCGAATGAGGGCCACAGAGAACCAGAAGGCTGGAGAAAGGTACTGTATACATCAAGTCAATCAACTTGTTTTGATTTTACAGGGTGGTATGAATACTTTTGCAAACCACTATATAAATAGTCTGGACTGTATTTTGCCATATTGTGCCCAAACTGGTACTGATCTGCATGTCCGCTAAGCCCCTGCATGCCACGCATTACGGTCCCTCATTACAAGAAACTGTTTCCCATTGTTTCTGATTAGGCGACCTATTTAGGGTCAAATTAAATTACGTATATCAAATCAAGTAGTACTTTAGCTAGCCACTGTTACTTTCTGCTGAGATTTAGTTTTCTGTTAGACTGTTGATGTTTGTCTCTCGTTCAACCCCAAAACTCATTATGCATTTTCACTCTTCATTATTTAAGAAATCTTTATTTGCATCCGACCCACCTCAGTATGTTACTGATTCACCAATACAGAAGTCTTTTACTGCTGAGATTTCATTATTTATTTATCTCCCAAAACAACAATTACACAGTATAAGCAGACACTGACAATGAAGATAATTACAGTTCAATGTCAACACTTACAAAATGCAGTGGGTTATGGACATCTATTTAAATAAATAAATAATAATAAAAAAAAAAAAATCAAAGAAATTCGATTTAAAACAACACAAAATAAACAGTTTAATAAGCATTATAAAACATACTGAAGCAACACACATGGGGTAAAAATAGTACATGGTAAATTCACTTGTGCCTATGTGAGTTTAACTACATTAATTCTGTGGCCTGAGATTTGCATGGCTGATTCAAAGCTCGTCTATGCAAATCAACCAAAAACCATCCAGCAAACCTTAAGTGTATGGAGGGAAAGCAATATGGCTACTAGGTTGCCATATCCATAATAATTCCGTGAGAGAGAAATCGGGGCTTGGGGTGATACTTCGCAATGTAAACATAAGAATTCACCGACAGCTAGTGTTGTGTCCCTCACTGAAATCATCACATGACCCAGCTGTTTTCATTTCACATTTGTGAGCTGAACATTACGTTTTTTTTCCTGCAATGGTAATCTGCATTTAGTAACTTCCTAAATGTATTACATATTCCCATATAACGATCACAAAGGTCAGAGATATTTATCACATCATTCCACTCACATCATTCCACCCTACTAGAGTTATGGGAGGCTGTCTCAGCAACACTAGGTGAAGGCATGGTACACCCCGAACAACTCATCAGACCATTGGAGAGTGAGCACACACACACACACACACACACACACACACACACACACACACACACACACACACACACATACACACACATACACACACATACACACACACACACACATACACACACACATACACACACACATACACACACATATTGAGAATATCCAATTAGCCTATGGTGCATGTCTTTGGACTTTGGGAGGATACCAGAATACCTGGAACAAACCCATGCAAGCACAGGTGAACATGCAAACTCCATGGGACTCAAACCCAGGACCTTCTTGCTGTGAGACAGACATGCTGAGCACCACATCACCGTGCCATCATTGATTATCCAGGAAGGGAGAAAAGTACTATAGATATTTGCATCCCTGGCAATTTTGCTGTATTCATGACTATAAGCCACTATCCTTGTTTCTTTTCCATTTTCTTTCTATTTACTGTGATTAAATCCTACATCATATAAAAAAACAGCAGCAATACACTGAAAGAAGAAAGTTTAGTGAACAATAAGCCTCCTTATTTATACAAGTTATAATACAAAGTATGTGTTACACTATAATTATTCACTCACACACTCATGTGCCAAACTGTACAATCCCAGTAGGTTTGCATGAGGCTGGAGTCTATTCCAGCTGACACTGAGTGACCCAGGGTACACATATCACTTGGCCAACCCCCCCCCCCACCCCAACCCCACCCCAACCCCACCCCAACCCCATACACACCTAGGGGCAACCTGGAGCAGCCAATTAGTCTAATGTGAATGTCTTTTGACTTCGGGGAAACAGCAGAGGAAACCCACACAAGCACACGGAGAACATGCAAACGATAAACAAAAACACCTGAACACGTGACACAAAATCAGGATCTTTCTGCTCTTAGGTGGACATGCTAACCAATACACCACTGTGCTGTCCTATTATAATAATGCTCTATATTTTTATAATAAATCCATTTCATCGTGCCAACCCAATAGAAGTGCAACACACACATACACACATACACACATACACACATACACACACACACACACACACACACAAAAAATCCCAAGAAAACATAACGCATGCAAAATATAAACTCTTAAAAGATACAGCGTTGAGGGGAATGACACTTTGGTCCTTGACCCACATTGGTTCTGCTGATTAAGCTCAGAACGCTACTCAAGGTTTATCTGCTTCAGCCTGGATGTTCAATATTTGGTACTGCATTTCAAGTTGTGTATAATAACACAGTGGTGTTACACAGAAGTACTGCTGTACTGCACTAAAGGAAGCACCCATAAGCTTTTCCAAAAAAACAAAAATCAACCAAAAAAACCAACAACAACCAAAAAATATAACCATATTTATCAGCAGTTTAACTTCGTATAAAGTGGTCAAGTGTCTTTCTAGTAATAAAGTTAATTTTACAGTGTATAGTGTCACTGCTTTAATTCACTATGTGATGAACTACTACGACTGTAGTGGCGTGGTTTATTCAGTGGCTCCAGGCTGATTTCTAAATTGATGTGACACTACACACAATGTTTAGCTTATTCCACCCACGGTAAACTAATTGCTATCATCAAGGCTTTGCTTGATTACAGTACCAAACTGTGTGTGGGCTATGAGTATAGTACCTGGGATGGCTTGCCCTTAACTCCACAAAAATCAGTGCAATAGTTAGCATTAGTTTCACGAAACTACCATGAAAACAATAATCAAACATTTATGGCATTTTATATAGGAATACTCCACACACACACACACACACACACACACACACACACACACACACACACACACACACACACTTTCCTATACTAAAATCAAGTGGCTAAACATATTACCTCATATATATATAAAAATAAAATCCACAAAAATTGGTCCATCCTTTAAAACTAGTAAATAACAAGCCCCACGTTAGATTTTTTTGCACGCTGCAGCTTTCACAGCGTAACGTTTTACCCTAAACAATAAGACGAAATGTGGCTTCAAAGAGCAAAATAATTTGTTGGCACAGTTTGAACGCGAGTCAGAATACTTCCTCCCTCCATCAAGAACACTCCTAGTGATATTTATATTATTTATTCATACAAATTTCTTATTGGCCCCGCCAACCAGTTTCCTACTTCCTTGTACGAGAACTCTGCTTGGCAAGCCGTTTCATGAAGCAGCACGTTACCATGGCAATGATGACCACTCCCACAAACAGCGCAGAGGAGACACCAACCACCAGTGGTATAAGGAGAAGATCGGTAACTGGGCAAAAAAGGAAGAGCAAATAACAGATCTTTATATAGTACTGTATTTCGGACTGGCAAACATTTATACACATTAGCACAGCAATGCTAGTCATTACAACTGATTTCATGAGTTACTGTCACAGGCAGCATGTCATACTGTCAATAACAAAGCAAATACTCGCAGACATTTCACTTTAACCAGACCACTAATCTGCAGAAGTATATCGAAGGCCCTTTTATATACGTTCATGGTATTTTGCAGATACCCTTATGCTTTCTTTTATAAAGTATCTGTGGTGAATTAGTGTTATTAGCTATTTTAAAATTCAAGTGACCAAGTGGGAGTCATATAAGCACCTGGGCATATACAGTGGTACCTCACCTTACGAAATTAATCCGTTCCAGAAATGTTTTCGTAACCTGGATTTTTCGTAAATCGAACCGCATTTTACATGTAAAACGCGTGATTTGTTCCAAGGCCCCGATACTACCCCTAACTAACCATTTTCTCCCATTTCCACTAAATTGCTCACCATATTTACTTCTTGAACACGTTTTATCATCACCTAAAATGTCGCTCGCTGATTAGATCTGCTTGTTTACATGTGGTGGACAACCTCGCCCAGCGAGTTCATGCTACTTCCTGGAAAAAACTATTTTTGATTTTTAGGGTAATTTATACGAAACTTAAAATAAGCTCTGTACCGTTTAGCCATATTACATTCACACAAGTTATGCTGTTAATAATGAGTGATACCGGTACGCTTTTATAGAATTGGACAGCTGAGGGTTAACAGCCTTGGTCAAGGTCCAGCAAGGTGAACTTGATAGTATTGGGGCTTGGCTCAATAAGCTTTGGATCTACTGCCCATATGTACGTTCACTTTTTTTGTTAGGCTAGAAATGGCTCGTCTATCTAACAAAAGTTAATCTGACGGGTAACTGAACAAAAAAATGCGGATGGTCGGGAAAGAAAGAGGAAGAAGAAAGACAAAGCAAACTGTAAGGTCACATAGCCTTTTTTCGGAATTCTATTTCATGAAGCAGTTTTCAGTAAACTCACCTCGTGCATATAAATATACATGTGCCGTGGTTGACTCTGCCCTTGCACCTGTATTGTACCAGCCTCCATTCGAGTCCTGGGTCCATACTACTGCCATACAGTAGTAATCACCTTGGTCATCCTCATGTGCAGAAAAGATGCGAAGTCTGTAGGTTCCGGCAGAAATACGGTCAACGCTCAATTCACTTCTATTACTATATATACGAGACATTCCATCGTTGGTCAGTGTCGCCAGGATATTGCCTTCAATATATAATGGAGGCATGTTTTCTTTCTCATTCAGCTCCCGCTTCTTTTTCCACCACTGCACCTCTACCTGAGAAGGGCCTGTGGTCACCATGGACACATTACAGAGCAACATAACAGTGCTCCCACGTTTCAGGAGTGGTCGATGTGGTAGCTCGATGACCGCCGATACACTCACCTCTGTGCCAACACAGGAAAAATCAGCATTTTGTAAAGCACACAATTCAATACATTGTTAGTCTAGTTACAACCTAAATGTATTTTGTATCCATATATATATATATATATATATGTGTGTGTGTGTGTGTATACACACACACACACACACACACACACACACACACACATATATATACATATATATATACACACACATATATACACACACACACACACATACATATATATATATATAGAATATTCAACGTTATAAATGCTTATAATAACAATTAAACATTCAAAAAAATAATGCAGAAGATATAAATAAAATATAAATAGAGTGGTACCTCACCTCACAAAATTAATCCGTTACAGAAATGGTTTCATAACCTGGATTTTTTGTAAGTTGAAAAGCATTTTACATGTAAAACACGTGATTCTTTCCAAGGCCCTCAATACTACCCCTAAACCCTTTAAAAATTATACCTTATAAAAGTATACCTTTTAAGACCCCCTCTGCTTCAAAATCGTACCAATGGTAGACGGGTTTGGACATATTCCTTTGCAATAGCACTCAACCACATGCCTCGAACCCACTTCTTCTTTTCACTCGCACCGGGAATCACACACGCATATGTGTGTGTGTGTGTGTGTGTGTGTGTGTGTGTGTGTGTGTGTGTTGACCATGTCTTCTTAGCAGAGTTATAATCTTACAAATGTTTATGCAAGGTTGAAAAGCCTGAGCCAAAAAATAAAGTTGCAATGCGCACACTCAAAAAACTCACAAAACAACAGTAACTCAGGTGTCCACCACCGGGTTCGGGGATTACCTCCATGACAAGCACCGACGACCTTACGGCCACAGCTATGGGCTGCCGCCTCAGCAATGGAGGCACGAAACATTGCCCATTTGGATTCCATGTCCCCCGCCTCCTCCAGGACATGGTTGTAGCTCTGCCGGAGATGGGAGTTAAAGGCCTCTCGGACAGGGGACTCCGCCAAACGTTCCCAGCAGACCCTGATTACACGCTTGGGCCTGCCAGGTCTGGAAGGCAACCTCCCCCACCACCGAAGCCAACTCACCACCAGGTAGTGATCGGTAGACAACTCAACTCCTCTCTTCACCCGAGTGTCCAGAACATATGGTCGCAAGTCCGATGACACGACTACAAAGTCACTCATTGAATTGCGACCTAGGGTGTCCTGGTGCCAAGTGCACTTATGGGCACACTTATGTTCGAACATGGTGTACGTGATAGACAAACTGTGACGAGCACAGAAGTCCAACAACGAAACACCATTCGGATTCAGACTGGAGAGGCCGTACCTACCGATCACACCCTTCCAGGTCACACTATCATTGCCCACATGGGCGTTGAAGTCTCCCAAGACAACGAGTGAGTCTTCCGAGGGAGCGTTCTCCAACCCCCCCCAAAAAAAAAAAAAAGACTCCAAAAAGGGTGGGTACTCTGAACTGTCATTTGGTGCATAAGCACAAATAACAGTCAGTACCCGTCCCCCCGCCCGAAGACGGAGGGAAGCTACCCTTTCGTCAACCGGGGAGAACCCCAACATTTGGGCACCGAGACGGGGGGGCAACAAGAATACCCACACCGGCTCGCCGCCTCTCCCCATGAGCAACTCCAGAATAGAAGAAGGTCCAGCCTCTCTCAAGATGGATGGTTTCAGAGCCCAAGCTATGCGTTGAGGTGAGCCCGACTATATCTAGTCAGTATCTCTCCACCTCACGCACCAAATCAGGCTCCTTTCCCGCCAGAGAGGTGACATTCCATGTCCCGAAGGTCAGAGTAAGTAGCCGAGGATCGGTCCGACAGAACCCATGCCTTTGGCTGCCACCCAACTCACATTGCACCCGATCCCTAAAACTCCTCCCACGGGTGGTGGGTCCATGGGAGGGCGGACCCATGTCTCCTTTTTCGGGCTAGGCCCGGCCAGGCTCCATGGGCATAAGCCCGACGACCAGGCGCTCGCCTTCGAGCCCCTCCCCCAGGCCTGGCTCCAGGAGAGAACCCAGGTGACCTGCGTCCGGGCAAGGGAGACTGCTTCAATCGTTTCCTCGGAGATGGCATAGGGGTCTTCTGAATCGCACTTTGTCTGGACCTTCACCCAGGACCTGTTTGCCTTGGGTGACCCTACCAGGGGCATTATGCCCCCGACAACATAGCTCCTCGGATCATTCGGTCACGCAAACCCCTCCACCATGATAAGGTGGCGATTCAGGGAGGGGTGGACAGATGGTTCTAATTTTAATTCTTGTAGACATGAGTCAAAAAAGTACTTCAGTGTCCGTCCGTATATTTTTTGTTTTGGTTATTTAGTAGAAATCTTTGTTTTCCTGCTCTGTGAACTAGACTGTTTATGAAGTGTCGTGTGTGTCACCAAACACATCAGCTGTGGGATAAACACAACCAGTAATTTATGGGTGGCTCTCATTAAACCACCACGCAAATACAAAAATAAATAAATACGTTTTTAAAATCAGCATTTACAAAGGGCAGCTTTGGTGGCTTTATGGATAAGGGCAGCGGTTCAATCCCAACTATCACCACTGTTGGGCCCTTGAGCAAGGCTCTTAACCCTTAATTGCTCAGTTGTATAAAAAACGGATAATTGTAAGTCGATTGGGAGAAAAATGTCTGTCAAATGCTGTAAATATAAATGTAATGTAAAATTTTTAGTGGTAAGCATGTCTGCCTCACAGCAAGAAGGCCCTGGGTTCAGGTCTTGGGCTTTTATGTGTAGAGTTTTCATGTTCCTCCTGTGCTTGTGTGGGTTTCTTCCAGGGATCCCAGTTTCCTCCCACAATAAATAGACATGCATAGGAGGCGAACTGGCCGATCAAAATTTGCCAGTAGGTGTGAGAGTAGTGTGAATGGTTGTATGTGTTGGTCCTGCAATGGTCTAGCAACTGTCCTGCGTGTACCCTGCTTATCCCAGTGTCGACTGAGATAAGTGCCAGCCTTCCCGTGACCCTAACAGGATTCGGTAAATGAGTAAATGTTCTCTTATTTTTCAGCAGATCTGTTTCTTCTCTAAAATTAAACTTTCTCAAACAGCTTAGAATATGTGCATATAAAAAGGTACAATATTTGTGTATTACCCATACTAGCATTACTGTGTCAGGCTATCAGTGCAAAGGTCATGCCATCATCTGTGTTCACGGCCACTCACCTTTAGATTTCAGGCTCACCACAACACCCTCAGACCTCTGCGTAAGTGTAGCAGGGCTGGATGGTGCAGGACTGCGCTGCCCAGCGTACACACTCACAGCACAGCGGTACTGTCCGGCATCGACCGGATGGGCAGAGAAGCGTCGCAAAGAAAATCTCCCTTCTGCCCCTTTCTCCATGCTGCCCCCTCCTTCACTACTGATGTCATCGCCCCAGCTCACCACTCCATTGGGACTCATACGGGCCACCTCCACTTCCACTCCTCCTGTCGGCCCACGCCGCAGCCACTGCACCAATAGGGCAGAGCGATTCCAAGAACCCACACCTGACACCAGACACATGAGGCTGAGTGGAGATCCAGGTTGTAGTGTCACCTCACCAACCGGTTCGGTGCTTACTGACAGACTGTCCGCTGCAGGAAAGTATACAGACAATGCACAGTGAAGTTTACTACTGAAATTATTTTACTATTTAAAAACGATTTTATGATTTAAATTAAATGTTGCATTTTGAATTGTAGCATTGCTCGCCCAACAGTCTATTTAACCTTAAAGATGCTTGATATCATATACATAAGTTGCATTTCATGCACGAATTTCCCAAGGCAGTGGTGGTCTGGTGTAAGGTGCTGAATTGCAAATCTCAAGGTTGGATTGCACTGCCAACAGTTGTCATTGCTGTCCACCCCCAGTGCAGCGTGCAGCGAACTGGGTTAGCAAAGGCCGGCCATGTCTCTCAGTGCCTGTGGTGAGAAGCATGTAAAGGAACCATTGCTGACTTTCAAGAGTTGGCTGCATAGCCGATAGCGTGTTTCTGCCCTGCGATGGCCTGGCAAGCTGTCCAGCACGTATGCTGCCCTTGCCCAGAGTTGGCGGAGATGGGCAAGAGCCTCCCCGCGACTCAAATTAGGATTAAGCAGTTCAGAAAATGAACGAGTTTCCCCAAATTATAAGGTGTGCCAAAATATTAATTACAGTGGTACCTTACGAAATTAATCCGTTGCAGAGGCGGTTTCGTAACCTGGATTTTTCGTAAGTAGAGGCGCATTTTACATGTAAAACATCTGATTCGTTCCAAGGCCCCCAATACTACCTTTTAAAAATTATAAAAGCATACCTTTTAAGGTACTTACTTCGTGTTGACCTTGTATTCTTAGCAGAGTTATAATCTTACAAATGTTTATGCAAGGTTAAAAGCCCGAGTCAAGAAATAAAGTTGCAATGAGCACACTTGAAAAACTCATGAAACAAGCTGCTGCTCAAGAGAGCTGCGTCATCTCTCCTAGCCAATGGGAGGCCAGCATGGTGGGATTTTGGGAGATAGTCAATGGGAGAGCAACTCGAGCATTGTTTGAATGGCGCATTTGGCTCGTTTCGTAAGGAGAACTTGTTTCGTATACAGAGGCAAAAACTTTTGGAAAATGTTTTTCGTAACCTGGATTTTTCGTTTGCTGGGACTATTGTAAGGCGAGATACCACTGTACTGTCTTTTAACCAGGGGATCTACTGTAAACTCAAGGACTCTTAACTACTAAAAAAAGAAAAATCACCTCCTTTGGGACAGTTCTGAACTTTACACTCAATAAATGTATTCTTTAATCAAAACGATCATTAGATTCATTTAAACAAAGGAATATCAAGTATAATAATGGTGATAAAAAAGGTAGAAAAAAAATCCACTGCTACTCGAATACAACGCTTTTAAAGATTACTTTGGGAATTAGGGTTTTAAGCTGTGTTTAATCTGTAGAGGATGTAATCACTGGTCCACCACGAAGAAAAAATAACCCGCATTCAAGTCCTGGTTTTGGTGAGGATAATTCTATGCAGAGTTTGCATGTTCTCCTTGTGCTTGTGTGGGTCTACTCTGGGTACCCCAGTGTCCTTCCACAATCCAAACACATGCATATCAGCCTCTATGGCTGTTCCGAACATTAGAGCATATTGGGAGGCACCAATCAGTTATTTAATATCATACAGATTAAGGCACTGCTTAAAGGTGGAGCTCCTGATGCAACACCTTTAAGGGCTGAATCAATTTCAGTCTGGGAGGAAATAAATAAACAAATAAGGTTTCTGGACATTTCCCAAATTCGGTCTTAAGTAAAGCACTAAGTTTTTGTTTCACTATCTTTTACTCACTATTTTCCACATTCCTTTGAATCACTTGTCTTGTAAGTTTAATTGCTCGGGTTACGGGTTCATGTTCCGTGTTACCGCTAATGTTCAGTGCTGTTTTGCTCAATGAAAGTTTGTCTGCCCACTGGAGTTACATTTGTGTGCTTTGTGTTTGTGTGAGCTGTGGTGTATAAGCCTCAATTTTTTTGACTTATTGCACAAGTCTGGGAGATGTTTCTTCTTCTTCTTTTCCTTTCGGCTTTTTGACTTTTTCAGCGGTCACCTCAGCGAATCATCTGATTCGTATTTTTGATTTGGCATAGGTTTTTACGTCAGCTGCCCTTCCTGACACAACCATTTAGTAAGGGTATAAACACACTGACGGCTATGCAGGTACTCTTTACGAAAGTCAGCAATGATTCTTTTACATTAACCTCTTACCACCGACAGTAAAAGACATGGCCGGCCAAGTCTGGGCGATGTTTAAGGTGTTTATATGTTCTGGGTTTCTATTTTGTTACTGTGCGAGTCTGAATCGCGTTGAAGGAGCCTGTATTTTCTGGGTATTTATTTCGTTATTGTGCGAGTCTGAGTAGTGGTGATGAAGCCTGTATTTTTTTGGTTTTCATTTCCATTATTGTGTGAGTGGGAGCGGTGGTGAAGGAGACTACATACAGTGGTATGAAAAAGTATCTGAACCTTTTGGAATTTCTCACATTTCTGCAATAAATCACCATCAAATGTGATCTGATCTTTGTCAAAATCACACAGATGAAAAAACAGTGTCTGCTTTAACTAAAACCAACCAAACATTTATAGGTTTTCATATTTTAATGAGGATAGCATGCAAACAAAGACAGAAGGGGGACGAATAAGCAACTGAACCCTCTGCCTAAGGAGACTTAAAGAGCAATTGAAACCAATTTTTATCAAACAATTTAAGTCAGGTGTTTGCCCAATCACTGATGAGTGGCTTATAGCTGCCCTGCCCACTATAAAACACACACCTGATAAGAATTGTTTTGATGAGAAGCATTGTCTGATGTGCACCATGGCTTGCTCAAAAGAGCTGTCTGAAGACCTGTGATCAAAAATTGTTGATTTGTATAAAGCCGGGAAAGGATACAAAACCATCTCTAAAAGTCTGGATGTTCATCAATCGACAGTCAGAGAAGTTGTCTACAAATGGAGAGAGTTTGGCACTGTTGCTTCTCTCCCAAGGAGTGGCCGTCCACCAAAGATGACGCCAAGAGTTCAGCACAGAATACTCAGCGAGGTAAAAAAACCTAGAGTGTCTGCTAAAGACTTACAGAAGTCATTGGCACAGTCCAATATCTCTGTGCACACATCAACTATATGTAAAACAATGGCCAAGAATGGTGTTCATGGGAGGACTCCAAGGAGGAAGCCACTGCTGTCTAAAAAAACATTGTTGCTCGTTTAAGGTTCGCAAAAAGGCACTTAGACACTCCACAGAAGTTTTGGCAAAATATTTTGTGGACTGATGAAACCAAAGTTGAATTGTTTGGGAGGAACACACAATGTCGTGTGTGGAGGAAAACATGGAACAGCTCACCAACATCAACACCACATCCCCACCGTGAAGCATGCTGGAGGGTGCATCATGGTTTGGGGCTGTTTTTCTGCCTCGGGGCCTGGACAACTTGCAATCATTAATGGAAAAATGAATTCAAAAGTTTATCAAAATCATTGTCAAAAGGATGTTTTGCAGGAAAACTTGAGGCCGTCTGTCAGACAGTTGAAGCTAAAAAGAGGATGGATGCTGCAACAAGACAATGATCCAAAACACAGAAGTAAATCAACTTCAGAATGATTTCAGAAGAACAAAATACATGTTCTGGAGTGGCCAAGTCAAAGTCCAGACTTGAACCCCATTGAGATGCTGTGGCATGAGCTCAAGACAGCGATTCATGCCAGACATCCCAGGAATCTGACTGAACTACAGCAGTTTTGTGAAGAAGAATGGGCCAAGAGTAGTCCTGATCGATGTGCCAGACTGATCTGCAGCTACAGGAAGCGTCTGGTTGAAGTTATTGCTGCCAATGCGGGGCCACAAAACATTAAATGTGATGGTTCAGTTACTTATTCCTCCCCTTCTGCCATTGTTTGCATGCTATCCTCATTAAAATATGAAAACCTATAAATGTTTGGGTGGTTTTAGTTAAAGCAGACACTGTTTTTTCATCTGTGTGATTTTGACAAAAATCAGATCACATTTGATGGTGATTTTATGCAGAAATGTGAGAAATTCAAAAAGGTTCAGATACTTTTTCATACCACTGTATTCTAGGCTTCAGTTTTATTACTGTTTGAGTCTGAGCCATGGTGAACGAGCCTGCAAGTTCTGGATTTAAGTTTCATTATTGCACAAGCAATACAGGATGCTTTGCTGGATAGTGGACTCATACTGAAATTAGGATTTTTTTTTTTAAAGTTGCAAATTTCATGACATCATCTGCCTTCCATACTTTGCTTAGTGTGTGACTGAAAAATCAGTTTTAAAAAAATACAGCAGTATTTAGACCAAACTGTTTGGGATTTTGAGTTTTCAGTGAAAATCAGAATTAAAGTATAAGTATTGCAACATCCTACCCAGTGGTTGCACAGAGAGTTTTCCCAGATCCATGGTCCTTTGAGCAATGCGTTCCCATTTGCCTGATGGGTCTAAGACCCATTGTGCTGTCTCGCAAAAATATGAACCTGCATCCTCCAAGGCCAACACACTTATCTTCAGAACGTAAAGGTCTCGGTCTTCAGCTCCAATCCTCTTCTCCAGAGAGATCTCCCCATTATTGTACCTCTTCTCATAAGCGCCTCCTCGGCCTGGACTTACACGTAGCTCACGGTCCATGGAGATGATTTCCTTCAGATTGTGACCCAGAGAGCCAGAGTCTGCACTACTTCGCATCCCAAATGTGACAGACAAATGAGTGTGCTGCACTGACTGGACAGAAGCAGCACATGACAGCTGAAGTTCTGTACCTTCTATGACAGGCTGGCCATTTAAAATGCGAGAGTGGGTGATCAGCAGTGTGTCTGTAATCACTGTAAACATGAAAAACACAACAAGATACATGTATAACAAATATAAACCAAACAAGCTAAATCCAGAACATTCCATTGTAAAACCATGTATGTTTGTACCTTTGACGTTCACAGATGCACTGTAGTTGCCTTGGTAACGTGAGTCAGTGCTTGGCGTGTAACACTCATAACGTCCCTGATCTTCTGGCCGAAGTCTCTGAATCACCAGTCTGGCTTTGTCCCCGGAGTCCCTCTCTACCCGAACCTCGCCTGACTTCACCCGCCCTTCAAAAAGGGCATATGGAAAGCCTCTGTCTCTTGTGGACACCACTCCGAGCTGCAATGTATCTGCATTCTCACGGTACAAGTACCACTCGAAGTCCTGCGTTCTAGATCCCTCATAGCCCGAAACAGTGCAGAGAATATTCAGGGGGAACCCTGCTACACGGTACAATGGACCTGATGGAAGAGTCACTTGCCGACACCCAACACTCTGGAGCTCTGTCAAATTGAGATAAGGGGAGCATAGTTTGAAAATGCGTGTGTGTGTGTGTGTGTGTGTGTGTGTGTATGTGTGTGTGTGGGGGGGTGTTAGTGCAATATTTGCATATTCATTATAGGATGTAACAGAAATGAAACATTGGTTTGTCATATAATCCACAAACAACCAAACTTGCATGAACATCAGATCACATGTAAGATGTCAGCCAAATTCACACAGGAAGTGAGGACTGAAACGCCGAACTCGAGGCAAAATTGCTCGTTTTACAGTCTTTACAAATGGACAAGAAAAGGATCACAAATATCTCATGTAAAAGTTCAGCTCAGTTAAACTCCGCCCCTGTCCACTTTTTGTCACTTGTGAGAATTTCACTTCTCATCAGTCATTGTGTTTTTTTTTGGATAATCGCTCATCACTTCCTGTATGAATGCGGCTTTAGTCCACACTAACAAGGACACATTTATTAATAAATCTTATACAGTACATTACTTTTCTGCGGGCAGTGGTGGCCGGGTGGTAAGGCTCGGGATCAATGATCCGAAGGTTGGGGGTTCGAGCCCCACTATCAACAGCTTGCAACTGTCCCCTCAGTGCAGCTAACTGCATTATCAAAGGCCGGCCATGTCTCTCACCGTCTATGACGTGAGGTTCATGTAAACGAATCATTGCTGACCTTCGACAAGAGTAACTGCATAGCAGTCAGCATGTTTCTTCCCTGTGATGGCCTGGCGAGCTGTCCAGGGTGTACGCTGCCCTCTCCCGGAGTCAGCTGGGATGGGCGCCAGTCTCCCTGCGACCCTAATTAAGATTAAGCAGTTACAGAAAATGAATGAATGGTATTACTTTTCTCACGACACCTTTGCCCATCATAGACATAACTCTTTTTAATGATGCTGATGACTGTCATGTGATCTAGAGCAGTGTTTCCCAACCTTTTTGGGCCAAGGCACACCTTTTACATTAGAAAAATCACGAGGCACACCACGGAACAAAAATGATACTGCCCTCTAGCAGAACAGCACTGTTACTACACGCTAAGTGAAATTGGTTAATCTTCCGCGGCACACCTGATGACTTCTCACGGCACACTAATGTGCTGCGGAACAGGGGTTGGGAAACACTGATCTAGAGGAACCATATTGTTTCTATTTGAGGTATTTTCATTTCACATTTTTCTACTTAAACAGTACAGCGATGTCGTGGTTAGCACACCCGCCTCGCAGCAAGAAGGTTCTGGGTTTGAGTTCTGGGTTCAGCAACGGTGTTTCTGTGTGGGTTTCCTCCGGGTACTCCAGTTTCTTCCCAGTGTACAGATATGCACATTAGGTTAACTAGCTATTCCAAATTGCCACTAGGTGGGAGTATGGATGGTTATGAATGGGTTTGCCGTGTGATTGTCTGAAGAGCTGCTCAGGGTGTACCTTATCCTTGTGTAGAGTTGACTGATATAGCTTCTAGCGTTCCTGCTTCCAGATACTAATATTATTTATCAGTAGTTTTGTTGTAATCTTTGTTTTCTGTAAACTTTAAGCCTTTATTTATTTTCCTCCATGTACTCGGAGTACACAAGGCACAGTGGAACCTCAGTGGTCGAACGTTCGATTACCGATTTGTTTGAAGAGTGAAACAATATTTCCCGTAAGAAATACAGTTGGCCCTCTACATACGGAATTACAGACGCTCTCCAACTTACGTTTTTGTTTGGTTCCGAACGGCCAAACGTAAGTTGAAAATGAACGTAAGTTGTTACTGTATGTTCCAGTGACGTATGATGTTCATACTGTACTATACATCCATAAATACCATTACCGTCTCTCATAAAACACCCCTAAATCAATTATTATAAAACATTGTAAAATAATATCAAATATATCAAATAATATCAACATTAATTTCAAATAAATTAAATTCAAGCAAAATAATTTCAAATTTTAATCAAATTCACTCATCAAATATCAAATATAACCTTTAACATTCTCTATGATGCGATTTTTCTGCTTGTAATGATGGTCGACGGATGGTCACATGACACGAAGCTGAGCATATTCACTTTACATGAAGTTTAAAACAGCCAATCAATGCTTACAATATGTGAGGCGCTCAATACCGAAAGTAGTGCACTTGCTGAAAATAGTTTACTTGCTTGAAATGGACTTCCGGTCTTTTTAAGTGCGCAAGGGCGCCAACTCATTTAGTACTCAGCCTGCACTGATGTGAATCACTGATGATTTCTTGGGTTTTTATTCATTTTACAACTCTCTTTGCTTAACTGAGTATGCATGGTAGATTCTGCTGATCTGAGAGAGAGAGAATATATCTCTCTCTCTCTCTCATTTATTTATATATATATATATATATATATATATATATATATATATATATATATATATACACACACACATATACACACACCACCCATGCGACGCTTTCAAGTCCGGGGTTGCTGGTCTGAAGAACCCTCACCCCCACCCCACCCTCCTTCACGAGGTCCTTAAATATGACGGTTGCTTTTTCCGAAATAATCGCCTCCGTCACTGTATCTCTGCTTTTAATGCCTCCTTCTGCTTCAATATCGTTCCGAAATAATGACCTCCATCACTGTATCTCTGCTTGTAAGGAAATATAACGCTGCAATGATCACTCTCAAACAAACTCATGAGCCACCAGTCCTGTTCAACTCTCCTTCCCGAACAAACAAGTAGTGACAAACAGGAAGTATGGGTACAGGAATGGGTACAGTTCAGCTCCCTCCTGGCCAATGAGAGGCCAGCAGGGTGGGATGTTGGGAGACAGCGAATGAGAGAGCAACTCGCGCATTGTTTGAATTTTTGAATGCCGCGTTTGGCACTTTTCATAAGAAGAGGTTGTTTCGTATCCAGAGGGCGAAAATTTATGAAAATGTTTTTCGTAACCTGGATTTTTCGTATTCAGAGGTTTTCGTAAGTAGAGGGCTGAGTGTAGTTAAGAGTTGATTAATACGTTCAGATGAAGGTTTACTTCCGTCAGTACCGTTGTGTATATACTTTGAAAACAAGGTGTATTCATGAAACATTAATATACAATACAGGGATCCCTCACTTTTCACGGTTAATTGGGCCCGAGATCCCCCGCGACCACAAAATTCCATGAAGTAGGAGAACCCCCCCCAATCCTCCCTGACTGACGTATACCTACATGTATGTGTGTATATAATATCAATAAATACACATTCGATGCTATAAATGCTTATAATAACAAATATTAAAAAAAATAATGCATAAGATGTAAATAAAATATAAATACACACATACAGACACGCGCGTACGCATGCAGATGTGCACCTCACAAAAATGTAAGTAGTTTTGATGGGAGATTTAGGGTTGTTTTTTTTTTTTTGCATAATTGGCCTTGTTTTTGCATTATTTTCCTTCACTTTTCCCCCTATTCTTCCTTAATTTCCTTATTTTTTTAATTCGATGAATATGTAAAAAAACCCCACGATGAATTGAAACGCGAAGTAGCGAGGGATCACTGTACAAACATTAATGCACAAAAGAGCAAAACATAATGTACTGTATTTGTTTACCTTTCTGGGTGTGATGTGTCAGCGTGTGTGGATGGATGGGGTGGGAGAGATGGGGGAGGGGTTATTGCTTTGAGTGGGCGTGGTGTTTTTTCCCCTTCTCTGTCTCGTGATCGCAGTTGATTCTTCACATTCTCACGACTTTTCACTTTCCACTATAATTACTGATGCTTTTTTAGGACTCGGGGTTAAGGGTTAAAGTAGCCGTGATGAAACAAATAAACACAATACGCAGTACGAGACCCTTTTTCAATGGCTGTTCAAAGTACTCAACACTGAGCAGCGTTCAACACACTCGGCGCTGCTCCGTTCAAACTCGGATCATTTGTTTGAACACCAACTCATATTTTCCCTGATATTTTTGATTGAACTCCGATTTGTTCGACTAAAGAGTCGTTCGACCACCGAGGTTCGAAGGATATGTATAACTGTAGCTGAAACTGGGCTTAATTAGGAGTTTCCCCGTTTCCTGTTTTTTGACTGAATAAACTTGTTTACACGGTTTTATCCAGTGCTTAGCACCCCACTTGGCAACCAAACCCACAAAGCAAGTATGAACTGTGCATATTAACAAAAGTGCTTTATGCAAGTAGTAACTAGTGCTGCTCTCATCTGCAGACAACACTGGCAAGCAACTATGTCAGACCTAGCGCTGCACAATGCATTGTTTGTTTGTGAACCTTTAATTGTGACCAATAATTCACCAGTATACTTTAAATGTCCCCGTTCAGAAACATGAAATACACTTTAAAAATAACATAGAAATTGACTACAGTGTCTTTCAGACAAGTGTCAATGACTCCTGCATCAGAAACGAGAACCTGGACAATGAAAATATACAAGTTGGTGACCAGCAACACAGACACGGATGATGCAAGCAGTGAAATGGCAAAAGGTTTTTGTGACCTCTCACATGTAGGATGTAATCTCTGTGTTTTTCTGTGTTTATGTGTGTGTGAAAGAGAGAGCGAGAGAGAGAGAGAGAGAGAGAGAGAGAGAGAGAGTGCAACCTAAGTTTTATCGCTCTTGGAATGCCTTGTTTCATATCACTTTGTCTCTAACTTTTCAACAATTGCTGTTGTCATAAAAGCACAAAATCTTTTCTTTGGTCACTCAGTCTTGTTATTGTACATGTACATCGATGACACACCAAAACAAGATGTAAAACAGGTGAACAAAAGATACTAAGCTCATTAGCTGAGGTGGTTTTACAAGAAAAGTCTACTATTCAGGGGCAATGGTGCCCTGTGTCCGGGGTTCAAGACCCACCATCACCAAGTAGTCACTGCTGTCCCCCCAGTGCAGCTAACTGGGTTATCATAGGCCAGCCATGTTTCTCAATTTCTGTGGTGAGAGTCATGTTGTTTAAAAAAAATAAAAAAAGTAGGCTGAGATGGGCACCAGTCTCATTGCAACCGTAATTAGGATATAGAAGTTCAGAAAATGAATGAGTTTTGTATTCATCCAAAGCAAACAACATATATCATATATGCACACACACACACACACACACACACACACACTAGTATTGCAATAAATATGGCAGTTGTCACATCAATAAAAATTATTTTTGTATTCCCAAGCTGCTTATAGTAATAATTATCACGTTATTATGAAAATTATCTAGGTTTCGCATGCCTGGTCTTCAGGAAAAAGTAAAATTCAAATGTCTAAATCTGCCCTGAAGCTTTTTAAAATTCCCTTTACTGATGACTCACACCTGCCCAAATGTACACACAGCTCTGTTTGCATGCTGTCACCTTATTTGGAGAAGAGGTTGATCTGTACCTGCACACACTTCACTATCAACCTTACTTTCGTGACATGCTTACATGGAGGCAGTGTATATACACACACACACACACACACACACACACAACCTGAAAAACAAGACTGGGGGTCTAGTGTGCATAATACACTTGCGATAACATGTTCTGTAATTAGCACAGTGGTAGTTCTGGGTTGCTGATCAGCAGGCTGTGAGTTCAAGGCCCATTACCACCAAACTGCCACTGTTGGGCCCTTAACTCTCATCAGTTGTATAATAAGATATAAATCTAAGTCGTTCTGGATAAATGGCAAAACTGTAATCTGATATTGCTGGCTCAGGTTATCCTTCACCCAAATTCCAACTAACTTCCTCCTCTAAACAGGGCCAATCTGTCGGAATACAGGAAGGTACTGTCCATCCGTTAAGCAGATCAAGATGCAATAAAGCGTCCGGCCACTAGGGGCGTGAGACACAGAACGCCGTGTTAATAGTAGTATGTGCGCATCTGGGGCATATCTGATCATAACTCGTATAACCAGCACATCTAGAGTGAAGCAACACTGTAATTTTCCTCCCAGGTTCAGTTCAGTGAATCGACAGGATTTAAATGTTGGTTTTTCCAGTAAAAGATTAAATATGACACGACTTTGAGTTGGGTTATAATTTAAAGTGAATTAATCAGATGAACAGATCAGATCAGACTCTGCATAGTGATCATGCACACACTGTGAATACATGGGGGGTATAAAAGTGTTAGAGATCAGATCAGATCAGTTCAGACTTACCCCACAGCAGAGCAACCAGCACTATCCGTCTCCTTGTCCACCACCACACTGCCATTCCGCTTCCCAGTATTCCCATTGACGCCTAACTGGTTTTCACAGCAGCACACATACCCACTTGTTTATTCTGTATCACCGCCTGGCTAGGGAATAAAATAATAATTAAAAAAATACAGCACCAAATTAACACACTATAGACCGCCAATCCAAATCATACAGACATACAAATAAATAAATCTCATCTAAAGGCGGTCATGTCATGCTCCACTATATATTATCCAGATTAAAGCATCCCAGAATCCTGTGCGAATCTTGTAATATAATAATCAAAGTGTATTCGGGCCAGTTTGTCTTCTCCAGCGGGGGAGGGGTTGTCTCAGTTCCACTCTTACTGCAGTAGAAGCACAGTGATTGGTTAACAGATAACTGACACTATATTTAACCAATAGGAATCAGATATGATGACGCCATCCCTGCAGTCGGCCATAGAAATCAGAGGCGTGTCATCGAGTGCTTTAAGCGGGCTCACCACACATCCATTCTAGGGATGGGCGATACCATTGCTTTGCTTTTCGATCCCATAGGTACAAAGTAATATGTACCAGTATCGCGATACTGTACTTTGAAATACCATTATTAATATATACAGTATTAAAGGCTCTGTATGTAAACATTGACACTTGTATAAACAGACTTTATTTTATTTTAATTTATAGTCACAGCAATTATTTACAGTTTTTTCAATGTTTCTGCAAGAGTGATGCTTTATTTCCTTTCTGCCACTATGTGAGCAAGTATACTTTACTTTTATGGCCTGGTGGGTAGTGTAGGGGTTAGTGGATCCACCTCACAGCAAGAAGGTCCGTAGTTCACTTCCTCAAGCTCAGTGAGGGTGTTTCTGTGTCGTGGTTGCATGTTCTCCCCAGGCTTGCATGGGTTTTCTCTGGATATTGCGGTTTCCTCATACAATCCAAAGACATGCACATTAAACTAAGTGGCTTTTTAAAATTGCCCCTAAGTGTGAATGTGAATAGTTGTGTGTGTTGCCCCTGCAGTGGTCTGGTCACCCAGAGTTTTCTGAGAACAACACAGCCTCACCCTAGTTGGATTGCAGTTCAGCAAATGAGCAAATTAGTAATGAGAGCATCATCATCATCATCATCATCATCATCATCGTCATCATCATCTTCCTCTGCTTAATCCAGGGTCAGGTTGTGGGAGCAGCAGTTTAAGCAATGAGGTCCAGACGTCCCTCTACCCAGCCACTTCCTCCAGCTCTTCCAGAGGGACACCGAGGCATTGCCAAACCCACCAAGAGACCAAATCCTTTCAGCGTGTTCTGGGTCAACCCTGGGGTCTCTTCATGGTTGGACATGCCCAAAACATCACATCAGGGAGGTGTTTGGGTGCTGGGCTCATGATCGGGAGGTTGTGGGTTCGAATCCCAGTTAGACCCCCACTGTGCTAAGACCCCTGGGCAAGGTCTTAACCACATGTGTGCCTCTGTTCACCCAGCAGTATAAATGGGTACCAGTAAAAAGAAATATACTGGGAAGATAACCTGTGATGGATTAGCGTCCCATCCAGGAGGAGTTGAATTCCTGGTCGCTTCACACTATGGAAACCGGGGATAAGCACTGGCCTGATGAGCCACTAGGCTCGGGTGTAAAAAGCCCAAAAGACTTACCTTTACCTAACCAGATACCCAAGCTCTCAACTGGCTCCACTCAGCATGGAGAAGCAGCGATTCTACAGCGAGCGCCTCCAGGATGGCTGAGCTTCTCACCCCAACTCTAAGGGAGAGCCCCGCTAACTGTCAAAGGAAACTCATTTCAGCTGCTCGTTTATATGATGATCTTGTTCATTTGGTCTCTACCAAAGCTTTTAACCATAGGTAAGGGTTGGAACTTAGATCAACTGGCAAATTGAGTGCTTTGCCTTCCAGCTCAGCTCCATCTTCCCCATGACGGACCTGGACAAGCTCTACTTTACAGCAGAGGCTGTAGCATTCCGCCTGTCGATCTCCCACTCCATCCTTCCCTCACTCGTGAACAAAACCTGAGATACTCAAGCTCCTCTACTTGGGGCAGGATCTCATTCTAGACCCGCAGGGTGCATTCCACCCTTTTTCTTCTGAGAACCATGGCCTCAGACTTGGAGGTGCTGAATCTCATCCCAGCCCCTTCACACTTGGCTGCGAATCGCTCCAATGAGAACTGGAGGTCATGGATTAATGAAGCCAAAAGAAAATATCATCTGAAAAAAGCAGAGACAAAATCCTATGGCCAGCAAACCAGAACCTTTCAATATCGCACAGCCTTGGCAAACTCCAACCCTCACCGGAAACGAATTCGACCTGTTGTTACCAAGACGGACCAAGCTTTTCCTCTGGTAATACAGAGACTGAATGGGGAGGGGTACAAAGGCGAGTGCCTGGTGGTCGGGCTTCAGCCCATGGAGCCCGACTGGGCCCAGCCCAAAAAGGAGACATGGGTCTGCTCTCCAATGGACCCACCCACCACCTGTGGGAGGGGCTACAGGGGTCGGGTGCATTATGAGTTCGGTGGCAGTGAAAGGCATGGGTTCTGTCAGACTGATCCTTGGCTATCAACTCAGACTCTTGGGAACATTTACAAAAATTGTCGTACATTTAATTCACTATGACTTATTTACACACTAATTTTATGATACTGCCAAATGTAGAATCATTAATGTTCTCTCGTATTTTTTTAACAGATTTGTTTATTCTGTAAAATTGGGCTTTCCCAAGCATATAAGCATATCCTGGGTTTGGCAGGGGCCTTTCTGTGCAGAGAACACGCTACGGGGGCTTAGTAGTTAGTACATGTGCTTGAAAGGAAGAAGGTCCTGGGTTCTGTTTCTGTGTGGATTTTGCATGTTCTTCCTAAGCTTACATTAGTTTCCTTTGGGAACTCCAGTTTCCTCTCATAGTCCAAATATTTGCACAAGATTAGATGTATTTGTGAATGGTGGTGAGAGGGAGAGCTTTTTAATCATAAGGTGCATAATGCTTAAATGTTATGTGATCAAGACCTGTTCGAAACATGAATATTGCACTGTCCAGGAAGATGGTCTGAAGGATGGTTATTCAGTCAGTGGATGTGTGACAGTGGTGGTGATGAGGTTACACATCTAACAGTTTAAAAAGTTGGTAAACGTTGTTCTTGAGCCTATTAGGTTTTGTTTATGGTGTCATGTACCTTTTTCCACAGGGGGTAGAAAAGGGGATGTCTAAGGTGTGGGGGGTTCCTGATAAATCCACTGGCTCTCCTTTGAAGTCTGTCAGTGTAAATGCCAAAGGGTATTAGAGGGGTGTGGTATTCGTGTACTTCCGATCACCTGCTCGGCTCTGCTGTCCTTACCCCCAGCTGCAAGGTCTTCCTTTCCTCTGCAGTATGGCTGCTGAATCACACTGTACAGCTGTAGGTCAGGAGGCTCTCAATGGTGGAGAAGTAGTTCTTCAGTAGGGGTCAGGGTAGACTGGCTTGTCGGAGCTTTCTGAGTAAGTATATCCTTTGTTGTAAGAAATTCTCAAGCTAATAAAGCTCTTATGGCTATCCTTCTTCTTCTTCTTCTTCTTCTTTTCCTTTCGGCTTTTCCCTTCAGGGGTCGCTACAGCGAATCATCTGCCTCCATCTCACCCTATCCTTTGCATCTTCTTCTCTTACACCAACGACCTTCATGTCCTCCTTTACCACATCCATGAATCGTCTCTTTGGTCTTCCTCTAGGCCTTTTGCCTGGTAGTTCCAGCCTCAGCATCCTATTACCAATATACTCACTATCCCTCCTCTGTACATGTCCAAACCATCTCAATCTAGCCTCTCTGACTTTGTCTCCAAAACGTCTTACATGTGCTGTCCCTCTGACGTGCTCATTCCTAATCCTATCCATCCTCGTTACTCCCAAAGAGAACCTCAACATTTTCATCTCTGCTACCTCCAACTCTGCCTCCTGTCTTTTCCCCAGGGCCACTGTTTCTAACCCATACAGCATCGTTGGCCTCAACACCGTCTTGTACACTTTTCCTTTCATTTTTGCCGATACCCTCCTATCACACATCACACCAGACACTTTTCTCCAACCATTCCAACCTGCCTGCACACGCTTCTTGACCTCTTTTCCACACTCTCCATTGCTCTGGATTGTTGAGCCTAAGTACTTAAAATCCTCCACCTTTCTTATCTCTGCTCCCTGTAATCTCACCGTTCCTCTTTGGTCCTTGGCATTCATGCACATGTATTCTGTCTTACTGAGGCTAATCTTCATTCCCCTCCTTTCCAGGGCATACCTCCACCTCTCTAGATTTTCCTGCACTTGTTCTCTGCTCTCACTACAGATTACAATGTCATCTGCAAACATCATAGTCCATGGGGAATCTTGTCTAACCTCGTCTGTCAGCCTGTCCATCACCATAGCGAACAAGAAGGGGCTGAGAGCTGACCCTTGATGCAGTCCCACCTCCACCTTGAACTCTTCTGTCACACCGACAGCACACCTCACCACTGTCTTACATCTCTCATACATGTCCTGCACCACTCTAACATACTTCTCTGCCACTCCAGACTTCCTCATGCAATACCACAGTTCTTCTCTCGGCACCCTGTCATATGCTTTCTCCAGATCCACAAAGGCACAATGCAGCTCCGTCTGACCTTCTCTGTACTTCTCTATTAACATCCTCAAGGCAAACACTGCATCTGTGGTGCTCTTTCTGGGCATGAAACCAAACTGTTGTTCACAAATGCTGACTTCTGCCCTTAGTCTAGCTTCCACTATTCTTTCCCATAACTTCATCGTATGGCTCATCAACTTTATCCCTCTGTAGTTGCCACAACTCTGCACGTCTCCCTTGTTCTTAAAAATGGGCACCAGCACACTTCTCCTCCATTCCTCTGGCATCCTCTCACTCTCTAAGACCTTGTTGAATGTTCTTGTCAGAAAATCTACTGCTACCTCTCCTAGACACTTCCATACCTCCACCGGTATGTCATCAGGACCAACTGCCTTTCCATTCTTCATCCTCTTCAATGCCCTCCTCACTTCACCCTTACTAATCTTTGCTACTTCCTGGTCCTCAACAGTCACCTCTTCTACTCTTTTTCTCTCTCATTTTCCTCATTCATCAGCTCTTCAAAGTACTCTTTCCATCTTCCCAGCACACTTCTGTCATCAGTCAATACATTTCCCTCTCTGTCCTTTATCAATCTAACTTGCTGCACGTCCTTCCCATCTCTATTTCTCTGCTGTGCCAACCTGTATAAATCATTTTCTCCCTCCTTACTTTCCAACCGAGCATACAAGTCATCAAACGCGCTCTGTTTGGCCTTTGACACTGCTACCTTTGCCTTACGCTGTGTCTCCCTGTACTCCTGTTTACTCTCTTCGGTTTTGTCAATGTCCCACTTCTTCTTAGCTAATCTCTTCCTTTGTACACACTCCTGCACTTCCTCATTCCACCACCAAGTCTCCTTATCTACTTTCCTTCCAGATGACACACCAAGTATTCTCCTACCTGTCTCCCTGATCACATTCGCTGTAGTTGTCCAGTCATCTGGAAGCACTTCCTGACCACCTTTGGGTGGTCAAAGCCTGTTTCAACTCCTCCTTGAAGACAACCCGACACTCTTCCTTTTTCAACTTCCACCACTTTGTCTTCTGCTCTGCCTTTGCCTTCTTCACCTTCCTCACCATCAGCATCATCCTGCACACCACCATCCTATGCTGTTTGGCAACACTCTCACCCACTACTACTTTGCAGTCACTGACTTCCTTTAAATTACATCGCCTGCACAAGATGTAGTCTACCTGTGTGCTCCTACCTCCACTTTTATAAGTCACCCTATGCTCCTCTCTCTTCTGGAAGAAAGTATTCACCACAGCCATTTCCATCCTTTTTGCAAAATCTACCAACATCTGTCCTTCTGCGTTCCTGTCCTGGATACCAAACCTACCCATCACTTCCTCGTCCCCTCTGTTTCCTGCACCAACATGTCCATTAAAGTCTGCCCCAATGACCACTCTTTCATCTTTGAAGGTATTCTGCATCACTTCATCTAACTCACTCCAGAATCTCTCCTTCTCTTCTCACTCACATCCTGTCTGTGGGGCATAAGCACTAACAACATTTAACATCATGCCTTCAATTTCTAACTTGAGACTCATCACTCTGTCTGACACTCTTTTCACTTCAAGAACATTCCTGACAAACTCCTCCTTCAAGATGACTCCTACTCCATTTCTCTTCCCATCCACATCATGATAAAACAGCTTAAACCCTGCTCCTAAACTTCGAGCCTTGCTACCTTTCCACCTGGTCTCCTGAACACACAGTCTGTCCACCTTCCTCCTCTGCATCATGTCAGCCAGCTCTCTATGTTTTCCTGTCATAGTTCCAACATTCAAAGTCCCTACTTTCAGTTCTACACTCCTGCCTTTCCTCTTCTCTCTCTGCCTACGGACACGCCTCCCGCCTCTCCTTCTTCGACGTCTTCGACCAACAGTAGTCCAATTTCCACCAGCACCCTGTTGGTTAACAGCACTGATGGCAGTCGTTGTTAACCCGGGCCTCGACCAATCCGGTATGAATTTTCTTGATATGAATCGCATGTTTTACACTAGATGCCCTTCCTGACGAAACCCTCTGCATTTATCCGGGCTTGGGACCAGCGTGAGGAAGAGACACTGGCTTGTGCCTCCCTCACGGCTATATATACATATATGTGTGTGTGTGTGTGTCTGTGTATAGGATATATGTATGTATATATGTCTATATCTGTACATATAGGTATGTGTATATATGTATATGTAGATATGTAGCTCAGGGTAGTCACTTTGTTGTTTTTTTGTGCACCTTTTTTTAACTGCTGTTAAACAAAGCTGATAAATCCATTTTCATTGTTTATATATCAGTTAAGAACAAGGGAGACGTGCAGAGTTGCAGCAACTACAGAGGGATAAAGTTGATGAGCCATACGATGAAGTTATGGGAAAGAATAGTGGAAGCTAGACTAAGGGCAGAGGTCAGCATTTGTGAACAACAGTTTGGTTTCATGCCAAGAAAGAGCACCACAGATGCAATGTTTGCCTTGAGGATGTTAATAGAGAAGTACAGAGAAGGTCAGAGGGAGCTACATTGTGCCTTTGTGGATCTGGAAAAAGCATATGACAGGGTGCCAAGAGAAGAACTGTGGTATTGCATGAGGAAGTCTGGAGTGGCAGAGAAGTATGTTAGAGTGGTGCAGGACATGTATGAGAGATGTAAGACAGTGGTGAGGTGTGCTGTCGGTGTGACCGACGAATTCAAGGTGGAGGTGGGACTGCATCAAGGGTCAGCTCTGAGCCCCTTCTTGTTTGCTATGGTGATGGACAGGCTGACAGACGAGGTGAGACAAGAATCTCCATGGACTATGATGTTTGCAGATGACATCGTGATCTGTAGTGAGAGCAGAGAACAAGTGCAGGAAAATCTAGAGAGGTGGAGGTATGCCCTGGAAAGGAGAGGAATGAAGGTTAGCCTCAGAAAATCAGAATACATGTGTGTGAATGAGAAGGACCCAGGAGGAACGGTGATGTTACAGGGAGCAGAGATAACGAAGGTGGAGGATTTTAAGTACTTAGGCTCAACAATCCAGAGCAATGGAGAGTGTGGAAAAGAGGTGAAGAAGCGTGTGCAGGCAGGCTGGAATGGTTGGAGAAAAGTGTCCAGTGTGATGTGCGATAGGAGAGTGTCAGCAAGAATGAAGGGAAAAGTGTACAAGATGGTGGTGAGGCCAGTGATGTTGTATGGCTTAGAAACAGTGGTGCTGAGGAAAAGGCAGGAGGCAGAGCTGGAGGTCGCGGAGATGAAAATGTTGAGGTTCTCCCTGGGAGTAACGAGGATGGATAGGATCAGAAATGAGTATATCAGAGGGACAGCCCACGTAAGATGTTTTGGAGACAAAATCAGAGAGGCTAGATTGAGATGGTTTGGACATGTACAGAGGAGGGATAGTGAGTATATTGGCAGTAGGATGCTGTGGTTGGAACTACCAGGCAGAAGGCCTCGAGGAAGACCGAAGAAGAGATTTATGGATGTGGTGAAGGAAGACATGACGGTCGTTGGAGTCAGAAAAGAAGATGCGGAGGACAGGGTGAGGTGGAGGCGGATGATTTGCTGTGGCGACCCCTGAAGGGAGCAGCCGAAAGTAAAAGAAGAAGATTAGATGAGATTCAACTTTATTTTCATTACACATGTATAAATACTAGGTGTAGGGGCAGTGGTGGTCTAATGGTATAGGGCGCTGGATCGCTGATCCAAAGGTTGGGGGTTCGAGTCCCACTCTCCACAAGGTTGTCACTGTACCCCCCCAGTGCGGCTAACTGGGTTATCAAAGGCGGGCCATGTCTCTCACTGTCTATGGTGAGAGGCATGTAAAAGAACCATTGCTGACATTCGTAAAGAGTAGGCTGCAAAGTCGTCAGCGTGTTTCTGTCCCTTGCTAAAAGGGTTGTGACAGGAAGGGCATCCGACGTAAAAACCTCTGCCAAATCAACACGTGCGAATCAGATGATTCGCTGTGGCGACTCCCGAGTAAAAGGGAAAAAGCCAAAAGGAAGACATGTATAAATACTAGGTAACTAAATTCAGTTTATCTTCCAATCAGAAGTACAGAGAGCAGCAAGTGCAATACTGTACTATATATATATATATATATATATATATATATATATATATATATATATATACAAAACAAAAATAAAAGGACAGGACAAAGACTTTCTATTGAAACTCCATTTATCACTACAGATCTGTTTCGAGGGGTGGTGAAACCATCCTCTCTCTTCAGGTGATTATAGAAGAATCTAATCACCTGAAGAGAGAGGATGGTTTCACCACCCCTTGAAACAGATCTGTAGTGATAAATGGAGTTTCAATAGAAAGTCTTTGTCCTGTCCTTTTATTTTTGTTTATTTGCTCTACCAAAAAGTATTGAGCACTCTCCTATGGAAGGATCTGCTCAGAAAATCATATATATATATATATATATATATATATATATATTTACAGTGGTATGAAAAAGTATCTGAACCTTTTGAAATTTCTCACATTTCTGCACAAAATCACCATCAAATGTGATCTGATCTTTATCAAAATCACACAGATGAAAAAAACAGTTTCTGCTTTTTACCTCTCTGAGTATTCTGCACTGCACTCTTGGTGTCATGTTTCGTGGACGGCCACTCCTTGGGAGAGAAGCAACAGTGCCAAACTTTCTCCATTTGTAGACGACTTCTCTGACTGTCGATTGATGAACATCCAGACTTTTAGAGATGGTTTTGTATCCTTTCCCAGCTTTATACAAATCAACATTTCTTGATCGCAGGTCTTCAGACAGCTCTTTTGAGTGAGCCATGGTGCACATCAGACAATGCTTCTCATCAAGACAATTCTTACCACGTGTGTGTTTCTGGTGGGCAGGGCAGCTTTAAGCCGCTCATCAGTGATTGGGCACACACCTGACTTAAATTGTTTGGTAAAAATTGGTTTCAATTGCTCTTTCAGTCTCTTTAGGCAGAGGGTGCAGTTACTTATTCCTCCCCCCTTCTGTCATTGTTTGCATGCTATCCTCATTAAAATATGAAAACCTATAAATGTTTGGGTGGTTTTAGTTAAAGCAGACACTGTTTCTTCATCTGTGTGATTTTGACAAAGATCAGATCACATTTGATGGTGATTTTATGCAGAAATTTGAGAAATTCCAAAAGGTTCAGATACTTTTTCATACCACTGTATATATATATATATATAGATTGTTTGTACAGTTAGAAACAGTGATGTACAGATAAGGCAGCATAAAAGGTGGGAATAGTCATTTCGAGATTATGTATAAATAAGTTATGTGAGCAGTTATGTACAGATGTGGGCAGTAAAGGTGAGAATAAGTTACAATTAATTTACATAGACGTAATATACACATCTTCTATATTACTATACCAAAGAATAAAATATGCAAATGTAGTGTTAAAATATACACTATGCTAGTATATTAGTAATATGCAAATATACATATGTGCTGTGTGTGAATACCCATACAGATATGGTATTATATATATATATATATATATATATATATATATATATATATATATATATATATATATATATATATATACACAGGGATCCTTCACTTTCCATAGTTAATGGGGACCCAGACCCCCGCGACCGCCGATTTCCATGAAGTAGGATTGACTCCCCTAATTGACATGTATATGTGCATCTAATATAAATAAATACACATTCAACACAATGCATAAAATGTAAATAAAATATAAATACACACACATACAAATGCACATGCAGACACAGATGCGCACCTCTCATAAAAATGTAAGTAGTTTTGCTCTGCCATTTTTTTTGTTTTTGTTTATTTGTTTTTTGTTTTTTTTTTTGCATAATTGTCCTTGTTTTGCAGCATTTTCCTTAAATTTTCCATATTTTTCCTTAATTCCACAAACAAGTGTCCGCCCTCATGCCAGTCCCAAACCCGGATAAATGCAGAGGGTTGCAACAGGAAGGGCATCCGGTGTAAAATGTTTTGCCAAAATACAAAATGCAAACCGTAAAGACAGATTTCATACCAGATCGGTCGAGGCCTGGATTAACAACGACCGCCATCAGTGCTGTTAACCAACAGGGTGCTGGTGGAAATTGGACTACTGTTGGTTGAAGAATTAGAGGTCGAAGTGGAGTAGGAGTCATCTTGAAGGAGGGGTTTGTCAGGAATGTTCTAGAAGAGAAAAGAGTGTCAGACAGAGTGATGAGTCTCAAGTTAGAAATTGAAGGTGTGATGTTCAATGTTGTTCGTGCTTATGCCCCACAGGCAGGATGTGAGCTAGAAGAGGAGAAATTCTGGAGTGAGTTAGATGAAGTGATGCAGAGTACCCCCAGAGGTAAAAGAGTGGTTATTGGTGCAGACTTCAATAGACATGTTGGTGCAGGCAACAGAGGGGACGAGGAAGTGATGGGCAGGTTTGGTATCCTTGACAGGAACACAGAAGGACAGATGTTGTTTGATTTTGCAAAAACGATGGAAATGACAGTGGTGAATACCTTCTGCCAGAAGAGACAGGAGCATAGGGTGACTTATAAAAGCGGAGGTAGGAGCACACAGGTAGACTACATCTTGTGTAGGCGATGTAATTTGAAGGAAGTCAGTGACTGCAAAGTAGTAGTGGGTGAGAGTGTTGACAAACAGCATAGGATGGTGGTGTGCAGGAAGATGCTGATGGTAAGAAAGGTGAAGAAGGCAAAGGCAGAGCAGAAGACAAAGTAGTGGAAGCTGAAAAAGGAAGAGTGTCGTGTTGTTTTCAAGGAGGAGTTGAAACAGGTTTTGGGTGGTCGTGAAGTGCTTCCAGATGACTGGACAATTACAGCTAATGCAATCAGGAAGACAGGTAGTAGAGTACTTGGTGTGTCCTCTGGAAGGACAGTAGATAAGGAGACTTGGTGTGGGAATGAGGAAGTGCAGGAGTGTGTACAAAAGAAGAGGTTAGCTAAGAAGAAATGGGACATAGAGAGGACCGAAGAGAGTAAACAGGAGTACAGGGAGACACAGCGTAAGGAGAAGGTAGCGGTGTCAAAAGTGAAACAGAGGGCGTATGATGACGTGTATGCTAGGTTGGACAGTAAGGAAGGAAAAAATTATTTATACAGGTTGGCACAGCAGAGAAATAGAGAGGACGTGCAGAAAGATAGGGTGATTTAGGACAGGGTGGGAAAAGTATTGACTGATGACAGAAGTGTGCTGGGAAGATGGAAAGAGTACTTTGAAGAGCTGATGAATGAGGAAAATGAGAGAGAAAAAAGAGAAGAAGAGGTGACCGTTGAGGACCAGGAAGTCACAAAGATTATAGTTAAGGTGAAGTGAGGAGTGCATTGAAGAGAATGAAGAATGGAAAGGCAGTTCATCCTGATGACATATGGGTGGAGGTATGGAAGTGTCTAGGAGAGGTAGCAGTAGACTTTCTAACAAGAATATTGAACAAGGTCTTAGAGAGTGAAAGGATGCTGGAGGAATGGAGGAGAAGTGTGCTTGTGCCCATTTTTAAGAACAAGGGAGACGTGCAGAGTTGTGGCAACTACAGAGGGATAAAGTTGATGAGCCATACGATGAAGTTATGGGAAAGAATAGTGGAAGCGAGACTAAGGGCAGAGCTCAGCATTTGTGAACAACAGTTTGGTTTCATGCCAAGAAAGAGCACCACAGATGCAGTGTTTGCCTTGAGGATGTTAATAGAGAAGTACAGAGAAGGTCAGAAGGAGCTGCATTGTTCCTTTGTGGATCTGGAGAAAGCCCATGACAGGGTGTCGAGAGAGGAACTGTGGTATTGCATGAGGAATTCTGGAGTAGCAGACAAGTATGTTAGAATAGTGCAGGACATGTATGACAGATTTAAAACAGTGGTGAGGTGTGCTGTCGGTGTGACAGAAGAGCTCAAGGTGGAGGTGGGACTGCATCAAGGGTCAGCTCTGAGCCCCTTCTTGTTTGTTATGGTTATGGACAGGCTGACAGATGAGGTGAGACAAGAATCTCCATGGACTATGATGTTTGCAGATGACATTGTGATCTGTAGTGAGAGCAGAAAACAAGTGCAGGAAATTCTAGAGAGGTGCAGCTATGCCCTAGAAAGGAGAGGAATGAAGGTTAGCCTCAGTAAAACAGAATACATGTGTGTGAACGACAAGGACCCAAGAGGAACGGTGAGGTTACAGAGAGCAGAAATAAAGAAGGTGGAGGATTTTAAGTACTTAGGCTCAACAATCCAGAGCAATGGAGAGTGTGGAAAAGAGGTGAAGAAGCGTGTGCAGGCAGGTTGGAATGGTTGGAGAAAAGTGTCCAGTGTGATTTGTGATAGGAAGGTATCGGCAAGAATGAAAATGTTGAGGTTCTCTTTTGGAGTAATGAGGATGGATAGGCTCAGGAATGAGTATATCAGAGGGACAGCACATGTAAGAGGTTTAGGAGACAAAGTCAGAGAGGCTAGATTGAAATGGTTTGGACATTTACAGAGGAGGGATAGTGAGTATATTGGTAGTAGGATGCTGAGGTTGGAACTACCAGGCAGAAGGCCCAGAGAAAGACCAAAGAGAAGATTTATAGATGTGGTGAAGGAGGACGTGAAGGTAGTTTGAGTAAGAGTAGAAGATACAGAGGATAGGGTGAGATGGAGGTGGATGGTTTGCTGTGGTGACCCTTGAAGGGAAAAGCCGAAAGGAAAAGAAGACAATATATATATATATATATATATATATATGATTTTCTGAGTAGATCCTTCCGTAGGAGAGTGCTCAATACTTTTTGGTAGAGCAAATAAACAAAAATAAAAGGACAGGACAAAGACTTTCTATTGAAACTCCATTTATCACTACAGATATGTTTCGAGGGGTGGTGAAACCATCCTCTCTCTTCAGGTGATTATAGAAGAATCTTCTATCTAATCTTCTATAGTATTCCTCTATAATCACCTGAAGAGAGAGGATGGTTTCACCACCCCTCGAAACAGATCTGTAGTGATAAATGGAGTTTCAATAGAAAGTCTTTGTCCTGTCCTTTTATTTTTGTGTGTATATATATATATATATATATATATATATATATATATATATATATATATATATATATATATATATAGTTCCTTGACTTTATTGAAATTAATCCATTCCAAGGGAAAGCTCGTAAGTCAAAATTCTTGTTAGATCAAACAAAAATTTCCATAGGAAAAATACAAAACCAATGAAATCATTCCAACCCCTTCTCAAACACATATAACTTGGCACAAACACATATATTTGACCTAATGACCCACCATCGTGGGCCGTGTGTCAGAGGGGAACGAGCTGGAGTACCGGTCGGTCATCGTTGACTTCGTGGACTGGTGTGAGCGCAACCACTTGTGCTTGAACACTAGGAAGATGAAGGAGATGGTGGTCGACTTCAGAAGAAGCACTCTAACACACACACACACACACACACACACACACACACACACGCACACACACACACACACACACACTGACACACACACACACACACACTCACTAGTGAACATCCAGGGACAGGACATTGAGATAGTGAACAGTTTCAAATACCTTGGCGTTCACCTTAACAATAAACTGAACTGGTCACACAACACCAACGCCCTGTATAAGAAGGGCCAGCGTCACCTCCACCTTCTGAGGAGACTCAGGTCCTTCGGAGTATGCAGACCTCTGCTCAGGACATTTTATGACTCTGTGGTAGTCTCTGCAATCCTCTACGCTGCCATCTGCTGGGCCCCGGGCAGCACAGAGCGGGACAGAAAGAGACTGTACAAGCTGGTCAGGAGGGCCAGCTCTGTCCTCGGCTGCCCACTGGACTCTGTGGAGGAGGTGAGTGAGAGGAGGATGGTAGCAAAGCTCACATCCATCTTGGTCAACAGCTCTCACCCACTGCACCAGACTGTAGAGGAGCTGAGTAGCTCCTTCAGTGGACGACTGAGACATCCTCAGTGCAGGAAGGAGCGCTACCGCAGGTCGTTCATTCCCACCGCTGTCAGACTGTACAACGCCACTTTGTAACTGTCTGTGAAAATACCGGTTATGTGCAATAAAAACCCCGTGCACTTTAATCAACCACATCTACCCCACTGACTGTGAACCATATCAACCCATCTACTCTGCCCTCAGATACATATACACTTGAATATAGGCCAGTCTACAAAGTTGTTCCCTTCTTTTCTTTATTTATTGTATATTACTTTATACTATTTATGTATCTATTTATTTATTTACTTATGTAATATATATATATATATGTATGTGTGTATGTTTGTATATGTATCTATTTTTGCACCCCCTCGTGAGCCTGTAACAGTGAATTTCTCCATTGTGAGATTAATAAAGCTGTATCTTATCTTATCCTATCTTATCTTATCTTATCTTATCTTAATATATTACAGATATAATACAAAATATAAAAAGATATAATATAAACAGAAGAGTCTGCTTATTATAATCCAATTTGAAAGAGAAATGATTTATATATATATATATATATATATATATATATATATATATATATATATATATATATATATATATATATATATATATATATATATATATATATATATATATATATATATATATATATATATATATATATATATATATATATATATAAATCAATAAACGATATAAAATATATATGTAAATCAATAAACTCTCAATGCTGCCATCTAGTGGACAACAAGTGCAATTTCTTGATCATTTGGGGCTTTTTTCACCCGAGCCTCGTAGCTCATAGGCCAGTGCTTATCCCCGGCTTCCGTAACGTGAAGCTCCCAGAAGTTCAACTCCTCCTGGATGGGATGCTAGTCCATCACAGGTTACCTTCCCAGTATATTTTACTGGTACCCATTTACACTGCTGGGTGAACAGAGGCACACTTGTGGTTAAGACCTTGTCCTGGGGTGTTAGCACACTGAGGGGTTTCACTTGGATTTGGACACACAAACTCCTGATCATAAGCACAGCACCCTAACCACTGCATCACCGGCCCCACAGTGCAATTTCTTGACATTCGGTTAAAAACCAACCCCCCCCCCGGCCGCCCACGCCCAAATAAACATTTAAAGGCTGACAAATAACTCAAGAGGCTAATATGCAATTTTATAACGAGTTTAAGATATAAATAGATATAACTTTTACATATAAGTCGACAGTTGACAGTTGTTCTCTCTGATTAATATTATTTATGATACATAAAGTTGCTGGAAATAAAAGTATCAAAAAAGTCACAAAGGGGGCAGCATTCCACTACTATACACTGATGTCCTTGATATTATTTATGATTATTTAGGATAGTAAAGCAAGTGTGATATTAGATTGATGTAAATAGTTTCACATTCAGTGTATTAATAAACTTTATTATAGTTTTCTTAGTGTTTACTAATTTGATCAAATTCAATAATGTAATTCAAATATGGCATACATAAATTCTTCATTAGCTATATTAATAAGGCCCGATAAAAATTAATTAATAGGCCAGTTAAAAAATGACATTTTGCGCTAAAACAAAAAATTAATTTGGTCTGACAAAAATAAAAACCCACATATAAGCTGTATTTTGTCATGAAAATATATGGAAACCAATAACAACAAATGAACCTGCTGTCCAATACCAGCCAATCATGTTTCAGCAACAGAACGAAAAGACTGCAAGCATGTTTAAGAGTTGATGGTAATGTTTAAAAAATGTTAACCATACTACAGGATGATGTATAGGTTTGGCACATCCACTTTGCAGCAAGAAGGGCCTGGGTTCAAGTCCTGGGCTCAGCAAGGACATTTCTGTGTGGTGTTTCCATGGTTTTGATTGGGCTCCCAAGGTGTGCCCCTCTTTTGTCCAGTTTCCAATGAGATATGCTCCAGCCTTTCAATCTTAGTACTATTAAACAAATGTGTGAGTGAATGAATGAATGAGTGAGTGAGTGAGTGCATGTGTGAGTGTGTGAACGAGTGAGTGAATGAGTGTGAGACTGTGTGAATGTGTGACTGTGTGATTGTGTGTGTGAATGAGTGTGTGAGTCAGGAAATGATCAAGTGTATGAGTGTGTGAATGTGTGAGTGAGTGTGTAAATGTGTGTGTGTGTGTGTGTGTGTGTGTGTGTGTGTGTGTGTGTGTGTGTGTGTGGGTGGGTGAGTGAATGAGTGAGTGCGCCAGTGAATGAATGAGTGAGTGTGTTAATGGTGAGTGGGTGTATGTGTTTGTGTGAGTGTGTGAATGTGTGAGTGAGTGAGTGAGTATGTGTGTGAATGAGTGAGTGAGTGATTTTGTGTGTGTTTGCGTGTGTGTGTGTGTGTGTGTGTGTGTGTGTGTGTGTGTGTGTGAGTGAGTGTGTGAATGTGTGAGTGAGTGACTGAGTGAGTGAGTGAATGAGTGAGTGTGTATGTGAGTGAGCGAGTGAGTGATTGAGTGATTTTGTGTGTGTGAGTGTGTGTGAATAAGTGAGTGAATGTGTGAATGTGTGAGTGAGAGAGAGACTTAGTGTATGAGTGTGTGAATGAGTGAGTGAATGAGTGAATGAGTAAGTGTGTATGTGAGTGAGTGAGTGAGAGAGTGATTTTGTGTTTGTGTGAGTGAGTGTGTGAATGTGTGAACGAGTGAGTGAGTGAATGAGTGAGTGTGTGCACGTGACTGAGTGAGTGAATATGTGAATGAGTGAGTGAGTGAATGAGTGAGTGAGTGAATGTGTGAATGAGTGAGTGAGTGAATGAGTGACTGAGTGAGTGAATATGTGAATGAGTGAGTGAGTATGTGAGTGAGCGAGTGAGTGAGAGAGTGATTTTGTGTTTGTGTGAGTGAGTGTGTGAATGTGTGAACGAGTGAATGAATGAGTGTGTGCATGTGACTGAGTGAGTGAATGTGTGAATGAGTGAGTGAGTGAATGAGTGAGTGAGTGAATGAGTGACTGAGTGACTGAGTGACTGAGTGAGTGAATGTGTGAATGAGTGAGTGAGTATGTGAGTGAGCGAGTGAGTGAGCGAGTGATTTTGTGTGAGTGAGTGTGTGAATGTGTGCATGAGTGAGGGAGTGAATGAGTAAGTGTGTGCATATGAGTGAGTGAGTGAGTGAATGTGTGAATGAGTGAGTGAATGAGTAAGTGTCTATGTGAGTGAGCGAGTGAGTGAGAGAGTGATTTTGTTCTTGTGTGAGTGAGTGTGTGAATGTGTGAATGAGTGAGTGAGTGAATGAGTGAGTGTGTGTGCATGTGAGTGACTAAGTGAGTGAGTGAATGAGTGAGTGTGTGCATGTTAATAAGTGAGTAAATGATTGAGTGTGTGCATGTGAATGAGTGAGTGAGCGAGTGAACGAGTGAGTGAATGATTGTGTGAATGAGTAATTGAGTGAATGAGTGAGTGTGTGTGCATGTGAGTGAGTGAGGGAGTGAATGAGTGAGTGTGTGCATGTGAATGAGCAAGTGAGCGAGTGAGTGAATGAATGTGTGAATGAGTGAGTGAGTGAATGAGTAAGTGTGTATGTGAGTGGGCGAGTAAGTGAGAGAGTGATTTTGTGTTTGTGTGAGTGAGTGTGTGAATGTGTGAATGAGTGAGTGAGTGAATGAGTGAGTGTTTGTGCATGTGAGTGAGTGAATGAGTGAGTGTGTGCATGTGAATGAGCGAGCGAGCGAGTGAGTGAGTGTGTGTGCATGTGAGTGAGTGAGTGAATGAGTGAGTGTGTGCATGTGACTGAGCGAGTGAGTGAGTGAGTGAATGAGTGAGTGTGTGCATGTGAATGTGCGAGTGAATGAATGTGTGAATGAGTGAGTGAGTGAGTGAATGTGTGAATGAGTGAGTGAGTGTGTGCATGTGAATGAGCCAGTGAGTGAGTGAGTGAATGTGTGACTGTGTGATTGTGTGAGTGAATGAGTGAGTGAGAGAGTGAGCGAGTGATATAGATATAATGACGGATGGAGTATAGTGACCTCAGATAACAGGAATCTGCTGTATGATGATGTAACGTCCTGGGTTCGAGTTCCCAGCTCAGGGCCTTTTTCTGTGGCATTTACTTTTTCTTCTTGTCTTTGAGTGGGTGTCCACCAGGTACTCTGGTTCCCGCCCACAGCCCAAAGACATGCACATGTTGGTAATTACGACTAGCTGTGAATAGTTGTGAGTTCTCTCTGGGTAGTCTGGTTTTCTCCTGCAGTCCAAAAACTGCACATCAGATTTGCTGGATTCTCTAAATTCCTCACCTGTGTGAATGGTTGTTCATGTGTCTGCTAACCTGCAATATGCTGATGTGATGCCCAGTTTGTACCACACCTTTACTCAGTGTTGGCTGAGATAGGTACCAGCTTCCTTGTGACCCCAATTGTAAGATTATGCACTTTGGCCAATGAGCGAATGAGAGTGAGCCTGTGTGGTACTAACAGCTGAAACGTTATCTCTCCATTGTAATGTTTGATGTAAAAGTGATGTGTGTGTGATTTTATACTTTTTGTCATTGTCACATGACAAGCGGTTTGGATTGTGCATGCGCTTGATGTACACATTTTCCAAAGAAGACGTTTTTATGGACCAAATAATGATATTACCTGTTGCTCTTAATTCCAGGAAATGTGATGTGAGTGTTGTGAACATTAGCTCTGAGAGTAAATAAGAGTCGGCTCAGACCAGGGGTGTCGAGTTTATTTTCACTCAGGGTTACATCACTAAATTTATAGTTGATTGAGGGCTGAAGAATTACTGAATATTTATTCTAAAACTGCTCCACATTAAAATCACAATGTTATTATCCACCTTAAAATCTCAGCTGGAGTAAATTTGATTTCAGAGACAATACAGGGATCCGTCACTTTCTGTAGTTAATGGGGACTGAGACCGCCCGCAACCGCCAATTTCCGCAAAGTAAGATCGACTCCCCTGACTTACATATATGGACATTATATGTGTATATAATATCAATAAATACATATTCAACGCTATGAGAGAGATTTTGTTTTGGCTTTTTCCCTTTTTTCCTCAGGGGTTGCCACGGCAAATGATTCGCACGTTTAATTTGGCAGAGGTTTTTACGTCAGATGCCCTTCCTGACACAACCCTTTTAGCAAGGGACAGAAACACGCTGAATGCTTTGCAGCCTACTCTTTTTTTTTTTTTTTTTTTAACGAAAGTCAGCAATGGTTCTTTTACATGAATCTCTCACCATAGACAATGAGAGACATAGCCGGCCTTTGATAACCCAGTTAGCTGCACCGGGGTGGGGGGTGGGGGCAGTGACAACCTTGTGGAGAGTGGGACTCGAACCCCCAACCTTAGGATCAGCGATCCAGCGCCCTATACCACTAGACCACCACCGCCCCTATAAACGCTATAACGCTATAAATTCTTATAATAACAATTAAACATTAAAATTATTTTAATGATAAGCATAAGATGTAAATAAAACATAAATACACACACATACAGATGTGCACAGACAAACACAGATGTGCTCCTCAGATAAAAATGTCAGTAGTTTTGTTGGAGGGATTTGAGTTTTTTTTTTTTTTTTTAACGAAAGTCAGCAATGGTTCTTTTACATGAACCTCTCACCATAGACAATGAGAGACATAGCCGGCCTTTGATAACTCAGTTAGCTGCACTGGGGTGGGGGCAGTGACAACCTTGTGGAGAGTGGGACTCGACCCCCCAACCTTAGGATCAGTGATCCAGCGCCCTATACCACTAGACCACCACCGCCCCTATAAATGCTATAAATTCTTATAATAACAATTAAACATTAAAATTATTTTAATGATAAGCATAAGATGTAAATAAAACATAAATACACACACATACAGATGTGCACAGACAAACACAGATGTGCTCCTCAGATAAAAATGTCAGTAGTTTTGTTGGAGGTATTTGAGTTTTTTTTTTTTTTTTTTAATGAAAGTCAGCAATGGTTCTTTTACATGAACCTCTCACCAAAGACAATGAGAGACATAGCCGGCCTTTGATAACTCAGTTAGCTGCACTGGGGTGGGGGCAGTGACAACCTTGTGGAGAGTGGGACTCGAAGCCCCAACCTTAGGATCAGCGATCCAGCGCCCTATACCACTAGACCACCACCGCCCCTATAAATGCTATAACGCTATAAATTCTTATAATAACAATTAAACGTTAAAATTATTTTAATGATAAGCATAAGATGTAAATAAAACATAAATACACAAACATACAGATGTGCACAGACAAACACAGATGTGCTCCTCAGATAAAAATGTCAGTAGTTTTGTTGGAGGGATTTGAGTTTTTTTTTTTTTTTTTTTTTAACGAAAGTCAGCAATGGTTCTTTTACATGAACCTCTCACCATAGACAATGAGAGACATAGCCGGCCTTTGATAACTCAGTTAGCTGCACTGGGGTGGGGGCAGTGACAACCTTGTGGAGAGTGGGACTCGAACCCCCAACCTTAGGACCACCACCGCCCCTATAAACGCTATAACGCTATAAATTCTTATAATAACAATTAAACATTAAAATTATTTTAATGCTAAGCATAAGATGTAAATAAAACATAAATACACACACATACAGATGTGCACAGACAAACACAGATGTGCTCCTCAGATAAAAATGTCAGTAGTTTTGTTGGAGGGATTTGAGTTGTTTTTGTTTGGTTTTTTTTTGTTTTTTTTTTGCATAATTGGCCTTGTTTTTGTGGCATTTTCCTTAAGTTTTTCCCTCCATTCTTCCTTAATTTTCTGATTTTTTAATCCGATGAATATTTAAAAAAAAAAAATAATGCAATGCACTGAAGCCGCATGGATTGAAGCGCGAAGTCGCGAGGGATGCTAACGCTGTATGTTACGCGACAGTGGATTTCACATCCACAGATCATCTTTATCTGTAGCCTGCTTCAGTCCATGCTTCACAATCTAATGCTGTCTTCTGACTACATAAACACTCGAGCACCCAAGAAGCTCTGTGTGTATTTAAGTCGTGTTGTTGATCTGTAGGCCACAGTCGCCTGTTCCTGTATCCCAATGTGCATTTACTCTGTCATACTAATTCCTTCAATCTGATGACTTGGTGAAAACTCTCAGTGCCTTTTGGGAATTATGAATGTAGCTGCCACTGCTGAATGACTTGCTCTAAGAACCACTGCTTTGGGCAGGATATTTCATCAGCTCTCCATTCAACACACACACACGCGCGCGTGCACGCATCGTTTGTTTCCTCTTGACTTGGCCCTCGTCTGTAGATTCGATTCTGTGGCTTCGTACTGAAGCCAAAATCATCAGCAGATTCTGGGTATCTTATAAGAAATGGAGTAAAGTTATATGAACAATTTTTTCCTTCCACCCCCACTCCCCGATCCACCGTGTTTCCTTTTTTGTGTGTGTTTTGATCCGGGCTCTCGTGGCGGGCTGCTCTGTGGTGAGGCGCGGACTGGAGTGGCGCTGCCGGAGTGTTATTTTTGGCGGCAGTGGCGGTTGGTGGCTCACGGGGAAGATGGAGTGCAGTTCTCCGGCTCCAAAACCCAGGAGCCTGTTTAAGGGATTTCTCGTCCCAGAGACAATCACCCTGTAATGATCAGAGTCATTATGTGCTCGTGCTAAACGCAGGTCGAGCTCAGTGCGCCGGGTTAATTGCAGCAGCCCTGGAGAACTTAGCTGATTACTATGGAGACTTACAAACAGGCTAAACTAATCCAACTTACATTTAAAGTTATATCACACACACACACACACACACACACACACACACACACACACACACACACACACACACACACACACACACACACTGTTGCCATTAGAAGTTTACATTCATTCATTCGTCATAGATATGACTGTCATGGCAATAGTAAGCTTTGAATGATTTCCTGGAACTGTTGTTTTTCTGGAGCAGAAATATTCTACAGCATACATCCTTTATAATACAATATAAAAGACAAGACTTTTCATCATTTTTTCATTTTTCGAAACACCTAGTCCTAAGTAGGGTTGAGAAGAGGTTGGCGCCACTTTCAGCCGACTCTGGGTGAGGGCAGAGTGAACCCTGGACAGCTCACCAGTCCATTGCGGGGCAGGAAGACGCTAATGGCTATGCAGCCTACTCTTTATTAATGGCAGTAATGGTTCTTTTACTGCCTCTCACCACAGAGAGTGAGTGACATGGTTGGCTTTTGGTAACCCAGTTTGCTGCACTGGGACGGCAGCAGTAACAACCTTGTGATAGTAGGGATTCAAGCCCCACCCATCAGATCAGTAATCTAGCACACTACCACTGGGTCACCACTACCCCAAGACAGATTTTAGTACACACATTATATATATATATATATATATATATATATATATATATATATATATATATATATATATATATAGAGGATTTTCTGAGTAGATCCTTCCGTAGGAGAGTGCTCAATACTTTTTGGTAGAGCAAATAAAACAAAATCTTCTATAATCACCTGAAGAGAGAGGATGGTTTCACCACCCCTTGAAACAGATCTGTAGTGATAAATGGAGTTTCAATAGAAAGTCTTTGTCCTGTCCTTTTATTTTTGTTTTGTGTATATATATATATATATATATATATATATATATATATATATATATATATATATATATATATATATATATGTATGTATGTATGTGCAGCTAACTGGGTTATCAAAGGCGGGCCATGTCTGTCACTGTCTAAAAAGGGTTGTGACAGGAAGGACATCCGACATAAAAAACCTCTGCCAAATCAAATGTGCGAATCAGATGATTCACTGTGGTGACTCCCGAATAAAAGGGAAAAAGCTGAAAGGAAGACCATATATATATATATATATATATATATATATATATATAATTCATTCATTTTCTGTAACCACTTAATCCTGATTTGGGTTGCGGGGAGGCTGGTGCCCATCCCAGCCAACTTCGGGCGAGGGCAGAGTACACCCTGGACAGCTCGCCAGGCCATCGCAGGGCAGAAACACGCCGATGGCTTTGCAGCCTACTCTTTACGAAAGTCAGCAATGGTTCTTTTACATGCCTCACATCATAGACAGTGAGAGACATGGCCGGCCTTTGATAACCCAGTTGGCTGCACTGGGGGGGGACAGTGACAACCCTGTGGAGAGTGGGACTCGAACCCCCAACCTTTGGATTAGCAATCCCGCTCCCGATACCACCAGACCACCGCTGCCCCCGGCATATATATATTTACTTTCTAGGTCCAGTCAGTCAGATATGTGAATACAGGAGATGTAATGTTCCATGTCCCTCGGTTGCTCTTTCACCAGAAACTTTCAGACATTAACAAGATTCTGAACTCATATAAATATACTGTATTGATTTCTTGTCATGACTTTTAAGAGCTCTCCGCATATTTTCAACAGGGCTGACGTCAAGAGTTTGAGAAGACCTTGCCAAAGCTTAATGTTTGCCTATTTTTTTTATCCATTTCATAAACAGTCTTGTTCTATTGTGTCCAAGTTTCTGGTGGTTTGAGGTTATGCTGAATTGAGTTTGGCAGTCTGGTAGAGTACTGGCTGAAAAACTGCCCCACAGCATGATGCTACCACCACCATGCTTAACAGTTGATACAAAGTTCTTGGAGTAGAATGTCTCCTCTTTAGTCATTCAATCATTCCTCTGGTCACTGTGACCAAAATTATCCACACTGCAAAAAATAACTTTCTAAGTGAGTAAGTAATAAATAGTTGATTTGAGAATATGCAGACTATAATCAAGCTAAATTATCTGCCAGTGCACTTAGATAATTCCACTTGGAAAGATTTCTTCAAATATCAAAAATATTTTCAGAATAATCATATCATTCCCAAAACAATAGCAAAATAATTTTTTTGGGCTGAATATAAGATTTTAAATCTTGATTGGAGAAATTTTGGTCTTTTGTCAGTGTTAAAGGCATTCATTCAGCTTGTGGTATGGACTTTAATGCAGGGACTTCTTCCTTGGATGGGAGCGTATCGGTCCACGGTGAATTAAAGTTTGCTTGATTGTAGACAGTCACATTGGTGTTCCAACCTGTGCATGGTTCCTGGTGTTCCTCAGTATCCGAACCAATGTGTTGACAAGGTGTCAGATTGGTCTCCTTTCAGTCCTGGTCACATTGGCTATAACTTGTATGTCTCTATCTAGTGCCTGAGTCGTCGGACGACCATTGGCGACCCACCATGAAGGATAACGCCCTGGTTATCATCTTCACGGAGGTTTTCTTGGCAGGATTAGTGCAGTGGTTTGCCATTGCCTTCTGCACGATGCGAACCTACGGGCAATTTAGAACGGCCAATTAACCTACTGTGCATGTCTTTGGATTGTGGGAGGAAACCAGAGCACCCGGAGGAAATCCATGCGTGCATGGGGAGAACATGCAAACTCCACACAGAAACACCCAGGCCGGGAATCAAACCCAGGCCTTCTTGCTGTGAGGTGGACGTGCTAACCACTACGCCCCCGTGCTGCCAACTTGTATGCACAACCTTATATAAGTAGCACTATGGACAGAATAGAACATGCAAATGAAAAAAGAAAGCAGGGATTTCTGAACTTACTTTAAATTGTTTTTTCTTTGCAGACATTTTAGCCAAGATATATTTTTATAATCTAATTTTTTTTAGGTCAACTTAATCTTATTTGTTACCACTGTATATGTCCATTCATGAGTTTAAGGTCTGTAACATGTTCACAAACGTTGGAAAAAGGCAATTTAAGGCCAGTGAAAAAAAAGCAAAAATTATTCAATAATGATGTCGTTTGAATTCGATGACGTCAACAGGTGACTATAATCAAGTGGGATTACACCCAGAACAGACCTTTAACCTATTGCATTGCTAAAACATGTGCAAACTAATGTTCACGCCAATATTCTCACATATGAGAAATGTGTAGTAGATATTTGACCTAATGTGCATGTCTTTGGTTTCAACCATTGAATTAATGAGTTATATCCACAAATGGCAGTGTCCAGAAGCTTTCGTTGACTTGTAGAGTCCTGGTTGGACTCCATGTATTGTGGTTAAACGAATAAGACTCTCTGTTTGTTTGTTTCTTTTTTTTTTTTTAAAGAAATTGATGCCTTGGGCTCTGAACCAAAGACAGAAAGAAACATCTAGACCAGGGGTCTCAAACTCATTCCACAAAGGGTTGCAGTGGCTGCAGGTTTTTGCTTCAACCAAGCAGCAGCAGCAGCAGACCAATCTCTGTACAGTACACAGCACACAGATTGACCAATCAACCGCCTGAAGACTCGGATCAGTTTATTAAATGAGTCATGTCAGGTGTGCTGCTACTTAGTTGAAGCAACAACCTGCAGCCTCTGTTGCCCTTTGTGGAATGAGTTTGAGACCCCTGATTTAGACGGTAACAGCAATAAGTTCTAAACGGAGGGTCTGTCATGGTAGAGCGCTGTGCTGGTGCATTTGACAAAAGGTAGTTTTAGAATTTATACTACAATGTATGTTGAGATACTGAAGCAACATCTTTTCATCCATGCATATTTCAACAAGACAATGCAAAACCACATTCTGCACAGATTACAAAGGCCAGCAGTCATGGCCTGTCCAAATTAAAGAATGTGTGGTGAAACAAAAAAAGTGACAGCCGTGGAATGTTACACACCTTAAAACACTTGAAGGAAGAAAAGGACAAAATAACATCTGTCACGCTGCTTTACTTTGAAATGAAGTACAGCGATCCCTCGCTATTTTGCACTTTAATTCATGTGACTTCAGTGCATTGCATAAAAAAAAAAAAAAAAAATCAAATTAAAAAATAAGGAATTTAAGGAAGAATAGGGGGAAAATTTATGGAAAATGCTGCAAAAACAAGGCCAATTATGCAAAAAAAAAAACAAAAAACAAACAAAAAAACCCACAAAACAACCCAAAGCCTCCCATTAAAACTACTTACATTTTTGTGAGGTGTGCATCTGAGTGCGTGCGCGCGGCTGTGCACGTCTGTATGTGTGTGTATTTATATTTTATTTACACCTTATGCATTATTTTTTAATGTTGAATTGTTATTATAAGCATTTATAGCATTGAATATGTATTTATTGATATTATATACACATATACATGTATATGCCGGGGGGAGGGGGGGGATTGGGAGGGTGTTGTTGGGGAGCTGCTCCTACTTCGCGGAATTCGGTGGTCGCGGGCGGGGGGATCTTGTTTCCAATTAACCGCGAAAAGTGAGGGAGCCCTGTAACTCTCTCTGAAGTTTTGTAAGAAGGACTGACAACTACAAAGTGATAAATGCTTCATTCATCTGTTCATTCATTTTCTGGACCAATTAATTCTAATTCTGGTCGCGAGGAGGCTGGCGTCCGTCTTAGCTAACTCTGAGTGAGAGCAGAGGAGATAAACGCTTTAGTGTCTCAAATTCTTTTCAAAATCATTGAAGAATTTAAATGAGAGTTCATTTTTTATTTTTATTTTTTAAAAAAAAGGCTGCATGGTGCACTGTATTGTGCTTATCAAGTCTGCTTCACAGCAAGAAGGTTTTGGGTTCGAGTCCCAGGCTTGATTGGCTTGGGCATTCTGTGTGAAGTTTGCATGCTCTCTCCAAGTTGCCTCGCGGTGTGAGTGGGAATTTGAATGCCTTTGTGTGTGTTGGTCCTGCAATGGACCTGCAAACTGCTCAGGGTGTACATTGCGTTCAAGCAGAAAGGACTGTGATAGACTCAGGCATCCAGGTGACCCTTGTTGGATAAAGCAGTTTAACAAATGATTGAACAAAAAAGAAAATATATTTCATGAGGAAAACCATTTAGTAATGTAATTTTGTTTAGTACTGTTTTGCTTTATTTGCACAAACGGTCAGAGATCGTTTACAAATCATTATTGATAATGTTAATTTCACTTTCAACATTCCACCCTTACTTTTCTGATTTGAGGTCCTGGATAAAATTGTTTGATGCGTTTCTGATGATTTTGACATTTCCAGATGTTTCGAATTGACTCTCTTTCACACATCTGCACCAAGCTACTGTGGATTAGCCAATACAATGCAATGAGTGTTATCAAACAAGCTGGTTTTAATCCTGAAATGGTGGAGATACCAACCATATGGTGAGATACCAATGGTGGAGATTGCCAAAAGGCAATCATGATCAGTCCTAAGAAGTTTGGAGTCTAGAACGTTAAAAGCAATTTTGGAAATTTTAACAGTGCTGAATTAATAATCATTAATAAAAAAAAAAGGTTTATGTGCATTTTTAACTCTGTATGTACATTGCACACTCTGGCATGGATATAAAATGGGGGGAATAAAAGTGAAATAATGATAGAGTGGTTCAGGGACCATGAGGAATAATTTTCACACATGCATTGGCACCCCAGAGTCCTGACCTTAACCCTATTGAAAGTTCTTGAGATGTGCTGGAAAACAGTTTATGCGTGATTAAAAATGTAACTCCTTAATTCAATTCATTTCATTTCAATGCAAGGTCCTTTGGGCTTTTTACACCCGAGCCTAGTAGCTCATTAGGCCGGTGCTTATCCCCGGTTTCTATAGTGTGAAGCTCCCAGGACTTCAACTCCCCCCTGGATGGGACGCTAGTCCATCACAGGTTACCTTCCCAGTAGATTTTTACTGGTACCCATTTATACTGCTGGGTGAACAGAGGCACACTTGTGGTTGAGACCTTGCCCAGGGGTCTTAGCACAGTGAGGGTTTCACTGGGATTTGAACACACAACCTCCTGGTCATGAGCACAGCACCCTATCCACTACACCACCGGCCCCACCCTCAATTCAAGACATTGGTTAAAATGAACCCAACATTCATTCATTTTCTAAACCACTTAATTAGGGTCATGGGGAGGTCGGCGCCCACCTCAGCCAACTCCATGCCAGGGCAGAGTACACCCTGGACAGCTCTCCTGGCCATTGCAGGGCAGAAACATGCTGATGGCTATGGAGCGAATCTTAACGAAAGTCAGGAATGATCTTTTAAATGAATCTCTCACCATAGACAGTGAGAGACATGGTCGGCCTTTGATAACCCAGTTAGCTGCACTGGTGTGTGTGTGTGTGTGTGTGTGTGTGTGTGTGTGTGTGTGTGTGTGTGTGTGTGTGGTGGGGGGCATCAGGGACAACCCATTGATAGTAGGGTTTGGACCACCAACCTTGTGATCAGTAATCTGGCACCTTACCTACCTGCAGGCAACCACTGCCCATGAACCTAACACTGGATGAAAATAAATGTTATGTTCTAACAATGCCATGACAATTATGCGCTGCAAGTTAGGGCAAAGGCGGAACAATATATTCGTGTGTGCAATGTTTTTTTTTTTGTCTGGGCAGTAAATAATTATGAGTCTGTGACGATTTCAGAAATCCAAAATAAACTCAAGAACGTACATGATTCAGGTCGGCACTGTGACATGACAGTGTGACACTGTGCACATCACACTCAGAAGGTTTGTGTTTCGAATCTTCAGCAAGGGCCTTTCTGTGTGGTGTTTGCATGACGTAGGACTTCCTCTGGGTACTTTGTTTTTTTTTTCAAATCCAGTTATTTTCAGATGTATTTTTTCGATCATTTAAAAATATTATAACTTAATATGTGTGTGTGTGTGTGTGTGTGTGTGTGTGTGTGTGTGTGTGTGTGTGTGTGTGTGTGTGTGTGTGTGTGTGTGTGTGTGTGTGTGTGTGTGTGTGTGTGTGTGTGTGTGTGTGTGTGTGTGTGTGTGTGTGTTTGTGTGTGTATGTGTGTGTGTCTTTGGCATAGTGGTTAGGGTGCTGAGCTCATGATCAGGAGTTTGTGTGTTCAAATCCCAGTTATACCTCCACTGTATACACACACATATGTATTAAGTTATATATATTAAATGTTATTATTGTTATTAATGTAATATATATATATATGTATGTATCTATGTATATATACAGAGATTCCTCACTTTCCACAGTTAATGGGAACCGAGACCCCCCCCCCATGCAACCGCCGATTTCATTGAAATAGGATCGACCCCCCTCCCTGACTGATGTATACATATACATATATATGTGTATATAATATCAATAAATACATATTCAGCACTTTAAATGCTAATAATAACAATTAAACATTAAAAATAATGCATAATGCATGAGATGTAAATAAAATATAAATACACTCACATTAAAATGTAAGTAGTTTTGTTGGGGAGTTTTGGGTTTATTTTTTGCTTTTGTTTGTTTGGGGGTTTGTTTTTTTTTGCATAAATTGGCCTTGTTTTGCAGAATTTTACTTGACTTTTTCCCTTTCCCCCTATTTTCCTTAATTTCCTTATTTTTAAAATCTTTCGATTAATATTTTTGAAAAAACGGGGCAGTGGTGGTCTAGTGGTATAAGGCGCAGGATCGCTGATCCAAAGGTTGGGGGTTCGAGTCCCACTCTCCACAGGTTGTCACTCCCCCCCAGTGCAGCTAACTGGGTTATCAAAGGCCGGCCATGTCTCTCACTGTCTATGGTGAGAGGCATGTAAAAGAACCATTGCTGATTTTTAACAAGAGTAGGCTGCAAAGCCGTCAGCGTGTTTCCGCCCTGCGATGGCCTGGCGAGCTGTCCAGGGTGTACTCTGCCCTCGCTTTGAGTTGGCTGGGATGGGCACCAGCCTCCCCGTGACCCTAATTAGGATGAAGCGGTTACAGAAAATGAACTGATTTTTGAAAAACCCTCGATGCACTGAAGCCGCAGAAAGCATGAAATAGCGAGGGATCACTGTATATATAATTTTGATCAGATACATTTTTATTCAGCTATTCAGCTGAATATTTGGCCAGTACAGCAACTACCTAAAGGATAAGAGGATGCCCATGTTCATACTACCAACAATGACCTATGGAGCTGAGATGTTGTCGCTAACAAATCGTCAGAAGCACAAACTTGCTGTGGCGCAGAGAAGTATGGAAAGAGCAATGCTGAACATCACTCGGAAAGACAAGATCAGGAATGAGGTTATAAGATCATGAACCAAAGTAGTGGACATCATAGAGAAAGCTGAACTCTTTAAAGGCCAGTTGGCAGGACATCTCGCCCAGAAATCTGTAAAATAACAGATGGGCAAATAAAACAACTGATTGGCAACCAAGAGAGCGGAACAGAGCAAAAGGTAGACCGAAGAGGAGACGGAGAGATGAGATGGAAGCGAAGGCCGGCAGCATGTGGATGCAGAGAGCGCAAGATCGAAAGGCGTGGGGTAGATTGTGGAGGCCACCCGTCAGCAGTGGCGCGAATGGCTGAGATGGATGGATGAATGGAGATTTTTATTTAATTCACTTTCACCCCATGTGATCCTTCCGTTGGAGTTGTGCCATTGATTATTAGATTACTGGATGCATTTTTTTTATTTTTCTGATTAAGTGACATGGAAAAGGCTGTCTGGAGGCACACCGCTAGCCAGTAGGTGAGATATAGATCTCTTTTGGTAAAAACCCAGAATAAATGTAGCTTTAGCAGCAAAACACACAACAGCTAACACTTCATCTACCAACTGTATGTGTCTGTCTTCCTTTCGGCTTTTTTCCCTTTTACTTGGGAGTCGCCACAGCGAATCATCTGACTCGCACGTTTGATTTGGCAGAGGTTTTTACGTCGGATGCCCTTCCTGTCACAACCCTTTTTAGCAAGGGACAGAAACACGCTGACGGCTTTGCAGCCTACTCTTTACGAAAGTCAGCAATGGTTCTTTTACATGATCCTCTCACCATAGACAGTGACAGACATGGCCCGCCTTTGATAACCCAGTTAGCTGCACTGGGGGGGGACAGTGACAACTCTGTGGAGAGTGGGACTCGAACCCCCAACCTTTGGATCAGCGATCCAGCGCCCTATAGCACTAGACCACCACTGCCCCCATCTACCAACTATATCTGAAATACAAAAATAACATAATTTATTTATTATTAAAATACCTGGATGACTTATTAGATGTGATTTCTATAGAGTTTGACTATTACAGGGTAAAATAATTATTATAAAATAAAACTAGGGTGGCACAGTGACGTGGTGGTCAGCAAGTTTATCTTGAAACAAGAGGGTTCGATCCTCGGTCTTGGGTGTTTTTGTGTGGAGTTTGCATGTTCTCCCTGTGTAGGTTTATGCTGCGTCATCTGGTTTCCTCCCACAGTCCAAAGACATGTACTGTAGATCAAGCTAACTGGCTGTTTGAAATTGCCCCTAGATGTGGATGTGATTGGTTGTGGGTGTTTGCCTGCGATGACGGGCTGTTCAGGATGTACCTTGCCTTCGCCCAGTATCAGCTGAGATAGGTTCAGCCTCCCTGCAACTCTTATAAAAGTTTGTCAAATGAATGAATAACTGAATGAATACATGAACATTTTCAAACAAAATTAATGATTCATAAACATTTCCTGTTTCAGGTCCACACGTAATATCAATTCTATCCAGTAGGGCGTATGGCCCATTATTTAAAAATTTCTAGACGACACTCTGAAGTTCATCAGTGTTTTGATCTGAATTAATATTTTCACATGTATCCAGGACTGGAGGTGTTAATTCATCACTGAGGTTTATGCTGCATATTCTTTTTACTCGAAGGGGTGGGGGTATTTAAAATAAACACAAGATTGTGGTTTTCTCATTCAGTGTTATAGTGCACATCGACCATGTCAGCTGTCTGAGTTGAGGCTCCTTCGCTTTATTAGGAGCACCAGTGGGTTTTGTGCAGCGTAAGACATTTTTACTCTTCCCATTACTACACATCATACACAAGGCTGCAAGAGGCTTTCTGGCAACAAATAAGAGAATACGAGAATTAAATGATGTTAGTTTATATATTTATTTTTAGTGCTGAACACGTGTAACTATGGTTGTATGTTTGTGTGTCAGTGTGTGTGTGTGTATAGTAGCCAATTTGCGTGTGTGTGAATGCATGAGCGTGTGTGTGTGTGTGTGTGTGTGTGTGTGTGTGTGTGTATGTGTGTGTGTGTGTGTGTGTGTGTGTGTGTGTGTCCGTGCGTGTTTTTGTGCTCACCCACAAAGATATTTCAATTTGGGCAGGATATTAAAAAAGCATGGAGTGGCAGTAGCCTGGTGTCTGCCAATAGCTTTGGTTTGGGGGTGTTGTGGCCATGACTGGGGGGGGCGCTCATGGTCAGAGCCCCCGCCGGACACACTGGCGCCTCTTTCTGGAGGACTTCTGAACCACCACACTCCTCCGCCAGAACCCTGCCAGCCCTCTGGAAGCCTGACTCAAATCATTCACGTTTAATCTCTCTCTCTCTCTCTCTCTCTCTCTCTCTCTCTCTCTCTCTGTCTCTCTAATTCCTATTCCACGTTTTTCAGTAAATCCTCTTCCCATTTTAGTTGCTTATGCTACTGCAGGCTATAGTTCATTATTTGCTTTCTTTTCGTTTTCTCAATTTTTTCAATTCTACTTCATATCGACAGTTTAAGATGAGAAAATTAGTTTATTATTTTTATTTATTATTATTTCCATTATTGCCTATAGTTTATTTTGAAAAAACAGAGTTTCTTTATAAATTGTCACCTTTAGGCCATATGTACATGAATAATGTTATACTAAATATATAACATACAACATAATATATAACATAATATATAACAACATAATATATAACAACATAATATATAACATAATATTATATATATATATATATATATATATATATATATATATATATATATATATATATATAATATAACATAATATAATATATAAGAACATAATATATGTTATTATATATTATACATAATATATGTTATTATAACATACATACATAACATCATGTGACATCACTGACATAATGATGATAACCTACTCTTTCACAACGACAACAAACATGTCTTAATTCCATTTCACTTTTTTTTTTTTTTTGCTAAAAATATATATATTAGCAGCTAAGCTGGATGTTTTACTATTTTGTATTTTATAAAGTCAGTATAGAGCGAAATTAAGAATTTACGGAATTAACAGAAGGATGTCTATTTTGAAGTGTCACAGATCATTTCCTTAGCTTCCACTTTTTTTTCCTGGAAGCAATTTGTCATCCGGGGGACATTTAATAGGGAACATATTATCTTTTTACAGGGATATGGAGCCTGCCACAGCCTGCCCACAGTTCCTATAAACAGAATCGGTCCATTTAGTGGTGTGTTTGATACATTTCAGAGCAGAAAGGAACTCAGTTACAGAAAGAGGCCTATAAAGGCTGTTATGAAAACCCGAGATAAGTATTGTTAAGCACCACCCGCTTGCCAGTGTAGTTAACTTAAATAGACTAATGATGATCAATCTTACGTCTCTTTGTGGGTTTGTGAATGCGCTTTCCTCTTTTTTTTTTTGTTTTTTTGTTTTTTTTCCATCAGTGGCCATCTGACCTTTCCTGACCTCTTGCATTGTTCAGGTCACTGATTTCTCATCTCTTCCCCACCAGATATTTGGTAACGCCCTTCCCCCTCCAAAAAAAAAAAAAAAAAAATCCCTCCCCATATCCCCAACCATGACCAAGAATCTCCTCTCTTCCTCTAATAGAGCTTGAAGGCGAAGCTGACCTGCAGTAACACCTGAGTTTTTCTGTTGGCATGCATCACTCCCTTTCTTCAGGGCATGAAGAGGATTTATCACCGACCGAAAGCTCAGTAGTCGAGGAAGTCCATTGTTCTCATTCTTTAATACTATAAATGCACAGCAAGACTATTCATATGTTTCAGTGAGTTCAAACAAACTCTGTCTTTGTTTAAGGAGCATTTTGGGGGAGATCTTGTGTCTACACTTCACCAGAGTTTGTTTTTCGATCCTCCCTTTTGCTGTCTTTCTCTCGCTCACTGTCTTGTCTCCATCTTCACTGAGTTCGCTCACATCCCGAAGTATATTTATCTTTTTTACAGCCTCACTTGAGGCACAGCTTTCTCCTTTTTTTTTTTTTTTTTTTCTTAAAGTCTTCGAACATAAAGTTTTAAAAATAAAACCAGGTTACCACCACCACAGGGGAGTATAAAAAGACAGAAATAATAGTCATGCTGAAGTCAAAAGCCACGGACCCTCCTCTAACTCCCCCCCCCCCCCTACACCCCATATCCCCCAAGAGACACATACACACACGCACGCACGCGCGTGCACACCCCACCCAAACCCTCCGCCTGGGTCTTAAAAGCTGTGGACTCGACCACACGCCCACTTCAGACCTCCATAAACATGTCAGACCCTGATGACAGACTCGGCCCCGGGACCAGCTGACCTCAACTCCAGCTCATTAGAGTCAGTAAATTAGAACCATACAGCCAGGGGAAGAGAAGAGAGGTGCGGGAGGGAAGCACACTGTCACAAGGGCTGTGCATGTGTGTGTGTGTGTGTGTGTGTGTGTGTGTGTGTGTGTGTGTGTGTGTGTGTGTGTTAGGATGGAAGGTAGAATTTCTACCTTATAAGTTATGAGTCACTAATGAAATCAACAGATGCAAATTCATTCTGTATACAGCAACATGCAATGATACAACCCATCATTGTTACATACCAGCCAAGTTTCGATAAATTCAATTTCGGTTATGTTTCCAGACCCAGTGGAGGAAACTTTTCGGAATCATTGTGCTGTGAATCGTGAAAAAAAAGTTGTTTTCTTCATGCAAAGATTCCACTGAGTTGCTACAGTTTACCCAGTACTGTATTTGGATTCCTGCAAACATTAGCACCAGAACATTTTCTATTTGGTTTCAGAAGTCCATC
>CM045741.1:35702515-35790015 GCA_024760905.1 Plotosus lineatus
CCAATATAGCAATTAAGCCCGGCATCCAATCAAAAATCATCCACACAGCTCCGTTACGTCTGTTTTCATTGACATACCTGAGGATAATGTCATATAGTGCTGCAATGAACAAAAATACAACAGGGTACTGAATTTCACTTAATTTAATTATAAAGACATACAGTTAGCTTGGAGTTCATAACTTGAGTTTCATATTTACATACTGGTAAAAATATTTAAAATTAAAATTAAACTTGAGTTAATACAACAGCCTTCAGAACCTGAAAATCAACAGTGAAAAAAAAATTAAAATAAATAAATAACCCCATAAAATGAAAAATCTTTATTTATTCATGACTGGCTTTGCTTTAGTTGAGTGTTTCCCATTTTAATGCCAGTGAAATGCAAGACTGTCTTGTTATTGTTCATAATTTAAGGCATAAATAAAATTTAATGTAAATAGGATATTAAATAAGACAAAACAGCATTCAAATGAAACTCAAGGAAAATAACTACTCTGTACACTGTAGTCCCTGTTGCAGCCTACACAGGCGCCTAGATCCTGATCTGCGAGGGACTTCTCAAAGAATTATCCAAATTTTAGAAATGGTTGTGATTAAATACCAAAACCTCCTTTTCTTCAAAAACACTGCAGGTTTTGTAAAAAAAAGAACTGATAGCAAAGTTTGAAATTCCGGCCAAACCACTGGTCACTCTCAAACCCATAGTATCTGCAACTGCATCACGTCATATTTTAATAAAAGCATCTATAACAGCATTTAGGATCAAAATGAACAAAGATTGACAAACGTAACAGCGTAAAACAACAACGACAAAAATCCAGAGTCAGAAAAAGCTTTGCAGAGACATCAGCCCAAAAAGTTTTGCAAATCAATTAAAAATTAAAAGTTCATGTTAATGTCCCATACTTTCATGTTTTCACGCACTGTTCCTTCATGTTCCACAGGGGATAATATCTGTAATAGTGGTGAACTGTTTTCCTTTAAGGTCAACAAAATTTATATAAAGAGTATTAAAAAAAGGACATTTATTCGTTCTATTTTTTAAAAAAATGCTCATTAGCACCAATTGGAACACACAGCAGCTTAAACTGAAGATCCTTTCCCCAGAATTGAAGGCTATATCTCCAGCAGTCCACTACTGTTCTCTACTGGGTTTCCTGTAGTGTTCTTCTCCTCTCCATTATTCGTGTGCTCCTGCATGCCATTTCCTGGACCAGTTGGGGCCCCGTCACTTGGGTCTACAGACTCATCTTGGCCCCTGGGTTCTGACTCACCTTCGCCACTCCCAGCTTTGCCCTGTAGGCTGGCCTCAGAATGGGTCTTCTGGTGCTTACTGAGGTGGTCGCTGCGTGTAAACCGCTTGTTGCACAGCAGACATGTGAACTTTTTCTCACGTGTGTGTGTGCGCACGTGGCGCTCTAGCTCATCAGAGCGCGTGAAACGCTTTCCACAAAAAAGCCAGTTACACACAAAAGGTCGTTCACCTGTGTGCCAACGCAGGTGCGCCTTGAGGTGAGAGGCTTTTCCATAGACCTTTCCACAGCCTGGAATGTGGCAGCTATGTACCGGCTTTTTACGCAGTGAGGCAGCAGATGCACCTAGACGTTCCAGTTCCTGACAATTGGGGCAGTCACAGGAGGACCTGCTGGTGGCAGAACTGCCAGCATATGCCCCAGAACCCCGAGCTGGCTTTAGGCCCATGGGGCTCTCAATGAGGCTGCCACTGGCTACTGGCTTGGGCTTGTACATGTCCTGTGGGAGCATGTGCTGGGAGGATTGTAAGAGATGTGAGGAAGAGCTGAGTCCCACAGAAGGATATGGTGCTGGGTTGAGGGGAGTGAAGTCAGAACTATAGGTGGACATAGGAGGGCTGAGGGAGGCCTGAGGAGCTACAGGCTGCAGAGGGGCTTGGAGACCATCCGACTGGGTTTGGCCAGCACTCAACCAGTTGGAGCTGGGGTGGACATCCCACCAGGAGGATGTTGCATTGGCAGGTGCAGCTGTGATGCCAGGGTGAATGCCTGCCTTGTACCAGGAGCCGTATGGGTGTGTCATGTCAAGCGAGGTGTAAACACTGGTCAGGCAGTCAGCTGTGGCATGTGCTTTGGTTACCAACAATGAAGGATCCTGAGAGGCTGAGGAGGTTTGGAAAGAGGAGAAAGGGTTGTAATCAGAAGTGTATGCTCCTGCGGGTGGAGGAGGGCTACCGGTGGGAGTAAGCAGGCCTCCACCTGTACTGAAAGAGCTGCTATAGGAGTCTATGAGGCTTTCACTGCTTCGGACAGTTTTGGGTGCCTGCAGGTCAGACGTCATGCTGTAATGTTTCTTTACTGATGCTGCACTTCCAGCTTTTCCAGGTGTGGCTGTGTCACGAACGGGACTAGTGCTTCCAAATTTGTTGCAAGTAGCAGTTAGCATTGCTAAAGGACTCGAGCCATAACGTGTTTCTTCCTTAGAAAACAAAAGAAATAAACAAACAAACAATGCAATGAGCTACATTTTCAAGGACCGGCATTGCTGTTATATGCTGTTTATTGCCATAGCACAGATAGTATTGTGTATGCTAATTTCTATATTTATTTGTTTTATTACATTTTATGGAATTTCTTCACCTTTCCTCATGCAGTAAACATGTGGAGCAATCCGAAACCTTGTCTGTTCAAGACAGAAATTCGCAACAACAACCTTTGCCTTAGTGATTGTCATGCCATCACGCATACAGTTCCTGTTAAACATGTTTGCCGTAAAGTTAACGTAAGTATGTGAATAGTTAGACATTGCTTTGCTGACATTTTCTCTTTAGTGACTTAACCTTTTGTTGTTTTGTCACTCAGACTGTCATCTGAACGGAAAAGGTACAACAGTGAGGTGTGTTATCTTAGTTATTGTGTTGTACACAGAAGGGCCCATTAAGTGATGACCATTGGGAAAAAAAAGAAAATGGTTAAATGAAAAATTATAATAGCTGTGTGTATATATATATATATATATATATATATATATATATATATATATATATATATATATATATATATATATATATATATATATATATTATAGTAAAACTATAATTAGTTGTGGTGTATAATTAGTGAGTGGGAATTTAATTTTTTAAGCTTTTAATTCTGTCACAGGATTATTTTTTAAGTATAACTATGTGTACTATAATAAAGACTTTTACTTTTGTATAGTAGGAATGATAGGAACTAACCAAGCCACAATGGCACAGTTATGTATATGATAATTTATATAACCTAAATAAAACAAATATGATGATGATGATGATGATGATGATGATGATTATTCATTCATCATCATCATCATCATCATCATCATCATCATCATCAATAACAACAATAATAATAATTATTATTATAATAATTTATTAATTAATTTATATATCTTTTACTTTATATGGGTAACTATTAAAAATTATCCACTTTAAATTAGTGTAAATTCTAAGCAGGTAAATACCACGTGACCAAAGTAAACCTAAAACTCCCCATCCTTTGTCTCATTCGGATTTTCATTCGACACAGCAGCCTGACTTGAGAAAACTTCGGGTGAACTTTCTCTCCATTGGGATGTTATTTGATTATGAAACGTGTGCGCCGCCACCATGTCCCCGCAAGAGCGCATGCGCGTGCGGTTCGCCTTGGCGCACGCTCTGGTCCCCGTTTCCAGGTTAACAAGCATGACCATTAACCGCACTGGATTTCCTGCTCTATAATTATCCTTTTGGAATATTTTCATCTACTACACCCCCCGCGATCCTCTTCATCTCGCTCCAGGATGGATTTTAAAGACATTTCCATCGTGCTCCACGTGACTATACCCCGTTTCAACGCTCTAATGAGTACTTGACTTACAGGTTCACAAGTTCATTAACCCTCCAAATTTATTCAATTCATGATTAAAATAATAATAATAATAATAATAATAATAATAATAATAATAATAATAATAATAATAACCCGATATGAGTACGATGTTTTGCTCTTTCTACTCATTTGCATGCAGAATAAAACCCTGATTATTAGTTTTTATTATAGTAACTGAATTAGAACCCAGAATTAACATGTAGTTATTTGTTATTGGTTCTTACCTCCAGAACCGATGCAGCCATCCCTGAGAACCAAATTCCAAAAGTTGCCTTGGACACCGGGAGGTTAGTGTAAAGACTCCTGGCCCGGACAGCGTGTGAAGTAAAGCTCTGCTCCGAGCGCTTCGACTTCTATGTGCTTTCAGGGACACGCCTCCTAATGACAGGCTCCGCGTGCTTTGAAGTCGAGAGCGAGAGAGAGAGAGAGAGAGAGAGAGAGAGAGAGAGAGATTCACGCGACCCTCATATCTTCTGTCGGAACATTCCATTGTGAGAAAGATTAAAAAGTACATTATTATAAAGCCTCACTGCAATAAGGTCTTGGGTTCGAGTCCCCGGGCTCGGAAGGGCGTTTCTGTGCGGGGTTTGCACGTTCTCCCCGGGCCGGTGCGGGTTTTCTCAGGGTACTCCGGTTTTCTTCAGCAGTGCAAAGATGTCCACATTTGGCTAACTGGATGTTCCCATTTGCTCGAGGTGTGAAATGTGAATGTTGATGTATGGATGATGGTTATGCGATGGTTTGTATCCCACCTTCGCCCAGTGTTGGTTGAGATAGGCTCTAGCCTCACTGTAGCCCTTGCAGAATTAAACGGTTTGGCAAATGGGTGTATGAGATTAGTGAGTAAATTATAAAGTGATTCTTTCACATGTCTTATGTGCAGGTTATTCAGATCTCAGCAAACTTCTTAATGTCCCAGCATGATAACATGTTTAAATAATACTCAGAGGACACGTGGTTCCACTCAGAAGTCTTTACTGTCCCTGACCTGAAGGCTTTGGATTTCTGAAAAATAATACGACCTTCATACTCAGAGTCATGATAGGTCTGTTACAATGCAGACAAGGGTGATGCCATATCTATCTATCTATCTATCTATCTATCTATCTATCTATCTATCTATCTATCTATCTATCTATCTATCTATCTATCTATCTATCTATCTGTCTGTCTGTCTGTCTGTCTGTCCGTCAATCTATCTATCTATCTGTCTATCTGTCCGTCCATGTATGTATGTATGTGTGTGTGTCTATCTATCTATCTATCTATCTATCTATCTATCTATCTATCTATCTATCTATCTATCTATCTATCTATCTGTCTATCTGTCTGTCCATGTATGTATGTATGTGTGTATGTGTGTGTGTGTGTGTGTGGGTGTGTGTGTGTCTATCTATCTATCTATCTATCTATCTATCTATCTATCTATCTATCTATCTATCTATCTATCTATCTATCTATCTATCTGTCTGTCTGTCTGTCTGTCTGTCTGTCTGTCTGTACGTATGTATGTGTGTGTGTGTGTGTGTGTGTGTGTGTATCTGTCTGTCTGTCTGTCTGTCTGTCCGTTCATCTATCTATCTATGTATGTATGTATGTATGTATGTATGTATGTATGTATGTATGTATCTATCTATCTATCTATCTATCTATCTATCTATCTATCTATCTATCTATCTGTCTATCTGTCTGTCCATGTATGTATGTATGTGTGTATGTGTGTGTGTCTGTGTGTGTGTGTGTGTGTGTCTATCTCTCTATCTATCTATCTATCTATCTATCTATCTAACTATCTATCTATCTATCTATCTATCTGTCTGTCTGTCTGTCTGTCTGTCTGTCTGTCTGTACGTATGTATGTGTGTGTGTGTGTGTGTGTGTGTGTGTATCTGTCTGTCTGTCTGTCTGTCTGTCCGTTCATCTATCTATCTATGTATGTATGTATGTATGTATGTATGTATGTATGTATCTATCTATCTATCTATCTATCTATCTATCTATCTATCTATCTATCTATCTGTATGTCTGTCTGTCTGTCTGTCTGTCTGTCTGTCTGTCTGTCTATCTATCTGTCTATCTGTGTGTGTGTGTGTGTGTGTGTGTGTGTGTCTGTCTGTCTGTCTTTACTGTTCTATCTTTGCTAAAAATACAGAATAAAACAAAACCCCGTTCATGTATCATCCAAATGACAAGTAAATATTTACTACACGAATTACTGCCATTACAACTGAAGTGAATTAAGAACATTATACATAACACTGTTATAATTATACTATTAATACTAATCGAATACTGTTCACATTTACATAAGTAAATTTATAATTACATTTACATACATTTACACTTTTACACATTTACATTTACATATAATACATGTTCACATTTACATAAGTGCTGCAATATTTCACATAAAAATGCAGGTTCATGGGAAAAGGCAAAAGCTTACATTTAACAGGAAAAAAATATGCATGAAAAAGAGACAGATAGATAGATAGACAGATAGATAGAGATAGATAGATAGATAGATAGATAGATAGATAGATAGATAGATAGATAGATTAATCATTAAAATGTAACAAAAACCCTATATGTAAAATCATGAATTTTTTTTATCTTACTGAGCTGTGATCACAAAGACACAACCAAGACAGTTGTATGGAGAATATAATAACTTATAAAGTGACAAGAAATTAAATACGAGTTCATGAGAGCAGCACACAAAAACAAAAACAAACCAAAACAAAGCAATGATGAGAGAATTTTGGCAAATAAGGGTGAGCACATTGAAAGATTTTGTGTATAATATTCTAATAATGTTTCATAGTAACAAAAACTAGATATTGTTTAAATGTTGAATTTTTTTGTTATTCATGATGCCAAAAAAATTTAACTTCTTCATAAAAAAATCAACTAAAATTCATGGAGAATTACAGACTAGTCTTATGTCTGTTGAACTTTGGGCAACTATAAAGATATAATTAATTTCTGCAGAAAGAAAGAAAGACTAATTACCTTATAAGAAACATGCTTTTATCTTGTAGATTTTTGTGTTTTAAAATCAAAATAATCGCAAAAAAGTTAACAGAAATAAAATGAGGCAGTGACATATATTGCACAGTATATTACACATAAAATACATTATAATAATATAATTTTTAAATTACAAAACCACTGCTTGTTTATATATTTAAATATATATTAAAAATGAACATTTTATAATTAATCCAATAACAATAATGTTTAATTTTATTGGAAAAGTTTGATGTTACTAAGTATGGTCAACATTTTTAAGACACTGTAAACCACTTCAAACTTTGGAAATGATTTATATTCACAATGTTGTGATCCTTTCTTACAATATATCTGCCCAACATACTATATTAGAAAATCATGAAAATGTATTTATAATAACTCTGATATTTAACCATGAAATGATTCTTATTATATGGGCTTTATCATGGTCAATACATTGATATTATAAATATACGGTCCTGGCAGAATTATAGTTTTAGAATATTTTCCTATAAAGGAAAAAAAAAACAAAAAAACAAAAAAAGAAAGTGAATTTTTGAATTTTCACAAAGTCAGTTTCCAGTGAAATTTCCATACATGAGCTTCGAGTGTTATTTGGAGCCCAGTTCAAACAGTATTCGCATTTTTATTTTCTAAAACGAACAGAATTCAATTGAGATCACGTCTGATGTATTGAGGTACTTTTGTATTTTCAGCAACTGAAAGATCAGCGACAAGTAAAGCCACTGGAAGTGTGGGAGTGTAGACTTGTGTAGGCTCAGAATGACTTAAACATATGATTAAAGGTCTTTAAAGGGCACTCCAAAACATTTCAATAGCAGCTTCATTAAGCTCGGCATAATATTAATGTCAACATGAAAAACCTGGATTCTTTAAATGGCTCGTGATTCATGAGGTAAATTTACCACTGCAAAGAAAAGCTACCGTGATATCACCGGCATATTCTATTATCTATAAGTCAAGGAAAAGATGACGGAGGATAAAACTGGGTCTGATACTTAAAAGTAACTCGAAAAATCTCTCAAATGTCTCATTTGTTTTGTTTAACTGCGAAGCTAGCATGATGGTAGAACACTGGTAAAAGAAATGAAATGTAATGGACACTATACGTATATCGTGGAATGTTGATTTCTTAAGCGACCGAAAAACGCTGTATGCTTTTTCACTTTGTGTGAGGCTAGCTTACAGACATTTATCAAATAAACAAACAGTTAAAATGGTCTTCCGGCAGCCCATCTTGGTTTGGAGTGTCCTTGTGGGTGTCTCTTTTTTTCCAAAATGAGTGGAGAGAAGATTAAAATTGTTTTCAAAAATAAACATATAATTTCATTCTTTATTTTTTCCTTCAATTACAAGGCTTGGTCAGAGCAGGCTTGTAGTTTGTGAGAGTTTGGCCTTCACTGTAACACACAAACTATATTTAGCAGTCTGCTCTCCAGCTGACCCTCTCTCTGTCTTTTGCTCTCTCTCTCTCTCTCTCTCTCTCTCTCTCTCTCTCTCTCTCTCTCTCTGCTGCCATTCACAATCTCCATCTCGCAAACTCAGACAAGCACAATCATTTAATTCTTTATCATTGTCATGTCGGATTGCGTACTCACTGTAAATGAGATTCCTTTAGAGGGCACTGTCAAGCCCACTGCAAATCTAGCAAGTATTACATCACATTTTTATAATATGCTTCTGCAAGCTCTGCTAAACATAAACAACAGACCATACCATACCTAAAAGATACTGGAGGTAAAAAAAAAAAAAAAAAAAAAATTGAAAAGCAAGAGAAAATTTTAAAGAGCATTCAAAGAGCATTGAGAAAATATATTATTATTATTATTATTATTATTATTATTATTATTATTTTGGTATTAAAATTTTGAAGTTATCCTGAAAAAATATAGAGCGAGACATTTGACTTGCATTACATAAAGTTTAAAAAGTTTAAGTGGAAATATAAAGCAAAAGGAAAGAAAGGCATTCCATCCATCCATGGATTATCTGTACCATTTATCCATCAGGGTCACAGAAGAAACTGACTTTGGCCAAGAGACAGAGAACACCCTGAACAGGTCGCAGGGATCTTCCGGGGCGAACACAATTACAGACATTCACACTCACATTCATACATATGGGAGATGTAGAGTATCCAGCGGACCTAATGTGCAGTTTTTGGACTATGGGGAGACCAGACTACCTGAGGGGAAACCACAAAGGCAGAGAGAGAGAGAGAGAGAGAGAGAGAGAGAGAGATTTCCTTTCGTCTTTTTCCCTTTTTCAGGGGTCACCAGCGAATGATTCACACGTTTGATTTGGTATAGGTTTTTACGCCGGATGCCCTGCAGCTACTCTTTACGAAAGTCAGCAATGGTTCTTTTACATGAACCTCTCACCATAGACAGTGAGAGACATGGCCGGCCTTTGATAACCCCGTTAGATGCACTGGGAAACCACAAAGGCAAAAAGATAATATGTAAATTCTATGCAGGAAAAACACGATTCAATCCTGAGGTTGAACACAAGAAGCTTTTTGAAGTGAGAAAACAGGGATAACCTCTGCACCACTGTGTTGCCTAGGGAGACCCAAAAAAATGGGAATTTTGGAAGTGTGTATTGGCAGACATGAGCAAGTGGCAGCACTGCGCGATAGTGACCTTGAGCAAGTAAACACGCCACCATTTTACTAACCATGGATCAGTGGAACGGGCAACAGCATGCGTTAGCCATAAAAATGTTTTATAAAAACGGTGATAGTTTGACAGCTGGGCAGAGGGAGTTCCGACGTTTTTACAACTTAGGACGTCATAGTGCTGTTCCATCAAAACACGTGATAAAATGTTGGATTAATAACTTTGAAGAGACTGGATCGGCCCTATAGAAGAAACCAATAGGACGACCAAGAAGTGCTCGTACTCCACAGAACACTGATGTTGTACGCGAGTCTGACTTACGGAGCCCGCGGCGTTCGATTCGTAAGCACGCAGCTGTGGTTGAAATGTCCCGGGTGAGTGTTCGCAGAATTCTTACTTTAGATTTGAAATGTCATCCATACAAGCTGCAGCTAGTGCGACAACTGAGGATTAGCAGCTGCGATTAGAATTCTGTCAACAAATGATAACAAACATAAACAATCACAATGAATTTCTAAGCAAGTTATGGATGTCGGATGAGGTCCGTTTTCATCTCACAGGTTACGTGAATAAGCAGAACTACCGTTATTGGGCAGACACAAATCCTAGTAAAGTTCATGAGCGCCCTTTACACGCTAGTAAGGTGACAGTATGGTGTGCTGTTTCATTACGTGTGATCATCGGGCCTTATTTTTTGAAAATGAACAGGGGATCTCGGTCGCTGTCACTGCGAATCGTTACATGGAGATGTTACAATCTTCGTATAGCTGAACTGAACAATTTTCCACACGTTCAAGAAACCTGGTTTCAACAAGATGGAGCGACATCACACACTGCACGGCAATCATTGGCGGCTGTGCGAGAACTGTTCGGTAACCGTGTGATCTCAAGATTCGGTAACGTTCCCTGGCATCCAGGATCACCAGATTTGTCCGTTTGTGATTTTTTTCTTGCGGGACTATCTCAAGAGTAAAGTGTACATGACTCGAACAAGAGCTCTGGATGAGTTAAAACTGAGCATTCACGATGAAGTTCACAGTATCCCAGCTGAGATGTTGCAGCGGTCAACGAAGAATCTCAACAGCCGATTTCAAGAATGCATTCGTACAGGAGGACGCCATCTACAGGACGTAATTTAAAAAAAAAAGAAAGAAAATTCCATCATTGTTTCTTGAATGTCATGTTTTAAGGTTTCAATTACTCTGAATAAAATATTTTTCTTCCCGCACTCTTGGTTTTATAAAAAAGTTCAAAAGTTCTCGTGTTTTTGTGTCACCCTGTATGTATGTATAAAACCAAATCAAGTCTGAATTTATTATTTATGTAATTAAGAATATTAGGGAAAACTTTGAATATGTATATTAAAATCTGAATATCTCTGTGTATAGAAGCTCAATAGAACTTTTCAGTGTTATGGATTACAGACAGAACTAATAACTCTGACCCATCACAGCAAAGTGGGTATTAAGTTGAATATGATTAAATGCATTGTTGATCTTTAAATGCAGTTTTCTTCAAAGTCGCATTCTTAAAGCCTGAACATTCCTAAGTTTTGATGGGTTGCCAGACAACTATGCCAATGCCTTGGCTACACCTAGAAATTCAATTCATAAAAGTTATGAACAGAATCAGTGAAAAAGGATGGCCTTGGCGGGCTCCAACCCTCACCAGAAACAAATTCGACTAATTATTTCAGAAACCATGGCATCATTTTAAACCCAAGGATAGCAGCTACAAAATGGCACTAATAACTAAAACAGAACAATTTCCGACTTCAATATCCACTTTGTGTTTTGGGTCACATTTCAACAAGTATTCTGTCAGAAATCAGGATATGCTGTAACTCATGAGCAGACATATAAGACATGGATATGCTATAGGATCATGGAAACGCCATGAAAGATACAGGTATAGATTTACGATCTGTTTAGAAGCAGAGTTCCTCACAGCTAATTCTATTGAGAGGTGCATGTGGGGAATTAAATTAGTCTTCTTTGTGCTCCCCAACTACAGTCTGAAGCAAAAGCAGGAAAGGTTAATATTATTTTTTTTCACTGTCTTTGTATCACATGTCTGAGTAGTTTAGTTATTCTTTCAGCGAGTTCATATCCCTTCTTCCTGTTACTGTTTGGTTTTATTTTGCTCAGTAAAGGTTTGTCTGACCATCGCAGTACCTACTGTACTACCCCAGGTTGTGTTTTTATTCTGAGTGAAGGTGAGCGGTGGTGTATAAGTCTCTTATTTTGTTGTTTTATTTTCATGATCAGTAATAAATTAATTAATTCTTCTTCTTCTTTCCCTGTGGGAGATCCAGGAACGCTGTCGCTTCACCAGTTTAATTTTTTTTTTTTTGAGTGCTTCTCTTTGGCATGTAAGCCAGTGATACATAGCAGCCAATCAGCACAGACACAGGCATAAACATGGGACAACCATTACAGTATAGTCATATAGAGCCTTTGGGGCTCTACTCAGGAGCCCCACTGTACTGTAGACTACAGTTAAAAAGATCATATACTGTAAAGAAAAGTACAAACAAAGAGTTACTGCAGCTGATACATTGAAAAAAAAATTATAGGGATCCCTCGCTACTTTGCGCTTCAATTCATGCGGCTTCAGTGCATCGCATTTTTTAAAAAAGAAATAAATACTCACAAATTAAAAAATAAGGAAATTAAGGAAGAATTGGGGGAAAAGTTAAGGAAAATGCCATAAAAACAAGGCCAATTATGCAAAGAAACAAAAACAAAAACAAAGAACCCCGAAACCAACAGAAAACAAAAAAAACAACAACCCAAAATCTCCCATCAAAACTACTTACATTGTTGCATTTGTGTGTGCATGCATCTGCATGCGTGTGTGCGTGTATGTATGTGTGTCGTTTTCTTCTCATGTAATACCATCTGTATGTGTGTGTATCTATATTTTATTTACATCTTATGTTATTTTTTTAAGGTTTAATTGTTATTATAAGCATTTATAGCATTGAATATGTATTTATTGATATTATATACACATATACATGTATCTATACGTCAGTTGTTTGGGGGGGTCCTACTTCGCGGATTTCGATGGTCGCGTAGGTATCTCAGTCCCAATAAACCGCGGAAAGTGAGGGATCCCTGTACTTTAGTTATAGATATAGCAAATTATACTATATAATACAGCATATATTTATATATAAATTGTTAATATTTAATTATTTTTATTGATTAGTTGAGTAGATCTCAGCAAGTCTGAAGAGAGTCTCAAGCTTTTGAAGAATATAATTCTAGTAAAATCAACAGTTTATATTTTAATATTTGATTCTTTTTGAATCTGATTAAAAGAGTTGACATAATTGTCAGCAATCTGGCCTGCTAACATGGAGTCACCTTCACAGTTAGACATACACACTGCATTTTTCATGTCAGTAAAAGATGTGCTCACATTTTGTAAAGGAGAAAAAGGTGGTTTTGGATCAAGGATTCTCAGATAACTTTAGCTTGCTACATTTAGGACACGCCCAGTGCAGCTAACTGGGTTATCAAAGGCCGCGGCCATGTCTCTCACTGTCTATGGTGAGAGGTGTAAAAGAACCATTGCTGACTTTCGACAAGAGTAGATGCATAGCCGTCGGCGTGTTTCCGCCCTTCGACGGCCTGGCGAGCTGTCCACGGTGTACTCTGCCCTCGCCTGGAGTCAGCTGGGATGGGCGCCAGCCTCCCCACGACCTTAATTAGAATTTAGTGGTTACAGAAAATGAATGAATGAATGGAGATTTAGTATACTACTGCTTGAAAACCTCGCATTGGTGTTGTAGTGCTACATAACAAGTAGAGATACTTGTTATACTAGAGATACTTGATGTTTTCATTATAATCTTGTATCTCACATATAAATGTTTAAATGTCATCATTGCTCTCACTAAATGTTTGTTAATTTGTGTGTCATTTAAGGCATTAAAAATGTTAATATTGGTTGTTTGGTTTTATTGCTATATTCCAAATGTAATATGCAGTATCCTGAGGGGAAAAAAGAAGCACGTGCTTCACTGCCCTCGCGGATCTAAACATGCTGATTGGATTCCTTAATGATTCTCAAATATAAGTCTCAGCGACCGACAAATTTCCTCTCAGTGGAAGCTGCAGAGAAAGGCACGAAGGTTCCACCAGTCAAAGAACTATGTTGCCATTCTTCATGTTGGCAATCATTTCATTACAAATTAAACACATTGGTTTCTGCTTCCCTGCTTTATAAAAAATATATTTTCATTTAATTCTTAAATTATTGGTTATTACTAATAAATATTACGCATTGTGCTTGGTCGCGGACAGTTTTCACTATGCCATTATTACTTTTTCTGTATCTGTAAGGTAATACCGTATAATATCAATAACTCACATGATAACTGACTAGTTAGCTAGTTAGCCTAGCTGATTGTACCGCGGTCACAGTGATGCTGTTACAGCCAGTGTCACTGAATCTAATCACTGAGGAGGGCGGCACGGTGGCATACTGGTTAGCACGTCCACCTCACAGCAAAAAAAAAAAGGCCTGGGTTCGATTCCTGGCCTGGGTGTTTCTGTGTGGAGTTTGCATGTTCTCCCCGTGTTTGCATGGGTTTCCTCCGGGTACTCCGGTTTCCTCCCACAGTCCAAAAACATGCGCAGTAGATTAATTGCTTGTTCCAAATTGCCTGTAGGTGTGAGTGAGTCCGTATGTGGCCTGGCGAACCATACGGTAGATCATTGCGATCACAGTCATGACAATCCATGTATGAGCATCATTCCAGCTCCAGGGATCGACGTCCATTCCTCGTGATTGGATGTAGCTTTAGAGACAGAATCACTGAGGAAATGCGAGTATGGAAGTCAGGTGGTATGACGACAAGTTGACTGAGTGTAAATCACGTAAAAAACAAACAAACAAAACTAACTTGAAATCTTTTATTATGTGTGCTATTACAAAACTACCTACATAATGTATAATTAGTATGCAGATTTACATCTTTACTCACTCACTTATTTGTTAAACTGCATACTATGGTCGAGGGGAGGGACCGGAACCTATCTCAGCCAACACGGGGCAAAGGCGGGGTACACCTTGAACAATTTGACAGACCATTATAAGGCAATACACACCACCATTCGCATCCACACGCACACCAAGGGGCAAACTGAAACAGTCAATTAGCCTAATGTGCATGTCTTTAGACCAGGGATCACCAACGTGGTGCCCGTGGGCACCAGGTAGCCCGCAAGGACAATTTAAGTTGCCTGCTGACTTGTTCACTGCTATTTTTAGGACAGGCCCACGGCTCCATAGCGCCACTCTCCATTGAGCTGCATCTAATTTTTTTTAAATATATTTTTAAATCAAACCAATATCTTCACATAGATTTAGAATGGATGGAGAAAAGTGTCCGGTGTGATGTGTGATAGGAGAGTATCGGCAAGAATGAAGGGAAAAGTGTACAAGACGGTGTTGAGGCCAGCGATGTTGTATGGTTTAGAGACAGTGGCCCTGGGGAAAAGACAGGAGTCAGAGTTGGAGGTAGCAGAGATGAAAATGTTGAGGTTCTCTTTGGGAGTAACGAGGATGGATAGGATAAGAAATGAGTACGTCAGAGGGACAGCACATGTTAGATGTTTTGGAGACAAAGTCAGAGAGGCTAGATTGAGATGGTTTGGACATGTACAGAGGAGGGATAGTGAGTATATTGGTCGTAGGATGCTGAGGTTGGAACTACCAGGAAAAAGGCCTAGAGGAAGACCAAAGAGAAGATTTATGGATGCGGTGAAGGCGGACATGAAGGTCGTTGGAGTAAGAGTAGAAGATGCGGAGGATAGGGAGAGATGGAGGCAGATCATTTGCTGTGGCGACCCCTGAAGGGAAGAGCCGAAAGGAAAAGAAGAAGAAAGAAGAAGATCTTCACATAGATGAATATCAGTAATTATTAATAATAATAACATATAATGAAAGGTAAATTGAGCAAATTTGTAATTTCAGAGGTGTGTATCGAGCTCTCAGTTTCAAAAAAGGTTGGTGACCCCTGCTTTAGACTGTGGGTGGAAACCGGTGAACCTGGAGGAAACCCACGCAAGCACAGCGGAAAACATCCAAACTCCATACAGAATCGGCCCCAGCCCCTGAATCAAAGCCAGGACCTTCTTACTGTGAGGCAACGTGCTAACCACTATGCCAGTGTGCCACTCCCATTTAGATCTTAGTCCAGATGAAATTGTAATTGGGTCTGTATTCGGAGGGGGGTTTGCCTACTGAGTAATTTTGGCAAGCAAAAGTGGTTTTCAAATGCTTCTCCTGATTTTTCCAGAGAATACGGCCGAAACTTTTTAAACATTGGCACAGTAATTAATTTTGAATGGAACAGAAACACAACACACAGATATCTTATGTAGAGCTGCGCTATGAGGCAGCGTCTGAATCTCTATCACCCATAAGGTTGTAAATTCTAATACTGTATTCTGATATGCTACCATACGACGGGTTGATTACTTCAATGTTGAAATGCAGTGTAAGGCCCTGCAACACATGCAGTCAATATAACAATAAATTATAGTGCCACATATGGAAACCCTGACTCATGTAGCATGAGGAAATGTGAGGAAGTGTGAAGCTCTTCTTGCGATTTGTATGTGGTTTCCCCATTTCTGCTAATAGCGTTGAAATTTCCCTTTGATGATCAGTAATAACACATCCTGAAAGTGTGCATAAAATGGAAAGGAGAGGTGTGGGGAGTCATAATACGGAGTACGAGTGGAAGTAAGCATTTTGTGGGGATGTTCCTTTGGTGCCTGTCCCCAACGACAGTTCGCTTCAAAGGGGGGAAAAGGAACTGAATCTGTAATTAAAGATTTATTAGGAAACCGTTTAGTAAAAAAAATCATTTTGTGTCTATTTCTGAATTATTGACATTAAAGTTTCTGCACTTTTGGGCAGGGTAACATCTTATAAAAGTGTATATTACTGCAATTTATGACAAAGCTTGTGCGCAAGCATTTGTAAGCCTGAGGGCAAGGAGGAAAAATAACGAGCAGGTGCATCTTTATTTGAATTTACATCAGTTCGGTCATGACAGAGAGGAGAGGTATGATCACTAACAAATATATATATATATACAGTATGTATATATATATATACATATATATATATATATATATATATATATATATATATATATATATATATATATATATATATCTTCTTTTCCTTTTGGTTTTTTCCCTTTCTCAGGAGTCGCCACAGTGAATTATCTGATTCGCAGGTTTGATTTGGCAAAGGTTTTTACATCAGATGCCCTTCCTGTCACAACCCTTTTAGCAAGGAACAGAAACACGCTGACAGCTTTGCAGCTACTCTTTACGAAAGTCAGCAATGGTTCTTTTACATGCCTCTCACCATAGACAGTGAGAGACATGGCCCACCTTTGATAACCCATAGCTGCACACTTGGGGGGGGGGGGGGGACAACAGTGACAACACTGTGGGGACTCGAACCCCCAACCTTAGGATCGGTGATCCTGCACTCTATCCACTAGACCACCATTGCCCCTTATATAGGGATCCCCTGCAACCACCGAATTCCACGAAGTAGGATCAACCCCTCCCCCCCCTCCTCGACTGACGTATACATACATGTATATGTGTATATAATATCAATAAATACATATTCAATGCTATAAATGCTTATAATAACAATTAACAATTAAACATTAAAAAATAATGCATAAGATGTAAATAAAATATAAATACACCCACATACAGACGCGTGTGCGCATGCAAGCAGATGCGCGTGCACGTACTCAGATGCGCACCTCACAAAAATGTAAGTAGTTTCGATGGGAGGTTTTGGGTTGTTTTTTGTTTTGTGTTTGTTTATGGTGTTTTTTTTTGCATAATTGGCCTTGTTATCGGGACATTTTCCTTAACTTTCCCTCCTATTCTTCCTTAATTTCCTTATTTTTTAATTCGATGAATACTTTTAGAAAAAACCCCGCAATGCACTGAAGCAGCATGAATTGAAGCGCAAAGTAGCGAGGGATCCCTGTATATAGAATCACTTTTAGAATGGCTTAATTTGTAATCTTACATTTTAATCTCCAAACTGGATGATGGATTTTTCTTTATCCGAACACAGGCTTCTTCCAACTGTAACACTGTTGTGTTTGGCTTCGAGAAATGATCAATTTCAAATGCAGAGGTGTTTTATTTAAACAGTAAATCATTTGAATGATAGATTGTCTTGGAACATTTTTTCAAGGGTCTGGGGTCAATATGCTTTCATCATCAGCCCATGTCGTCAGCGCGGCGAGGCCTCGGGTGGTTAAATGGGAATCAGAGGAATCAAATGTCTCTGAATTCCTTCACTGCAGCCCTCAGAAAATTTTGCTTAATACTCCTGCCACGCAGGGAAAATGTGAAATGATTAGATGTGTGTGAGTGGCTCTTATGATGGAAATGTGGTGAGGAAGAGATACAGGGTCAGGGACAGACTTGCCTTGCAGCATGACTGCTTTTTCCAGGCAGTATGGTCACAAAAAATGGGAAGTTTAATGGAAAATAAGGCAGAGAGGCAAACCTATGTAACAGTTTCATCGGCTGAGGCCTAATGCTAAGAATAAGAAAAGTCTTTGTTATAAACTATAAACCTGTGGTTTTGACACACTTCTCCCCAGAACCAAAAATGGATTTGAAGTAAAGTCTAGATTTTTTTTTTTTTTTCTTGTATCACTAATCAAAACAACAGAGAATAAACACACATTTCATTTGAAAGCAAACACTGGCAGAATATTTTATTGTATATTTTAACTATAAACCTTGTGGCAAGATCACAAGTGATTTTCACTCTTCACTGTAGAAACTGCAGCTCCGTTCCGCTTAATGCATCACTGAGACGAGGAAACGGACTAATGTGAACTCAGAAATGTTAAGGGAGAACAATATACACCCAGTTTCAGACGACGGGCGGAAGGAAGGAAACTGAAGCGAAGAGAACAGACACAGAGACAGAAGTCTTATACATCAAGGTAAAAATAAGCAGGTTGTACCTAAAGAGAACCTTTCCTTTAAACCCCAAAAACAAAACAAGAAAGGCCAGAAAGCCACACCATATGTAAGCTAAAGGAGGCTTAGACCACCCAGTGCTGCTCCCACACCCTGAAACTAAATGAGGGAAGCAGCATGTAAAATATAGCCATTACAAAGGAAAACATGAGAGTCAAGAGTGTAACGCAGCCACCACCTTTAGCTTTGAGGAAATTCTTGAATTTTGACAGCTATGTCTATCTATCTATCTATCTATCTATCTATCTATCTATCTATCTATCTATCTATCTGTCTGTCTGTCTGTCTGTCTGTCTGTCTGTCTGTCTGTCTGTCTGTCTGTCCGTCCGTCCGTCCGTCTGTTTGTGTTTTTCATAACATTTTCTCTTGTCAATCAAAATAAATATTGTCAGTGAAGCATCCTTAAATCTTCAGCGTTCAGTACACAGAAGAATGAAATAAGCTCTTGCCATGCACCCTGAACCTGAAAATAAAGCTGCAAACCCTTCCCTTTCCCTGACTGAGGCATGCGGTCTAAGACTGCCTCTAAATCGGGAGGCCTGGCTCGGCTCTGAGCAGCGCGGCATCCCCCACACCGAGCGGACACGATGGGTGTGGCCCTCGAACAGTTGGTTTTTGAGGGGGCCCCTCCCGAAACATTGTGCCACATGCCAGAGCCCAAGGGCTCCAGTCAGCCTGACCAAAGCCGCCACGAACTACCCACGCCACGTTAGCAGACCAGCTTTTAGGAAAGAGCTCCCCCTTCAGGAGTTGAACAATCACATTCAGGAACTGATGTTTCAGGATGGTCTCCTTGATCAGTTCCTTGCACTAATGCTTGCCCAGCTGTGTATGAACCTTACAGTGTTTAGAAGATGACACGATTTACATTTACAGATATCCGGTCTTTAAATATGCCTTATGTCTATATATATATATGTATATATACTCAGTGCAGTTTACATTCTCATCCAAACAAACAAGGATTTGGACATCTACATGCACATAATAAAATGGCAGAAATATTTTGCTATCAATAATATGAAACAGTAGTCCAAGCTAGTAGTAGTTTTGTGTTTCTGGAATGAAAATACATGTCGTCTGACGTAATTCTGAGCCGGGCTTATTTTCATGACACGGGGAGCCGAGACTTATTAGAACCAGCACTCCTTCAAGTCAAACATAGCAGCTCCTGTTCCTCATTCAGTGACCCATAATAATTTGATGGATTTTTAGAGCTAACGGTTATTTAGCAAGTTAATACGTGCTTCCTAAACAATCAACCATAATGTGGCACTAATTTGAAAAGTAAAGGAGTTGCAGGGTGAGTGGAGCGGCTGGTTTGAATCAGGAGAGGCCTCGGCCCGGGTTCAGCTTTACTGCCTCCCCCTTCTTGGTTTTAAACTGATCTGCGTGTTTGTGGAAGTGCGGCTGGCGGTCGGCTGCTTGGCCTGTGAGGCAGCGCTGTTTAATTGGCCTTTGTTGTGGTTAAAGCGGGGAGCTGTGGTCACATCTGTACAATGGTGATGGCGGCTGCCAACAAACACATATATGCACACACACAGACATACATGCCTGCATGCATATGTGAAACTGTGAAATAAGGTGAGTTCACGGAACTACAGAAAGAGCCCACGTGCAGTGATTGGGGTGTTGGTATGACTCAGTGTTTGAATACGCTGATATATTTCCTCTGTGTAAGGGGATTTTGAAAAGCATATAATTATCACATTTACAAAGGATAGCTTCTGAATAATAAGATGGTGCGTTGTTGTAGAATTTAGAAGTGTGGTGTGTGGGCTAAGAGAGACAGAGAGAGAAAGAGAGACATAGAGAATGGCTTTGGGATAACAAACCCTGACTCTCCATATCCTTTTCCTTTTGGTTCGATTTGACTCAATCTTTATTTTTTCTGGCTTTCCAATATACACTGTTGCTCTTCATCCATGACTTTCACAGACTGGGATATTCTATTATTCCTTATATATAATATCCTACACATTTCATTCTAATAACATTAAAATATTTAAGGAAATGGTACCCCTCCTCCTTCTCTTTCTGCCTTCCAATCCTACTTCATCTCTCTTTCTCTCATGTGGGATTGATTGAGATTGTGGATTCAACTTCATGAAAAATGGTTGTGGCTGAGTGGAGGCAACCCACTGCAGCTACAATCTCCCCTTACCCTAATGAGGGCACACACACACACACACACACACACACACACACACACACACACACACACACACACACACACACATGCAGAATGTTGGCAGAAGTCTTCTCGGTAGTCTGCTTTCTACTACGCTGTCGTGTTTTCCATCTGTCCTGCTCTCCGCTGACATACCGTTTCTCCTCTTTCTTACCATGTAAACGCACTTATGGGCGACAAGCTCATTAATCATTATCAAATTGAGAGAGATATATTAATGTAGCTTAATGCATATAAAAATAAAGATTACAAAGTGAGTATGTACACGCTAGCTTCGTCAAGGCAGGTCTAGAGAAGCATATTAAAGATTTAAGCAAAGACACAACAGTCGGCTGTACTGTATTTTCTCACACACTTACTCACTTAACTGCTTGATCCTATTAAGATCACGGGGATGTCAGAGTCTATCTCGGCCAGTGTTCCAGCTAGGATTTCACATGGGCATGGTAAATGCCCTCATTTTGAAATATTTACCATGCCCATGTGAAATCCTAGCTGGAATACTGGCCGAGATAGACTCTGACATCCCCGTGATCTTAATAGGATCAAGCAGTTAAGTGAGTAAGTGTGTGAGAAAATACAGTACAGCCAGTATAGTATTGTATTAGTATAGTATAGTGTATTATTTTTTAATATTTTAATATTATTTTTAATAAAATTTAATATTTTATTATTGTATTAGTATATAGTGTCTGTCTTCCTTTCGGCTTTTTCCCCTTTTACTCAGGAGTCGCCACAGCGAATCATCTGATTTGCATGTTTGATTTGGCAGAGGTTTTTACGTTGGATGCCCTTCCTGTCACAACCCTTTTTAGCAAGGGACAGAAACACGCTGACGGCTTTGCAGCTACTCTTTACGAAAGTCAGCAATGGTTCTTTTACATACTTCTCACCATAGACAGTGACAGACATGGCCCGCCTTTGATAACCCAGTTAGCCGCACTGGGGGGGGGGGGGACAGTGGCAACCTTGTGGAGAGTGGGACTCGAACCCCCAACCTTTGGATCAGCGATCCAGCGCCCTATACCACTAGACCACCACTGCCCCGTATTAGTATATAGTGTAAGTATAGTAAAATACAGTACAGTACAGTATAGTATTGTGGGCACAGTGTTTGTAAACAATGACACAACAATCTTAATAAATTTCACAAAAATTTTATTAGAAAAAAAAAACAAGCCACTAATATTTGGTGAGTGTTAAACTGTTGAATGTAATATACTGTTGACTTTTGCAATAAATCTACTAAAGTTGTCGTTCATCTTCATTTACAACAGTCTTCAGGAAAAATAAATCTAGGCCTATTGTTTAAAGTAACGTTTGCTTTTAGGCTGCCGCTCTGCTTCGAAACATAAATAAAATGGGGTATACAGTATTGCACACGCGCACACATTACTAATACGTGTATATTGCACACGCAATACGTGGAGCAGCGGGAACGTTTCCAACAAGGGAGGCTCAAGAAAGTTCTGCCTGCAGCAGTTACATATAAAAAATTAAGCATGGCGCTGTATATTTTGGGCATGGTGTTGTGTAAAGGGGCATGGCGCTGTAAACATTAGGCAAGGCGCGGCACCATGCTAAAAAGTCCTAGCTGGAACACTGTCGGCTGACACTGGGAAGAGCCGGGGTACACCCGAACCAGCTCCATTCTTCTTCTTCCTTTCCTTTCGGCTGTTCTCTTTCAGGGGTCGCCACAGCGAATCATCTGCCTCCATCTTCATGGAAGTCATATTAATGAGTCGCACATTCCATTTGGCATAGGTTTTATTTTTAATTTGGATGCCCTTCCTGACACAACCTTTTAGCAAGGCGCAGAAACACGCTGACGGCTATGCAGCGACTCTTTACAAAAGTCAGCAATGGTTCTTTTTTACATGAACCTCTCACCATAGACAGTAAGAGACAGGGCCGGCCTTTAATAACACAGTTAACTGCACTGGGGGGGACAGTGACAACCTTGTGGAGAGTGGGACTTGAACTCCCAACCCTATGATCAGCGATCCAGCACCTTTTACCACCAGGCCACCACTGCCCCTCTGAATCGAACCAGCTCCATTACAGGGTCAAAAGACACAGAACAATTTATACTCGCACTCACACCGAGGGGCAATTATTTACTACATGACATATCTGCAATGGCCTGGTGAGCTGTCCAGGGTGTACCCGGCCTTCACACCGGCGTCGCTATGGACATGCGCCCCCTGCCCCGTGCGTAACATTAATAGGGTTAAACAGTTCGGCAGATGATTGAGTGTTTTGTGATAAGCATAGCTTTGGCCCAGCAGATGGAGCTATTTTATAAAATCACAAGCCGAGTGTCACACACACAGTCCCCTCGAAAGTATTGGAACAGCAAGACTAATTATTTTTATTTATTAAAAAAAAAAAATCTTTCAGTTGCGGCAGCCATCCATGACCGGGAGTCGATGGGGGCTAATTGGCTGATCCCTCACGGGAGGGAGGAATGGTATACGCTTACTTTCCTGTCACTCAGTAATCACCACCCAATCATTTGTATCTGTGAGCTCAATCACGAGGGGAAAGATAGCGCTTTCCCTCCGAGTGTATTAGCCCACCCCCAAATACGCATGCACAGCAGTTCGAAAAGAGGCGCATGGTAGCATCACCTATCACAGAGGGGGTGTGTGCATGCTTACACCTCTCCCTGGGTTTTGGCGGTGGTGTGGTAGGCAAGGAAATACCTTAATTCATTAATACGACCAAATTCAGTGAGAAAATGGGGGAGAAAATATAAAAACAAAAAAGATACAAAAATAAAAAACATTAGGTTTGAGGTCAAAATTGGCATTGGCAGTGGTGGCCTGGTGGTAAAGGGTGCTGGAGTGCTGATCCCAGGGTTGGGGGTTCAGATCAAAATAGATAGATCAAAATTTTTATTTTCTGATATTTATATCCAGGTATATTATATTATCTTAGTTGAAAAAGATATCATAGCAGTCTGTCCGGAGCTGGCAAATATTGGTTACATGATTGTTTGCACCAGCTGTTTCTGTCTTCCTCAAAGCCGTAGTCATTTACCTCTGTTTAGATCTATAAATGTACTTTTGTATCCTGTGTTGGCCCGGCGAGCTATCCAAGGTGTACTCTGCCCTCGCTCAGAGTTGGCTGAGATGGGCACCAGCCTCCCCATGACCCTAATTAGGAGTACAGGGATCCATCACTTTCCGTGGTTAATTGGGACCGAGATCACCCCCCCCCAACCCCCCTGACTGACATATACGTACATGTATATGTGTATATAATATCAATAAATACATATTCAATGCTATAAATGCTTATAATAACAATTAAACATTAAACAATAATGCATAAGATGTAAATAAAATATAAATGCACACATATACAGATGCGCGTGCACACACTCAGATGCACACCTCACAAAAATGTAACTAGTTTTGATGGGAGGTTTTGGGTTTGGTTTTTTTTTTTTGCATAATTGGCCTTGTTTTTGGGGCATTTTCCTTAACCTTTCCCCCTATTCTTCCTTAATTTCCTTATTTTTTAATTCAATGAATAATCCACTGAAGCCACATGAAGTGCAAAGTAGCGAGGGATCCCTGTAATTGGTTTCGAAAATGAGTCAATGAATAAATGTTCTTTTGTTCTCTGTTCAGGGCTTTCACTCTGACTGCACGTGGGTGTCTGGAATGCATTCTGAAGATTCAACATTTTATTTCTTACAGAGTTGCAGCAAATTTGTGTTTCAGAATGATTCTACCAGATTGCAAGTCTTCTTGCACCTGTTATAGACTTACCAGTTAACTTTTTGTCCATCTTTTGGACGTCCCTTGCACTGCTACCACTGCATGCCAGAAACGCCCCACAACACCTTCTTGCTTATAAATAGACCCAGACATTTAGATATCATAATATGGCCCGAGTCAAAACATCTCATCTCATCTTCTTCTGCTAAGTCCAGGGACGTGTCACGGGGGCAGCAACCTAAGCAAAGAGGTCCAGATATCCCTCTCCCCAGCCACTTCCTCCAACTCTTCCAGGGGGACACCGAGGCAGTCCCAGACAAGCCGAGAGACAGTCCCTCCAGCGTGTTCTAGGCCGACCACGGGGTCTCTTCTCGGTTGGACATGCTGAAACTCCAGGGAGGTGTCCGGGAGGCATTCTGACCAGATGCCCGAGCTACCTCAACTGGCCCGTCTCAATGCGGAGGAGCGGCAGATCTACTCTGAGCTCTCCTCGGATGGTAGAGCTTCTCACCTTATCTCTAAGGGAGAGCCCCGCCACCTGGCGAAGGAAGCTCATTTCAGCCAATTGTATCCGTGATCTTGTTCTTTTGGTGACTATCCAAAGCTCGTGACCATAGGTGAAAGTTGGAACGTAGATCGACAGGTAAATCGAGAGCCTTGCCTTGTGGCTCAGCTCCTTCTTCACCACGACAGACCGGTACAGGCTCCGTTTAACAGCAGAATCTGCAGCGATCCGTCTGTCGATCTCCCACTCCATCCCTCCCTCACTCGTGAACAAGACCCCAAGATACTTAAACTCCTCCACTTGGGGCAGGACCTCATTCCCGACCCGGAGGGTACAGTCCACCCTTGTTCAACTGAGAACCATGGCCTCGGACTTACTGGAGGTACTGATCTTCATCTTGGCTGCTTTGACTGCAAATCGCTCCAATGAGAGCTGGAAGTCCCGACTTGATGAAGCCAAAAGGACAACACTGTCCGCAAAAAGCAGAAATGAGATCTGATGGCCACCAAACCAGAACCCCTCAATGCCTCGGCTGCGCCTAGAAATTCTGTCCATAAAAATTATGAACAGAATCGGTGACAAAGGATAGCCTTGGCGGACTCCAACTCCAACAAAACACTTGGTTCCAAAACTTGTTCATTTTTCTGCTTTCAACACATCAACTTTGTGAAGGGATTTTTTGCCAAACACACCCCACACCTTTCCAGCTGTCACTGTAAGAATACAATCAATATTGTTCACGTCACCTGTCTATTCTTGTAATGTTCTTAATGTTATGGCTGATTGTTGTATTTAATTAATAAATATTAACAAGCTTATTTCAGAAGCAGCCATGAAAGCATAAGCCATAACACTATCTCCACCATGCGTGACTGATGAATTTATGAGGTTTCAGTTACTGAGCCGAGCTGTTCTTTCTCCACATGTTTACCTTTCCATAAGATTAGTCTTGGTTCCAGAACTTCTGTGGTTTATCTCTGTATTTCTTTTTCTGTTTCGGTCTAGTATTTCAATTCTTACAGATGGTGAGTGATTTCCATACTGTGGTACGGCCTTTAAGAACCAAGAGGAGATGTTCAGATCTATTAAACTATCAATCCATTCTTACAGAACACACCTAGGAAACAAGAAACCCACATCAGTAGTGTACAGTGGTACCTCACCTTACGAAATTAAGCCGTTCCAGAGCCTTTTTCTTAACCTGGATTTTTCGTAAGTTGAACCGTATTTTACATGTAAAACGTGTGATTCGTTCCAAGGCCCCCAATACTACCCTCTAAACCCTTTAAAAATTATAAAAGTATACCTTTTAAGACCTCCTCCTGCTTCAATATCGTACCGATGATAGACGGGTTTGGCCATATTCCTTTGCGATATCACTTGAGCCCGTTTCTTCTTCTCACTTGCACCAGAAATCCCACATGCGTGCATGCATGTGTTGACCATGTCTTCTTAGCAGAGTTATAATCTTACAAATGTTTATGGAAGGTTAAAAGCCTGAGTCAGGAAATAAAGAATGAAACAACAATAATTCTGTCCTTGACACGAAAAGCATTATGGGAGATGCAGCTCCATAATAGACAATGGGAGGGAGCTACTCCATTCCTCCTAGCCAATGGGAGGCCAGTGGAGCGGGATGTTGGGAGATAGCCAATAAGAAGGAGCTGCGTCATCGTTCCTAGACAATGGGAGGCCAGCGTGGCGGAATGTTGGGAGATAGACAATGGGAGGTAGCTGCGTCATCCCTCCTAGCCAATGGGAGGCCAGCGGGGCGGGATATTTGAACGTCATTGATGGGAGGGCAGCTCGTGCATTGTTTGAATGTTTGAATGGCACCTTTTAATGTTTGAATGGCGTGTTTGAATGTTTGAATGGCGCATTTGGCGCGTTTCGTAAGGAGAACTTGTTTCGTATACAGAGCAAAAAATTTTGGGAAATGTTTTTCGCAACCTGGATTTTTAATTTGCTGTGACTATCGTAAGGTGAGGTACCACTGTGCTAGATATAAATATCCAGAAATAAAAGCTGAAATTGTGATCCATCGTCTCTTATACATCTTTTGACTCAAAACCTATTTTTTTCACCCACTATTTTTGCTCTGTCTCATATCCCAGGCTGCAGGCCTCAATCTCATACTGATGGCATCATCAAGATCTTCAGAATCTCGTCTTGAGTCAAAAGCAAATTTGTCGCCTGTCTTTCAAGGATAATTCTCTTTCATCTCTCAGGAACACTTAATCCATCCTTGATCGAAAATACTTTCAGAATAATCCAAAAGAATTTTACAATAAAATGGACCAGAATCCATTTACAATCTATTTCTCAGGATTACCAGCGTGATGCATGTCGGTTGTTTTTCTTAAATATGATATGTACTTTAGAGATGCTGATGCTCATTGGTGTTACCACCTGAACATCATTGCTCTCAATAATGCAAAAAAATTCTCTGGATGAAAATGCTCAAAATCACTTAAATATGAATTATGCATGCTCAAAGACTTGTATTTGGGGAATGTTTCATTGAATAAGATCTCGACTCTCACCTTATCTCCAAATAAATTATTATCCTAGATACATTATACATCATCTGTAAATCTATAAAGACTAGGGTGCCACAGACTACAATGGCAAATATATATATATATATAGGGGCAGTGGTGGTCTAGTGGTATAGGGCGCTGGATTGCTGACCCAAAGGTTGGGGGTTCGAGTCCCACTCTCCACAAGGTTGTCACTGTCCCCCCCAGTGCAGCTAACTGGGTTATCAAAGGCAGGCCATGTCTCTCACTGTCTATGGTGAGAAGCATGTAAAAGAACCATTGCTGACTTTTGACAAGAGTAGCTGCAAAGCCGTCAGCGTGTTTCTGTCCCTTGCTAAAAGGTTGTGACAGGAAGGGCATCCGATGTAAAATCCTCTGCCAAATCAAACATGCGAATCAGATGATTTGCTGTGGTGACTCCCGAGTAAAAGGAAAAAAAGCCGAAAGACAGACAGACAGATATATATATATATATATATATTTTGTTTTTTTCAGGTCCCACCCCCTAGTTTTGTTACTTTTATGAAGCATCTCTATGTTTACATCCAATCACGAGGAATGGACATTGATCCCTGAAGCTTGAATGATGCTCATACAGGGATTGTCACGGCTTTGATCACAATAATCTGCAGTATAGTTCGCCAGGCCACACCTACGGGCAATTTGAAACAGCCAATTAACCCACTGTGCATGTTTTTGTACTGTGGGAGGAAACTGGAGTACCCAGAGGGAACCCACGCAAGCATGGGGAGAACATGCAAACTCCACACAAAAACCCACAGGCCTAGAATCGAACCCAGGCCTTCTTGCTGTGGGGCGGACATGCTAACCACGACCCCACCGTGCCACCCCATTATGAAACATAGTAACTACACAAAGTTTCATAGAAATATATGCATGGTAGCTCAATTGACAAGAATATTTTCATAGAGTAACTACCGTACATATATTCAGTGGTCTGTCATTGCCTGTGTGTTAACACTGTGTAATATATTGAAATATAATCTTAATCTTATTTAATTGAACCATCTCTTTACATTACAGAACTGATTGTGTGCTTTATTTTATTGAAGTCGATATTCTTGCTTAGATCTGTTTTGTTGCTTGTGATCATTAAAAAAAACAACCACTGTGACAGCATAAACACATCTTCTTCTTCTTCGTCTTCTTTTCCTTTCGGCTGTTCCCTTCAGGGGTCGCCACATCAAATCATCTGCCTCCATCTCACCCTATCTTCTGCATCTTCTTCTCTTACGCCAACTACCTTCATGTCATCCTTCACCACATCCATAAATCTACTCTTTGGTCTTCCTCTCAACCTTCTGCCTGGCAGTTCCAACCTCAGCATCCTACTACCAATATACTCACTGTCCTTCCTCTATACATGTCCAAACTGTCTCAATCTAGCCCCTCTAACTTTGTCTCCAAAACCTCTAACATGTGCTGTCCCTCTGATGTATTCATTCCTGATCCTATCTATCCTCGTTACTCCCAAAGAGAACCTCAACATTTTCATCTCTGCTACTTCCAGCTCTGCCTCCTGTCTTTTCCTCAGTGCCACTGTCTCTAAACCAGTGGTTCTTAACCTTGTTGGAGGTTCCGAACCCCCACCAGTTTCATATGCACATTCATTGAACCCTTCATTAGTGAAAAATAAAAATATGATTTTTTTCAAATTCAAGACTTAGGTATATGTCTATGTCTGGTGCACAAAATGAACCGTGCATGAACATCACCTTGTTCAAAGAACAAAACCAACACAGTGCACGAACTCAAAAAATTACATACCTGCAAATCAGTGTGACTTCTGCTGTTGCCTTTGAGAGACCAGTTCAGATATGCATGGCTTCACCTTGGCAAGTGCCACTTTCATATCATTTTCACAGCAAGTTCCTTTTCTTCATTTTTATGTCCAGCATCCTCGAAAAGGATTGCTCGCAAAGATATGTTGTAACAAATGGTATAAAAACAATGAGCGCACTAAGTTCTCTGCAGGACTCATTGACCAGGCAATGTAAAGTGATCATCTGCAGCCAGTGATGGCCGAGTGGGGCGTGTCATCATTGATTGACATGATGAGTTGGGTGTGGCTCGACCTCCACAGCAGAGGCGCTGCCGAACCCCTGAGACCGACTCACCGAACCTCTTGGGTTCGATCGAACCCAGGTTAAGAACCACTGTCCTAAACCATACAACATAGCTGGCCTCATCACCATCTTGTACACTTTTCCTTTCATTCTTGCCAGTACAGTCGCCCTCTACTTACGAAAACCTCTGAATACGAAAAATCCAGGTTACGAAAAACATTTTCCTAAATTTTCGCTTTTTGGATACGAAACAACCTCTTCTTCCAAAAAGTGCCAAACACGCCATTCAAAAATTCAAACAATGCGCGAGTTGCTCTCTCATTCACTGTCTCCCAACATCCCACCCTGCTGACCTCCCATTGGCCAGGAGGGAGGTGAACTGTACCCATTCCTGTATCCATACTTCCTGTTTGGCACTTTTTGTTTGTTCGTGAAGGAGAGTTGAACAGGACTGTTGGCTCATGAGTTTTTTGAGAGTGATCAGTGCAGCGTTATATTTCGTTATCCATCATGGACCCCAAGAAACTGATTCCTGGTGACACCGAAAAGAAGAAGTGGGCTCCGTTATCAATCAAAGTGAAGCAGGAGAGAATAAAAAAATACAAAAGTGGGATGCAGATGAGCGAATGGCCGAAACCCCTCTACAATCGGGACGATATTGAAGCAGAAGGAGACCTTAAAAGTGGAGATACAGTGACGGAGGTGATTATTTAGGAAAAAACAACCACCATATTTAAGGAACTCATGAAGGAGGGTGGGGGTGAGGGTTCTTCAGACCAGCAACCCCCAGACTTTAAAGCATCACATGGATGGTTCGAGAGATTTAAAAAAGGTAAATAATTTTCTTTTACTTTTAACACATATTTCATACAAAATTGGTGTATTTTTTTATCATTTTTAAACTGTTTATGGGATGGTCTTGGGAGCCTTGGTACGAATCACACGTTTTACATGTAAAATGCCCCTCTACTTACGAAAACTCCAGGTTACGAAAAAGGCACTGAAACAGATTAATTTCGTAAGTAGAGGGCCAACTGTAATGCAGCCATGAGGCAGGGGCACTAACCAGTAGGCAGAGAGAGAAGAGGAAAGGCGTGAGCCGAGGACTGAGAGTAGGGACTTTGAATGTTGGAACTATGCAAGGAAAAAGCAGAGAGCTGGCTGACATGATGCAGAGGAGGAAGGTGGACATACTGTGTGTTCAGGAGACCAGGTGGAAAGGTAGCAAAGCTAAAAGCTTAGGAGCAGGGTTTAAGCTGTTTTATCATGGTGTGAATGGGAAGAGAAATGGAGTAGGAGTCATCTTGAAGGAGGGGTTTGTCAGGAATGTTCTAGAAGTGAAAAGAGTGTCAGACAGAGTGATGAGTCTCAAGTTAGAAATTGAAGGCGTGATGGTCAATGTTGTTAGTGCTTATGCCCCACAGGCAGGATGTGAGCTAGAAGAGAAGGAGAGATTCTAGAGTGAGTTAGATGAAGTGATGCAGAGTACCCCCAGAGGTGAAAGAGTGGTCATTGGGGCAGACTTCAATGGACATGTTGGTGCAGGCAAGAGAGGGGACGAGGAAGTGATGGGCAGGTTTGGAATCCAGGACAGGAACACAGAAGGACAGATGTTGGTCGATTTTGCAAAAAGGATGGAAATGGCTGTGGTGAATATTTTCTTCAAGAAGAAACAGGAGCATAGGGTGACTTATGAAAGCGGAGGTAAGAGCACACAGGTAGACTACATCTTGTGTAGGCGATGTAATTTGAAGGAAGTCAGTGACTGAAAAGTAGTAGTGGGTGAGAGTGTTGCCAAACAGCATAGGATGGTGGTGTGCAGGATGATGCTGATGGTGAGAAAGGTGAAAAAGGCAAAGGCAGAGCAGAAGACAAAGTGGTGGAAGCTGAAAAAGGAAGAGTGTCGTGTTGTCTTCAAGGAGGAGTTGAAACAGACTTTGGGTAGTCAGGAAGTGCTTCCAAACGACTGGACAACCACAGCCAATGTGATTAGGGAGACCGGTAGGAGAGTACTTGGTGTGTCCTCTGGAAGGAAAGTAGATAAGGACACTTGGTGGTGGAATGAGGAAGTGCAAGAATGTGTACAAAAGAAGAGGTTAGCTAAGAAGAAGTGGGACATTGAGAGGACCGAAGAGAGTAAACAGGAGTACAGGGAGACACAGCGTAAGGCAAAGGTAGTGGTGTCAAAGGCCAAACAGAGGGCGTATGATGACTTATATGATAGGTTGGACAGTAAGGAGGGAGAAAATGATTTATACAGGTTGGCATAGTAGAGAAATAGAGATGGGAAAGATGTGCAGCAAGTTAGAGTGATAAAGGACAGAGAGGGAAATGTATTGACTGATGACAGAAGTGTGCTGGGAAGATGGAAAGATTACTTTGAAGAGCTGATGAATGAGGAAAATGAGAGAGAAAAAAGAGTAGAAGGGGTGACTGTTGAGGACCAGGAAGTAGCAAAGATTAGGAAGGGAGAAGTGAGGAGGGCATTGAAGAGGATGAAGAGTGGAAAGGCAGTTGGCCCTGATGACATACCAGTTGAGGTATGGAAGTGTCTAGGGGAGGTAGCAGTAGATTTTCTTCCAAGAATATTCAACAAGGTCTTAGAAAGTGAGCAGATGCCGGAGGAATGGAGGAGAAGTGTGCTTGTGCCCATTTTTAAGAACAAGGGAGATGTACAGAGTTGTGGCAACTACAGAGGGATACAGTTGATGAGCCATATAATGAAGTTATGGGAAAGAATAGTGGAAGCTAGACTAAGGGCAGAGGTCAGCATTTGTGAACAACAGTTTGGTTTCATGCCAAGAAAGAGCACCACAGATGCAGTGTTTGCTTTGAGGATGTTAATCGAGAAGTACAGAGAAGGTCAGAAGGAGCTGCATTGTGCCTTTGTGGATCTGGAGAAAGCATATAACAGGGTGCCAAGAGAAGAACTGTGGTATTGTATGAGGAAGTCTGGAGTGGCAGAGAAGTATGTTAGAGTGGTGCAGGACATGTATGAGAGATTTAAGACAGTGGTGAGGTGTGCTGTCGGTGTGACAGAAGAGTTCAAGGTGGAGGTGGGACTGCATCAAGGGTCAGCTCTGAGCCCCTTCTTGTTTGCTATGGTGATGGACAGACTGACAGATGAGGTTAGACAAGAATCTCCCTGGACTATGATGTTTGCAGATGACATCGTGATCTGTAGTGAGAGCAGAGAACAAGTGGAGGAAAATCTAGAGAGGTGGAGTTATGCCCTGGAAAGGAGGGGAATGAAGGTTAGTCTCAGTAAGACAGAATACATGTGTGTGAATGACAAGGACCCTAGAGGAACGGTGAGGTTACAGGGGGCAGAGATAAAGAAGGTGGAGGATTTTAAGTACTTCGGCTCAACAATCCAGAGCAATGGAGAGTGTGGAAAAGAGGCGAAGAAGCACGTGCAGGCAGGTTGGAATGGATGGAGAAAAGTGTCCGGTGTGATGTGTGATAGGAGAGTATCGGCAAGAATGAAGGGAAAAGTGTACAAGACGGTGATGAGGCCAGCGATGTATGGTTTAGAGACAGTGGCCCTGGGGAAAAGACAGGAGTCAGAGTTCGAGGTAGCAGAGATGAAAATGTTGAGGTTCTCTTTGGGAGTAACGAGGATGGATAGGATCAGAAACGAGTACATCAGAGGGACAGCACATGTTAGATGTTTTGGAGACAAAGTCAGAGAGGCTAGATTGAGATGGTTTGGACATGTACAGAAGAGGGATAGTGAGTATATTGGTCATAGGATGCTGAGGTTGGAACTACCAGGCAGAAGGCCCAGAGGAAGACCAAAGAGAAGATTTATGGATGTGGTGAAGGCGGACATGAAGGTCGTTGGAGTAAGAGTAGAAGATGCAGAGGACAGGGAGAGATGGAGGCAGATCATTTGCTGTGGCGACCCCTGAAGTGAACAGCCGAAAGAAAAAGAAGAAGAAGAAGAAGAAGAAGAAGAAGAAGAGGGCCAACTGTACCTTCCTATCACACATCACACCGGACACTTTTCTCCAACCATTCCAACCTGCCTAAACACATTTCTTCATGACATCGTAAACACATCACTGTTTAATACTGTACAGCATATGAATTAGGCACATAGAAAATCCGGGTCCGTCCAGCATTCTTTGACACTGTAGTATCAGCTGAGGTGAAGTCAGCCATGGTACAGGCCCTTGACAACACACCAAACAGCTTTTTATAGTCTTGAACATATCACAACAATTCCTTATGAACAGCACAGAGACATGGAGCAGTGACAATGACTATATTGATGGACAGCGGGAAGTGAAAGGTCTGAAAGTCATCAATGATGCAGCTGAGTGAGGGGTGGCCATGATTCAGGTGTTCAGTGGAGTCCTGAATAATCAAGAAGAACAGAAACAGTTCTTGTTGCAAGTTGCAGAGAAACATCGCCGTGACGTTCCAAACAGTAACAAATCCATCTTGACAGTTCCCGCTGCAGCTACCGACAATTAATGTGTGGACAAATAATATAAACTGTGTAAATCTGAACAATATATTTCACTGTTTGTGTTCAAAATCATTTGTTGATTGAACTGGAAGTGTTTGATTTTGATAATTTTTGCGGTTTTATATTTTTATGTTAAATTTAACATGAGATAACCATTTCAGACGTTTGCGGAATATTACACATAATTTTGTAAGTTTGGGATCATTTAGCTACCAGTAAAAATTATTATAATAAATCCAAACTTTGGCACTGTTTCTCTTTTCATATTATGAACACATTTAGGGGGTGGGACAATAAAAATTAGTGAATGGTGGTGTAGTGATTAGCACACCTGCCTCGCAGCAGTTTTTTCAACATAAAAAAGCTCTTTCTTTCTTTCTTTTTATTATTACTCGAACAGTAAAGATTATATTTTCAGGCAAGTAACTTTTATATTCACAAAGCCACCAAAAACCCATTACCATGTCTGACCAGTAGATGAGCGCACACTAATTTTACTATGCTGTAGACGTCACATGGGGAAAAAGATAGTGTTGGTTATGCACAACCAACCTCTACTTAAAAACATCCTTCTGGTTCAGGTCCTGTAAGGAGTGTTATACCCTGATGCAAGAAGAAGCACCTGAAGAGTGATTCCACCTCTAAAACTGTTTTACACCAGGTGCCTTCAGGTGCTACCAAAGCTGAGCCTATCTGATGGCCATTGCATACACAGGGTGACGTCTAAAACTCTTGCCAGCAAAGAGAACAAGGGTTTTTAGCCATATGCTTCATTCTACACATTGTATGTGACTATGAAGGACTGTAATGTATCGAACTGCTAAAATTAGCCTTTTTCCAAACTGCTTAATGCTACTCATGTCGCAACGTTGCTACCTCAGGTGAATCTGATTGAAGGCAGGGTACGCCCAGATACAGTCTGCCAATCTATTGCATAGAAGCACAGACAAAAACATATAACCTCCAGTGACGGTGGACAGCCTGAGGTGGAATCTGATTTACAAAAACAAATGAATTCAAAAGACAATATTAGTCATCATTTGATTGACAGCAGACATCAAATCGATACTAAATAGAGAAGCAATGTCCCGACTTTCCACACAGTTAGTATGGTGTTTGATGTGCGACGTAATCTATCCCATAGATTTTATCTACAAAATACTGGAGTTCGGCATAGGGCAGGAATTCCTGGCATAGAATCCTTTCTGCCAAAGGCAATCTTCTATGGACAGGTCAAAACTGGTCAACGCAGGCATGGTGATCAATACAAACGGGATAAAGAAGTGCCACATAGATGACAGCCAATGGGAGGTCCATCAGTCACGAGGGCATCAGGCAATTTGAGGACGAGCGTATCCAGGCTGCTCAAGAAAACGCCAACTGCGTAAAACTAGAACACATGAGGCAGTTATATCAGGACCATCCTGTTTTGTGTGTGATCGTATATGCCGCTCCAAGCCAGGACTCATCAACCATGAGAGGGTCCAAAAATCAAGACAAGTAATGAATACATGAATAGGCGGTCTTTGTCGTATCGACAGACAACCAAGAATCTATCCCATATTATGTGTTTTTCTATCTTAGTACCCATAGTACCTTTAAAAATGGATAAAAGTCTAAAAAACAATGGTTGAGTGTTATATCTCATGTCAACATTCTTTATACAAACATGTGACGCATATTTCATTTGGGCCTAAAATTTATTCCAACTATGTTGGTCTTCCTTTAGTTATTACTGCTTGTTCGATTAAAAGTCTTTTTGCAAATTTTCTCAGCTTGTACATAGAATCTTCCATTTTATTAAGGAAGATTGTAAAGGAAATATAAACTACAACCAAAGAAGATTGTAGGTCACACAAAGAATCTGACAAGCGCCCTCTGCCATGAGTCAGGGGTACTGTTCGCCTCACCGAGTAACTTTTTTGTTTCTGTTTTATGATTAATCTGCAGCCTAAATACGTTACAGAAATACGTTTCATACATTATCCACATTATGAAAAGGCAAAGCATATAATCTGAGTGTTTGAAACCATTTCATCTGTCATATACAGACAGATAGCAGCACACTATTTGCATCGATACCAGCGCAGGTTATGAGAGACAATCCATAGCAATGCATTGCCTCACCGCGCAGCTGCTCCCTGTATATGAATGGGACATATGGGAATTCTGCTATTCTATATTGGAAAAAAGTAATTAATACACACTAGTTAACATTAATCATTTATTATATTTCATGATTACCTTTTTTTTTTCATGATCGACAGGGGAGGCTCTGCCTGCCCCGCCTCCCCTGAATGCATGCCACTGATACTCACAGTAACTTAACTAATCTTGGCTAATAAATGGGAAGTAAACTTAATTGTGGCAAGGCTGTAATCTGTCACCGTCAACACCTGAGTGACGGGAAAGTATACCCTGAACAGTTCCCTAAACCATCACAGGGTCAGCACCCACACAACTATTCATACTCACACCAATGGACAATTTGCAACAGCCAATTAGTCTACTGTGCATGTCTTTGAACTCATTCATCCATCCATTCATTTTCTGAGCTTAACCCTTATTAGGGTCGTGGAGAGTCTGGCAGCCATCTCAGACGACTCTGGGTAAGGGCAGAGTACACCCTGTACAGCTTAACAGGCCATCGCAGGGCAGAAACACGCTGACGACTATGCAGTGTACTCTTGCAGCAATGGTTCTTTTACAGTCTCTCACCACAGACAGTGAGAGACCTGACCAGCCTTTGAAAACCCAGTTAGCTGCACTGGAAGGACAGCAGTGACAACCCATTGACAGTGGGCTTGATCCCCCAACCTTAGGATTGGTAATCCAACACCTTACCACCAGGGAACCACTGCCCTTATCTTTGGACTGTGGAAGAAACTATAGTACCCAGAGAAAACCCATGAAAGCGCATCGAAAATATGCAAACTCCATACAGAAACACCCATGTCCGGGACTCCAACCCATGACCTTCTTGGTTTGAGGCGGATATGCTGACCTTTATGCCACTATAGCACCCATGTTATCTTTCTAACTAAATAATTTAAAGCTAAGACTTCCATATAATCAGTTTAATGTCACTGACATGCACACAACAGTAATCATGTGACGATTATTCTGCTTCTGGTATTTTGCTGGTCTTGTAAAAAACAGGTTCACGTTTATTTATAAAGGCTCGAGTCCTGGGCTCAGGTTTTCTGCTTGTGTTTTTTTTTACTGTGCATGTTGTCCCCGTGGTTGCATGGGTTTCCTCTGTATTCTCAGGTTTCCTCGGTCCAACAGCCAGCATATTAGGATAACTGCCGGTTCCAAATTTCCAGCAGATGTGAATGTGAGTGTGAATGGTTGTGTGTTGCCCTGCAGTGGTCTGGCGAGATGTTCAGCATGTATTCCGCTTTTCCCCAGTGTCAGCGCTGAGATCGGCTCCAGCCTTCTTCCGTGACTCTAGTAAGATTAAGTGGTTCGGTGAGTGAGGGAATGAGTTTAACACAAATAATCTTTTCCAACAAAAGTCACAAATAACATTTAATATGCAGTCAGTATGCATCACTTAAATAACTTTATTGTTATTAGAATTTGATTAAGTGCCATATTGACTGAAAAACTACAGGGGATGACATCATTCACCATGACGATGTGCATGAGTATTCCAGAAAGCGCAGTGTAAATGTGAAGTTGATTTTTTTTTTTTTTTTATGAAGTTCAGGCATGTAGAATGATTATTACATGTTCTGCCTTGTTTCATGTTTGTTGAATAAGACAGGTACAGTGAGAGAATATTTGATGACTTCTTAAGAGAGAGTTGCTTTAAAACTTTATGGTTTCTTTCTGTCTTTGTTCCAAGCCCAAGGTTGGTAGGCTTTAGAAAGACCTGTCTGCCTTAGCCAGAGACTCCAGATTGCAGCTTCTTATTTTTGCGCACCTCCGCGGCATGTAATTCCTGGAAAATAGAAATTAGATGAAAATTTGTGTAATTAATTTATGACATAATCCATATGGGTGCTTTCACACTTACATGTATAATCTAATTCAGTTATGAAACTTGGGCATTCAGTTTATTTGCTGATGCCAAAGCAGAATAGTCATACTCCAGTTTAGACCAAATCCACCCAAATACAAATATTAAAGACAGTCATACACTGTGGGTGTGGCCGGTGGCGTAGTGGTTAGGGTGCTGTGCTCATGATCGGGAGGTTGTGAGTTCGAATCCCACTGAGACCCTCACTGTTCTAAGATCCCTGGGCAAGGTCACAACCACAAGTGTGCCTCTGTTCAAACAGCAGTATAAATGGGTACCAGTAAAATATACTGGGAAGGTAACCTGCGATGGACTAGCGTCCCATCCAGGGGGAGTTGAACTCCTGGTCGCTTCACGCTATGGAAACCGGTGATAAGCACCGGCCTGATGAGCCACTAGGCTCGAGTGTAAAAACCCAACAGACTTTACCTGCCTTTTACCATACACTGTGGGATGAACTATCGCTAATTTTAGCCAAACTAGTTCTAGTTTAGTTCGGCGAAATAGCAAGGGCCGTATGGAAAGAGATTCACTCCATTATGGTTTAATGGACTGAAATACTGGTGGGGTAGTAGTTAGGGTGCTGCGCTCATGATCGGGAGGTTGTGTGTTCAAATCCCAGTTAGACCCCCACTGTGCTAAGACCCCTGGGCAAGGTCTTAACCACAAGTTTGCCTCTGTCCACCCAGTGGTATAAATGGGTACCAGTAAAAATATACTGGGAAGGTAACCTGCGATGAACTAGCGCCCCATCCAGGAGGAGTTGTACTCCTAGTCGCTTCACGCTACAGAAACCGGGGATATGCACCGGCCTGATGAACCACTAGGCTTGGGTGTAAAAAGCCCGACAGACTTTACCCTTACCATTCATTCATTTCTGGACTGCTTAATCCTAATGAAGGACATGGGGAGGTTGGTGCTCATCTCAGCTGACTATGGACATGGCCAGAGTAAACGCTGGCAGCTCGCGAGGCCATCGCAGACTCTCCAGGCCATTGTAGACCTACAGTATCATTTAGATACACTACAGCGGATATGTTCTCTTCTCATGTCTGTTATAAAGGGATATGAAGGGATATTTTTTAAATCTTCCTATCAGAGAGACAAATGTCACACAGCACAAAACAATTCTGGTTAATGACTGAATATCCTGGTTTTATTAAGCATACCTCAAACAAATAAAATTAAATTATGTAAATTTACTTGTGGCTCGGTGATTTGACAACACACATACACACACACACACACACACACACACACACACACACACACACACACACACACACACACACACACACAACACTTGCTTTATCCTATTTCCTTTGAAGCAATTTTGGAGGAATGTTGTGTGAAGATGCCTGGGAGACAGTCATGTGTTCAGTGGGGCTGAGGCTCTGTACAGCCCACTCAGGATAGGACTCTGATATACCATCTCTTCACGAACCTTACTTCATGCACTGGGGAATTATCATGTGCTTTATCAAGAGGTTTATAAAACTTATGGAATTAAACTGAGACGATGATAAGACTGTAAAAACCAAATTGAGTAGTGGGGTTGGGTGTTTAAATGAAGTGAGCAGTTCCCCTCATTATTAATGCTTGAGAAACCTGAGACTGTATATAAAATCTCAGTTTGACTGCAACCACCTTTAAATTATTCAGATGAAATAATTGTAGGGTCTACCTCTAAAAAAATTTAGCAGTTACAGTGGTACCTCACGTTATGATAGTCCCAGAATACGAAAAATCCAATTTACAAAAACCATTTTCCTAAATTTTTAGTCTCTGTATACGAAACAAATTCTCCTTAAGAAACGTGCCAAACGCGCCATTCAAACAATGCACAACTTGCTCTCACACTGACTACATGTCCCACCATTCTGCCCCACTGGCCTCCCATTGGCTATCTGCCAACATCCCAACCTCTAAAAATTCTTTGCAATTACAGTGGTACCTCACGTTATGATAGTCCCAGAATACGAAAAATCCAGTTTACAAAAACCATTTTCCTAAATTTTTCGTCTCTGTATACGAAACAAATTCTCCTTAAGAAACGTGCCAAACACGTCATTCAAACAATGCACAACTTGCTGTCACACTGACTACATGTCCCACCATCCTGCCCCACTGGCCCCCCATTGGCTATCTCCCAACATTCCGACCTCTAAAAATTTTTTGCAATTACAGTGGTACCTCACGTTATGATAGTCCCAGAATACGAAAAATCCAGTTTACAAAAACCATTTTCCTAAATTTTTTGTCTCTGTATACGAAACAAATTCTCCTTAAGAAACGTGCCAAACGCGCCATTCAAACATTAAAACGCGCCATTCAAACAATGCACAACTTGCTCTCACACTGACTACATGTCCCACCATTCTGCCCCACTGGCCTCCCATTGGCTATCTGCCAACATCCCAACCTCTAAAAATTCTTTGCAATTACAGTGGTACCTCATGTTATGATAGTCCCAGAATACGAAAAATCCAGTTTACAAAAACCATTTTCCTAAATTTTTCGTCTCTGTATACAAAACAAATTTTCCTTAAGAAACGTGCCAAATGCGCCATTCGAACATTAAAACGCGCCATTCAAACAATGCACAACTTGCTCTCCCACTGACTACATGTCCCACCATCCTGCCCCGCTGGCCTCCCATTGGCTATCTCCCAACCACCCACCCTGCTGGCCTCCTATTGGCTAGGAGGGATGACGCAGCTCCCTCGCACTGGCTATTTCCCAACATCCTGCCCCGCTGGCCTCCCATTTGTCTAGGAGAGATGACGCAGCTCCCTCGCACTGGCTATCTCCCAACATCCTGCCCCGCTGGCCTCCCATTGGCTAGGAGAGATGACGCAGCTCCCTTGTGCAGCAGCTCATGTGTTTTTCGAGTGTGCTTATTGCAACTTTATTCTTTGGCTCAGGCTTTTAACCTTGCATAAACATTTGTAAGATTATAATTCTGCTAAGAAGACATGGTCAACACGAAGTAAGTACCTTAAAAGGTATGCTTTTATAATTTTTAAAGGGTAGTATAGTATTGGGGGCCTTGGAACGAATCACGTGTTTTACACTTAAAATGCATTCTACTTATGAAAAATCCAAGGAACGAAAAAGGCTCTGGAACGGATTAATTTCATAAGGAGAGGTATCACTGTATTACTAACCTACTGAAAGACAATGCTAATGAATACAATATTCACCCCGAGAGTCCAGCTTACCCTTTTTCTCAGGCGCTGCTTTAGAGCACTGAGATGTGCTGTACGATTGTCACTGCTCACTTCCATTTTATGATTGAGCTTCTCCTCTGCCAATCTGCTGTAGTTGTTATTAACCTCATGGGCCTTGTTGAGAACCTCGCGTTCATGTTCTCTCTTCTCTGATAGCTGCTTCAAAATCTGCTTCTCCAGACCCTGTCATCAGACAAGAATACAAACAGACAGAGACAAGTACAATGAAAGATGAATGTTTAAAGAGGCAACGCTGTTCTGTGAAGCTGCTTTATAACTATCGATTGATGGAAGAATTACATAACTACAAATTGAAATGAACTGAATTAAGTTTTGCAGGTCACTATGGTGGTGTAATGGGTAGAACTTTGGACAGAACTTTTCGGTAAGGTTAAGCAGTTCAGCCAATGAATGAACAAATTATTAGCACGAAGAAAGGATAAATAATGAATTTAATTCTTACCGAAGTTTTTACAAAAAGTGTCACTGACAATTTACACTCACTAAACAATTTACTGTATTAGGTATGAATCCACACCTAGTTAGTCCTATAGATCAAATAGGTCTTTACTCAGCCAGTCATGTGGCAGCAGTACAGTGCGTGAACTTATGCTATTTGCATGCTATCAGCAGCTTCAAGTAATATTGATTTCAGCCATCACCATTTTTCATTTCTGCCAATCAAGAACATAAAGCTTATGCTGCAGTGAGCGCAGGCTTACTAACACTGGATAGGAAAAAACTGTAATCTCCAATAATAATAATAATAATAGCCAGGGCAGTGGTGGCCTAGTGGTAAAGGGCGCTGGATTGCTGATCCTAAGGTTGGGGGTTTGAGTCCCACTCTCCACAAGGTTGTCACTGTCCCCCCAGTGCAGTTAACTGGGTCATCAAAGGCCGGCCATGTCTCTCACTGTCGATGGTGTGAGGTTCATGTAAAAGAACCACTGCTGACTTTCGACAAGAGTAGCTGCAAAGCCGTCAGCGTGTTTCCGCACTGCGATGGCCTGGCGAGCTGTTCAGGGTGTACTCTACCCTCGCCCAGAGTCAGCTGGGATGGGCGCCAGCCTCCCCACGACCCTAATTAGGATTAAGCAGTTACAGAAAATGATGAACAATAATAGCCCCAGTGTAGCTAACTGGGTTATCAAAGGCCGACCATGTCTGTCACTGTCTATGGTGAGAGGTTCATGTAAAAGAACCATTGCTGACTTTCGTCAAGAACTGCTGCATAGCTCTCAGCGTGTTTCCGCCCTGTGATGGCCTGGCGAGCTGTCCAGGGTATACTCTGCCCTCACCCAGAGTTAGTTGAGATGGGTGCCAGCCTCCCTGCGACCCTTGTTAGGATTGAGTGGTTCAGAAAATGAATTAATGAATAAATAATAATAATCATTAAAAAAACTAATTCTAACTGGGTTATCAAAGGCCGGCCATGTCTCTCATCATTTATGGTGTGAGGCATGTAAAAGAACCAGTGTTGCGGTTCGAACTTTCAGCCGGATCCAGAAATGCGGGAGACGGTATATATAGTGTGACAGGAACAATTTATTTACGCAATGGCAACACTGAAGACAGGAGACAACCCAAACACTGGGCATGACAGAGAGAAAATAACAAACAATAAACACTGGTGACTGTGGCACGGAAACTGGCTGAGTGTAGCTATAACCAGGGGCCAGAGAGAAACACAGGGTATCGACTGCGTGAGGCGGGACAATCTTCTGGCACCAGGTGAACATGCAGCTTGTCTTTACAGGGAGTACATTGGGGAGTGGAATCGGGTGTGCGCTGCTGCAATCAGCCTGAGTAGGTCAGCCACGCCCCTCAGCTGAAATCTGCACCACTGGGGAGAAAACAGTTAGAAACAGAGCGGTCAAATTTAAAGTCCCCCAGAACACAGACCATGACAACCAGTGTTGCAAGAGTAGACTGCATCAGCCGTCAGCGTGTTTCTACCCTACAATGGCCTGTTGAGCTGTCCAGGGTGTACGCTGCTCACGCGCAGAGTTGGCTGAGATGGGCACCAGCCTCCCCACAGCCCTAATTAGGATTAAGCTGTTCAGAAAATGAATGAATGAATAATAATAATAATAATTATATGATGATGATGATGATGATGATGATGATGAATCTTGGGGCAGTACGATGGTGCAGTGGTTAGCATGTCCATCTCCTAACAATGCCTAGACCATTTTACAGATTGATATAGAAACAATGCCTAGATTCGATTCTTATTCTTGGGCTCGGACTTACCTATGTGGAGCACATTCTCTCTGTGCTTGCTTGGGTTTCCTCCCACAGTTCAACAACATGCTCATTAGGCTAATGGGCTGTTTCAAATTGCCCCTTGGTGTGATTGAGTGTTGTATATGTTGGCCGTTGAATGGCCTGGTGAGCTGTTCAGGGTGTTCCCCACCTTCACCTAGAGTTAGCTGAGATGGGCCCAGCCTCCCTGCAATTCTAATTAGGATTAAACGGTTTAGAAAATGAATTAATGAACAAAAATTAGGTTCTACTGAGGCATCACAAATGGAAGGCTAAGAATAGAATAGAATTTGACCTAAACTGCCATGGCAGATTTTAAACCTACTAGTGCAAATATTTATGGTTTGAATGCCACAGACAATGTGAGTCAGTTACTGATCATGTGTTTCCCTTTGAAGGGGCAGTGATGGTTAAATTGCTGGATTACTAATCCCAAGGTCAGGGTTCAAGCCCCATTATCAATGGTTTGTCAATCCTGTCCCCCTAGTGCAGTTAATTGGGTTATTAAAGGCTGACCACGTCTCTCATGGTCTATGGCAGTGGTTCTCAAATAGTGGTTCTCAAAAAGCTAAGTGGAGGAGGTATGATGAAGCGGATGTAGCCCTCGGGGCTTCACTGTGAGGCAGTGAGAAACAAGGAAAGACTGCTGTATTTACTGTGTCTGAAAACATTGGCAGTGGACAGCATGAAGCCAAATAAATTCAGGCGTCACTTAAAGACATCACACCCCGATCATGTGATGAGCCGCGTGAGTTATTTCAGCGAAAATGTGCCGACTATTGCCAACAACCATCCCGTTCTGTGAATGCTACTCCAGCAAACCTCAGCGAGCGAGCTCAGTTAGCATCAGATAAAGTGGAGTACCAAACTGTTCAGTGTAGAAAACCCGACAGCAGAGCAGAAAAACTGATCCTACCTGCAGCAGACACCGTCTCTTTCATGCTGGATGACGTCACTACTCCAAAAATAAGTGCAGGTCCCAGTTCAGCATTGAGCAGGAGCTGAGAGTTCAGTATTGTGCTTTAAACCCGGCTTTGAAAAGCTGTGCACTGAGAAACGTGCTCATTATAGCCATTAATCTGGACTTAATAATTTTGACAATAATAATAATAATAATAATAATTTATTTTAGCTTTATTAAAGCTCTCAATTTACCAGTCGATCTACGTTCCAACCCTCACCTATGGTCACGAGCTTTGGGTAATGACCGAAAGAACAAGATCACGGATACAAGCGGCTGAAATGAGCTTTCTTCGCCGGGTGGCGGGGTTCTCCCTTAGAGATAGGGTGAGAAGCTCCGCCATCCGGGGAGAGCTCGGAGTAGATCCGCTGCTCCTCCGCATTGAGAGGGGCCAGTTGAGGTGGCTCGGGCATCTGGTCAGAATGCCCCCCGGACGCCTCACTGGTGTGGTGTTTCGGGCATGTCCAACCGGGAAGAGACCCCGGGGTCGACCTAGAACACGCTGGAGGGACTATGTCTCTCGGCTTGTCTGGGACCGCCTCGGTGTCCCCCCGGGAGAGTTGGAGGAAGTAGCTCGGGAGAGGGATGTCTGGACCTTTTTGCTAAGGTTGCTGCCCCCGCGACCCGACCCTGGACTAAGCGGAAGAAGATGATGATGATGAATAATAATAATAATAATAATAATAATAATAATAATAATAATACAAATTGTTTTATTCATTTTTGTTTTGCAGTTTAAAGTGTGTTATATATTATGCTCCTGAGGATCAATTTGGATTTATTATTATTTATTGATTTTATTTAATTTTATTTTTCAGTATCAGATGGTTCAAATTGCTGGTCAAAAATGTTGACAGTTTAAATAAGGATAGTTTTTTGATTTCAGGCAAATTGATGCACTTTAAATCTTTTTGTTTAAAGACTAAAAAAATGTTAATAAAGTTATTCTTTGTTGGAAGTTGAACTATGTTTCTTCCTTTTTTTGTATTCCATAATGATAATAAAGATTTATTATGTTAATAAGGATACACTGTTATGCAGAGGATTATTTATAACAATTTTTAAACAAATAACTATTTATATGGGGGGGTCCTCTTCCTGTTGCGCGACAGAAAATAATTGAGAAGCGCTGGTCTATGGTGAGAGGTTCATGTAAAACAACCATTGCTGACTTTAGTCAAGAGTAAGTTGCATAGCCATCAGTGCGTTTCTGCCCTGCGATGGCCTGGCGAACTGTTCATGGTGTTCTCTGCCCTTGCCTCGAGTTGGCTAAGATGGGAGTCAGCCTCCCCACTACCCTAATTTATATTAAGCGGTTCAGAAAATGAATGTATGGATTCCCATTGGGAACCTTCAGTCTTCATCTTCCAATGGCTACTTCCAGAATTCCAGCATTGATTCTACTCACTCTTTTTCGTTCCTCAGCTGCATCCAGTTTTTTCTTCAGGTTTTCCAAGGAGGGCTCCTTCCTGTGGACTCCAGTATAAAGGCTCTGAGGTCTTTCTGGTGACAAATCAGTGGGACTATTCAAGATGATTTCAAAAGCCTGGCCAGATGTTCGCTTATTCAGGGATGTTACTTCCATATCTAGAGAATGACCACAAAAAAGCGAGGTAACTTATACATTGGACATTTATTTATATTGTAATCTGATTTTTTGTTTTATACTTTAGTAGATTCAGTTCAGTTATTTGTATATCATTAGGTACTTATCGACAGCAGTGGTATGAAATAACAGTGGTACCGCCTACCCTCAAAGTGGCTAATGGTTTGAGGATGAGGCTTAGAATATAGACACGAGCAGATAAGAGACAGCATGGACATCTCCTTTAGCTTTTCAGAATAAGCTGTGAAAAAATATATATACATGATGAGAATTCAGCTGCAGTGCACAAACCTTTAATAGATATTTACAGATGAAAGTATTTACAGAATAAACACGGCCTAGCCAACAGAAAAAAGGTAATGCACTCTAATACTTGTGTTAATTACTTTTAGCTTTGATTACACTACAGTTTAGAATTGCCATGGAATTATTTCAACAAACTTTACACCATAACAACATGTATTTCCATTCAGAATTGGCTTATTTTTTCACTCGTCTATAAAGTCTTCTTCAGCACATCCCAAAAAACTTTCAGTAAGGTTACTGTCAGGATTCTGGGGTGCCAATGCCATTGTGAAAATGATTCCTCATGCTTCCTGAACCACTCTTTCATTATTTGAGACACAAATGTACATCTGTGATATCAGGGAAGAAAGATAACCTGCTCATTCTGTACATTCAAGTCATCAGCTGGCTCCATTTTACTGCCATATTAATGTTTCTGAGCCTCGACCCGACCAAGTCAAAACATATTCCAACAAAATATTAGCATGACTCTTTTTTTTTTTTTTGGCTTTTCAGTTTGCATAATAAGATATTTTTAATAATTACAAATATTTATTCAACATTTACAGTTTATACTTCTGAAGTCAGCACCTTTTCACTTAAAAAAGCATTCTTATAATCATAAAGAAAACATCTGCGATCAGTATCTTTTCCAGTATTTACTGGTATTGCATGTAAAATATATGTACCGTATTCGACGTGATAAGCACCCAGGGTGCTTAAAAAATTGGAGTGGGTGGGCGCTTATTAAAATGTTACCAGCGGAGTGGAATGGTAAGTGCTTATTAGCATGGAAGTGGAAAACATGATAATAACAGAGAAATAAAAGAGTTTTACTGGTATTTGTGTTATTCATTTTGTGGTATCAACCAAAGTACTTACATGAAAGCTGAAAATAAACAGAAAACAGCAAAATTAAAAAAAAAAAAAAAGACCCTTTAATTTTCCCTCCCGGTGCTGTTTTTTTTTTTTAAATATTTCCCCCGATGCAATATCGAACCAGTCAACATGAATGTCAGATTTAGCACATGGCACGTTGAACCAATCAACAAAAAGATCAACTTCAGCACATGCCACATTGAAAAGCACATGGCCCGGAACATCTTTAAATTTATGAAGTTAGTGAGCAGGAGAATCAGGTGAAGAATCCTCGTCATAACTTTCTGATAGGTCCATATCTGGTACATCGCTCCATTCATTCAAAGCATCCCATAGTTTTTCTGTAGCAGTTTCTAATGGTTCATCGGTCGTTAGACCTTTACCAAAAGAACACAGCAAAATATTTTCCTGTTTTTTAAAACACGGTGGAACAATCAAATGTGTTGTTACTGATGAACATTATAGACATTCCCCAGTGGCAGGGGGTCTTGAAATACCGTGTAAACTCACTTTTATAGGCAGTGAACGCCCCATTTTACCGTTACAGAGACTGATTGAATAAAATTGGTAAGTTTGATCTACGATTTTGCTCCCAGTACACATGGGAGGTTATTAGACGTAAGATGAAAAACATGGGGGGGGGGTGCTTATTGGAGCAGGGCGCTTATTACGTTGAATACGGTATTTGTATTTGGTTTTTATATTCCTTCCTTTTACTAATTTGGTGTGATTTATACTAATAATAGGCTATGAAGGTATTATCATGTCTCAGGAAGTCCTCTGAAACCAAAACATTGTGCTTTGTAGGCGTGCTCCCTCATTCCCCATTCATACTGTATTATATTTATATATTTTCACTTCATGTGATATGATGATGATCATATTTTCATTTGGTGATTTTTGCACTCTGGTTAGATGAGATTTTTCTGTACATGTACCGCCTGCATTGTCAATAAAATTGCATCCAATCCAATAGGATCTAATCTTTTGTTTCTACAATAGCTTTTGCTGCAGACTTTCTTTTATATCTCTTTAATGAATTAGGACAAAGCTTCTTGCGGCTGCGGAAATCTGTGAACGTAATCTATTTATTGTCAGGGTCCTATACCTCATTCCCCACGAGGGAGTCCTTTTATAGTCCTTTAAGAAGTAGTAGTTTAAATTTCTCTCACTAAAAGATTCACTATAGTCAGAGGACTGTCTGGTATAGATGCCCAGGTTATTTTCTTCCGTGTCCTGTTTTCTAACTCTTGACAACTAACATGCAGTTAATTTTGGTGGCTACTCCAAATTGATCCATGAATGTATATGAAAGTGTAAAATTCCCTATGATGTACCGGTCCCACATTTACATTTCATTGTTTTCTTGTGCGCAGCATTCCTATTATAGGCTTCTGAAGGTTACTGAAGATGAAGCACATATTTCTGTTGATTCAGGTGAAGGATATTTTTGGGACTGTGTAAGGAACGAGCAGAGTAATGTGTGTGTGTGTGTGTGTGTGTGTGTGTGTGTGTGTGTGTGTGTGTGTGTGTGTTAGATTATTTGTCATCAGTTAGCTTAGTGAAGAGGTATCAGAATTGCAAAAATACACATTTTTAATGAGCTGGCTTCTGGTGCAATAGATGAATATAGAGCCAAATGAAAAATAATCACAGACTGAAACATTACGTTAAAAATGACAAATGTAAAACGACCCTTACGTGATTATTAGCCTGGCGTTCATTTGAGGCTAATGTACACCCCATTACTAGGTGATTCGGCTTTCTGCTTTTGGTGGAAATATTGTCAGAATACGTGATATACTGATGCAGAAAAATAAGTTGAGGCTGATGAATTTTAACATAAAATACAGCAGCAAAAACCCCTACTAAACATGGAAGAACTGATACGATGTGAGAACATCTAAAATGTATGGATTTGTTGCTATTCTGACTGAATTTCTAATCACCTCTCTCTTGATGATGATGGCGCCATATAGACAACCTAAGAAATCACTTAGAATCTGTAGATGGCTGTGAAGACCAATTCAGTTGATAGAAACAGTGTTGCTACAATAGCTTACGCCAGGGAGGTCCAGTCCGATCTGCAAAGGGGTGGGGTGAGTGCAGGTTTTCACTTCCACCAAGCAGAAGCAACACCTTCCACCTGTTTCAATCACTGATGTAAAATTTTAAAGCCAAGTGGAAGCCATCTTGGATTAAGCTTTCAATGTCGAGCTGTTAAAAGCCAATGCTACTTCATCATCATCATAATCCTATTAATCCTGATTTGGGTTGCGGGAGGCTGGCGCCCATCCCAGCCGACTCCGGGCAACGACAGAGTACACCCTGGACAGTTTGCCAGGCCATCGCAGGGTGGAAACATGCTAACAGTTTTGCAGCTACTTGTCGAAAGTCAGCAATGGTTCTTTTATACCTCACACCATGGACAGTGAGAGACATGGCCGGCCTTTGATAACCCAGTTAGCTACACCGGGGGAGGGGAGGCAGTGATAACTCGTGAAGAGTGGCGCTTGAACCCCCAAACCCCCATGCGCTTTTACCACCAGGCCACCACTGCCCTCAATACTGCTTGAAAACCCTGAATATGTTACTGCTGACGGTCAGAAAATCTTAAATTCTCATCACTTTACCAATAGATTTTACTGATATTTGTATTCGTATGGGCAGCAAGGTGGTGTAATGGTTAGCAAGAAGGTCCTGGGTTCAATTCCCAGTTCAAGAGTTTCTGTGTGGAGTCCTCCCTGTGCTTGTATGGGCTTCCTCCGCGTACGCCGGTTTCCTCCCACAGTCCAAAAACATACACAGTAGATTAATTGGCTGGTCCAAATCACCCCTAGGTGTGAGTGTGAGTATGAAAACTTGTGTGAGTGTTCGCCCTGTGATGGCATGACGAGCTGTCCAGGGTTTATCCCACCCTTACCCAGAGTTGGCTGAGATGAGCACCAGCCTCCCTGTAACCGTAATTAGGAATAAGCGGTTAAGAAAATGAATGAATAAATAATTTAAAAAATAAATAAAATAACAATAATTATGCGGCAGTGGTGGCCACATGGTAAAGGTGCCTGACTATTGATCGCAAGGTTGGGGGTTCCAGCCCCACTCTCAATGGTTGCTACTGCTGTCCCCCCTTTGCAGCTAACTTGGTTATAAAAGGCCGACTGTGTCTCTCACTGCCTGTGGTGGAAGTTATGTAAAAGATTGCTGACTTTAGTCAAGCGTAGGCTGCATAGCCGTCAGCATGTTTCTGCCCTGCAATGACCTGGCGAGCTCTGCCCTTGCCCAGGAACGGCCGAGATGGACACCATCCCCCTGTGACTTTGACTAGGATTAAGAGTTTCTATGTTATCTGTGTATGATTTTCAACAGTAAAGTTGTCTCAACAAGATGCTACCACTCTGGCTTCAAGTCTTTCCACATGCAGACAATACAATACGCCATCCAGTTATCAGTGGTTCACATAGGTGGAAGGTGTGGCTACTGAAGTGAAAACCTGCAACCACACCAGCCACCTGTGGATAGGGTTGGACATCCCTAGTTTCGGCCTAAAATAGCCATGAACAGTTTATAGTCAATAAGTCCAGTATACCACTGTTCAACTATTCAGTAGAAGGTACTGACCTCTTTTAAATATCTATAGGTGTTTTTTTTTGAAAATATAACAGGCTAGTGGATACCACTATGAAATTGCACTATTGATGTGCTATTCTGATGAAATATTCAAAATGTCAGAACACCAACGTATAAATCATTGCCTAGTTCTTATCTCTGGTAGTTTAGATTTGAGAATGAATTCAGTCGGGCTTGTTTTGCATATTTTGGTACGAGTGGCTCTAAATGACAGCTCACAGCTATAGCCTAGAATGACTCAAGGATTTAACAGAAGCTGCTAAACAAGAATTACATCATTTATGAGGAGCCGGTGATGAGTAAATTCAGAGATGGTGGTTCCTAAAGGAAGATTGAGTGGGTGGTACAACTGCGAAGAACATGTTTTTCAAGGACTGACATTTACACTGACATATGATGAGAAAGCTCTCAACTCTTTGTTAAAACTAAATTTATCACGCACACACACACACATTCCCTGACAATTACGCTAAGAATACTGCCCTGGAATATTGCCATGCAAATGTGCAGCCCAATTAAAATCACTACATTTGCTAAGGCTGAAGGACAGCGTTGAGTTTATCTATTTTTCAGAGTGTTGATAAACGCATCGATTGCTATTACAGTTTTAACGAAGTGGCAAATGATATCAGAATACATCATCCTGCACTACTTTTAAAAGATACCCCAGAAATTTGATGAAGCAAATTCCTTGTTAATGAGAAAATAATTTGTTTTTGGGTTTCAGGTCCTACCTGACATGGTGTTGTCCATCATGGTGCTAGATTTGGTTGAATGGAGGACAAAAAGATGAAGAATGTAGGAGGACCAACTGGGAAAAGGAAGGTGACTTGGAGTTATGTGATGCCGAGGTGCTCCTTTTTTTTTGAGCTAGGGATGCAGCAAGAGACAGAAAGGGAGGGGATGTGGAGCGGTAGAAAAAGTGAAGGGAGGGAACCGTGTGCGCAGGAGCTGAGAAGATCTGGCGAAGCAATTTAACGGTGCAACTGCAATTTTGAAGGTGTATGGGGAAATGCAGGGATGAATACAGAGCTGTTGTCTAGGAAACAAAGGGCAGGTTTTCTACTTATGTAACCTACAACATACAGAAATTCTCTCCCGCTCTCACTCAGATGGAGACACGCACACAGCTCAACAACAAAATTGGGTCAGGTGTGTGGTATTATGGCAACATTTCCTGTTACGAGTTACAAGGATTGGGACAAAACATTTATTAAAGCATATTCAAATAATCCCAAACTCTTAAAATCATGATGATTGCTTTGGTGGAATATATGCTGCATTGTCAAACAGTGCTATAAATAATACTGTTTTCAATGACCTTCATGAATGTTGATGAAAGCGCTATGTATGTTACTACTACTGCAGTCAGTTAGGTCATGACCCACACTTGGCTTGCGCTAGAAATGCGGTTGATGCGAATGGAAATTTGTCGCTGTGTTCATTTTCAAAATGCTCTCAAATTTCTCTTCAAACATTCGCAGCATCGCTCTTTGGTCGCGTGGTTCATGAGCTAGTCACAAAAGATTTCAAAAGTTCTTGAAATTTCCGTGAATGTTGCAAAAGTGAGGCGCTCACGTCAAGAAATCTCAAACTCTTCCACACATGTTGTGAGAAGATGGCAAAGTTGTTTTTTTGCACACAAATTATTTGTTTTTCATTCACAAGGAAAATTGACAAGTTGGAGACATCCGCACCGAAAGTTTTTAGAAACGTTTGAGACTTGCTGTTATCCGCCATATTCCGCGAATTTTGTCATCATTCATATTTTAATCTAATCTCGTTCGTGCTAATAACAGGCACATAAAAAAGCGATTGGTTTGAGAACAAAAGCGACTGATTTATGACAGAAAAGCTTTCTTTCTTTTTTTACCGAACAATCGCAAATTACTCACGAATCAATAACGAAAAGTGTGATGCACTTTTCTAGTGACTTTCTACACAATATGCACATTGGAACCTCAAAATATTGACGTACATGTGGAGTCGCAAAACATCTTGATGCGAATTTCAAAATTCACCTCCACCCCCCAAAAAAAAACAGCAAAAATTGATTTGTGTCAGTATCTTTTCAATCGAACCTCTAGTATGATCACCTCCTCCTGGAATACAGTCATTCGACACAACTTACATTACAAGTGCGGCTAACAAGATGGCTGGACCTGCATCGCTCTGAATAAGAAACCCCCTGTGCTAAATGCTAGCTAAAGCCAACAAGTCAGCCAGTAGCTATCTGCATAGATTTGTACAAGGAATCTGGTTCTCGAAGACTGAGATAAACGCACTATAGATATAAAACAGCAAATCATTCCAGTGCTTCATGCTTTGCAATACGAGGTGCGATTAAATAATTCCAGATCTCTTCATATAGGTGGTAAATGTACATACATGCAGCAGGACTGGGTTATCAAAGGCGGGCCATGTCTCTCATTGTCTCTGGTGAGAGGTTCATGTAAAAGAACCATTGCTGACTTTCGTCAAGAGTAGCTACATCGCCATCAGCATGTTTCTGTCCCTTGCTAAAGGGTTGTGTCAGGAAAGGCATCCGACGTAAAAACCTATGCCAAATCAAATGTGCGAATCAGATGATTCGCTGTGGCAACCCCTGAAAAAGGGAAAGAGCCGAAAGGAAAAGAAGAAGACGTGCAGCAGGAGTAAGAAACCATTGATGCCCAAATTCCAATTGGAACAACTTGTCCTGCTGATTGCTTCATTGCCGTAGGCTTTTAGAAGCATGCCATGGAACTCTATTGCAGATTTTCCGAGACACGGGATTTGCTGCTTGGTTCCTGTTCCAAAATAAAATTATACATGAGCACTTGCAATGTCAAAAAACACATAATATTAATCCCAAAGATGACAGCATGTCACATGGCCTATGGACTCAAGAGGGGATGTTCACTCCTGCTGCACATATATGATTATGCCCACATCAACTGTCAAGCAATCAGTTTTTAAACCATATCTTGTTTATTTTCTTTATATATATATATATATATATATATATATATATATATATAAAAATACACACACACACACATATATACTAGTCCTTCTCAAAAAATTAGCATATTGTGTTATTTTCTGTAATGTACTGATAAAAATTAAACTTTCATATATTTTAAATTCATTGCACACCAACTGAAATATTTCAGGTCTTTTATTGTTTTCATACTGATGATTTTGGCATACAGCTCATGAAAACCCAAAATTCCTAGCTCATAAAATTAGCATATCATGTTCAGGTAGTCTAACCGAGCTATTAAGCTAATCATCTGAATCAACCAATTAACTCTAAACACCTGCAAAAGATTCCTGAGGCTTTTAAAAACTCCCAGCCTGGTTCATTACTCAAAACCGCAATCATGGGTAAGACTGCCGACCTGACTGCTGTCCAGAAGGCCATCATTGACACCCTCAAGCAAGAGGATAAGACACAGAAAGAAATCTCTGTGCGAATAGGCTGTTCCCAGAGTGCTGTATCAAGGCACCGCACTGGGACGTCTGTGGGCTACAGGTGCCGCATTCCCCAGGTCAAGCCACTTTTGAACCAGAAACAGAGGCAGAAGTGCCTGGCCTGGGCTACAGAGAAGCAGCACTGGACTGTTGCTCAGTGGTCCAAAGTACTTTTTTCAGATGAAAGTAAATTTTGCATGTCATTCGGAAATCAAGGTGCCAGAGTCTGGAGGAAGACTGGAGAGAAGGAAATGCCAAAATGCCTGAAGTCCAATGTCAAGTACCCACAGTCAGTGTTGGTCTGGGGTGCCATGTCAGCTGCTGGTGTTGGTCCACTGTGTTTTATCAAGGGCAGGGTCAATGCAGCTCGCTATCAGGAGATTTTGGAGCACTTCATGCTTCCATCTGCTGAAAAGCTTTATGGAGATGAAGATTTCATTTTTCAGCACGACCTGGCACCTGCTCACAGTGCCAAAACCACTGCTAAATGGTTTACTGACCATGGTATTACTGGGCTCAATTGGCCTGCCAACTCTCCTGACCTGAAGCCCATAGAGAATCTGTGGGATATTGTGAAGAGAAAGTTGAGAGACACCAGACCCAACACTGTGGATGAGCTTAAGGCCTATCGAAGCATCCTGGGCCTCCGTAACACCTCAGCAGTGCCACAGGCTGATTGGCTCCATGCCACGCCGCATTGAAGCAGTCATTTCTGCAAAAGGATTCCCGACCAAGTATTGAGTGCATAACTGAACATAATTATTTGCAGGTTGACTTTTTTTTTTGTATTAAAAACACTTTTTTATTGGTCGGATGAAATATGCTAATTTTTTTAGATAGAAATTTTAGGTTTTCATGAGCTGTATGCCAAAATAATCAGTATTATAACAAGAAACGACCTGAAATGTTTCAGTTGGTGTGCAATGAATCTAAAATATATGAAAGTTGAATTTTTATCAGTACATTACAGAAAATAATGAACTTTATCACAATATGCTGATTTTTTGAGGACTAGTGTGTGTGTGTATATATATATATATATATATATATATATACATACACACACACACATATGTAAGGGTGTGTTATATTGTTTAATTTAAGTAGTTAATTAAAAAAAAACCCTGAACTAAAAATAATAATACAAAACTAGAAATACACCCAGAGTGAAAACCTCCACCAAAGTAGTTCAATCTCTTCACACAAGTTATCATAAATTATGTAGAATTATGGTGCCCCCTTGTGGACATTCTGGGTGATTTGCACCTCCTTCTCCTGTGGCACAATGCTACAAAATCATCCTGATCTGGTGCATGGCCAAAATATCAGTTCATCTTTGGCCCAAGATACACATTTGTTGAAGTTTTTGTGGATAATGATTCATTACTTTTCAGGTTATCATACTGATACACATACGACCCATCTCAGAACCTCCCCTTTGGCAGGGTAAAAGACCCCAGAATGCCTCATAGTATATGCTGTGTTACATTAATCAGTGCGATCACGTCAGTGTTATTAGGTCAGAGATTATTCGTAAGGGTTAACTGCTGTGATGATTCTAGTTCCTGTATCGGTCAGTGTTTAAGGTAATGATGTAATGGTACTTAATAAGAATGTGCTTGTATAAATGCTTTAAAGAAAGGAGAAGGACTACACCATGAAAAATAAGAACAGAAAAGGAAATATAGACTGAACTTTGAAAGATATCAGCACGAGTCAAGCACAGAATAAACAGATATAGATTCACATGGGTGGTGTAAGATGATGCTCATAATCCAGTTACACATTTCCATTAATCGACACCAAATGACTGGTTTCGGGATTCAATTTCATCCTGGAAAACAAATCAATAGCACTTGTAAAAGAACACTATGCATTTCCTGCACGTCCAAAGCCCCAAGTTCTTAAAGAATCACACCACTCTGGGCAAGCCAAGGTCCAAAAAAATGTATTTCTTTATTTTCAACAGTGCTGTTATCACAGAATTTATATAAATGTTAAAAAGATGCTGTAGGGTTCTGAAAAGATCTGGACTGTTTATTGTAGAATGTTGAAGAATGTCTAGAGTTTTTCAATAATTGTGTAGTGCCCGTCACCAGACCACCCCCACCAATTTAATACCATGATCCTGTTGAACAGATATGTTTACTCCATGATCGTCTCTCCACACTTCATTTAATGCGTTACAAAAACAACGCTCAACATCAATGCGCAGTCCATTTGACACACAAGCACAGGGCAGTCTTCTGTCGCTCACAAAAAAGTAGGAAGATGGGCTAAATGTAACCACAGCAAATAGATTCAGATACACGCACGCACACGAGGAACAGGAGTTTATGTAATGTCTTTTTGTCGAGGTGGACGATGAATGTTTCGAACTACACATTTCACCATCCACTCAATTCCTTCGTTCACCCCCTCTCTGAAAAAGAAAAGAGAGAGAGATAAATGCATGTAAATGAGAATGAGTAAAAACTAAAAATCAAGTTACATTAAATTATTGAAGCATTTTATGTATTTTAGGTCAGGGATGGAGGAGAGTGGTTCAATTTTTTAAGCTCACAACTAAATAATACAACAGCAAATACGTGCAAGAAAGACAAACAACAGAGAGAGAGAGAGAGAGAGAGAGAGAGAGAGAGAGAGAGAGAGAGAGAGAGAGCAGAGGGAACACACACACACACACACACACACACACACACACACACACACACACACACAGAGAACGGACACAGAGAGAGAGAGAGAGAGAGAGAGAGAGAGAGAGAAGACACACACACACACACACAGCGAGAGAGGTCAAACATGGAGGAGAGTGGTTCAATTTTTTAAGCTCACAACTAAATAATACAACAGCAAATACGTCCAAGAAAGATAAACAACAGCGAGAGAGAGAGAGAAGACTCAGACAGACACACAGAACACACACACAAAGACAGAGTGAGAGAGAGAGAGAGTGAGGGAGCGAGAGACAGACAGACACATACCCTGTTAGAGCACTACACGGCTGAACCAGACAGTCTCGTTTACCAATTTTTGGTGCACATTCACTGAATGCTGTCTTAATGTCAGGTACAGACAAACAATTCTGGAGAATAATAACAAATAAATGAAAATAATCAGACCTCATCTGTCTATGATTTGCTTGTATTTTAAGTTTTATTCCAACTCTGTAAACTTCAGAGAGACACAAAACATTTTTTTCGGGAATCATATGAATAGTCACATTTTCGACACTACACATGTTCGGTCCCAACCTTCAGGTGCTGGAGATTATACAGTATATCATTACAATGGATTAAACCTTACTCAGATATATATTTAAACTTCATCATCTCGGCTTAGATGTTGATTCAAAGTAAATAAAACATTAAAAAGATTTTATGTAATGTTGGCAGCTGATAATTTGAAAAGAGATCTCCACCCAATGAGTAAAAATCAAACTAAGAAGCCATAAGTTTGCTACCCGAGGAGCAGAGAAATACAAAAATCTGTGACCAGGACAAGTATTTTATACATTTTAATGCGTACCTCGACATCTTGTTTATTTGCAAGTACGAGAAGAGGAACACCTTCAAGAGCTTCACTACTAATCATCTTCTCTGGGGAAAAAAATAACAGCAAGACAGGTTCGGTGACACAGAAAACAATAAGTTCAGTTAAACTAGTGCTTCTCAAATAGTGGGGGCATGGTGTGATGCGGGGATGGGGGTGGTAATGACCTCGGGGAACATGCTTTTCTGGAAGACTGAACGAGAATTAAGTATAATTGCACCTCCACTCCAGTAGTTATCAGTGGCACTCTCATTGTCAGACTATGGTGTAGTGGTTTTTCGCACCAACCCCTCAAGAAACAACACGCAAGAATTTCTAACAGGAACGAAGAGAACGGTGGAGAGAGATGGAGATATGAAGACATAAATAAGTTGAACGAGTATAAATAAAGATGTATTTTTTTTTTATTTCAGGCACTTTGGTGCACTTTAAATTTTTTCTATGACAGATTAAAAGACAATGTTAATGGAGTGTTTCTTTATTGTAAGTTGAACTAATATATATATATATATATATATATATATATATATATATATATATATATATATATATATATATATATATATATTTATTTATTTATTTATTTATTTTTAAATGTTAATAAAGATACAACTTTATGCAGAGGTGTACTAATAATTTTAGAGACAAATAATACAATTTATAGTCGCTAGCGGGGCGGTAGGGGGAAATGTTTTTTTTCTTCTTAGAGGGGGCGTCACAGAAAATAATTGAGAAGCAATGAGTTAAACTAAAGTGAGCAATAAATATTAATTATATGCTCCAATTTATTCTGGAATTTGAATTATTTACATGCTGGTTATGAGCTACACAATAAACAAAGGTTTTTTTATTTTGGCACTAAAATACATTTGTTCAAGTCAGTGGTTCTCGGGGGGGGGGGGGCAGTGTGATGCTATGGGGGGAACGTGTGACCCCAGGGAACATGCTTTTTTTTTGTTGTATTAGAATAAAGTGCAATTATACATCCACTACAGCAGGTGGCAGTGGTTTCCTCACTGTCAGAGTGTGAGAGAGACGGAGACGGTGAGAGAAACGAAAGTCTCCCAAAAGCTAAGTCGAGGAGGTATAATGAAGCAGATGTAGCACTTGGCTTCACTGTGCTGCAGTGAGAAACGAGGAAAGACTACTGTGTTTACTGTGTCTGAAAACATTGGCAGCGGACCGCGAATAATCAAGAGCCTACTGTAATAATGATAATAATAAGTCGCAGGTTTTTGTTATTATTATTATTATTCTATCCTTTTGGCTTTTTTCCCTTTCTCTGGGGTCGCCACAGCGAATCATCTGATTCGCACATTTGATTTGGCATAGGTTTCTACGTCAGATGCCCTTCCTGACACAACACTTTTAACAAGGGACAAAAACACGCTGACGGCTTTACAGCCTTATTAATATTTTGTCACAATGATTAAGTCCAGAGTAATGGTACAATAAACACATTTTGCCGTGCATAGCTTTTCGAAACAGGGTTTAAAGCACGATACTGAACTCTCAGCTTCTGCTCAATGCTGAACTGGGACCTGTGGCTGGAAGGAATCGGTACTTGTCGTGGCAGTAACCCCTGAACCTGGTGGTGGACACCTGTGGTGAAGGGGGCCGTCTAGCTGAAAAAGGAGGCCTATCGGGTTTTATTAGCCTGTGGGACTCCCGACGCAGTGGACAGGTAGGCCAAACGCGCTGCAGCCAAGGCTATCGCAGATGCAAAATCTCAGGCATGGGAGGAGTTTGGTGAGGGCCTGGAGAATGATTATCGGTTGGCCTCAAAAAGGTTCCGGACCACCATCCAACGCCTCAGAAGGGGGAAGCAGTTCTCCACAAACACTGTTTACAGTGGAGGTGGGGAGCTGCTCACCTTGACTGGGGATGTCATCGAGAGGCGGAGAGAATACTTTGAAGACCTCCTCAATCCCACCAACACGCCCTCCATGGAGGAGGACGACCCTGGGGGTTTGGGTGGGGATCTTCCCATGGCTGGGACTGGAGGTCACTGAGGTTGTCAAAAAGCTCCTCGGTGGTCAAACCTCAGATTCAGGAGGAACAATGTGGTTTTCGTCCTTGCCGTAGCACTCTTGACCAAACTACAGATGCTCCAGAGGATCTTGGAAGGGGCATGGAAGTTTGTCCAATCTGTCCACATGTGTTTTTAGTTGCAACATCTCAACAACAACAGCCTCCAGTTGTTATCAGAGTACACAGGTTGAGACCCCGATTTGTTCAAATTCCAAATCCACTTTTCCCGTTACAAATAATGTAAATGGTTTTAATCCGTTCCAAGACGCTAGAAAACTACCTTTTTAAACAATGTTATTTCATAATGTCGTTTATATATCAAATAGTATATTAAATGTGAAACAACAGGAAAACACACAAAATTCTTAATAGATTAATTTATTTTGTGTCTTTTTTTTGTTTGTTTTTTGTTTATTTTTGAACCAGCCTCGATTTGCTTTAAAGTGGAACCCTTCAGGATTCGAGCTCGGGTCTTTTTTAACCGTCAAGCCTTTTGCCACATCACTGGCTTTAACACTCTCTTTGTTCTTCAGGATCACGCATATCGTTGATTTAGCCGTGCCATATTCCTAAGCAAGATCAGTAACACGCACACCTGATTCATGCTTAGCTATCAGCTCTTTCTTAAATGCAACAGTTTTTCGCACAACTGACCTTTTCTCAGTAGCTTCCTTTGGAGACATGTTTATTAGCTAATCTAATGGAGTAAACAAAAAAAACCACGGTATACTGTACTTTGTAGAACAGGAGCAAGCACATCCACACACACACAGTGGTCAAGCAGAGTCAAAAGAGACCGATTTCCGGAAGTCGCACACTTTTCCTCACTCTCGGGCTAATTTTTTTCTCACGCATTTTTCGAGTTCGACTTCCGAATTTGGTTCGACTTCCAAGCCAAAAAAAAAAAAAAACAAACCTGTATTTTTGTTCGAATTCCAATTTGTTCAACCTCCAAAGCATTCGAGAACTGAGGTACCACTGTATATATTTTATAAGGGTGCCTTATTTCTATTTATCTGTCACCTATATGACCCTGAGTTTATTATCATAAATCTTGTTGCTCAAACATTCCAGGCTCTGATTGCCAAAGCAATCTTCTGGTCTATTTCCCATTTCGAATTGTATCAGAGTGAAACAAGCAAAGAACATTCCATATGATCTCAACCATAGGTTCCCAGGTGACCGACTCTGATTTAGCTAAAATTTATTTTGGAGATACCGCTATATGAGCAATGAACACATGAACAATTTTAGATTTATACTCCAATGTGTTTGAGATATATTCTCCAAAATTGTGTGCCATGCCCCCATTTCGCTATTGTGAATCACAAACATTAATCAATAGGTTTTTTGAGGTAAATAGCTTTCTGAGTCAGAGATAAGGATGAAATTTGGTAATTCAGGTATTTGTGGGGCAGTGGTGGCCTAGTGGTAAAAGGCGCTGGATCGCTGATCCTAGGGTTGGGGGTTCGAGTCCCACTCTCCACAAGTTTGTCACTGTCCCCCCCAGTGCAGCTAACTGGGTTATCAAAGGCCGGTCATGTCTCTCACTGTCTATGGTGAGAGGTTCATGTAAAAGAGCCATTGCTGACTTTCATAAAGAGTAGCTGCAAAGCCGTCAGCGTGTTTCTGCCCCTTGCTAAAGGGTTGTGTCAGGAAGGGCTTCTTCTTCTTCTTTTCCTTTTGGCTGTTCCCTTCAGGGGTCGCCACAGCAAATGATCTGCCGGCATCTCTCCCGATCCTCTGCATCTTCTACTCTTACTCCAACGACCTTCATGTCTGCCTTCACCACATCCATAAATCTTCTCTTTGGTCTTCCTCTGGGCCTTCTGCCTGGTAGTTCCAACCTCAGCATCCTACGACCAATATACTCACTATCCCTCCTCTGTACATGTCCAAACCATCTCAATCTAGCCTCTCTGACTTTGTCTCCAAAACATCTAACATGTGCTGTCCCTCTGATGTACTCATTTCTGATCCTATCCATTCTCGTTACTCCCAAAGAGAACCTCAACATTTTCATCTCTGCTACCTCCAACTCTGACTCCTGTCTTTTCCCCAGGGCCACTGTCTCTAAACCATACAACATTGCTAGCCTCATCACCGTCTTGTACACTTTTCCCTTCATTCTTGCCGATACTCTCCTATCACACCGGACACTTTTCTCCATCCATTCCAACCTGCCTGCACGCGCTTCTTCACCTCTTTTCCACACTCTCCATTGCTCTGGATTGTTGAGCCGAAGTACTTAAAATCCTCCACCTTCTTTATCTCTGCCCCCTGTAACCTCAAAGTTCCTCTTGGGTCCTTGTCGTTCACACACGTATTCTGTCTTACTAAGACTAACCTTCAATCCCCTCCTTTCCAGGGCATACCTCCACCTCTCTAGATTTTCCTCCACTTGGTCTCTGCTCTCACTACAGATCACTATGTCATCTGCAAACATCATAGTCCAGGGAGATTCTTGTCTAACCTCGTCTGCTAGCCTGTCCATCACCATAGCAAACAAGAAGGGGCTGAGAGCTGACCCTTGATGCAGTCCCACCTCCACCTTGAACTCTTCTGTCACACCGACAGCACACCTCACCACTGTCTTACATCTCTCATACATGTCCTGCACCACTCTAACATACTTCTCTGTCACTCCAGACTTCCTCATACAATACCACAGTTCTTCTCTCGGCACCCTGTCATATGCTTTCTCCAGATCCACAAAGGCACAATGCAGCTCCTTCTGACCTTCTCTGTACTTCTCTATTAACATCCTCAAAGCAAACACTGCATCTGTGGTGCTCTTTCTTGGCATGAAACCAAACTGTTTTTCACAAATGCTGACCTCTGCTTTTAGTCTTGCTTCCACTATTCTTTCCCATAGCTTCATTGTATGGCTCATCAACTTTATCCCTCTGTAGTTGCCACAACTCTGTACATCTCCCTTGTTCTTAAAAATGGGCACAAGCACACTTCTCCATTCCTCTGGCATCTGCTCACTTTCTAAGACTTTGTTGAATATTCTTGTCAGAAAATCTACTGCTACCTCTCCTAGACACTTCCATACCTCAACTGGTATGTCATCAGGGCCAACTGCCTTTCCACTCTTCATCCTCTTCAATGCCCTCCTCACTTCTCCCTTACTAATCTTTGCTACTTCCTGCTCCTCAACGGTCACCCCTTCTACTCTTTTTTTCTCTCTCATTTTCCTCATTCATCAGCTCTTCAAAGTAATCTTTCCATCTTCCCAGCACACTTCTGTCATCAGTCAATACATTTCCCTCTCTGTCCTTTATCACTCTAACTTGCTGCACGTCTTTCCCATCTCTATTTCTCTGCTGTGCTAACCTGTATAGATCATTTTCTCCCTCCTTACTGTCCAACCTATCATACAAGTCATCATACGCCCTCTGTTTGTCCTTTGACACTGCTACCTTCGCCTTACGCTGTGTCTCCCTGTACTCCTGTTTACTCTCTTCGGTCCTCTCAATGTCCCACTTCTTTTTGGCTAACCTCTTCTTTTGTACACACTCCTGCACTTCCTCATTCCAACACCAAGTTTCCTTATCTACTTTCCTTCCAGAGGACACACCAAGTACTCTCCTACCGGTCTCCCTGATCACATTGGCTGTGGTTGTCCAGTCATCTGGAAGCACTTCCTGACTACCCAAAGCCTGTTTCAACTCCTCCTTGAAGACAACACGACACTCTTCCTTTTTCAGCTTCCACCACTTTGTGTTCTGCTCTGCCTTTGCCTTTTTCACCTTTCTCATCATCAGTGTCATCCTGCACACCACCATCCTATGCTGTTTGGCAACACTCTCACCCACTACTACTTTGTAGTCACTGACTTCCTTCAAATTACATCGCCTGCACAAGATGTAGTCTACCTGTGTGCTCTTACCTCCACTTTCATAAGTCACCCTATGCTTCTGTTTCTTCTTGAAGAAAGTATTCACCACAGCCATTTCCATCCTTTTTGCAAACTCGATCAACATCTGTCCTTCTGTGTTCCTGTCCTGGATACCAAACCTGCCCATCACTTCCTCGTCCCCTCTGTTGCCTGCACCAACATGTCCATTGAAGTCTGCTCCAATGACCACTCTTTCACCTCTGGGGGTACTCTGCATCACTTCATCTAACTCACTCCAGAATCTCTCCTTCTCTTCTAGCTTACATCCTGCCTGTGGGGCATAAGCACTAACAACATTGACCATCACGCCTTCAATTTCTAACTTGAGACTCATCACTCTGTCTGACACTCTTTTCACTTCGAGAACATTCCTGACAAATCCCTCCTTCAAGATGACTCCTACTCCATTTCTCTTCCCATCCACACCATTATAAAACAGTTTAAACCCTGCTCCGAAGCTTCTAGCCTTTCTACCTTTCCACCTTGTCTCCTGAACACACAGTATGTCCACCTTCCTCCTCTGCATCATGTCAGCCAGCTCCCTATCTTTTCCTTGCATAGTTCCAACATTCAAAGTCCCTACTCTCAGTCCAAGGCTCACGCATTTCCTCTTCTCTCTCTGCCTACGGACACGCCTCCCGCCTCTCCTTCTTCGACCAACAGTAGTCCAATTTCCATCAGCACCCTGTTGGTTGACAGCACTGATGGCGGTCGTTGTTAACCCGGGCCTCGACCGATCCGGTACGAATTCTGTATTGATCATTTGCATTTTTAAATGTGGCAGAAGTTTTACGCCGGATGCCCTTCCTGTCGCAACCCTCTGCATTTATCCGGGCTTGGGACCGGCATAAGGGGGAGAGACACTGGTTAGTGCCCCCCCCCCCGCGCGCCCCCCGCCTCATGGCTGCATGTGTGTCTGACGTAAAAACCTATGTCAAATCAAATGTGCAAATGAGATGATCCACTGTGGTGACCCCTGAAACAAAAAAAGGTAAAAAGCCGAAAGGAAAAGAAGAAAAAGGTAATTCTGTTCAACTGTAAAATTTTACATGTGTTCATTGCTGATATCTGATATAGAGGTATCTCCAAAATAAATTTGAGCCAAATCAACTTTGGTTGAGAATATGGAATGACCCACAGTAACAGATAGCTCACTGAGATATAAATATACAGACGCTCCCCAACTTACGTTTTAGTTAGGTTCCTGACGGCCGAACTTAAGATGAAATTAAAACATAAGTTGTTACTGTATGTTCCAGTAACGTATGACGTTCATACTGTACTGTAGATCCATAAATACCATTACCGTATCTCATAAAACACCCCTAAATCAATTATTATAAACATAACATTGTAAAATAATATAAAATATATCAAATAATATCAACATTAATTTCAAATAAATTAAATTCAAGCAAAATAATTTCAAATAGATACATTTTAATCAAATTCACTCATCAAATATCAAATATAGTATCAAATATAACCTTGAACACGCTCTGTGATGCGGGCTTTCTGCTTGTAAATGGTTCCGATGGTCGACGGAGCCATTTGAAGAAACGTGCAACATTCACGTGTTTTTCACCGGCATCAATTTTCTTGATAATAGCCATCTTCGTTTCTAACGAGATGGCTTGCCGCTTTTTCTGATTACCACTATCATTAATAGGCTTACGCTTCAGACCAACCATATTTGCTTAGGGTTACAAAAGTACGCAAAACAGTGTAAACACAAAGATCACAGAGACAACTTCTTAACACAAGGGTAACACGCGGTGAGCTGGGAAGAAGGAGGGGCACGTTCAGTCTGTCGTTTGTAAACAATGGACGCAGCGTCATTACGTCAGCATACTACGTAGGTCCATCTCGTACTACAGAGAGCACGCTAAACTCAAAATTTGACGTATTTAAAAAAAAAAAAAAAAAAAAGTAAAATTAAAAAATACATAAAATGAATGATCGGGGAAGTGTCTGTGTGTGTGTGTGTGTGTGTGTGTGTGTATATATATATATATATATATATATATATATATATATATAAATAAAACATGCATGCATACACACACACACACACACACACACACACACACACATTATATATTACGATAAATTATATATAATACAAAATTTACTAGATTTCACACTCACCAAAGGCATCCCTTGACTCAGTCAGACGCTCTTCATCAGTGGAGTCAATTACATAGATAACGCCATGAGATTCTGCATAGTACTGTGTAAGGGGTGAGGAGATCAATCGGGGTACAGGATATAAAACAGAGGCGAAGTCATCAGTCATGGGATAAAAATGTGGTAACTTTTATCGAGTCAAACCAAGACAAATAACCAAATCCTTCCTGATCTGACCAGCTAAAAAACACAGGCCATGCAGGACAGATTGGTGGACTGTCTTTGCCAGAGGAGAAATTAGTAAGCTAATGCATCCAATAAATATACGGTAAGTCCAACTGACTAGGATAAAAGAGTTAGTGTACCCAAATGGGGCGACACAGTGGTGTAGTGGTTAGCACATCCACCTCATAGCAAGAAGTTCCTGGGTTCAAGAACATTGCATGTTCTCATTGTGTTTGTGTGGGTTTCCTTTGGGTATTCCAGTTTCCTCCCACAGTCCAAGAATATGCACATTAGGCTAACTGGCGGTTCCAAGGTGCCTCTGGGTGTGAATGTGAATAGATGGGCGAGTGTGTTGACCCTGCAATGCTGCTCAGGGTGTCGGTACCCTGCCTCCACCCAGTGTGAGCTTGGATAGACTCCAGCCTCCATGTGACCCTAGGATTAAGTGGTTTGGCGACTCATTGAGGGAAACTGAATGTGGATATTCACAACCTAAGCATTACAAACAGGTATTAGCTGGCAAAGATGGGTGTTCCAGTTTTACCAGTTCAGTCTGTGTTATGGCAGTTGGGCTTTCCAGACCAAGTAGGTACAGAATATAGAATTTTATCCAATAGCAAACAGAAATCACTGCATTTGATAAAATGAACACTTACTTTGTCCCACAGTGACTGCAACTCTTCTTGTCCTCCAAGATCCCAAAACATCAACCTTGCTTTCCCCATATCTATAGTACCAACTGTACAAGGAAGGCACATATAAGGAAGCAGTCTTCTTTTATACACCTAATAAAATCTACAACAGACTTGGACCCACTTACTATTCAATCCAACTGTGGTGGTGATCTTGGAAAGGCTCATCCCTTTATAGTTCTTGCTAAATTTCGTTTTAGTTTGCTCCAGAAATGTCTACAGGATGAACCAGGGTCAAGTTAATACTCCAGAGTGGAAACTCTGACCTGTTGAGTCACCTCTGAGGGTTTTGCATCATCAACAAAGAGCACAGTCTGTCTAGTTTATGACATCATGTTGACTCTTCAGACGTAAACAGATCGAGAAATAAAAGCAGAATAAGAAACCTACCGTTTTCCCAGCATTATCGAGCCCAAGAATCAAAACGCAGTACTCGTCCTTTTGAAACATGTATTTGTAAAGACCAGACAATAAGGTGTACATCCTGACATGTAACAAACTCACTTTATATTGATTTCGGCCTCACATACTATAATCTACATTTCTTTGTGGAAATTAACTGTCATGCTAGCTCGGCTAGCCAAACATGCTAACTCTCTAAAAACAATGTATAAGCTACAAATATAACACAGTCATTGAATAAATATAACTGCATAAATAAAAAATATACCCCGAAACATCGCAATGTATGTCAAATTATTTCCTATTTTAAGAAGCATCACTTCCGGGATTATAACGTTTAATCTGTGGCATTTTGGGAAAGGTAGTTCTCTACTCCGCTGATCTGACCAATGAGGAAGAAGTCATTACCTTACAATGGCAAAAAAAAAAAGAAAAAAAGATATCCACACTGCCATCTACTGCTCTGGCGTATAAGGGACAGAAGTCTAATATACATGTCATAACACTGTATAGTCTTACCTTTACTGTCCATATCTGGACATAACCAGAGTACGCCCTGGGCAGCTCACCAGGCCATCACAGGGCAGAAACACGCTGATGGCTATGCAGCTTACTCTTGATGAAAGTCAGCAATGGTTCTTTTACACGAACATTTAACCACAGACAGTGAGAGATAACCCAGTTAGCTGCACTGACGGAGCATTATTTACCCCCTCCCGTTTTAACAAACTTGGTGGGGACACCAATTTCCTCCCACAGTCGAAAAACATGCACATTAGGTCAACTGGCTGCTCTAGGGTGTCCTCTGTATTTTTATAAAGGCTTATAAAGAATGTTCTAGAAGTGAAAACAGTGTCAGACAGAGCGATGAGCCTCAAGTTAGAAATTGAATGTGGCATGTTTAATATTGTTAGTGCTTATGCCCCACAGGCAGGATGTGAGTTAGAAGAGAAGGAGAGATTTTGGAGTGATTTAGATGAAGTGATGCAGAGTACCCCCAGAGGTGAAAGAGTGGTTATTGGTGCAGACTTCAATGGATATGTTGGTGCAGGCAACAGAGGAGAAGAGGAAGTGATGGGCAGGTTTGGTATCCAGAACAGGAACACAGAAAGACAGATGTTGATAGATTTTGCAAAAAGGATGGAAATGGCTGTGGTGAATCCTTTCTTCCAGAAAAGACAGAAGCATAGGGTGACTTATAAAAGGGGAGGTAGGAGCACACAGATAGGCTACATCTTGTGTATACAATGCAATTTGAAGGAAGTCAGTGATTGCAAAGTAGTAGTGGGTGAGTGTTGCCAAACAGCATAGGATGGTGTTGTGCAGGATGACGCTAATGGTAAGGAAGGTAAAGAAGGCAAAGGCAGAGCAGAACACAAAGTGGTGGAAGCTGAAAAAGGAAGAGTGTCGTGTTGTCGTGATGAGGCCAGTGATGTTGTATGGTTTAGAAACAGTGGCGCTGAGGAAAAGATAGGAGGCAGAGCTGGAGGTAGCAGAGATGAAAATGTTGAGGTTCTCTTTGAGAGTAACCAGGATGGACAGGATCAGGAATGAGGACATCAGAGGGACAGCACATGTAAAAAGTTTTGGAGACAATGTCAGAGGGGCTAGATTGAGATGATTTGGATATGTCCAGAGGAGGGATAGTGAGTATATTGGTTGTAGGATGCTGAGGTTGGAACTACCAGGCAGAAGGCTGAGAGGAAGATCAAAGAGATGATTCATGGATGTGGTGAAGGACGACACGAAGGTAGGTTCTGTAAGAGTAGAAGATGCAGAGGATAGGGTGATATAGAGGCAGATCATTTGACGTGGTGACCTCTGAAGGGAACAGCCAAAAGGAAAAGAAGAAGAAGAAGAATTTTTTTTTTTTTACACTGAGAATTTACAGAACTGCAGTTGAGCTTTGCCAGCACAAGAGGGCAGCAGAAAAAGAAAAAACTCAAGAGAAGCTCACTGATGGTACGTATTAATAGAATATCTCCCAAAGGTCATAATTAAGTGTGTGTGTGTGTGTGTGTGTGTGAGTGTGTATATATGTGTGTGTGTGTGTGTGTGTGTGTGAGTGTGTGTCCAAATAGTCATCTTTCAGTAATATTAACTGGCCTGAGGTGAATGAATAATTTTGACTCTGCTATACTGTATTAGTGCGGCTAACTGGGTTATCAAAGGCGGGCCATGTCTCTCACTGTCTTTGGTGAGAGGCATGTAAAAGAACCATTGCTGACTTTCGTAAAGAGTAGGCTGCAAAGTCGTCAGCGTGTTTCTATCCCTTGCTAAAAAAAAGGGTTGTGACAGGAAGGGCATCCGACGTAAAAATCTCTGCCAAATTAAAAAAACGTGCGAATCAAAATGATTCGCTGTGGCGACTCCCGAGTAAAAGGGAAAAAGCCGAAAGGAAGACAGAATACTGTATTAATCCAGTTAGAGAAATTATTTTCTCTGTATTGAACTCAACCAAAACGAACACACACACACACACACACACACACACACACACACACACACACACACACACACACACTCAGAGCAGTGAGCTGCCGCACACAACGGGACGCCCAGAGAGCAGTTGGGGGTTAGGTGCGTTGCTCAAAGGCACTTCAGTCATGAATGTAGAGGAAGTGAAGGTGCTCACTCCCCCACTACCACACACCACCTGCAGCTTTGCAAATTGAACCAGCAACCTTTCAGTGCTTCTTCTTCTTCTTTTCCTTTCTGCTGTTCTCTTCAGGGGTTGCCACAGAAAATCATCTGCCTCCATCTCACCCTATCCTCTGCATCCTCTTCTCTTACACCAATTCATGTCCTCCTTCACCACATCCATAAATCTCCTCTTTGTTCTTTCTCTAGGCCTTCTGCCTGGTTGTTCCAACCTCAGCATCCTACTACCAGTATACTAACCTCCTCTTTACATGTCCAAACCATCTCAATCTAGCTCCTCTGACTTTGTCTCCAAAGCTGCTTACATGGGCTGTCCCTCTGATGAACTCATTCCTGATCCTGTCCATCCTCGTTACTCCCAAAGAGAACCTCAACATTTTCATCTCTGCTACCTCCAGCTCTGCCTCCTGTCTTTTTCCCAGGGCCACTGTTTCTAAACCATACAACATCGCTGGCCTCAACACCGTCTTGTACACTTTTCCTTTCATTCTTGCGATACCTTCCTATCACACATGACACCGGACACTTTTTTCCAACCATTCCAACCTGCCTGCACACGCTTCTTCACCTCTTTTCCACACTCTTCATTGCTCTGGATTGTTGAGCCTAAGTATTTAAAATCCTCCACCTTTTTTATCTCTGCTCCCTGTAACCTCATCGTTCCTCTTGGTTCCTTCTCATTCACACACATGTATTCTGTCTTACTGAGACGAACCTTCATTCCTCTCCTTTCCAGGTCATACTTCCACCTCTCTAGATTTTCCTGCAACTGTTCTCTGCTCTCACTACAGATCACAGTGTCATCTGAAAACATCACAGTCCATGGAGATTCTTGTCTAACCTCGTCTGTCACCTGTCCATCACCATAGCAAACAAGTAGGGGCTCTGAGCTGATCCTTGATGCAGTCCCACCTCCACCTTGAATTCTTCAGCCACGCCGACAGCACTGCTCACCACTGTCTTACATCTCTTATACATGTCCTGCACCACTCTAACATACTTCTCTGCCACTCCAGACTTCCTCATGCAATACCACAGTCTCTTGGCACCCTGTCATATGCTTTCTCCAGATTCACAGAGGCACAATGCAGTTTCCTCTGCCCTTCTCTGTACTTCTCTATTAACATCCTCAATGCAAACACTGCATCTGTGGTGCTCTTTCTTGGCATGAAACCAAACTGCTGTTCACAAATGCTAAGCTCTGCCCTTAGTCTAGCTTCCACTATTCTTTCCATAACTTTATCGTATAGCTCAACAACTTTATCCCTCTGTAGTTGCCACAACTCTGCACGTCTCCCATGTTCTTAATGATGGGCACCAGCACATTTCTCCATTCCTTCAGCATCTGCTCACTCTCTAAGACCTTGTTGAATGTTGTTATCAGAAAATCTACTGCTACCTCTCCTAGACACTTCCACACCTCTACCGGTATGTCATCAGGACCAACTGCCTTTCCATTCTTCATCCTCTTCAATGCCCTCCTCACTTCACCCTTACTAAGCTTTGATGCTTTCTGGTCCTCAACAGTCACCTCATTCATCAGCTCTTCAAAGTACTCTTTCCATCTTCCCAGCACACTTCAGTCAAAACATTTCCCTCTCTGTCCTTAATCACTCTAACTTGCTGCACATCCTTCCCATCTCTATTTCTCTGCTGTACTAACCTGTATAAATCATTTTCTCCCTCCTTAGTTTCCAACCGAGCATACAAGTCATCATACGCCCTCTGTTTGGCCTTTGACACTGCTACGTTTGCCTTATTCTGTGTCTCCCTGTACTTCTGTTTACTATCTTCAGTCCTCTCAATGTCCCACTTCTTCTTAGCTAACCTCTTCCTTTGTACACACTTCTGCACTTCCTCATTCCACCAACAAGTCTCCTTATCTACTCTCCTTCCAGAAGACACACCAAGTACTTTCCTACCTGTCTACCTGATCACATTTGCTGTGGTTGTCCAGTCATCTGGAAGCACTTCCTGACCACCCAAAGCCTGTTTCAACTCCTTCTTGAAGACAACATGACACTCTTCCTTTTTCAGCTTCTACTACTTTGTGTTCTGCTCTGCCTTTGCCTTTCTTACCTTCCTCACCATCAGCATCATCTTGCACACCACCATCCTATGCTGTTTGGCAACACTCTCACCCACTACTACTTTGTAGTCACTGACTTCCTTGTAATTGCATCATCTACACAAGATGTAGTCTACCTATGTGCTCCTACCTCCTCTTTTATAAGTCACCCTGTGCTCCTGTCTCTTCTGGAAGAAAGTATTCACCACAGCCATTTCCATCCTTTTTGCAAAATCTACCAACATCTGTTCTTCTGTGTTCCTGTGCTTGACACCAAACCTGCCCATCACTTCCTCGTTCCCTCTGTTGCCTGCACCAACATTGAAGTCTGCACCAATGACTCTTTTACCTCGGGGGTTACTATACATCACTTCATCTAAATCACTCCAGAATCTCTCCTTCTCTTCCAGCTCACATCCTGCCTGTGGGGCATAAGCACTACCAACATTCAACATCACACCTTCAATTTCTAACTTGAGACTCATCACTCTGTCTGACACTCTTTTCACTTCTAGAACGTTCCTGACCAACCCCTCCTTCAAGATGACTCCTACTCCATTTCTCTTCCCATCCACGCCATGATAGAACAGTTTAAACCCTGCTCCTAAGCTTCTCGCCTTGCTACCTTTCCACCTGGTCTCCTGAACATACAGTATGTCCACCTTCCTCCTCTGCATCATGTCAGCCAGCTCTCTACCTTTTCCTGTCATAATTCCAATATTCAAAGGCCCTACTCTCAGTCCTAGACTCATGCTTTTCCTCTTCTCTCTCCGCATATGGACATGCCTCCCGGTTCTCCTTCTTCGACCAACAGTAGTCCAATTCCCACCAGCACCCTGTTGGTTAACAGCACTGATGGCGGTCATTGTTAACCCAGGCCTCGACCGATCCAGTATGTAGGTAATATTGATGCTTTGCATGTTCGATCTGGCACAGGTTTTTCGTCGGATGCCCTTCCTGTCACAGCCTTCTGCATTTATCCGTGCTGGGGACCGGCATGATAGAGAACACTGGCTTGTGCACCCCCCATGGCTGCATTCGCAACCTTTCAGTGCCAAACTAAAAATATAGCTCAGCTGTGTGATGATGGGCAGTTGGTGCGCAGTGTTTACTTGCCAAAGATCCATCTTACCATTGTCGTCATGTGCTTTGTTTATATTGACGGTTGGTTGTCATGACCCTCTATCACTGTCAATCCTGTGCAATTTGGACAGCCTCTTTATCATGGTGTCCAAATTCATGATGTTACCTGTCCATATTGTTCTTGGTCTGACTTTGCCTCTTTTGCCATTGACTTGTCCTTCCATCACCATTATTACTACTTCCAGGGTTAAGAGATAATCCTGCATCTTATATTGCAGAATTAAATAATACAGGCTATACAGCACGGGTTATTTCCTTGTTCTGGCTACAACAGTCAAAAATAGGATAAACGTATACACAATGGCAAGCTACATACAGATCAGAGTTGTGATGTTAAGAAAGTAGGAGCTGCATCTTGCTTTGGGGTCAAACCCTGAGTGAAGCCCATTTATTGTATAAGGATCGAGGAACTGTCAGACTGCTGCCGAGCCCTCAAATCATGAAATGCACTGCTTCAGTACATTAGACTTTTTAAATCAGAGCTTAAATCAGTTTTGTATTATTGAATACAATCAATTCACTTACTATTCATTGTAAGTCACATCAGATCCCAGCTGGCTTTGGGCGAGAGGCCGGGAACACCGTGGTTAGATTACCAATCTATCATGGGGTTAATACAGAGAGAAAGTGAGCCCCCATATTTACACCCATGGACAATAAAGAGTCTCCAGTTGAGCTTCTTCAGGCTATTGGCAAAAACCTGAGTACCTTCGAACGTGAGACCCATTCAACTGTGGGGAGAAGGCATAACCTCCACACAGAAAAGCCCTGGTTGATGGGCAGGACTCAGAACCATTCAATACCTTTCTTGCCAAATCTTTAATTTGAGTTTTATTTCATCATCATCATCATCATCATCATCTGCTTCTTCTTCTTTTTCTTCCTGGGTCGGGTCGTGGGGGCAGCAACCTAAGCAATGAGGTCCAGACATCGGTCTCCACAGCCACTTCCCCCAGCTCTTCCAGCGGGACACCAAGGTGTTCCCAGACAAGCTGAGAGACATAGTCCCTCCAGCGTGTTCAAGGTTGACCCCCGGGGTCTCTTCCCGGTTGGACATGCCCATAACACCACACTAGGGAGGTGTTCTGGAGGCATTCCTACCTGATGCCAGAGCCACCTCAACTGGCCCCTTTCAATGTGGAAGAGCAGCGGTTCTACTCTGGGCTCTCCCTGGATGGTTCAGCTTCTCACCTTATCTGTAAGGGAGAGCCCTGCCACCTGGCGAAGGAAGCTCATTTCAGCCACTTGTATCGGTGATCTTGTTCTTTCTGTCACTACCCAAAACTTGTGGCCATAGGTGAGGGTTGGGCTGTAGATCGACTGGTAAATTAAGAACTTTGCCTTGCAGCTCTGCTCCCTCTTCACCACGACGGCCACTTTACAGCAGAGGCTGCAACGATCCATCTGTCAATCTCCTGCTCCATTCTTCCCTCACTCGTGAACCAGATCCTGAGATAGTTCAGCTCAGGAGTTGAGCTTTATTTGAATTGTTTTAAAATGCTTCTTGAAGTAACTGCTCTTCTTCATATAGAAGTATTTGTTTAAGGGCAATTCAAAATAAACAATTGTACCTTTGTCTTCTTCTTCTTTTCCTTTCGGCTGTTCCTTTCTGTACATGTCCAAACCATCTCAAGTCATCTAGCCTCTCTGAATTTGTCTCCAAAAAAAAAACAACCAACAACAAAAAAAACCCAAAACACCCCAATTATACCAAATGTACAAAATAGACGAAACAGTAATCAATTGTTCTAATAATACAAAGTTTATTATACAGCTTTCATGGATTTAAATGACTACACAAGGAATATGCTACATGACAATCAAAAGCTATATTGATGGCATTCAGTGGTTTAAAACATGCTGGCAAGTGTTTTATTCCTGCAAAGAAACAAAAAGGTGCCTTTTGTGTAAAACAATCATGTATGTGACAGAAGACTCTTAACGTGACGCAGACACCATTGTGCTGTATTCGAGTTACAGACTTTGCAAAGACAGTTGTATTTCTACTAAAAGCTCAGCTATTAAAAATGGTTCTTTTCAATGTAAACATAAATCATGTAATTACAACTTGCGACATGAGTTGACCTGTAAGGCTTGCAGGTTACATGACATAAGTATTGCTTCTTCTGTGGGTCTGTGTTATGTGTCCTGGGATTATTATTATTATTATTATTATTATTATTATTATTGTTTATTTATTTTAAAGCAAAGATGGATAGCAATGTTTAGAGCTATAGTTGACTGTACTGTATATACTGTAGAAGCCATTGATCACACCGGAATATTCCTAAAATTACTCTTAGTTCTTGTAGCTGGGATTTGATTCGAAACAAAAAACATTACAAATTTAATTTCCCAAAGTCTCTAAGTGGGTGATCACATCAAGGGTGTGTTAGAAAAGTGACTGATGTGAATGGCAGGTGGCATATTGGTATTTGCTATATTCCATGTGTTTTCTCATCATTCGTATTTTATTCTCATTTTATTCACGTAAATAACAAGTGAATGGTTTGAGAACAAAAAGTGAACAAAACACAACTGGATCAAGACAATTCAGTTCAGTTTCATTTTCTCTAACTGCTTAATCCTACTTAGGGTCGTGGGGAGGCTGGCGCCCATCCCAGAGTACACCCTGGACAGCTTGCCAGGCCATCGCAAGGCAGAAACACGCTGACGGCGATGCAGCTACGCTTGTCGAAAGTCAGCAATGGTTCTTTTACAGGAACCTCACACCACAGACAGTGAGAGAAATGGCCGGCCTTTGATAACCCAGTCAGCTGCACTGGGCGGGAATCAAGACATTAGATTGTTTTTTATTTTTTTTTATTTTTAGCAAACATCCACAAACCAGTCACAAACTGTTGTGTGACTTTCTTATGACTTTCACATGATATACATATTTCATCCATTCTTCCATTAATTTTCTGAACCGCGTAATCCTAATTGCAGCCGTGGGAATTACATCTCATGTGACTCTGGGTGAGGGCAGAGTACACCCTGGACAACTCACCAGACCATTGCAGAGCAGAAACACACTGTTAGCACTCTAATGGCCTACTCTTTAACAACGACTGCAACGGTTCTGTTACATGTCTCTCACCACAGACAGTGAGACACATGGCTGGCCTTTGATATCCCAGTCAGCTGCACTGGAAGGACAGAAATGTCAACTTGTGATAGTGGGGCTTGATCTTCCGAACTTGGGATCAGTAATCCAGCATCCTACCACCAGGCCACCACTGCCTCACTATATGCAAGTGATTGCATGTGGAATCACAAAATATCTTGACTCAAGTTTCTATTGCACCTCTAACGTGATCACCCCCTTAGAGTTAAGACTGGGTCATCCAAACCTCCGGCCAAAAATATAATCTATTTAAATGAAGTACAATCAATTTGCATAATGTATCGTGGATGTCTATAACTGCCAGTGCCTCTGTGTGTGTGTGTGTGTGTGTGTGTGTGTGTGTGTGTGTGTGTGTGCACAAGTGAGATCGCGTTGAGTGATACATTCACAAGCACATGTGTTCAAAACAGAGCTGCATCAAAAGGACACTTATACATTACATAAAACATGAACAAAACACCAACAGCAATTATGCAAAATACACAATATTCTTTGGGGGGAGAAATCGAATGAACCTTTTTTTTTTTCAAACAAAGCAAGGCAGCTGTGATGAGAAAATATGTAATAAAAAATTAAATCAATACTCTTGACATATTTCTGGTGTAAAATACACTATGACACCTTTGTATACCTGTACACTTATATCACGCTTTCTAAATGGACATGAGAGAAATGTCAGTGTTGCATTTCATATACAATACATAAATTAAGGCCTGCATACTGATTCCCCACATGCTATATTAGACTTTAGCAAATATCAAACTAAAATTGCCATCACTACCATCATCATCATCATTATTATTATTATTATTATTATTATTATTATTATTATTATTATTGAGCATGCTTTCTCCTAATCTAATTTGACTAATTTGTGATTTTATCATCCTATCCCCTCTTCAGATATGATTGTGAGTCTTTGTTATGGTTACACTTCATTTCAATTTAATATAAATATTGAGATGATGGTTCACCGACAGTGTTTCTAACAGATGTTTGTTCTGGATAAAGTAAAACAAGTTACATGGAAGACAGAAATGGTGCAAACTAAGCCGTGGTTTCTGAATATGCACTTTGTGGGATGCTCACTTAAGGGTTATAACATAGGCGGAACAATGTGTGATGTATATAAGTCAGGTTAAAACCAGTTCACAAAACGGTGTGTACATACACAAGTATGAAATAAGTCGACTCGTGCACACTGCATAATGTGTTTGACTTCCATCGTCCCAGTTGTAGAATTTCCTGTCCATATCGAAAGGATTTTTTTTTTTTTTTTAGAGAAATAGCTGTATCTTAATGCCAACAGAGGATTCCAGTTATGACTCTATTAGAATACTGTATACACATTTCCCTGTGTTACTTCCCAAGTACTGAACAAGGTCATGAAAGAAAAAAAAAAAAAAAGTGAGATCTGTGATTAAGTTCATAAACAACCACTGGTGTCACTTTATCAAAAGTAGTTTCAGATTATGATATTATATTACGTGATACTGTATTATATTTTTGTCCTATCAACCATACTTACCTCTGAGACCAACGTGGTCAGAAATATGCCTTGTGTAACCCAGAAAAGATTTTGTGGTGGTTTCATACACTTACTCTCCTATTTGTAGAACTGCTTAATCCTATTAGGGTTGCGGGAAGGCTGGTGGATATTTCAAGCTGGGATATGCCCTGAACAGCTCAGCAGTCCATTGCAGAGCCAACACACGCTCATACTCACGTCAAGGGGCAATTTGAAACAGCCAATTAGCCGAATGTAAATGTCTTTGGACTGTAGAAGGAAGCCTGAGTACCCGGAGAACACCCATGCAAGCACATGGAGAATATGCACCCTCCATACAGGAATGCCCCGCACCCAGATCTTGATCCCACGACCTTCTTGCTGTTAGGAGGTAAGCATTACACCACCGTGCTGCCCCTGGTTCCATACAGTTAGAAAAAAGGGGGCAAAACTACATATATACAGTATATATAAGGGTGCACTGTCAGTAGGGCTGGTGTGCTCAGTTGGTGAGTACATCTGTATTAAACACTGATGTCACCACAGAAGAACAGATGACTCCTCTTTAGTGCTCAACAAAAATTAATCATCCCAACTAATAAGTACAAAAATTATATTTCTTAATGTTTGCAATATTACTGTATATTACATGGGTCGGCTGAAAGGTTCTATTTTTTCCATCAGGATAAGAATTCTTTTCCAAGGGGTATCAAAGTGCTGTAGCACCATTCAGAGAAGTATGTAGACCACAGTGGGGACGATGTTGAAAAATAAACCACATTTGGTGAAATTTGACCATTGCATCATGGTCAGCCTGTTAACGTTTCAGCTCACTGAATGTGTTGTGTTCTAGGATAAAGCAAAGTGAGCATAAAGGTATAATATGTCTATACTGACTGCTCTTCGACATAAAGATGTCAGACTGGTAAAAGTTCATCTATTCATTCATTCATTCATTCATCCATTTTCTGAACCGCTTAATCCTAATTAAGATCGCGGGGAGGCTGGTGCCCATCTCAGCCAACTCCAAGTAACAGCAGAGTACACCCTGTACAGCTCGCCAGGCCATCGCAGCTGGTAAAAGTTAGTTTAATAAAATGAATTTGATTATATATAATTATGGGAAACAAATATTTTGGCGTAAAAATGATAATGATCTATGCATTCTTACATTTTGGTTTGTTAAATGTGTCAATATTTGTAATGGTTACTATGATCAGGTAATAGTTTATATATTATATTCCGTATTTATAGATAGCTTCAGAAGTTTTCTTTATGAAAAGAACAAAGCTTTTGCATAAAATCCTCAGCTATTCTGTTGTTGATTAATCCATAAGTTTGTATAAAATAAACTGTATAAATATTTTAAATTCATGCAAGTTATTAAAACCAGTGATTAGATAAAAAGGTTGAAACCTGTCACATTAAAATATTGTACCTTTTATATATAATCAAATTATTTCTTGTTTTTTTTATTTTTAAATTAGAGTACAGTTTTACTATAAAATAATTTTGGCATGATGGAGGATATTGAATATTGGACTGTTTTAAAGCAGTGTATAATCTGAAGTGCTTCTACGGGCTTATGCGGACTACAGGAATCCATATTGTTATCTGTCTTATTATAAAAAGACAGTGTGATTAGACAAGCATGACCTGAATTGCTGGACAAATGAGTGTGAACAACTACTGATGGAAACAATTATGCATTTTTTTTCCTGCTTAGTTATCTTTTCCTGTGGCTTTTCTCTTGCTTCGATTTTTTTTAATTATTTTTTTATGAAAGATGCACAATGAGTGAGCAGCAGACTCTTGTCTCTCAAAGGAAGAATGATACCTTTAAAGGTAACAGCCACATGTACCACCTGTCTAGAAAATTCTTTTGTACCAGAAAGCCTCACATTTAGGCTGTTGGCATTATTACCAAGATTTTGGCATGGATTTCTGGCCGTATCTGTAAGAAATAGCTGTGGTTTTAACAAATACAGCTCCGTGCCATATGTAGCCTGTGTTTGGTTTCAGAGGTCACCACCCCAAGCAGAAAATCCAACTTTAAAAGCTTACGTTCAGGTTTACTTGGGGCCAGACCAGCCCCTATCACTGTAAGCTCCTTCCCCAGTGGCAGAGTGCGGTGAAGGAGCGCAAAGCTCGGAGTCTGTATCTGACTCACCTTCTGCGATGTACGGCCTCACTTTGGAGCAACGTGTCATGCCACTAAAATATGCATTGTTAAGGAAGTCTAGGTTCTCTTTAGACTGTGAGATACTGAAGCCGCTGAAGGAGCGCTCAAGCTCCTCGTGATCCACAGAGGGTATGGAGATGGAGGTGTCACTTTCAGCACCCGCCTGCTGCTGAGACAGGGCTCCAGGCTTCACCTCCTCCACTGCACTGCCACGAGAGCTTCGGTTGGAGCCATTATGGCCACTGGATGAGCGCTCATGTGTAGGCGGGGGTGGGATTCGCACCAAGGAAGTATCACCTACTGGGGAGGTACCTCTGTAGCACTGAGGAGGTCCAGGAAGGGTATGGGGTTGCCAAGAGGTTGATGGAGGGCAGTTGTTTTGGTTGACACATGCAGATGGTGGAGCCTCAAGATTTTTCTGGCCAGTTGAGCTGTTCGAACGGATAATCTTGGTAATGGAGACAGACTTCTCCATATGCTCGATGGGGCTGTGGTATGGTGGAGCTGGGTCTGGCTCTTTAGAAGCAAAATAGGCATCGGTCTCAGATTGAGGGATTCCCATTCGCTGAATGTAGACATTTACCAAGAAATCAAGTTTCCTTTCCATTGACATCACCTATATGAGAGCACAGTTAACATCTCAGATGCAACCTAGTACAACAATGCAACCTACAGTTCTGGGCAAGAAAATAAGCCAACATTGAAATGACACATTTTCTGTATCCACTTAATTCTAATTAGTGCTCGGGGGAGGCTGGTGCCCAACCCAGCTGACTCTGGACGAGGGCAGAGTACACCCTGGACAGCTCACCAGGATTGATTGATGATCATTTTTAATAACTGCGCTGCAAAAGACTTACAGTATTTGATAGCCTTCTGAATTGTATGAGGATTATAAAATGAGACATTTACTACATTACACTTGTTAGAATGCCATTCTTTATAAGAATACTTTCTTCTAAAAGCTCTAACATTTAAAAAAAGAAAGTCCCTGAGAAAATACATTGACATAGTGAAGCTATGACTGTGAGAATCTCTAGAGCTCTCAGCTTTGCCAGATTATTCTTAATCAATAATGTTTAATGACCTGTTTTTCTACTTTCAGAAGCCTTCCCATCATACTCGGGTCTTCTGTGATTTCTGCTTCTGTTGAGCTTTTAGGACGATCCTTGTCTGGGATTGGAGCACCTCTGCCAACAATCTGGTCAACCCTACCATTCAATATCAAAAAGAAACACAATCTAGACTGTAGCATACCTTAAAAATATCAATTTACAATATGTAGTACAAGCCTTATTGTAGGAATTGTTAAAAGAATTAATAATAATAATAATAATAATGCATGGGGAGATATACTGACTCATTTAAAGTGTGCTAAGGGATAAACTTGCATAGAGGAAAGTATAGGAGAGAGGAGATATAAGGTCATCCTGCACTCATTCATCGAGCGTTCTACAGGAACATCATGTATGTGAATGAGAGCATGCAGAATGGTGGAATATGATATGAACAGGTGTTTCCATATTCAGAAAGAGAGAACGGGAGCGAGAGAGAGAGAGAGAGAGAGAGAGACAGAGAGACAGAGAGAAGGATGGACAAAAACCCCAGCCCACCATAAGGACTACAGTCTATGTACATGGACAAATATACAGTATTTGAACAATGTGCCATTAGCCAGGTTTCCACTGCAGTATTGTGCAAAATAGAAGCAATGAGGAGTCTACAGGCGAAACTATAAATGCTCTCTGTTACCAATGAGTGATATGTGAATGTGTAATTAATGCATAAGAATATGTATCTATATTTAATATTTCATTCAGGGTTTCACTTGCATCCACAGCTATAAATTTGGTACTATTGATTGGATTGTGAGAATGATCCACAAACGACATTGAGTGGTACGGTGGTGTAGCGGTTAGCATGTAGTGGTTAGCACGTTCACCTCATAGCAAGAATGTTCTGTCTTAAATTATTGGGCTCAGTGAAGGTGTTTCTGTGAGGAGTTTGCATGCTCTCCCTGTACTTCCATGGGTTTCCTTTGGGTGGACATCGTTTTCCTCCCACAGTCCAATACCATGTACATTAGGCTAACTGGCTGCTCCAGATTGACTCTACGTGTGAATAGTTGTTTGTATTGCCCCATGATAGCAAACTTAACTGCTTTCACCCAGTGATGACTGAGATAGGCTCCAGCCTCCCTGTGAACAGAATAGGACTAAGTGGCTGATGAATGAATGAGTGGAAAAACACTCCTTTTTTTAAAAAAAAAAACAACAACTTGCACATTATGCAGGTTAATGCAGTGCTTCTCAAATAGTAGGGCATGCCCCCCTTGGGGGGTGTGGTATGTTGCCAGAGGGGGCACGGTGTGATGCCAGGGGAGCGCGTATGACCCTGGGGAACATGCGTTTATGTAATAATGTACGGAAATTAAGTGTAATTGCACCTCCACTCCACTAGTTGGCAGTCGCGCTCTCATTGTCGTGCTATGGTGTAGCGGTTTTTTGCACGAGCAAACGATATGAAGTGCAGTAAACAACCCCTCCAGAAATAACATGGAAAAATTTCTAACAGGTACAAAGAGAAAGGTGACACGGAAATATTAAGACAAAAGTAAGTTGAATGAGTATAAATACGGATGTATTTTTTAATTTCAGGCACATTGGTGCAGTTTAAATCTTTTCAATTACAGATTAAAAAGCAATGTTAATGAAGTTTTTCTTTATTTTAAGTTGAACTATATTTCTTTCTTTTTTTGTTTTTAATGTTAATAAAGATACAATGTTATGCAGAGGTGTACTAATAACAATTTTATAGACAAATAATACTATTTATAGTTGCTCGCGGGGCAGTGAGGGGCATGAAATGTTTTTTATTCCTAGAGGGGGCGCCACAGAAAATATTTGAGAAGCACTGGGTTAATGGAAACCGAACTACTGAATTGTACAAGCTAATCATATACTGTATTTCAAATGTTCATGTATATTTCAGGCACATTAGTCAAAATATAATGATCTCATTATTAAAAATATTTTAATTTATTTTTTAATGTCTGTCATTTTTTTATGTTTTTGCCCATGTTTCATATTTATATTCAGAGTTTCATTCAGGATTCCTAAATTAACAAACATACGCTACCTAATATAATAATAATAATAATAATAATAATAATAATAATAATAATAATAATACAAAATGTTCAATAAACCAGTAAGGCTTACCTAGAGATACCTGATTCTCAGACATCCTTAGATGGTTGTTGTGAATTATATGGCATGCCCCTAAAATATGTCATGCCAACATGCATAAAAGGAGACCATTGAAATTACAGTTCTACTTGATCATCGGCACCTTTGCTGCATTTTGCTCGATCCAGATTCTTCATGTCATACAGCAAAGCAAGCAAACTAGCGCAACCTGTTTTTGTTCAGCTAGTAATTACTTACCTTTGTGGTATATGACATATGAACCCTGAGTTTGATATGTAGTGTATATGACATATGTGCCTAAATCATCACTCTGACTTGTACCATGCTCAGTCTCAGCAAACAAAAGATGCCTGAAATGCCTGCACAACTGCCCTCAGAATTCAAGGAATTACAGTGGTACCTCGGTTCTCGAACGCTTTGGAGGTCGAACAAATCGGAATTCGAACAAAAAATCTGTTGTTGTTTTTTTTTTTTTTTGTTTTTTTTGTCTTGGAATTCGAACAAAACTCGGAAGTCGAACTCGAAAAATGCGCAAGAAAAAAAGAGACCAAGAGTGAGGAAAAGTGTGCAACTTCAGGAAATCAGTCTCTTTTGACTCTACTCGACCACTGTGTGCGTGTGGATGTGCTCGATCCTGTCCTACAAAGTACAGTATACCGTGTTTTTTTTCGTTTGTTTACTCGATTAGATTAGCTAGTAAACATGTCTCCGAAGTAAGCTACTGAGAAAAGGTCAGTTGTGCGGAAAACTGTTGCATTTGAGAAAGAGCTGATCGCTAAGCATGAATCAGGCGTGCGTGTTACTGATCATGCTAAGGAATACGGTTTGGCTAAAACAACGATATGCGCGATCCTGACAAACAAAGAGAGTGTTAAAGCCAGTGATGTGGCGAAAGGCTCGATGGTTATTAGAAAACAAAGACCACAAGTGCTGGAGGAGCTGGAAAAATTCCTGCTCCTATACATAAACGAGCAGCAGTTAGCAGGAGATAGTGTTAGCGAGGATGCGATCTGCTGCAAAGCTCGTGAAATCTATGATGATTTGGTGAAAAAAGACCCGAACTCGAATCCTGAAGGGTTCCACTTTAAAGCAAGTCGAGGCTGGTTCGAAAACAAAAAACAAACAAAATAAATTAATCTATTAAGAATTTTGTGTGTTTGTCCTGTTGTTTCACATTTAATATACAATTTGATATATAAACGACATTATGAAATAACATTATGTTTAAAAAAGGGAGTTTTCTAGCGTGTTCGAACGGATTATCTCTCTAACCCTATATCTCTCAGAGTAATCTCCTGTAAAGACTCTTTCAAGAAAGCCCTTAAAACACATATTCATACTTTCCCTCTCGTAGACTCTCAGACTTTTCACTTCTCTTCAGCGCCGTTGAGCAAATTGTTTTGGAAACAGGTGCTTTACAAATCCATTATTTTTAGTATTAAAACCATTTACATTATTTGTAAAGCGGATTTGGAATTCAAACAAATTGGAATTCGAACAGCCTTCTGGAACGGATTAAGTTCGGGAACCGAGGTACCACTGTACACTCGGACTGCTACCATGTAAATAACCATACAAAGCACACATTCGCTTTAAAAATGTAAATTTTTTTGTTATCTTTTGCCAATGCATTTAAAGACCAGCTAAATCTTGTACCTTGTTTGTGTTAACTGAGCATCCCAAGAAGCAGTGTTATACAAGTCATATAGTGTGAAACAAAAACAGGTTGTTTGTCTTTCCGCTCAGCACAATCAGCAAAAAATAAACAACCAAAAAAAAAAGGTAAAAAAGAATATATAGGTCTAAGGCGAGCACGAGATGCAGTTTGGTGCGTCCTAACCTAGGTGAGAACTGAGGCGACTCTTTGGTTCCTTTGGTCGAATACTTCTTATGGCGGGGAGTGGTGGGACCCGGGGGACCCAATATCATATCTATCCTGGCAAAGCAAATAGAGGAGAGGACAGCACAATGCAGGATGATGCAACACGGACCAGCACAGACGTTAGGACCATGGGCACGTTAGCATAGGAGGGGCGGGGGAGGGAAATGGGGGTTTAAAACAACCAAACCATGAAAAAGGAAATTTCAATAGGAAAAGAGAGAAGGACAAAAAGTGAAAATATATTCCTGACATACTTTACAGAGTAAACAGCTGAGTTTTCTAAATTTCAGCTGGAGCAGTGATGGTTTCATCTTGCAGAGAGACAACAGCAAGATTTTGGTAAAGATCGGTACACTGAAAGTATGCCTAAGTATGCTTCAAGAGCATGAATATATTCGTAAATATCTACTCACTTTCTTCAATCAGAATACTATATATGCACATATATTAATATTCGTTGTAGATGGGATTGATGTGATTGGTCCGAAGTTCAGAGAAACTGGATGTCAAATAGTTTGGTTTCAGGTCTGCCTTTCATACCACCATACAGTTAGTGCGATCATTCTAAATGAGCCGTGATGTCCTTTCATGGCGGGTGAGTGTTTACACACACAACACACCACAAAAAAGACAGACTGGTACACATTATGATATTAGATACACACAATGAAAGAGTTTTGGTTCTAGTTTACTTCATGGGATACCACAGGTGAAAAATGTGATGTCATATCACTCTGAAGGAGAAAAAAAAAATGACTGAACCACAGAAGAATCCATAAGAGGAGGACATGCGAAAAACATGTACTGTTAGAAAATAGCCAATGCTTTGAATACGTGAAAAGTGTTCTGCATATATGTGTATGTGTACAGTTATTGTTGAGGGAAAGAAAGGACAGGAGAGCAGGAGAAGAGAGAAAGAAAGCAAAAAAGGGGAAAACCACTACCTAAGCAGACAGAGATTTTATATCTGGTCTTGCCTGGACTGCAGATTTTTAATCCTGGCCAACATGTCTAGGTGTCCAGCTGAATACTGCTCAATAACATCCATCACATCATAAGGCCGGAGACTCTCCTTAAACTTTCTCTTTGACACCATAAACCGCATAATGCTGCAGAGACAAAGTATTTGCATGTAGAATGTTAATGCCAATCCAACATTTTACATTGTTAATACATCACCATTAAATCTGTAGCCAGAGGTCAACACGCAGGACATATTTTTATACCTGGTTGATGTCACATTGTCCCAACTCTAGGCTACAGTTAAATGATGCCATAGCAGAGCATACGAAATTACAACTTAGTCGTATAATGTTATATTGGGTGGGCCAAAGAAAATGGACCAAACTGTAAAGTTTATTAATTCTGAAATCCTTGGTTGCAATCGTCTAAAAATGTACTGGATTTACCAAGCAGATGTTCTTAGTAATTCCTGAAAATATCGAGTTAATATCTTAAATAAATTTGAAAAAAATAAAAATTGCGTCTTCAGAATTAAACAAATGTTCAATCAGCATGCAGATGTTTTTCCAGGATCCTGTTGAATTCTGAATTTCATTGATGGTGATCTTTTGCCAGTTCACATTTATTCTGGATTTCATTTCCTCCTCACTGAATGTTTCCGTGCAGCCTTCATCGACTTTGTTTCAGTCAGTACAGTCTGGACACTGTGGTGGCCATGTGTCTTTTTGGATAAATCCTGAAGCCAGGCTCTATTCACTAGATGACACTTGATTGACAGGTAAAGAACCCATTACAGCAGTGCTCCTAACACGTGACATGTTGTGTCATGGCAGGCACAAATGTCCGGAACTTGAATATTTGAGACTCTATTTTGATTTTGATTTGATTTTGCTCTCATTAACAAATTACTGAAGATATTTACTTGTTAAGAACATCTGCTTGGTAAATCCAGTACATTTTAATAAGATTATGGCTAAGTCTTTCATAATTATTGAAAGATAATGTTTACATCCCTGCCTTATATGATCATGACTTTTTTTTCATTCAATCATTTTATGAACCACTTATTTCTAATTAGGGTCACAGGGAGGCTGGCGCCCATCTCCGACAATGGTACATTAAGACCCATTTTGTGGTGATGGGTTCAATATGTAAAAGCTCATAAAGCAAATTTTCTTGGATTTTTGGAAGGCATGCAATCACATATTTTTTTAATACATAGAAAATAAAACCTTGATTGACTGGATTATTATTATTATTATTATTATTATTATTATTATTATTTCTATCAGTAGTTCAATGGCAGTTTTTTAATATAATTTCCCTGTAATATAAATTCTTTTGTGTAGACTTACAATACAGGGA
>CM045741.1:35795015-36062515 GCA_024760905.1 Plotosus lineatus
GGTCAGATATGAACACTATCTTTGCCAGCTGCTAACGGCTGAAAAATGCTGAGATTGTGAATTACCCCCCCCCCCCTCTCTCTCTCTCTATGTCGACATCCAATCACAAGGAATGGATGTCCATCCCATACTGGGATTGTCATGGCTATGATCACAATGATCTACTGTATGGTTTGCCAGGCCACATACGGACTTGCTCACACCTATTGACAATTTGGAACAGCCAATTAACCTACTGTGCATGTTTTTGGACTGTGGGAGGAAACCGGAGTAGGTAAGTCTGTTGGGTTTTTACACCCGAGCCTCGTGGCTCATCAGGCCGGTGCTTATCCCCGGTTTCCGTAGCATGAAGCGACTAGGAGTTCAACTCCCCCTGGATGGGACGCTAGTCCATCGCAGGTTACCTTCCCAGTATATTTTACTGGTACCCATTTATATTGCTGGGTGAACAGAGGCACACTTGTGGTTGAGACCTTGCCCTGGGGTCTTTTTGAACTCGCAACCTCCCGATCATGAGTGCAGCACCCAAACCACGACGCCACCGGCTCCTAGTTTTGTTACTTTTATGAAGCATCTCTATGTTTACATCCAATCACGAGGAATGGACGTTGATCCCTGAAGCTTGGATGATGCTCATACAGGGATTGTCATGGCTGTGATCACAATGATCTGCCGTATAGTTCGCCAGGCCACATACGGACTCACTCACACCTATGGGCAATTTGGAACAGCCAATTAACCCACTGTGCATGTTTTTGGACTGTGGGAGGAAACCAGTGTCCCTGGAGGAAACCCACACAAGCACAGGGAGAACATGCAAAACTCCACACAGGACCAGGACTAGAATCGAACCCAGGCGTTCTTGCTGTGAGGCAGACGTGCCACTACTGATTATTCAGTTACACTTCTTCATGCATTTATTTACAGAATCACCTAATACTCCTGGGATTGCAGGGAGGCTGGAACCTATCTTAACCATCAGTGGGTGAAAGCAACATACACACTAAACAGCTTGCAACTACATTACAGAGCAACACACCAACCCATTCACATTTACGTTCACATGTACAGTCAATTTGAAACCACAAATTAGCCTAATGTGCATGTCTTTGGACGGTTGGAGGAAACCGAAGTAGCCAGAGAGAACCCACACAAGCATGGGGAGAGCATGCAGACTCCACACAGAAACGACCAAGCCTGGGACTCTAACCTAGGACCTTCTTACTCTGAGGTGAAAGTGTTAACCGCTACATCACTCTGCCGAATGATCTAAAACTGCCGACAAATTATTTAGAAATATCTCGTGCTAGAGCAGTTATTCTAGGTTACAGTATTTGTATATAACTCTGGTCCCTTTTGTCTCCATAGTTCATGTGGCATTTGAGTTACTCTAGTATTAATCGTGCTTCCTATACCAGCTAAATCACAGAGCCTAATAACAGTTGTACAGCTCCAACCTCTCAGGATATTTATGAAGGGATGCGATGCATTTTGGACAAGTATGAAGTTATTTCAGTGCTCTGTGATGCCAGCTGGAACGCCCCATCAAGTCGTAAGTTGCAGGGACTAGAAAGTAATCAGCTTATCTTACATGCAGGTAACAGCGCTGCGTTGCCAGCTGGCTGAGGCTGTTAAATTGTAATTATGATATGATGGGACATGAAATGGCTCAAGAACAGAAACATGCACCCTGGTTGTTTGTCCCGTTTTTAGGGTTTATAAAAGACTTATAGTGGCCACAACCATGTGATTATTGTCTTACTGATCAAAACTTCAACTGCTGCAAACAAAGGAGAAGAAAGATGACAATATTTTGGTTAAAATGTGGCTGCCGAGAAATGACAAGGCCATTTAAAACTGAATTGATAAATAAGAAATAAGAATAATAAAACTGATTAAATAACATGAATGTTAAAAAAATAATAATAAATAAAATTACACTACACAGTACTGTATATGAGGTCCAGACTTGGGAATGTATTCTATCTGAGAGGTTCCTAACCATGGACCTCAAGTACTGCACATTATAGTTTATTTTATTTTATTTTCATAATTTTTTTTCTTGTTGTCACAGATCTAACACATTGCAGTTAAGTGTATATGTTGGAAAGCACAACACACTACAACATGGGGTACTACAGGACAAGTGTTTGGGAAATGTACCTAATTGTAATTAATTACTGTATGTGTGTGTATGTATGTGTGTGTGTGCGTGTGCGTGTGTGTGTATATATATATATATATATATATATACACACACATATATATATATATATATATATATATATATATATATATATATATATATATACATACATATACACACACACACACACACACACACACGCGCGGATCCCTCACTTTCCGCGGTTAATTGGGACCGAGATCCCCATGACCATCGAAATCCACGAAGTAGGATCAGCCCCCAACCCCCTATCCCGACTGATGTATACGTTCATGTATATGTTTATATAATATAAATAAATACATATCCAATGCTATAAATGCTTATGATAACAATTAAACATTGAAAAAATAACATAAGATGTAAATAAAATATAAATACAGACGCTCTCCAACTCACCAACATTTGTTTTGCAAACATCCGGAGATACCAACATATCCAAGGTCGAAAGTGAAAGTGAAATGAAATTGAAGAACAAGTAGAAATAGAAATGGAATAAAATCTACAGAAAGATAGATCATAAATATAAATATGAAATATGATTAAACATTATCCTGAGGTACACTTAATACGAGGCTCCGGCAGAGGGGGCGTGGATGTGCAGACGCACACACACAGATGCAACAATGCATCCAGTTTTGATGGGAGATTTTGGGTTGTTTTTTGTTTTGTGTTGGTTTAAGTTTTTTTTTTTTTTTTTGCATAATTGGCTTTGTTTTTGTGACATTTTCCTTAATTTTTCCACCCATTCTTCATTCATTTCCTTATTTTTTTAATTCGATGAATATTTATTTTTTTTAAAACCTCAAGCCGCATTAATTGAAGCGCGAAGTAGCGAGGGATCCCTATATCTATAAATATATATATATATATATATATATATATATATATATATATATATATATATATATATATGTATGTATATATATATATATATATATATATATATATATGTGTGTGTGTGTGTGTGTGTGTATGTATGTATAGATATATATATATATGTATGTAGAGGATTTTCTGAGTAGATCCTTCCGTAGGAGAGTGCTCAATACTTTTTGGTAGAGCAAATAACAAAAATAAAAGGAAGGGACAAAGACTTTCTATTGAAACTCCATTTATCACTACAGATCTGTTTCGAGGGGTGGTGTGTAGTAGATCTGTAGTGATAAATGGAGTTTCAATAGAAAGTCTTTGTCCTGTCCTTTTATATATATATATATATATATGTATATATATGTATATATATATGTATGTATATATACATATATACATATATATATATATATATGTATATATATGTATATATATATACATATATATATATGTATGTACATATACATATATATATATATATATATATATATATATATATATATATATATATATATATATATATATAAAAATAATATGCCCCCAGGGACATGATATAAAGAAAGAGAAAAGAAATGAAAGCTGGGTGTTTTCTTTTACAACTTAATGAAAAAACATATCAGAAGAGTACTGTATCACCATTCAAGACATGATTTTTTTCAAGAAACAAAAACATATGAACTTTGCTTTTTTGCTTTTTGTTACTTAATTGTGCACAAAATTGTACAACTACAATGATTAAAATTAACTCAGATATAACAAATATATGAAAATGATTTGTTATATCTTATGTTTTATCACAGCAGTCGCACATGGACAGAATACAGCAATATCGTTTATTCACTTCTTCAGGTATGAAAGTCTTTTTCTGCAATTGTGGAGGAGCTTTGTGGGAATAGTAATGTTCTCCTTCTTCTATAATTCTTTCCACATCTTCCTGACATGATAATCCAACTCCACAAAGGCACAAAATGTTGAAATACTGTAATATGAATATACATTCTAAACTAACAAGCAGAAACATTAAAATTAAATGAAACTTTTGGTGAACATTGAACTTTTGAAAAATGAACAACGTGACAGTCATGATGAACATGAATATTTTTGGGATTCACAACATTAAACATCTTTTAGTTTCTTGTTAGAACCTTCACATTGTGCAATCGCTGTGACAAAGCGCTTTCAAGCCAAGCAGACATCTTTCTGGTGATAACTAGAACTCATTTCAAAAAAGGATAATTGCATAATTCATAAAATTCTATAAAAATAAATTTAAATTAAGCTACATATGAAGTTCTCTTACCGATTCCAAGATAAATGTTGTTTTCACATGTTAGAAGTTAAAGGTTAACTGCATGTTTATGCACCACTATGGAAGGTAACATAGAGGTAATAATATACAAGTAATGTGAATATTACGAAAAGAAACAAGCCAAAATTGGATTGTGATATTAACCAATTAAAACACTGTTTTAGCTCCTAAAGAAATAAGCATTTTATTCACATTTTCTTCAACGATCACAACTACCATTGGCAGGACACCCTTAGCATATAAAGCACCCTCTATGTCTGCTTGTTGGCCCTTGTGCTGTGAGGTTATTTTTGAAGTGTACAGCACAGTTCCTTACTGGACAATAAAATTCATTAATTTATTTAATTATTTATTTATTTATTTCATTAATAACTTATATTATATTCTTTTACGGTTGGTCCTTTGCAAATCAAGAAACCTTCATGGAAATATAATGTATGAAATTAATGTAATGTAAAAAGTTTAAACTTTTCAACAAAGAGAAAGCAGGTGTTTTCTTGTGAATAAGACTCCATGTATAAGACACATACCATTATTTTATGGGTCAAAATTCATCAATACACACACACACACACACACACACACACACACACACACACACACACACACACATATACACAGTAGTACAAAATTAATCCGTAGGGCGACCTCATAAGTCAAAATGCAATACGTTTCATTACGTAAAACAAAAATGATTATTTTTGATGTAATATATTTTAGATAAACATGTAACAAAAAACATTTCACAATAATAACACATGTACAGTAACACTAATAATACTGTTCTTCTTATTTTCCTTTCGGCTTTTTCAGGGGTCGCCACTGCGAATCATCTGATTCGCATATTTGATTTGGCATAGGTTTTTACGTTGGATGCCCTTGCTGACCCAACCCTTTAGCAAGGGACAGAAACACACCGACGGCTTTGCAGCTATTCTTTACGAAAGTTAGCAATGGTTGTTAATTAACAATAAATATTAATAAAATAAGAATGTCAATAAATAATACAGTAAGTGCATCTAAACTTAAGATTAGCACTTAACATTAACTTACACTACTTTTTTTTTACTTTTTATTTCTTTATTTGTTTAATTTTTTTAATTTTTAAACTGTTTTAACGGGTGTAATTGGTGCATATGACCCTGGGGAACATGCTATTTCAACATACTGGACCAGTCTTAAGTGTGATTGCACATCCTCTACACCAGGTGGCAGTGACGCTCTCACTGTGTTCCCAGTAGTGTTGGGAAAAGCATTGAGCAAACGATATGAAATCCAGTAAACACTATTTATAGCTGGGCGCGAGTGGAGGGCGTAATTTTTTTTTTTACTTCCTATATGGGGCATCATGGAGAACAATTGAGAAGCACTGCATAAGGCGTTCTCGGAGTATGGAGGAATACATGCGGAAGAATACAAGGCTAATCGGCTCGGAAAAGCCATTCCCCCAGCAGAGCTTGCAAGTTGAAAATTTGCTTGTTGGTTAGGGCAGATTTTTGGTGGGATTGAAGCTCGTATCATGGAAAATTCGTTATTAAAGACACTCATAAGTCGAGGTACCACTGTGTCTCTCTCTCTCTCTCTCTCTCTCTCTCTCTCTCTCTCTCTCTTTTATATATATATATATATATATATATATATATATATATATATATATATATATATATATATATAGGATTTTCTGAGTAGATCCTTCCGTAGGAGAGTGCTCAATACTTTTTGGTAGAGCAAATAACAAAAATAAAAGGACAGGACAAAGACTTTCTATTGAAACTCCATTTATCACTACAGATCTGTTTCGATGGGTGGTGAAACCATCCTCTCTCTTCAGGTGATTAGAGAAGAATTCTATAAAATTCTATAAATATTCTTCTATGAACTAAATGGAGTTTCAATAGAAAGTCTTTGTCCTGTCCTTTTATTTTTTTTTTATATACTAATATATGCATGTTGCATCAAGTCCTACTTTTGAAACTTGAACACTTGGATCTTGAAGAATTTGTTTTTCCAGGAAAAATAATAATACAGTGTAGAAATTAAAATGTATTCATTAATGCTAGATACATTTTGCATCGTATTTTACAAGCTCTTGAATGCTAAAAAGCAAAGTGATTTTGAAAATACCAGCAATTTAACAAAAAATTAGAGTGTGCCAGCTCCACTGTTGACATACTCTTCTTCTTCTTCTTTTCCTTTTGGCTTTTCCCTTAAGGGGTCGCCACAGCAAACCATCCGCCTCCATCTCACCCTATCTTCTACTCTTACTCCAACTACCTTCATGTCCTCCTTCACCACATCCATAAATCGTCTCTTTGGTCTTCCTCTAGGCCTTCTGCCTGGTAGTTCCAACCTCAGCATCCTACTCCCAATATACTCACTATCTCTCCTCTTTACATGTCCAAACCATCTCAATCTAGCCTCTCTGACTTTGTCTCCAAAACATCTCACATGTGCTGTCCCTCTGAGTACTCATTCCTGATCTTATCCATCCTCGTTACTCCCAAAGAGAACCTCAATATTTTCATCTCTGCTACCTCCTGTCTTTTCCCCAGGGCCACTGTTTCTAAACCATACAACATCACTGGCCTCATCACCGTCTTGTACACTTTTCCTTTCATTCTCGCCAATACCTTCCTATGACACATCACACCGGACACTTTTCTCCAACCATTCCCACTGCTTACATACTGCAATGCTTAATTTTGCTCATTGACAGGATATCACAAGTACGTTTTTTATTTAGCTGCAAGCAGATGTTATGTTTTAACCAAATTACATCCTTAGTTGGCTCTATTTTGTGAAGTACAATATATATATATATATATATATATATATATATATATATATATATATATATATATATATATATATGATTTTCTGAGTAGATTCTTCCGTAGGAGTGTGCTCAATACTTTTTCTTCTATAATCACCTGAACAGAGAAGGTGGTTTCACCACCCCTCGAAACAGATCTGTAGTGATAAATGGAGGTTCAATAGAAAGTGTTTGTCCTGTCCTTTTATTTTTATTATATATATATATATATATATATATATATATATATATATATATATATATATATATATATATATATATATATATATGATTTTCTGAGTAGATCCTTCCGTAGGAGAGTGCTCAATACTTTTTGGTAGAGCAAATAACAATAAAATATTATTTTTATTGTTTTATATATATATATATATATATATATATATATATATATATATATATATATATATATATATGTATCATATAATTAAAAATTCAAACATAAATGCTAATATATCTCACAAAAATGGCATAAGTGAAAGAAAGTTAAACAAAAAAATTACTGTGCTTTAAAGGGTACAAATTGTACAGGGCCCAGCCCCATCTGGTTTGCCTGACCTGGAGAGCTCTTCTGCCTCAAATCTTCTGCCTGCATCTCAATCAGCACTTTTGCATCAGCATCAAACAGAGAAATGAAAAGGACAGCATCAGGATCCATATTCATTAAAAACAGTGAGGGATAAACATTAGCACACAAATTACAAGAATTACAAATAGTCTACACTTTACACAATGTCATCAGAGCCCTTATGCTTTATAGAAGTTTACACTGGGGTGCAATGTCAGCGATTGCCAAAGATTAGAAAGAATCAATTGATGAGTGTGAGCGATCATGATAACCTTGAGGTAGTCTGGTGGATTTCATGATGATCTTCAGGGAACTTGGCTGATTCATGGTGATCACACTGATTATGGTGGAACTTTTGACCATCATAAATTTTACTACAAGTACTACAATGTATTATGAGTTGCCACCAATTGTGATAGAACATAGGAAGCATGGAAGAGCGTAGTAGAGCTTAACAGATCTTACCAGAGTGTAATAGACCTTGATGGCCATCATAGAGGATCTTGTTGAACTTGGCAACACGATTCCTTCAAGTTCAGTCCTCCTGATCATTCCACTAATATGTGTATGTGCCAGTGTTTCTCAATTGCTGTATTTTCTGTGGTGCCCCCTCTAGGAAGAAAAAAACATTTCACACCCCACCCCCCAACGCCTGCGAGCTACTATAAATAGTATTATTTATCTATAAAATTATTAGTACAGCTCTGCGTAACATTGTATCTTTATTAACATTATTTTTTTAATCTGTAACAGAATAGATTTAAAGTGCACCAATGTGCCTGAAATAAAAAAAAAATGCATCCTTATTTAAACTCCTTCAACTTATTTATGTCTTAATATCTCTCTCCACCTTTCTCTTCGCTCCTGTTAGAAAATTTTCTGTTGTTTCTTGAGGGGTTGTTCACTGCTCTTCATATCATTAGCTCGTGCGAAAAACCGCTACACTATAGCGTGACAATGAGAGCGCCACTGCCAACTACTGGAGGGGAGGTGCAATTACACTTAATTCTCGTACACAATTCCAAAAAAGCATATTCCTCAGAGTCATATGCGCTCCCCCCTCCATCACACTGCACCCCCCCCCAAGGGGGCGTGCACCACTATTTGAGAAGCACTGGTGTGTGCTTATAAGTCATGGAGTTCTATACATTTTTGAATAACATCGATCATGGATATTGTGCCCCAGTATAAACCAAAGGTAAATAATATTCATTAACTTGTTGAAATGTTTAGCTGTAGTCCAGAAGTTCTAATACTTGGTAAGATGAATATTTTTAAAAAGCCAATGTGGGGATTCTTAAAATTGCACTTTGTAAAAAGTGTGACCATTAAACAAGCTTGAAAAGCATTTTCAAATCTATTTCAGTAACACACAAACTCTGGTGCAGCAACAATACATTTTCTGCCTATACAACATTAAGAACTGACAAATTCATCATTTATCATCATATACTGTACTTCAAATGTAATTTAGATGATCAAGACAGCTACTATATTCAAACATTAAATTCTAGTTCCAGAGTTTTTGTGTTTCTGGTCAACTTTAAAGTATACAGTACTGTATATCCACCAATACACTGCCAGCACAAAGAAGCTACACATTTCACCAAAACTAGTAGGAACATTACTGTACATAGAATGCCAGCCATTTCAGGGGAAAACACATCACAAGCTCACAGATGTGAAATAATTACTGGGTAAGTATTACATGCAATAACTCATTGAAAAAGAACAAGAATCCTGATGTTTAGCGCCTGTACATTTAGCCTCCAGTTTTCTGAGTCAATTGCAGTAACTCCAATTCATAATTTCCCCCCAACATTAAAAATAGTTTAAGACTTCTGTATAAATTTAAATAATTGAGCTTAACTAAAAAATGAAGATAGAAAGAAATAGGCAAGAACTAGTGTGGTTGCTCAACTCTCACACAAGGAACACAATACAATGTCCTAAAGCATATAAATAAAATGTACATTTTAATCACAATTATACGTACGATCATACACATCTTTCACGTACCACTTGTGTACCATATGATTGCATTTCTGCGAGATTCCCTCACCTTCTGAGTTTTGGCGTGAAGCCGCCCCTTTGAAGCGAAATGCTTGTCTTGCACGGCTACGGTCACAAAAGCTCAGGCTCTTGGGCACCTTAGAAGGACTGTCTTCAATGTTATCTGTACTGGGAGAACGTCTCAGAGGCTGCTGGCTCTGGGGTGAACTTTTCCCTTTTGTTCCTGAGCTTCTTGGGCTAGAGAACACCCGCTCTTTCAGACTAACCTTCTGACTGCAAAAGATAAAGTGATGATAAATCACAGTCACCAAGTAAACCACCTGTTTAATAAAGTCAGCTTGTATCGTTTAAATTTTTAAACAAGAAATATTACAGTTAGATGTAAAAAGATTATATTTATCGTGCAAAAAATCATGAGTGATAGGCGGCAGAGTGGCGTAGTGGTTAGCATGTCCACCTCACAGCAAGAAGGTTCTGTGTTCAAGGCGTTTTTGTGTCTGGGTTGCATTTTCTCCCAGTGCGTACATGAGTTTCCTCCAGGTGCTCCGGTTTCCTTCCACAGTCCAAAGACATGCACATTAGGTAACTGGCTGTTGCAGATTGCTTCTAGGTGTACATGTGAGTGTGAATGGTTGTGTTTTGTTGGCCCTGTGATGGTCTGACGAGTTGTACAGTGCAAGGGCATAGGCTGGTCTGACGGTGGGGGAGGTGGGGTGTACATCTTGGTTGACCGGAACTCGAGTCCCAGGGGCTACAATTTTATTTATTATATTACTAAGCACTTTGGGGGAACCAGGTACACCCGTGGGTAGAATTATAAACTTTAAAAAAGGTCTGTCTATACAGGGGTGAACTGCAATCAAATATTATAGTTCAACCAAAAACATTCTCAAATATATTTCAAACTACATCTGCAAGTACATGTGCTAAATACATTTACAAATTGAGATAAAGTTATTTATCTATTCAAAGGCACAAACAAATATTAATACATATTTACAGCACAAAGACATACTATTAATTTTTACTATTAAATTGAGCATTAGGCTGCAGATCCAGGCTGGATGGCTTACGATTATTATAGCCATTCATTCTCTGTGCGTCAATGTTTGTGTTCTAACACACGTGCAGGAACCGGAAGCGGTACTAACAAACTGTGCTTTATTCTCACACTCGCACTTTGTTTGATTGACAGTGTTCAGCTATTATTGCTTACTGATAATATGTGAGGCGCTCCACTGAAATAGGCACCTGTCGTTGATTGTTGATTGGTCAGCTCGGGCTTGTACATGCGCAGTGCCCGTTACACGTTAACTTCCGGAGTAACTTCTGGCGTCCGGTTTACTGCACGCTGAAATTATCTCCGACTTTCTCTTCAATAACAGTCATTAAGTTTATTTATAAGATTGTGAATACACATAATTTCTTGTCTAGCGGAACTCAATTCCTGCTGTGTGTGGGTGGGGGGGGGGGGTGCATGTGCACCCTGTGCACCCCCCCCCCCCAGCCTATGCCCTTGCGGTGTGTACCTTTCCTTTACTCAGAGTCAGCTGAGGTAGGCACCAGCCTGCTGTCAGCCCTAGCAGGATTAAGTGACCCAGCAAATAAGTGAGTGAGAGTGAGTCAATGATTTCAAGAAATGACAGCAATCTACCATGACAGAAATAAAGACAAAAATATATTTAAATCTGAAATAAACTGGAATAGAAATATATACACACAGTATACTGATAAAAATGTGTTCCAATAAAATTTAGTGACATCAATTTGTTCATTTATGAAACACAAACAATTGTAAATCAATCTGACCTGCGTTGGTGCAAATGAAATGAACAACAGGTGGAGTGGAAAAGAAAAAGCATGACAATTCCCATAAATGGTAGCCACGGACAGAAGCTCTCTTGGTAAGCTTTCTGAATCATTCTTCTCTAGTATTAGGTTCTGCTAATGTCCTTTTCACTACTAGCAGCATTAGGAGGTTTCTTCAGTCCAATCAGCTTTCACAAATACATGCATTCACCAGAAGGACCGCAGTGTCACCCAGCACAGTCTCAAAATATGGAGGAGACACCAGTCCATTACACAAGGAAAGCTGAAGAGGACCACAGGAGGGCATCAATCCAGCAACAGGATGGGTATCTGATTGTTTGTGAGAGAAAAGGAGGAACACTGCTAGAGCCCTACAAAATGATCTGCAGAAGTGTACAGGTATGCATGTTTGAGGGGCCGACACCCTCCAGTGGGACCTTTGCTCGTAGCCCAGTATTGAGAACAGCAGAATTTGTTATAGCTGTCATTGACACCCCGTTGTCTTCACAGAAAATAAGCAGGGTCACATTGAATACATGTCTGTCTTCCATTCGGCTTTTTCCCTTTTACTCGGGAGTTGCCACAGCGAATCATCTGATTCGCACGTTTGATTTGGCAGAGGTTATTATGTCGGATGCCCTTCCTGTCACAACCCTTTTTAGCAAGGGACAGAAACACGCTGACGGCTTTGCAGCTACTCTTTACGAAAGTCAGCAATGGTTCTTTTACATGCCTCACACCATAGACAGTGACAGACATGGCTCGCCTTTGATAACCCAGTTAGCTGCACTGGGGGAGTCACATTGAATACATGTGACAGGCCTATAACATCATCCAGCATGACTGATTTGGTGATGATTCAGAGATGGCTTCGGGAGGCATATATTTGGCGGTTACACAGACCTGCAGCCATGAGGGAGGGGCACAAGCCAGTGTCTCTCCCTCACGCCGGTCCCAAGCCGGATAAATGCAGAGGGTTGCGTCAGGAAGGGCATCCAGTGTAAAACAAATGCCAAATAAAACATGCGAGTCACAACAAAGAAACTTATACCGGATCGGTCGAGGCCCGGGTTAACAACGACCTCCATCAGTTCTGTTAACCAACAGGGTGCTGGTGGAAATTGGACTACTGTCGGTCAAAGACGTCAAAGAAGGAGAGGTGGGAGGCGTGTCCGTCGCAGAGAGAGAAGAGGAAAGGCATGAGTCGAGGACTGAAAGTAGGGACTTTGAATGTTGGAACTATGACCGGAAAAGGTAGAGAGCTGGCTGACATGATGCAGAGGAGGAAGGTGGACATACTGTGTGTTCAGGAGACCAGGTGGAAAGGTAGCAAGGCGAGAAGCTTAGGAGCAGGGTTTAAGCTGTTTTTTCATGGTGTGGATGGGAAGAGAAATGAAATAGGACTCATCTTGAAGGAGGAGTTTGTCAGGAATGTTCTAGAAGTGAAAAGAGTGTCAGACAGTGATGAGTCTCAAGTTAGAAATTGAAGGCGTGATGTTCAATGTTGTTAGGGCTTATGCCCCACAGGCAGGATGTGAGCTAGAAGAGAAGGAGAAATTCTGGAGTGACTGAGATGAAGTGATGCAGAGTACCCCCAGGGGTGAAAGAGTGGTCATTGGGGCAGACTTCAATGGACATGTTGGTGAAGGAAACAGAGGGGACAAGGAAGTGATGGGCAGGTTTGGTATCCAGGACAGGAACGCAGAAGGACAGATGTTGGTAGATTTTGCAAAAAGGATGGAAATGGCTGTGGGAAATACTTTCTTCCAGAAGAGACAGGAGCACAGGGCGACTTATAAAAGCGGAGGTAGGAGCACACAGATAGACTACATCTTGTGCAGGTGATGAAATTTGAAGGAAGTCAGTGACTGCAAAGTAGTAGTGGGTGAGAGTGTTGCCAAACAGAATAGGATGGTGGTGTGCAGGATGACACTGATGGTGAGGAAGGTGAAGAAGGCAAAGGCAGAGCAGAAGACAAAGTGGTGGAAGCTGAAAAAGGAAGAGTGTCGGGTTGTCTTCAAGGAGGAGTTGAAAATGGCTTTGGGTGGTCAGGAATTGCTGCCAGATGACTGGACAACTACAGCTAATGTGATCAGGGAGACAGGTAGGAGAATACTTAGTGTGTCATCTAGAAGGAGAGGAGATAAGGAGACTTGGTGGAGGAATGAGGAAGTGCAGGAGTGTGTACAAAGGAAGAGTTTAGCTAAAAAGAAGTGGGACATTGAGAGGACTGAAGAGAGTAAACTGGAGTACAGGGAGATACAGCATAAGGCGAAGGTAGCGGTGTCAAAGGCCAAACAAAGGGCGTATGATGACTTGTATGTTCCGTTGGAAAGTAAAGAGGGAGAAAATTATTTATACAGGTTGGCACAGCAGAGAAATAGAGATGGGAAGGATGTGCAGCAGGTTAGAGTGATTAAGGACATAGAGGGAAATGTATTGACTGATGACAGAAGTGTGCTGGGAAGATGGAAACAGTACTTTGAAGAGCTGATGAATTAGGAAAATAAGAGAGAAAAAAAGAGTAGAAGAAGTGACTGTTGAGGACCAGGAAGTAGCAAAGATTAGTAAGGGTGAAGTGAGGAGGGCATTGAAGAGGATGAAGAGTGGAAAGGCAGTTGGTCCTGATGACATACCGGTGGAAGTATGGAAGTGTCTAGAGAGGTAGCAGTAGATTTCCTGACAAGAACATTCAACAAGGTCCTAGAGAGTGAGAGGATGCCAGAGGAATGGAGGACATGTGTGCTGGTGCCCATTTTTAAGAACAAGGGAGATGTGCAGAGTTGTGGCAACTACAGAGGGATAAAGTTAATGAGCCATACGATGAAGTTATGGGAAAGAATAGTGGAAGCTAGACTAAGGGCAATGGTCAGCATTTGTGAACTACAGATGCAGTTTTTGCCTTGGGGATGTTAATAGAGAAGTACAGAGGTCAGAAGGAGCTGCATTGTGCCTTTGTGGAGATCTGGAGAGAGCATATGACAGGGTGCCGTGAGAGGAACTGTGGTATTGCATGAGAAAGTCTGGAGTGGCAGAGAAGTATGTTAGAGTGGTGCAGGACATGTATGAGAGATGTAAGACAGTGGTGAGGTGTGCTGTCAGTGTGACAGAAGAGTTCAAGGTGGAGGTGGGACTGCATCAAGGGTCAGCTCTGAGCCCCTTCTTGTTTGCTATGGTGATGGACAGGCTGAGCGACGAGGTTAGACAAGAATCCCCATGGACTATGATGTTTGCAGATGACATTGTGATCTGCAGTGAGAGCAGAGAACAAGTGCAGGAAAATCTAGAGAGGTGGAGGTATGCCCTGGAAAGGAGGGGAATGAAGTCTCAGTAAGACAGAATACATGTGTATGAATGCCAAGGACCCAAGAGGAACGGTGAGGTTACAGGGAGCAGAAATAAGGAAGGTGGAGGATTTTAAGTACTTAGGCTCAACAATCCAGAGCAATGGAGAGTGTGGAAAAGAGGTGAAGAAGCGTGTGCAGGCTGGTTGGAATGGTTGGAGAAAAGTGTCCGGTGTGATGTGTGATAGGAAGGTATCAGCAAGAATGAAAGGAAAAGTGTACAAGACGGTGTTGAGGCCAGCGATGTTGTATGGTTTAGAAACAGTGGCCCTGGGGAAAAGACAGGAGGCAGAGCTGGAAGTAGCAGAGATGAAAATGTTGAGGTTCTCTTTGGGAGTAACGAGGATGGATAGGATCAGGAATGAGCACATCAGAGGGACAGCACATGTAAGACGTTTTGGAGACAAAGTCAGAGAGGCTAGATTGAGATGGTTTGGACATGTACAGAGGAGGGATAGTGAGTATATTGGTAGTAGGATGCTGAGGTTTGAACTACCAGGTAGAAGGCCTAGAGGCAAACCAAAGAGACGATTCATGGACGTGGTGAAGGAGGACATGAAGGCAGTTGATGTAAGACAAGAAGATGCAGAGGATAGGGTGAGATGGAGGCAGATGATTCGCTGTGGCGACCCCTGAAGGGAAAAGCCGAAACGAAAAGAAGAAGACAGACCTCCGAGTCATAGCCAATAATACCATGAATGCTGTGCAGAACCAGGATAAAATCCTCAGAGTGACTTGTCTACCTTATGCTGGTGTAGTAGGTATGATGTATTTACTGGGCAATGCCCAGCCTTATGCGGTCAGAGTGTGTAGGGGGGTCCTGGATGAGAAAGACATCGATGTCATTGACTGGCGCTCTCCTTACTCTGACCTAAATCCAGTTAACCATCTACTTGATATTATGTGTCATTATCAGGGCATCTGATACCGCCATGTTCCACCGCAGACTGTCCAGCAGCTCGCTGATGTCCTGATCCAGGTCTGTGAAGACACCATCTACCAACTCATCAGGAGAATGCCCAAATGTTGTCAGACTTGCATATAGGCATGCCCAGGGGCCATATGAGCGATTAAGGCATTACTGAATCAAAAACCTATGCCAAATCAAACATGCAATGATTCGTTGTGGCGACCACTGAGAAAAAGGGAACAGCCGAAAGGAAAAGAAGAAAAAGAAGACTGTGATAGAAATTTATACAAGCTGAATAATCCTGTGATTTAATTTTTTTTTACATATATTATTTTGGAGGGATCTTTCAATCCAGCCCTCAGTGGGCAGATGATTTTGGTTTCCAGTGATCAGTGTTATGACAGTCATTCATTTCCCAAACAACTTAATCATAATTAAGGCCACTGGGAGGCTGGGCCCATCTCAACTGACTCTGGAAAAATGCAGGGTACACCCTGAACAACTCACCAGACCATCACAGAAACACGCTGTCGCCAATCCAACGGCCTACTCCTTTCGAACGACAACAATGGTTCTGTTACATGCGTCTCACCACAGACAGTGAGAGACATGGCTGGCCTTTGATAACCCAGTTAGCTGCACTGGGGGAACCCCGACCTTCAAATTAGTTCAAGTCTGCCCCTTAACCAGCAAGCCACCACCACCTCTGTGTTATGATATTTTGTTCTTACTGAAGTAAACAGTGTACATCAATAAAGATGAAAACAAAATCAAGATTTATTTATTTTTGAGCAGTAAGTATTAATAGAACACCACGATATTAATACCACGATGGTCATGAGTAAAAATTTGATGGAAATTATAATTAAAAATAATATTACCTTGGGGATGGTTCTGGCTGGGCTTCCTTCCTGTGTGAGAAACCATATAAAGAAATATAAAACACCATGTTTATTCACAGATATTTTTGTTTGTAGCACTTAATTTGATAATTATATGATTCAGAACTGTAATGCAGTTATTATTGTTACCTAAAAGAAAGGCCAGATTTGCTCTTCAGGTTTCTCAGCAGGTCAAGCTGGTTCAAAGGGGGAATGAGTCTGAAAAAAGGACACAGTGGTAATGTATCTTGGTTGTCAGTGATTGTGCCGAAATGCTGTATAATGATAATATAAAGATGGAAAAGTAAACAGTAAACATGAGAACCATATTCCATGACACTAAGCTATGAAAAGGAGGCACTTTAAAAGGTCAATAACAGACTTGTAGCAACAAAGTAGTAAAGACAACCATCATTTCATAACCAATCACATACAAATAACAATAATAAAAAAAAGCATGAAGTGAAGAATCTGGTGCATTTCAGAATTGATAATATCAGATTTAGGTTTTGAGGTATGTTACTGCAAAGTTCCCAAGTATCAACTCAAAATGTGCAAAGAATACACTCCCCACATCATTATGCTACCTCCACCGTCTTGGACTGTTGACATATGGCAGTTTGGTCCATGGATTCCTGCTGTTGGGACCAAATTCTGACTTGACCATCTGTGTGCCTCAGCAGAATTCGAACCTTCATGTTTTATCCCTATGTTCTTCCGGTCTTCAACTGTCCAGTTCTGTTGTTCCCATTCTCACCAGAAGCCTCAGTGTTCTTTGCTTGATTCACATTAGTGGAACCTCTCATTGCATTCTACTGTCATCTTGCACCAATAAGGAGCTTCTCCATCTCCATCAGCATGATTTCTGCTTATCCTTGTTTATGCTGGTTTAATCATGGAGCTCCATGATTTATGAGCACTCTTGGACCATGCCTGGGGTATTGAGCAACAGGTAGGGTACATCCAAAAGAGGAAACTTGAAGGAATAGTGTTTTCAATTTCATCAAAATCCCCTACAATGGGCTATCAAGGTCCGCTACACTCTGTTAATGTCTGTTATGCTCAATTGTGCTCTGCTACGATTTGCATACTCTATCACAACTGGCGTTAAATCGCGATACATCATCATAAATACATCATAATCATTGTGGAAAAATTTTTATAGTCAGCGTCATTATTACAAATACTGTACACCAACTTGCCTCAAGATCATCACGATTTAAACCCTCAGCCCCCTATGCTTATCATAATTGTTTTGAATTGTGGAGATTCTGGACATGGTGCTTCAGTGTGGATCCAGGGTGAGTGGATTTTTTTCATTTCTTCTTTCATTTTCTGAACCGCTTAATCCGAATTAGGGTTGCGGGGAGACTGGCGCCCATCTCATCCAACTCTGGACAATGGCGGGGTTTATTATATAGTTTTTACACCAATAAACTTTAAATATGGACAGTGGTGGTCTAGTGGTATAGGGTGCAAAATCAGGTTGGGGGTTCGAGTCCCGCTCTCCACAAGGTTGTCACTGTCTCCCCCCCCAGTGCAACTGGGTTATCAAAGGCCGGCCATGTTTCTCACTGTATATGGTGTGAGGCATGTAAAAGAACCATTGCTGACTTTCAACAAGAGTGGGCTGCAAAGCTGTCAGCGTGTTTCTAATCGGGAGTCAGAGTCCCCTGAGGCAGTTCGTTCACAGCCACGTTCTGGCAATTCCTGCAGCAGCACTGGAACCCTGTCATATTGGCTTCTGCCCTTCCACTGGATCATTCCGGTGGCATCTAGAGGGGGGACTTGCTGCTTGGGTAACAGCCTGTCCTCCATACTTCCTACCCAAACTCTGCACACTGGAGAGTATCACCAGCTGGAATACCAGCCAGAGTGCAGCTCCAGAGTTCTTCGAGACTGACGGAGGCCTACTACTACTAAACTTTAAATACTGATGTGCATGTGAATCCCAGAAGCTAAACTAAAATATAAAATTAAAATATGTAATATCGTTGAACAGTTCAGGAAGGTTTTGAAAATTTGGCATATTAAGTGCAAGGGCACAAGCCTAAGTTGAATTCCAGTGATCGCTGATCCCTTAGACTGTGTCAAGAACCATCCCAATGCTAACTGTGTTAAATAAAAAAAAAAAAAAAAAAACACCCCTGACTTCTCTGGGCTTTATGGGCATGTGGGATGGAAATGTACACTTTTTTTCAATATGTAGTTTGTTCTTGGCAGGGAGAAGTACATACCAATGGTAGTCAAAGGGAAAACAAACCATGAACTGGCAAGCCGGACATGTTGCCAGATAGTGAAAGACATGGCTGACCTTTGATAACCCACTGGGGGGACAGCAGTGACAACACGATGACCGAGGCGCTTGAACCCCTGACCTTTGGAACAGTAAGCCAGCAGCATTTTTCCACCAGTCCACCACTGTCCCTTGTTTCCAATATGACAATATTCAAAGGAATAAGATAAGATAAGATAAGATACAGCTTTATTAATCTCACAATGGAGAAATTCACTGTTACAGGCTCTTGAGGTACCATCAGTAGGGGGTGCAAAAATAGATGCAAATACAAACATACACACATATATTATATAAGTAAATAAATAAATAGATACATAAATAGTATAAATTAATAAACAATAAAAGAAAAGAAGGGAACAACTTTGTAGACTGGCCTATATTCAAGTGTACATGTATCTGAGGGCAGAGTAGATGGGTTGATATGGTTCACAGTCAGAGGGGTAGATGTGGTTGATTAAAGTGCACGGGGTTTTTATTGCACATAACCGGTATTTTCACAGACAGTTACAAAGTGGCGTTGTACAGTCTGACAGCGGTGGGAATGAACGACCTGCGGTAGCGCTCCTTCCTGCACTGAGGATGTCTCAGTCGTCCACTGAAGGAGCTACTCAGCTTCTCTAACAGTCTGGTGCAGTGGGTGAGAGCTGTTGACCATGATGGATGTGAGCTTTGCTACCATCCTCCTCTCATTCACCTCCTCCACAGAGTCCAGTGGGCAGCCGAGGACAGAGCTGGCCCTCCTGACCAGCTTGTTCAGTCTCTTTCTGTCTCGCTCTGTGCTGCCCGGGGCCCAGCAGATGGCAGCATAGAGGATTGCAGAGGCTACCACAGAGTCATAAAAAGTCCTGAGCAGAGGTGTGCATACTCTGAAGGACCTGAGTCTCCTCAGAAGGTGGAGGCGACTCTGGCCCTTCTTGTACAGGGCGTTGGTGTTGTGGGACCAGTCCAGTTTATTGTTAAGGTGAACGCCCAGGTACTTGAAACTGTCCACTATCTCAATGTCCTGTCCCTGGACGTTCACTAGTGAGTGTGTGTGTGTGTGTGTGTGTGTGTGTGTGTGTGTGTGTGTGTGTGTGTGTGTGTTAGAGTGCTTCTTCTGAAGTCGACCACCATCTCCTTCGTCTTCCTAGTGTTCAAGCACAAGTGGTTGCGCTCACACCAGTCCACGAAGTCAACGATAACCGACCGGTACTCCTGCTCGTTCCCTTCTGACACACGACCCACGATGGCGGAGTCGTCCGAGAACTTCTGGAGGTGGCAGCTGTCTGTGCTATAGATGAAGTCCGAGGTATAAATGTTGAAAAGGAAGGGTGACAGGACGGTGCCCTGCGGTGCCCCCGTGCTGCAGACTGCCACCTTTGACTTACAGCCGCGCAGCCGCACGTACTGTGGACGGTTAGTAAGGTAGTCGATAATCCAGGCAGCAAGATGCCCGTCCACTCCCACGTCCTCCAGCTTCCCCAGCAGAAGCACTGGCCTGATGGTGTTGAAGGCGCTGGAGAAGTCAAAGAACATGACCCTCACAGCGCTGCCAGCGATCTCCGGGTGGGTGAGTGCCTGGTGCCCGCTGCAGAAGGTAGATGACGGCGTCTTCTACCCCGATGTTGGGCCTGTAGGCAAACTGCAGCGGGTCTAGGGTGTCTGCTGGTCTGGAGACGTGTGAAGAGAGGGGTGGGGGGGGAGGGGGGCAGAGGGGTAAGGGGGAGAATCAAATCTGTTGAAGTAGCAGTTTAATTCATCCACCCAGCGCTGGTCACCATCAGCTGTCCCTCTGACACCCCGCCCAAATCCAGACATGGTCTTTAGTCGTCTCCAGACGTCCCGCACGTTGTTCTGAGCCAGCTTCTCCTCCATCTTCTTCCCATAGTCCTTCTTGGCCCTCCTGATCCTCCACTGGAGCTCACGCTGGACCTTCTTCTGCTCCACTCTATCCCCCGAGATGAAAGCCCTCTTTTTCTGGTTCAGGAGGACTTTAAGCTCAGGGGTGACCCACGGGTGGTTGTTGGAGAAGCACCGTACCCTCCGTGTTGGCACAGTGCTGTCCACGCAGAAGTTCATGTAATCGGTGATACAGTGTGTGAGGCCGTCGATGTCATCACCAAAGGAGTCACAGAGCATGCTCCAGTCTGTGGTCTGGAAACAGTCCCTAAGCCTCTCATTGGTCTCCTCGTTCCACACTTTCACAGACCTCTTCTGTGCAGGTTCCTTTCGCACCCTGGGTGTGTATTGGGGGAGCAGGTAGACCAGGTTGTGGTCTGATCATCCCAGTGGGGGGAGGAGGTGGAGCTGTAAGCGTCCTTCACATTAGCATACAGCAAGTCCAGAGTTTTATTGTCTCTTGTGGCGCACTTCACGTATTGCGTGAACGTCGGGAGAGAGGCGGAGAGAGGGGCGTGGTTAAAGTCCCCGCTGATCAGAATCATGGCGCGGGGGTGACGAGTCTGTGTCTGACCGACAGCGCTGTGGAGACGCTCACACGCGACCGCCGCATCAGCCGAGGGCGGAATGTACACGCAAAACACAATCACGTGTGAAAACTCCCTCGGTAGATAATATGGCCGCGCGCTCACTGCGAGCAGCTCCAGGTCCCGCGTGCATAGCTGCTCCTTCACGTGCACGTTGGCCGGGTGGCACCTTCGTTCATTCACATAGACCGCCACGCCCCCTCCTTTCTTCTTTCCGCTCTCCGTTACACTCTGCACGCGCGAGTGTGAATCCGTTAAGAGAAACCACAGAGTCCGGTGTGAGTTCATTCAGCCACGTCTCTGAGAAACACATGAGGCTGCAGTCCCGGTACTGCCTCTGCTGCTGGGTCAGCGCCGCCAGCTCCTCCGTCATGTTGGCGATCCCGCGGACATTTCCCATGATAACAGAGGGAACACATGTCCTCCGCGTCTTTCGTCCCCCTCTGCAGCCTCTCCTTTTCCTCCGTATTTCCACAGGAACAACGGGCTTTTCCGCGTGAAGGAGGGCGGGGCCGCGCAGGCCGAGGAGGGTCACGTGTGTAAGACCTGCGTTGCTCAGAGCCGTCGGTGAATGAATTTCCTGACGCCGATCCAAAAAGTGAAAGTTCACAGAAAAACAAAAGCATCATAAAAGTATGTTTCCCAAATGCAGGATTGAAGAAAGAAAAAGAAAATTTAAAAAAAGATAAAGAAACACGCCTATATACAATAGAAAAGAGAAAAAAAAGGAAAATAAACTGAAGAGCTCCTGTAACTGGCTGCAGGTCACCAGGGGCCATCTTGAAAAAAAATAAAAATAAAAATAAATAAATAAATAACTACTAGACTGACAGCATGTGATAGGCAGTGATAGTTGCCTTCAGTATCTCACACAATCTTCTACTCAATTATATATTTTCCTAATTAATACTGGTTACTTTGATCAAACTATTAAAACAACAGTTTTCACCCTTATCATCAAAGGGCTGGTCTGACTGTCAGTTTTAATTGCAACCAAATCAGAGCAACATCTCATTTCACAAGTTTAATCAGCGCATCTTAGTTTTTAGTCAACTATCAAGTGCGCCTCCTATGAAGCTGGAATGGAATCCTACAGCCACACAGGCCCTCTGTGAATAAAAGTGATGACCCTTACTCTCACTCACGCTCACTCATTCGTCAAACAATTTAATCATACTAGGGTCATGTGGAGGCTGGAGCCTATTTTTTCCCAAAGTGGACAAAAGCTGGTTACACAAAGAACAGCTCTTTAAATCATTTCAACGCATGCGCACACACACACACACACACACACACACACACCCTACTATTCACACTTATAACTCGAGGCAATTTAGAACAATCAGTTATCCCAGTGGTTCTTAACCTTGTTGGAGGTACCAAACCCCACCAGTTTCATATGCACATTCACCGAACCCTTAAAAGTGTACAAGACGGTGATGAGGCCAGCAATGTTGTATGGTTTAGAGACAGTGGCCCTGGGGAAAAGACAGGAGTCAGAGTTGGAGGTAGCAGAGATGAAAATGTTGAGGTTCTCTTTGGGAGTAACGAGGATGGATAGGATCAGAAATGAGTACATCAGAGGGACAGCACATGTTAGATGTTTTGGAGACAAAGTCAGAGAGGCTAGATTGAGATGGTTTGGACATGTACAGAGGAGGGATAGTGAGTATATTGGTCGTAGGATGCTGAGGTTGGAACTACCAGGCAAAAGGCCCAGAGGAAGACCAAAGAGAAGATTTATGGATGCGGTGAAGGCGGACATGAAGGTCGTTGGAGTAAGAGTAGAAGATGCAGAGGATAGGGAGAGATGGAGGCAGATCATTTGCTGTGGCGACCCCTGAAGGGAACAGCCGAAAGGAAAAGAAGAAGAAGAAGAAGAAGATTCACCGAACCCTTAATCAGTGAAAAATAAAAATGTGATTTTTTTTACAAATTCAAGACATAGGTACTGTTGCGTTCTTGTATTCCCCATCTCCATGCAGTTTCACGAAGTGTTCCTTTAGTTTTCAAATCATGCAGATAGGAGGCCGAGTCCCATCACGTTCCATGACGCATGTGAATCCATGTAGTACATGTTCGTCCGACCAATTTCTTTTTTAGCTCGACATAGTTAGTATGGATTAAAATATTCCGAAAAAAATCTCATAACTTCACACATTGACTACTGAGAGCGCTAAATTCCCCACGGCACTGATTGGCCAAGCAATGTAATGTGATCATCTACAGCCAGTGATGGCCAAGCGGGGCGTGTCTAATTGACATGATGAGTCGGGTGTGTCTTGACCTCCGTGGCAGAGGCTCCGCCGAACCCCTGAGACCGACTCACCGAACCCCTAGAGTTCGATCGAACCCAGGTTAGGAACCACTGAGTTAGCCTAAGAGGCATGTCTTTGAACCGTGGGAGGAAACTGAGGTGCCCGGAGGAAACTCATGCAAGCACATGGATAAGATGCAAACTCTATAAGAAGCGTCTGAGCCCGTGACTTAAACCAGGGACCTTCTTGCTGTCAAGTGGGCATGTTAACCCAGGGGTGGGCAAACCATGGCCCGCAGGCCACATCTGGCCCGTTGCTCATTTCAATCCGGCCAGCCGAAGACAGAATTCATGTTTGATGTGAATGATTGATTGAGTGCATTCATTTGACTTTAATTTGTACAGTTGAGGACAAAATTATTAGCCCCCCCTGGGAAAATTCTAATCCCTTTCAACTATTTTTCAAGCACTTGTTATAGAACAAAGAAATTTTAACACAATATTTTTAAACATACTTGCTTTATTTTGTAGGCTTACATTCTTTTATTTCAGACACAGAAATGTAATTGTTTTACAAAACTAAAAATTCACCAAGGTCAAAATTATTAGCCCCCCTGATTTTAGTAGTCAATTGTGTATCCTTTCTGGTTGATAACAGCCTGTAGTCACTTGTGGTAGTTTTGGACAAGCTTCTGACACACCTCTTGAGGAATTTTAGACCATTCTACTTTGGCGAATCTTTCTAGTTCCATCAGCTTTGATGGTCTTCTGGCATGGACCCTAGTCTTCAGTTCATCCCACAACTTTTCTATTGAATTCAAGTTCAGGCTTTGTGCAGGCCAGTCCATGACATTCACTTTGGCCCTCTGGAGGTAGGTCTTCACCCGTATGGAAGTATGTTTTGGGTCGTTGTCATGTTGGAAGACAAAACGATGACCCAAGCCCAATTTTTTTGCAGACTCCTTCAGATTTTCTTTCAAAATCTTCTCATATTGTTCTTTCCTCGTGATCACTTCCACATTGACCAGATTCCCAGTTCCTGAGGTACTGAAGCAACCCCTCAGCATTATGCTCCCCCCACCATGTTTCAGTGTGGGAATGGTGTTCTTTGGATTATATGCCTCTCCCTTCTTTCTCCAGACATAGGCAACATCCCTATGTCCAAATAGCTCTAGTTTTGTCTCATCCGACCAAATGACACACTTCCAGTATGCATCATCCTTCTCCATTTTGTCTTTAGCAAACTGCAGTCTGGCCTTGAGGTGTCTTTTCTGTAGAAGTGGGGTTTTTCTTGGTCTGCAACCTCGCAGTCCTGCACAGAAATGTTGTTCTGGGATTTTTGGACACATCTCTTACTGGCTTTCTTTCTAACCTCTTGGAAATGTTTCACTTCCTACCTCTGCCAGTCTTATTTTTCACTGTGTAAAGCTCTTTGTACTTCTTAATGATGCTCCTCACTGCAGTCCTTGAAACTTGAAAATGCTTACATAGCTTTGTATATCCTTCTCCTGCTTTGTGAGCATCAACGATTCTTTTTCTGAAGTCTAAACTAATTTATTTTGCTTTTGACCCTGGTAATATTTGGTTTATGCAAAATGACTTCGTTTCTGAGTGCATAGTCAATCTATATTAGATTCTTGAATATAATAGCTTAGTTAAATTTTGTGTCAAACAGACATTACTCTGTTTAAAAGCACATGGGAAAATTATGAAATAAAACTTGATTTTCCGGGGAGGGGGGGGGGGGGGATAATTTTGTCCTCAACTGTAATGACCACTTTTCAACACCAGTGACACATTAGGCGCAGTTGGTTGATTTTGCGACGCTCGAGCCACTTCTGGTTATCACTCTTCTACTGCACAGAGCCCACCTGCAGCGATGTCAGAGAAAAGAAAAGTGGACAGTGAGTGCCGGGTGGTTCATAAGGAATGGACAGCTAAATATTTTTTTACTGAAGTCTGCTCAAAGGCTGTATGTCTTATTTGCCAAGAAACCATTCCAGTTTTAAAAGAATACAACATCAGCCGCCACATTCCACCAAGCATGCTAATTACGCCACAACCTGTCACCACAAGAATGTCCAGCTTCTGCTGATAGGTTGGTCGCAAGCTTGCAGGCTCAGCAAAACACGTTTATCTGAGCAACTTCCATCCCAGAATTGAGTACGAGGATATATATACATAATTCCCCAGGAAGCACTGTGTAAATCCGTGGTGAAGCTCAAGCACATAGTGCAGCTGGTTGTGAAACTCTTTAAGCTTATTCGAGAGACGGGACTTCACCATCGTCAGTTTATTTATTTTCCTGAAGAATCTGACACTGATCACAGGGACTTGCTTTACCTTCTGTCCGCTGGTTCAGTTTGGGGAAAGTATGTCAATGAGTGTGGAGCTCAAATAGATTATTTCATTTTTGGAGCTCCTTGAGAACACTGAGAATGTTCCTGAGCTGAAAGACACCGATTGGCTGTGATTTCACTTTTACTGCGAACAAACTGATCCACATGAACAAGCTGAAGGTGAAGCTACAAGGGAAAAACAGTTTGTGCATGAAATGCAACGAAACATCAGAGCCGTCAAAACCAGGCTAGTTTTATTTTCAAAACAAATGTCAGACAAGTCATTCGCTGATTTCCCCCACACTGGCCAAGTTAAAAGAGACCCTGAAACATATGAACAAATTCAGGAAATCACAGGATGACCTACATGAAGAATTTTGCTGTTGGTTTTGTGATTTTGGAGAAATTGACAGGGCACTTCAGCTGGTGTCAGGTCCCTTCTTACAAGAGCCTGAAACGGTACCACAGGAGTTTCAGTTGGATCTGACTGATCTCCAATGTGACATGATGTTAAAGGAGTTCAACTCCCTTAAACTGGCTGAGTTTTATGCTTCATTAAGTGCAGCCAAATTTCCAAAAATCCAGAAGATGGAACAGAGGATTATGGTATTGTTTGGCTCGATGTATGTGTGTGAACAGACTTTTAGTGAGATGAACACCAACAAAGCAGCCCACAGATCCCAGTTGAGTGATGAACATCTCAAATCTGTTCTGAGAATCACCACAACAGAATTACCACCAGACTTCGATTCACTGGTAAAAATGGGTGATCAACAACACTGTTCCCACTAAAGGGGATGTTAATACTTTAATGCTTTTTTTTCTGTTTTTATTTGGTATGTACTGTTAAAAAATGCATTTTTGTATTATCTCGTGCTGACCCGGCCCGGGGTGGTCTCGTGGTATAGGGCGCTGGATTGCTGATCCAAAGGTTGGGGGTTCAAATCCCACTCTCCACAAGGTTGTCACTGTCCCCCCAGTACAGCTAACTGGGTTATCAAAGGCAGGCCATGTCTCTCACTGTCTATGGTGAGAGGCATGTAAAAGAACCATTGCTGACTTTCGTAAAGAGTAGGCTTCAAAGTCGTCAGCGTGTTTCTGTCCCTTGCTAAAAGGGTTGTGACGGGAAGGGCATCCGACGAAAAACCTCTGCCAAATCAAACGTGTGAATCAGATGATTCGCTGTGGCGACTCCCGAGTTAAAGGGAAAAAGCCAAAAGGAAGACAGACATCTTGTGCTGACCCGGCCCATCTGTCAAATTTTAAAAGTCAATGTGGCCCCGAGCCAAAAAGTTTGCCCTCCCCTGAGCTAACCATTTCACCTCTTTGCTGTCATGTCCCTTACATTAAAGCGTTAAAAGTTTCTTGTGTTTAAAAAGGTTTTAAAAACACCCCCCGGTGTTCCCCTATCTTCATTCTGATACAGTACAAAAACCTATGATATTCAGTGATAGACTCTCCCTCTCTTATAACAACCACCTTTAAAATAAGGCCACAGTTTGGATCAATGTAACTGCATTGTTCTCATCTGACACAAAGAAGATATATAAAGAATTAAACCAGGACAAAGACAGAATGCATGGAGAGCTGGGGGTGAGTGTGGGGGTTTTCTTTAAAGAAGATGGACTGGAACTGAGACTCTGTAATAAGGAGAAACACATGCTGTACTGCGAGATATTCATGATATACAGCCAGAAGTTGTATGGACCTTATACCTGTACATAGGGACTGACACAGTTCTTTCATAGTAGTCCCAAGTTGACTGCAGGTCTGTTCGAGACAGATTGGTAGCATATACCCTCCATGCTGCCTGAAAAGAGATATCAAACAGAAGCACATTGTTAGCACGAGAGCTGTACTCCATATTATTAAAGATTTGGTAGCTATATGAAAATGAAACAAGCATTTATTGTCAAAATGAATAAAGGGTGTAAAACTATACCTTCTCTTAACTATTTGATATGAGTACAGTATACTGTGATGAAACAAATTGAGTTGAAATGTGATTGAAACACATAAACTGACTGTTCAAAATGGCCCCAAGGTTTGAGTGTAAATGGTTGTGTGTTGGCCTTGAAATGGCCTGGTGAACTGTTCAGAGTGTATCTTGCCTTCACACAGTGTTGGCAGAGATAGTTATTATTATTATTATTCAGTTAAGTTCATTTGCTGTAACCACTTAATTCTAATTAGGGTCACGGGAAGGCTGGCGCCCATCCCAGCCAACTCCGGGTGAGGGTAGAGTGCACCCTGGACAGCTTGCCAGGCCATCGCAGGGTGGAAACACGCCGATGGCTTTGCAGCCTACTTTTGTCGAAAGTTAGTAATGGTTCTTTTACATGCCTCACACCATAGACAGTGAGAAACATGGCCGGCCTTTGATAACCCAGTTAGCTGCGCTGGGGGTGGGGGTGGGGGTGGGGGACAGTGACAACCTTGTGGAGAGTGGGACTCGAACCCCCAACCTTTGGATCAATGATCCAGCGCCATATACTACTAGACCACCACTGCCCTATTATTATTATTATTATTATTATTATTATTATTATTATTATTATTAATATTATTATTATTAATTAGATATTTTATTAAATAAGCATTTTATAACCTCATAGAAAAATAATTATGATCTTTTCAAATTCCACTGTGACATTGAGCTGACTTTGGATACATCTCATCATCATGAATTTCTTATTGAAAAAAGTTGCTACCAGACTCATTTTCAGTATGTTGAAAGCTCCAGGTACAGTGCATTGGGAGGCAGATCAGTATGGGCAGAGACACCAGTGTGCATGGGGGACAATGCGGGGGGGGGGGGGTGTGTAGCTCATCAGAAAGCCCACTCTAGAATGCGGGGGGGAAAACTTAGTGAAAAGCTTATATTCAGAACCAGCTCAGAGAGAGATAACTTAGCTAGCTACATCTACATCCAATCGCAAGGAATGAATGTCGATCCCTGAAGCTTGAATGATGCTTATACAGGGATTGTCATGGCTGTGATCACAATGATCTACCGTATGGTTCGCCAGGCCACATACGAACTCACTCACACCTACAGGCAATTTGGAATAGCCAGTTAACACACTGTGCATGTTTTTGGACTGTAGGAGGAAACCGGAGTACCCGGCGAAAACCCACGCAAACACGGGGAGAACATGCAAACTCAGCACAGAAACACCCAGGAGAGATAACTTAAACATGAGCTAATCACATTAATTGACCCTTTTGCGTTTTATAATGTGACTATTTAATACTATAACAACATTTATTTGTCAACAAATTAGACAATGTATAATATCTACCTTTTTGACTCCTGTATTAGCAACCACTCAGGGAAATATTGATCTAGCGTTGTTACCAAGTACCAAGAAGTAGGAACATCACCCAGTCTTACAGTGATGGATTCTGTAATCATCTGCTAAGTGATTGACAGCACCTTGGGACTCCATAGTAAGTTGTAGTCAAGTGATATTTTAAATTAAACTGAACCTAAAAGACAGCCCACAACGGACTGGATGTTTGATACAAACTTTATTTACAGAGAAAGAAAAGGAGAATGTACTCTATTTTTGACTTAGAGGTCCCTACCTGCCATATCTGGTTTAACTGTTAATGCTTTACTCTCTCCTGGAGTCTTTCCAGGTTGCACCATATCAATATCTTCTGGTAACATATCAGTTCTCTGATGGCTGATGCTATCGAAGTTTGGCTTAGGACTTTCTTCATCTTCTCATCCTTTTGAATTTATAACTCTGAAGCTGCTAGGTTTCTATAAGTTTATAGGGACAACGAGTATGTACCTGGGTGGTACAGTGGCATAATAGTTAGCAAATGCACCTTACAGTAAGAAAGTTCTGGGTTTGAGTCTCAGGCTTTGGTGCCTCTATTTCGAGTTTGCATGTTGTCCCCATGCAGGTGTCGGTTTCCTCTAGGTTCAAAACCATGGACATGAAAGAAATTGGCTGTTTCAAATTGCCCGTGAGTGTGGATGGTTGTGTAATATGATGGGCTGAAAAGATATTCCCCCACCTTTACACTGTGTTGAGTGAGATAGACTCCATCCCCCCTGTGATCCTAGTAGGATTAAATACTTTAGAAAATGTTTATGTAAAGTATTTCTGTAAGGCTGTTTAGTGATGAAGTCCACGACTAAAAATATAATAAAGAAAACTGAATTGCATTAAATAGAGTTTGGATTTCAAAAATAATTCTGGTAACAACAACAAAGCCAAGAGGCATGTCTAAGGTTGTGCACCACATGCATAGTGTTATTTATCAATCATCATCATCATCATCGTCATCATCATCATTATCATCATCTTCTTCATCTTCTTCTTGTACACTTTTCCCTTCATTCTTGCCGATACTCTCCTATCACACATCACACCGGACACTTTTCTCCCACCATTCCAACCTGCCTGCACATGCTTCTTCACGTCTTTTCCACACTCTCCATTGCTCAGGATTGTTGAGCCTAAGTACTTAAAATCCTCCACCTTCTTTATCTCTGCTCCCTGTAACCTCATCGTTCCTCTTGGGTCCTTGTCGTTCACACACATGTATTCTGTTTTACTGAGGCTAACCTTCATTCCTCTCCTGTCCAGGGCATACCTCCACTTCTCTAGATTTCCTCTCTAGATTTTCCTGCAATTGTTCTCTGCTCTCACTACAGATCACAATGTCATCTGCAAACATCATAGTCCATGGAGATTCTTGTCTAACCTTGTCTATCAAAGGGGCTCAGAACTGATCCTTGATGCAGGCCCACATCCACCTTGAACTCTTCTGTCACACCGACAGCACACCTCACCACTGTCTTACATCTCTCATACATGTCCTGCACCATTCTAACATACTTCTCTGCCACTCCAGACTTCCTCATGCAATACCACAGTTCCTCTCTTGGCACCCTGTCATATGCTTTCTCCAGATCCACAGAGGCACAATGCAGCTCCCTCTGGCCTTCCCTGTACTTCTCAATTAACATCCTCAAAGCAAACACTGCATCTGTGGTTGTCTTTCTTGGCATGAAAAAAACTGTTGTTCACAAATGCTGACCTCTGCCCTTAGTCTCACTTCCACTATTCTTTCCCATAATTTCACCGTATGGCTCATCAACTTTAACCCTCTGTAGTTGCCACAACTCTACACATTTCCCTTGTTCTTAAAAATGGGCACCATCACACTTCTCCTCCATTCCTCTGGCATCCTCTCACTCTGTAAGACCTAACTCCTGCTTGAAGACAACATGACACTCTTCCTTTTTCAGCTTCCACCAGTTTGTCTTCTGCTCTGCCTTTGCCTTTTTCACCTTTCTCACCATTAGCGTCATCCTGCACACCATCATCCTATGCTGTTTGGCAACACTCTCACCGATGACTACTTTGCAGTCACTGACTTCCTTCAAATTACATCATCTGCACAAGATGTAGTCCACCTGTGTGCTCCTACCTCCGCTTTTATAAGTCACCCTATGCTCCTGTCTCTTCTGGAAGAAAGTATTCACCACAGCCATTTCCATCCTTTTTGCAAAATCTATCAACATCTGTCCTTCTGCATTCCTGTTCTAGATACCAAACCTGCCCAACACTTCCTTGTCCCCTCTGTTGCCTGCACCAACATGACCATTGAAGTCTGCACCAATGACCACTCTTTCACCTCTGGGGGTACTCTGCATCACTTCATCTGACTCAGTCCAGAATCTCTCCTTCTCTTCTAGCTCACATCCTGCCTGTAGGGCATACGCACTGACAACGTTGAACATCACACCTTCAATTTTTAACTTTAGACTCCTCACTCTGTATGACACTCTTTTCCCTTCTAGAACATTCCCCTCCTTCAAGATGAGTCCTACTCCATTTCTCTTCCCATCCACACCGTGATAAAACAGCTTAAACCCTGCTCCTAAGCTTCTAGCCTTGCTACCTTTCCACCTGGTAGCCTTGCTACCTTTCCACCTGGTCTCCTGAACACACAGTATGTCCACCTTCCTCCTCTGCATCATGTCAGCCAGCTCTCTACCTTCTCCTGTCATAGCTCCAACACTCAAAGTCCCTACTCTCAGCCCTAGACTCATGCCTTTCCTCTTCTCTCTCTGCCTACAAACATGCTTCCCACCTCTCCTTCTTCGACCTCTCCTTCTTCAACCAACAGTAGTCCAATTTCCACCAGCACCTTGGTTAACAACACTGATGGTGGTCATTGTAAACCCGGGATTCGACTAATCCCGTATGAAATTTGTTTTGACGGTTCGCATTCTGTATTCTGGCAAAAATTTTACTTCGGATGCCCTTCCTGCTACAATCTGCATTTATCCGGGCTTGGGACCGGCATGAAGATGGACACTCGTTTTTGCCTCCCTCACGGCTGCATTTACACTCTGGCACACTAAAATGCAAAATAAACATGTCCATATTTCTCTACAGAAGATCTAATAGCCAATCAACACAAATAAGAATAAAAATCTTTAAATACTTCTTAAATTCCAATTATTTAGATTGGGCACCCTTAAGACTGTTGTGTACATAGTTGGAATATAATGTGTCGCTTTACCTGAATGAGACCTGCAGCTGGATTCCTTCGTTTCTCAAAATGTTTCTGCCGATGCTGCTCCTGGACTTTCAAGGCAAACCCAGAGCCCAGGATTCCCTAGAAAGTATCCAGAAGCCTATTCTTAGAACAGTACTTTAAACAATCTTGCCCTCATGAAAAGTCTGCATGGTCTATCTTTTATCGACACAAAAGGTGGGAATGTGTGTGTGTGTGTGTGTGTGTGTGTGTGTGTGTGTGTGTGTGTGTGTGTGTGTGTGTGTGTGTGTGTGTGTGTGTGTGTGTGTGTTTGAGAATCTTACAGCAGGTAAGGCAAAGAAGGACACGCCGATCAGGGTGAATGTTGCTGCAAGAAGACGTCCATTCCATGTTATAGGATATTTATCTCCATACCCTATTGTGGTTAGTGTGATCTAAAAAGACATTGACATGTATTTGTATCTGTTTGGACAATTAAAGGAGTCATTTGAAGAAGTACAGTTTATTTTTAATATAGTCCAGACTACATCATGTTCAACTCTCTCACGAATCACTCATCGCTAATTCGCTGAACTGCTTACTCTTACTAGACCGATCGCCTATCCCAGCCGATAAAGGGCAAAGGCAAAGTACACCCTGCCAAACTTGCCACCTGCCAATTAGCCTAATGGGCATGTCTGAATGTAGGGAGGAAACAGGATTATCTGGAGGAAACCCATGCAGGCATGGGGAGAACATGTAAACTCAACACAGGAAGTCTGGAACTCGTGGACGGGCATGCTAACCACTATGCCACCATGGTATCCATCATGCTCAACTGCCTTTCCATTATTTCATGTATCTCAATTTTTTCTTTTTTCTTTTGTTACTTTTAAATCTGCCTTGTCATTGGAGTAAGCGATGATGCACATCTTGGTTGACAAAAATTCTAGTCTTTCACTAATTGGTATTCTCGCCACGGTACACTTTGTTGATGAATCAGACATATGACATATTGTTTATGTCAACGTGAAACAGCATGGGGACACCGAATGCAAAGAACTTTATTTAATAAGTTTTTAGGATAGAAAACTGTATCAGAGTGATGTTTCTTTTGAATAGGAAAAAAGCACTGGGCATCATATTAAGAGTTCAGAACAGAGTGCAGTACTTGGTGTGTCCTCTGGAAGGACAGTAGATAAGGAGACTTGGTGGAGGAATGAGGAAGTGCAGAAGTGTGTCCAAAGGAAGAGATTAGCTAAGAAGAAGTGGGACACTGAGAGGACCAAAGAGAGTAAACAGGAGTACAGGGAGACACAACATAAGGTGAAGGTAGCAGTGTCAAAGGCCAGAGGGTGTATGATTACGTGCATGCTATGTTGAACAGTATGGATGGAAAAAATGATTTATACATTTTGGCACAGCAGAGAAATAGCGATGGGAAGGACGTGCAGCAAGTTAGGGTGATTAAGGACAGAGAGGGGAATGTATTGACTGATGTCAGAGGTGTGCTGGGAAGATGGAAAGAGTACTTTGAAGAGCTGATGAATGAGGAAAATGAGAGCGAACAAAGAGTAGAAGAGGTGAGTGTTGAGGACCAGGAAGTGGCAAAGATTTGTAAGGGTGATGTGAGGAGGGCATTGAAGAAGATGAAGAGTGGAAAGGCAGTTGGTCCTGATGACATACCTGTGGTGGTATGGAAGTGTCTAGGAGAGTTAGCAGTAGATTTTCTGACAACAACATTCAACAAGGTCTTAGAGAGTGAGAGGATGCCAGAGGATTGGAGGAGAAGTGTGCTTGTGGCCATGTTTAACAACAAGGGAGACATGCAGAGTTGTGGCAACTACAGAGGGATAAAGTTGATGAGCCGTACGATGAAGTTATGGGAAAGAATAGTGGAAGTGAGACTGAGGGCAGAGGTCTGTGGTACTAAGGAACTATGGTATTGCATGAGGAAGTCTGGAGTGGTAGAGAAGTATGTTAGAGTGGTGCAGGACATGTATGAGAGATGTAAGACAGTGGTGAGGTGTGCTGTCGGTGTAACAGAAGAGTTCAAGATGGAGGTGGGACTGCATCAAGGAACAGCTCTGAACCCCTTCTTTTGCTATGGTGATGGACAGGCTGACCGACGAGGTTAGACAAGATTCCCCATGGACTATGATGTTTGTAGATGGCAAAGTGAGAGCAGAGAACTGACTGTAGCGAGAGCAGAGAACAAGTGGAGGAAAATCTAGAGAGGTGGAGGTATGCCCTGGAAAGGAGAGGAATGAAGGTTAGCCTCAGTAAGACAGAATACATGTGTGTGAATGACAAAGACCCAAGAGGAATGGTGAGGTTACAGGGAGCAGAAATAAAGAAGCTGGAGGATTTTAAGTACTTAGGCCAAACAATCCAGAGCAATGGAGAGTGCGGAAAAGAGATGAAGAAGCGTGTGCAGGCAGGTTGGAATGATTGGAGAAAAGTGTCCGGTGTGATGTGTGATAGGAAGGTATCGGCAAGAATGAAAGGAAAAGTGTACAAGACAGTGTTGAGGCCAGTGATGTTGTATGGTTTAGGAACCGTGGCGCTGAGGAAAAGAGCTGGAGGTAGCAGAGATGAAAACGTTGAGGTTCTCTTTGGGAGTAACGAGGATGGATAGGATCAGGAATGAGTACATCAGAGGGACAGCTCATGTAAGAGGTCTTGGAGACAAAGTCAGAGAGAATAGATTCAGATGGTTTGGACATGTATAGAAGAGGGATAGTGAGTATATTGGTCGTAGGATGCTGAGGTTGGAACTGCCAGGCCGAAGGCCGAGAGGAAGACCAAAGAGAAGATTTATGGATGTGGTGAAGGAGGACATGAAGGTAGTTGGTGTAGGAGAAGACGATGCAGAGGATAGGGTGAGATGGAGGCAGATGATTCGCTGTGGCGATCCCTGAAGAGAACAGTCGAAAGGAAAAGAAGTAAAACAGAGTGCAGTGTAACGTTGAAATAATTTATGACTTTTCTGTATTTATTCATCATCTCAGTCATTCTTTTTCCAAACCACATTACACCCTGAACAGCTGGCCAGTCCATTGTAGAGCAACATACACAACCATTCACAGTCATATTCACATCTATGGGGTGTAAACTGACTGTAAATATTGCAGAAATCTGAGTTGAAAGTATAAATTGAAAGGAAACAAGCAAACAAAAATGTGACAAATGAATAATGTCACAATATCTTGGCAAATTTCTTCACCTCTACACTACCTGTGTAGACTAGTAGCACACTACTATGCCCAGTATTCAATTCACTGATCTCAGTTTCATGTGAAATGTTGCTTCTGTGTTTTCTGCCAGTGTTCTATTCATTCATTTTCTGAACCGTTAAATCCTAATTAGGGTTGCGGGGAGGCTGGTGCACATCTCTGCTGACTCTGGGCAAGAGCAGAGTACACCCTGGACAGCTCGCCAGGCCATTACAGGGCAGAAACACGCTGACGACTATGTAGTGCACTCTTGTCAAAAGTCAGCAATGGTTCTTTTACATGCCTCACACCACAGTGTTCTGGTATTCATTTATTCATTTTCTGTAACCGCTTAATCCTACTTAGGGTCACGGGGAGGCTGGCGCCCATCCCAGCCAACTCCAGGTGAGGGCAGAGTATACCCTGGACAGATTGCCAGGCCATCACAGGGCAGAAATACGCTGAAGGCTATGCAGCCTAGAGACATGAGAGACATGGTCGGACTTTTATAACCCAGTTAGATGGATTGGGGGGACAGTGACAACCTGTGGAGAGTTGGGCTTGAACCCTCAACCTTAGGATTGGTGACCCAGCACCTTTACGTGTTCTAGTATATGAATGAGTTTTCGACCTTCACCTTAGTGTTTATTTTCTGTTCTTTTTCTGTAACCATTTAATCCTAATTTGGGTCGCGGGGAGGCTGGCGCCCATCCCAGCCGACTACGGGTTAGGGCAGAGTACACCCTGGACAGCTTGCCAGGTCATCGCAGGGCAGAAACACAGTGATGGCTTTGCAGCTACTCTTGTCGAATGTCGGCAGTGGTTCTTTTACATGAACCTCACACCATAGACAGTGACCATAGACATGGCCGACCTTTGGTAACCCAGTTAGCTGCACTGGGGAGACAGTGACAACCTTGTGGATAGTGGGACTCGAACCACCAACCTCGAAACATCAGCGATCCAGTGCCCTACCATCAGTGTCGGCCATCAGTGCCCCTCCTTAGCATTTAGTTTTGTGTATATGATCTCTGCCTGCCTCTTTGCTCAATTGATTGATCTACGCCTGCCCACTGACTACACGCTTGGACTGTGTTTTCGATATTAGCGCATGTATGACATAGACATGAGTTTAATCTGTATTTTGCCTCCTCTTGACTGTTTCTCAGTTACACGATGTAGCAAATAATATGGATATCAAATGAATGAAAAAAATAACTACTTGATTAAAACATTTTATACAGAAAGAATTATAATATCATTCTTGATTAATTACATTTATTTGTAAATTTAGAAGCTCCCATGCAAAACCTAAAAATGACTAAATAACCATTCTGATTGTGTGATGTTGCTTACCAGACCCCACCACAGAGCATCTGCATAAGTCGCAAACATCTCGTTGTCCTCCTTCTCAGCCAGATACACAAGGAAAGAGGCCAGGATCAGACACAGGAAGCCAATGTACCAAGCTGTGATCAACTCCTGCCAAGGGCAAACACAAACACAAACACAGACTTAGGCATACAGTAGGTATTTAAACAAGAATAGATTCAGAAAAATTACTATTAATTTAATGATTTTAAACAGATTGGGTTTACTTTACTTGTAATTATGGATTGTTTATAATGTTACTGTGTACTAATAATTTAACTCACTCATCTGCCAAACTGCGTAATCCTAATAGGGTTGCTGGGAGGAGGATCCTATCTCAGTCAACATTGGGCGAAGAGGGGGTACACCCTGTTCAGCACGCCACAGTGTTATTGGGCAAGACGCACAAATATTCACATTCACAATCACACCTAGGGGCAATCTGGAACAGTCACCCTGGCCTAACATGCATATCTTTGGACTGTGGGAAGAAACTTGAGTATGCAGAGCAAGACAACCCACGCAAGCATAGGGAGAACATGTGACCTCCACACAGAAACGTCCGAGCCTAGGACCCAAAGCCGGAACCTTCTTCCTGTGAGGCGGACGTGTTAACCACTTGTTCTAGTACTGTATTTAACGTACCATTCATTTTATTTTACACATTTAATAATCCTACTACAGGGACAGTGGTGGCCCGGTGGAAGAGTGCTGAATTACTTATCCCAAGGTTGGGGGTTCAAGTTCCACTATTCACAGGTTGTCACTGCTGTCTCCCCAATGCAGCTTACTGGGTTATCAAAGACTGGCCATGTCTCTCACTTATCTATGGTGAGAGGCATGTAAAACAACTAGTGCTGAGTTTCAAGAGTAGGCTGCATAGCCGTCACCATGTTCCTGCCCTGCAATGGCCTGGCAAGCTGTCCATGGTGTACTCTGCCCTCACCCAGAGTCAGCTGAGATGGGCACCAGCCTCCCTGTGATCCTAATTCGGATTAAGTGGTTCAAAAAATGAATGAATGAATAATCCTACAACAGGGGTCCCCAACCACCGGTCCCCGGATTGGCACCGGTCCGCGGCTCAATTGGTACCGGTCCGCAGAAGAAATAACCCATTATTTCCATCTTAATTTATTATCTGAGTCTGAACGAAAAACTTTTATTTTGAAAACAACCGAATTCTCTCGGTTATATGTCGGTCATTTAAAATGTAACCTACAAGGGGCTAGCACATGAGCAGAGGCGAGTTGGACATGTTTCAACCAATAGCGGGGATTTTAGGTGAGACTGTGCCTTCATTCTCCCAGCTGGTGCACCATCACCTGTGGGTTTTTTTTTTTCTTTTTTTTTCGAAAAGTTCAAGCTCTACTTCTCAACCAGCTTTATTTCAGCTGTTGAAAAATAACATTCATGAAGTTTCTTCTTCTTCTTCTTCTTAATAATAATAATAATAATAATAATAATAATAATAATAATAATAATAATAATAATAATAATAATAATTTATATAAATAAATTATATTTACAATATAAACAATCTATGACACCCCGCGGTCCCAGTCCGCGGTAAAATTGTCAAGTGTTGACCGGTCCGCGGTGATAAAAAGGTTGGGGACCCCTCCTACTACAGTAAATATATATATATAAATAATATAAATATATATATCTTCTTCTTCTTGTCCTTTCGGCTTTTCCCTTCAGGGGTCGCCACAGCGAATCATCTGCCTCCATCTCACCCTATCCTCTGCATCTTTTTCTCTTACACCAACTGCCTTCATGTCCTCCTTCACCACATCCATGAATCGTCTCTTTGGTCTTCCTCTGGGCCTTCTGCCTGGTAGTTCCAACCTCAACATCCTACTACCAATATACTCACTATCCCTCCTCTGTACATGTCCAAACCATCTCAATCTAGCCTCTCTGACTTTGTCTCCAAAACCTCTAACATGTGCTGTCCCTCTGATATGCTCCTTCCTAATCCTATCCATCCTCGTTACTCCCAAAGAGAACCTCAACATTTTCATCTCTGCTTCCTCCAGCTCTGCCTCCTGTCTTTTCCCCAGGGCCACTGTTTCTAAACCATACAACATCGCTGGTCTCAACACCGTCTTGTACACTTTTCCTTTATTTTTTGCCGATACCTTCCTATCACACATATATGATATAATAAATATATAATATATAATAAATATTTATGATACTGATTTGGACAACATTTCTGTTCTATGATAAGAAAATCTGGTTACCTAAGTAAGTATTCATTAGTCACATGACCTTTATTACACACACACACACACACACACACACACACACATACACAAATGACAGAAAGCCACAGTTCTCAGAGGCCACACAGGCCAAAAACTAAATCCAGCGGAGGAGCACATCAAATTTATTACTGTATAATGAGCTTGTGCTTCATCTTCTAGTATATCATTAATGCATTACAGTAAAATCAATCTCAGAGCTTCTCAAAAGTTAATGTAATGCAATTTTATAACACACTCTCCCTAAAGGAGAACTAGACACATAGGCGGAGGTGAATGCAGAGGCAAATAAAAAGTAAAAAAGGTCAGGAGAGAAGTGTGACAACACCCACATGATCAATAAGACCTAAAAATAATCATTGGTAGGAATTTGCACAAAAAAACAAAACAAAAAAAAAACAGGGATCAGCCACAACATTAACACCACCTGACTGGTGTGCAGCTAGGCAGCCTCAGACACAGCAAACTGCAATGCACTGTCATCTTACACTTTTCTTTCAGAGCTAACATTAACTTTTCAACATCTTGTGCTGCCCCCAGTGCAGCTAACTGGGTTATCAAAGGCCGGCCATGTCTCTTCCTGTTTATGGTGTGAGGCATGTAAAAGAACCATTGCTGACTTTCAACAAGAGTAGGCTGCAAAGCCGTCAGCGTGTTTTTCCGCTCTGCGATGGCCTGGTGAGCTGTCCAGGGTGTACTCTGCCCTCACCCAGAGTCGGCTGGAATGGGCACCAGCCTCCCTGCAACCTTAATTAGGATTAAGCGGTTACAGAAAATGATGATGATGATGATGAACATCTTGTGCTGGAGCAGTTCTGCTGTTGGATCAAATCAGATGTACTGCAGTTGGTTGGTTATCCTTCCTTGAACCACCTTTGGTAAGGTATTACCACTGTGTATCAAGATCATACCACAAAACCTGCCATTGGCAAGAGTATCATGCATGCTGAAGGCTCACTGATGCACAGAGGAAGTGAAGGCTAGTCTAATCCCATAGAAGAGCTCCTGTAGCACAAACCACTGAAACTGCTAATGCTTGTGATAACTGAAAGAAATCAGAACACAGTGCATTGCAGCTTGATGTGTATGAGGCTGCCCACCTGCAGACCAGTCAGTTTGTCTTCATGTTATGGATGATTTGTGTATATAGTTATATAATTAGTACTACACTGAAATACTTTAATTACTAAAGTATGCTGCAAGGATTCTGATTTAATTTATGCTCAGTACATCTGGTAAAATGTTTTCATAATTAATTTTCTTCCTATTTTTTATTTTTTTTTTGCATGAAGGGAATTATTTTTAATGGCAAACTGCCAATCTCAGTGCCGTAGTGCACACTACATACAGTATAACAAGGAAGTACAACTTAACTCACAATTATAACTCACATTGTGGTAGAAGAGAGTAGGAGGCTGGAGCAGGAGTCTACATTGGTCAACACTGCACGAAAGCAGGGTACAGGCTCGGGAGGCCACCGCAGGGCCAACACACACACACACACACACACACACACACACACACACACACACACACACACACACACACACACACGCACACACACACACACGCTCACACCTATGATTGATTTGAAACAGTCAGTTACCCTGATGTGCAAGTCTTTGGACTGTGTGAGAAAACCAGAATACAAACCCCATGCACACACAAGGAAAAAAAATGTAAACTCCATACAGAAACAACTGAGCCTGGAACTCGAAGCCAGGACCTTCATGCTGTGAGGCATATTTGCTAACCACTGTAGCTGCAGGTATATAACATGAATTACATTATTAGTATGTTTTTGGGGGGTTTTTTTGGGTTACGGTAGCCCCGTTCTTTAGCAAAGAGACAGAATGAGAACTCACAAAGTGAGCAGAATCTACAATATTGTGACCTATAGTACAGACTTTGTCCATGAAGGGGGCAGCACAGTGGTTAGCATGCCTGTCTCACAGCAAGAAGGTCCTGGGTATGAGTTGCAAGTTTGAGAAAAGTGTCTCTGTGTCTAGTTTGCAAGCCTTTCCTGTGCTTGGGTGGGTTCCTCTTGGTACTCCAGTTTCCTTCCACAGTCCAAAGACATGCACATTATACAAACCGACCGTTCCAAATTGCCCTAGGTGTGTGTGTGTGTGTGTGTGTGTGTGTGTGTGTGTGTGTGTGTGTGTGTGTGTGTGTGTGTGTGTACCCCACCTTTGCTCAGTGTCAGATGAGCTACGTACCAGGCTCCCTGTAACCTGACAAGTAGGATTAAGTGGTTCAGACAATGACTGTGAGAGCGAATGTCTTTGAAGGCTCCATTAAAATGTGCTTGTGTCTACACATGAGAGAGTTAACAGGTCAGAGCTGAGTGAATGACAAGAGCACGGTGCTTTTTGTAAGCAGAGAGAGGTGGTTACATCATACACTGTTACAGGTTCAGTCCTTGAAATTGTGCTAAGTTGGCATAACCATGCTTTCTGACCTCCAGCTGGCATAAGTGAGAGTCACAGGGTAGCTAGAAGGTTGCTCAAGGTTAGTACTGTAGTTTGAATTTGGGATTCCCCACATCAATGCATGCTGAGATGCCAGGACGGACAGATGGGAAAAGCAACTATGCCAAAGATTGCTTCTAAAAAAATCAGATACATTCACCTTCAGTGATCATTTTATTCTGGTCTGAATTATTTCAGGAATACTGAATGCACATGCACACTTTTAAAAAGTCATCCACATCAGGGCAATTTCCCTTATCCAAGCCAGCTACAAGCAGGGTGTTGAATGGATGGCGGTAAAATATTTAGACAAATGTAATGTGATTACACTCGCTGATGTCCCATCATGCATAACATAGATACATTTAAAGTTTGTAGATATCCATCTACTACAAATATACATATGGGTCGTCCCCAAACTGTTGGCACAAACTTGGAACCATACAATCGTATAGGATGTTTTATAGAATGCAGAATGACAATTTGCCACTCACTCACTCTCTCGCTCAGTCATTTACTGAACCCCTTATTCCTGTTAGGACTGAGGGAGGCCAGAGCCTATTTGGGTACACCATAAAAAATTCTCTAGTCGAGACCATCGCAAGGCCAATACACACAACCATTTACACTTGGGACAATCTGGAACATCTAATTAATCCAGTGCTTCTCAATTATCTTCTGTGGCGCCCCCTCTAGAAAGAAAAAAAAAAACATTTATCGCCCCTCACCGCCCCACTAGCAACTATAAATAGTATTATTTGTCTATAAAAATTGTTATTAGTACGCCTCTGCATAACACTGTATCTTTATTAACATCAAAAACAAAAAAGAAAAAAATATAGTTCAATTTACAGTAAAGAAAAACTTCATTAACATTGTTTTTTAATCTGTAATAGAAAAGATATAAAGTGCACCAATGTGCCTGAAATGAAAAAAAAAAAAATACATCCTTATTTAAATTCATTTAACTTATTTATGTCTTAACCCCTCAAACAACACGGAAAAAATTCTAACATGAACGAAGAGAAAGGTGGAGAGAGACGGAGATATTAAGATATAAATAAGTTAAATGAGTTTAAATAAGGATTTTTTTTTTTTTTTGCTCATGCGAAAAACTGCTACACCATTGTGCGATGATGAGAGTACCACTGCCAACTACTGGAGTGGAGGTGCAATTACACTTAATTTTCATACGCAAGGCATGTTCCCAGGGTCATATGTGCTCCCCCTGGCATCACACCACCACTATTTGAGAAGCACTGAATTAATCGAATATACATGTCTGTCTTTTTCTGTGGGAGGAAGCCGCATGCACGGAGAACATGCAAACTCCACACTGAAATATCCAGGACCTTCTTGCTATGAGGCAGGCGTACAAACCGCTATTTCATCATACTGCCCAGAATTCCAGTTGAAAGCATCATATGAAAAAATGTATGATGAAAATTGAGGCAGTCAACACCCCTTTAAGCTGAAAATAACTCAAATGTGGAGAAATGCAGCTTATTTGCAGCTAAAATCCCAAATCATGATTTAATCTTTGTATCTGGCTTTTTCTCAAAATCACAATTTGTGGCTTAGCAGATTATTCCACTGAACTCTTCAATTTCTCTTCATTGAAATCAAAGAAGCCAAACCTGTTCCAGCGTGATTTTTTACATTTTGATTGATTGTATTAATCAATACGGAAATTATTTCCTCTGCATTTAACCAATCTAAAGGGAGAGCACAGACATTCGGAGCAGTGAGCCGCCCACACATAGTGGAGTCACCCAGAGAGCAGTTGGGGGTTGGGCACCTTGCTAAAGGGCACTTCAGCCATGTAGGTGGAGGAAGAGCAGGTGCAGCTCACTCCACCACCACCCCACATTTTCCATGATAGTTCAGGAATCGAATCAGTGACCTTTAGGTCCCAGATCTGCTTTCCCAATGAGTTGTTATGGCTTCCCCTGCACAAGGTCTGAAAGAAGTTGGAGTAATTCATGTTATCGGCACACAGCCCTAACCACAACTACATTGAGTACTGTACTGTACTTCTGGGATTAATTAAAATGCAGCGCGCACATCAATATTTGACACAAAACATCAGTGTCTGACGTCAAAATCCAGTGTATATGTGTTCCAGAAGAGCAAATGGGGACTACATCGAAAAATATTACAATACAGAAAAATAATGTCAATGATGTGCATAATGATGCAGTGTTTTCTGAAATCATCCAAAACCATGAACATTCAAATACTTAATTATAATAATCAGGAGCTAAGTAATACTATTAATATAATAAGGTATCATTCACTCACTCGTCATATTATCAGGGTTGCAGGAATTTGGAATGAACAGGTAGCCTAACGTGCATGTCTTTGGACTGTGGGATGAAACCAGAGTACCTAGAGGAAACCTACACGAGCAAGTGGAGAATACAAAAATGTCTCAGCTCAGGATTCGATCCCAGGACCTTCTTCCTGTGAGGCAGACATACTAAACACTACGCTATTGTGATAAACAAAAATGGCCTATGTTGGCACGGATCATGGTTCAACACTTCAACACCGCATAGATTATAAAGTGATTCTCCAGCCTTGTGTTTCTTGTAAGGGTCACATTCATGCCATGACGTATTAAGGATTTCTTTTTAGTAAAAAAAAAAAAAAAAGTATATTTATTGCATAGCACAGCCCTCAATTGCAGCTTTGAACAGCTGTACAACAAACCAGTTCTGGTTCTCCCTTCATTAAAAATAAAAAGTTAATTTGCATAAATATGTCATAAGACTCATTCATATTGGAGAACTATAGTGCAGCAGGTCTCCAGGGGGTTGATTATTCATTAAATGTATTAGTTATTTAAAAATAGCATCACCAAGACTGCAGCTTCTGGATACCGCATGCAGGCTTCCACTTTTAAACAAGCAGCAAAGTGCTGAGGAGTCAACTCAGGAGAGCCAGCACTCAAAATGTGCTGATCTAAATATAGAGTTAGGTCTAAGTACAGATAAACAAATGGCTTTAAAACAGCAAATGAAAGTGGAATAATATATTGACTACTTTCATCACAATAATTTAATCAAGAATTGCATGCCCTGAATGTGTGTGGGTATATGTACTGTATATATATATATATATATATATATATATATATATATATATATATATATATATATATATATATTAACTGTGATAACTGTAAATACCAATAATGGCATTGTGGTGCAGTGATTAGCACATCTGCTTCACAGCAAGAATGTCCCAGGTTTGAGTCCCAGGCTTGGTGAGGACATTTCTGTTTGGAGTTTGAATGGTCTCAACTTGCTTGGGTGGATTTCGAGTTCCCTCCCGCAGTCCAAAGACAAGCACATCAGGATAATTGGCTGGTCTAAATTGCACCTTGATGTGAGTGTGAGTTTAAATTATATATATATAGGATTTTCTGAGTAGATCCTTCCGTAGGAGAGTGCTCAATACTTTTTGGTAGAGCAAATAACAATAAAAATAAAAGGACAGGACAAAGACTTTCTATTGAAACTCCATTTATTACTATTATAACTCCATCATATATGATTACTTCTTCTGTAATCACCTGAAGAGAGAGGATGGTTTCACCACCCCTCGAAACAGATCTGTAGTGATAAATGGAGTTTCAATAGAAAGTCTTTGTCCTGTTCTTTTATTTATATATATATACATATTGTATACATTACAGACCCTGTTCCCGTGAAATTTACCTTCCTGTGAGAGATTTGCCTCCAACCAAAATCTAACATCCAAAGTCTTCTGGGAGGAAAAGCTCCAGGACGAGAATTAAGAATTAAAAATAAATTCTTCACCAAAGTTTTGAGTTTACAAAGATACTTTGTTAATTTCATTTTATTGATTATTTACCACTCATCCAATCTGCAAATCTTATCTCATTCACCCACTCACTCATTTCCTGAACAACCGAATCCTACCAGAGTCTACTGGAGCCTATCTCAGCTGGCACTGGGAGGGATACACTCTGAACAGCTCACCAGACCATAGCAAGGCCAACACATGGCCATGCACACTGACGTACACCTAGGGGCAATTTGGAACAGCCAGTTAATCCAAAGTGCATGTTTCTGGACTGTTAGAAGAAACCAGACCACCCAGAGGAAACTCAAGCAAGCCTGAAGAGAACATACAAACTCCACACAGAAACACCTCCTACAGGCCAAAAACATGCACATTAGACTAATTGGCTGTTCCAAATTGCTCCTTGGTCTGAGTGTGTGTGTTTGTATGGTTGTATGTGTGTTGGAGCTGCAATGGCCTGGTGAGGGTGTATCCTCAGGGATTCTGACTTCGCTCAGAGACTGTTGAGATGGGCATCATCCTTCTAACGACCCTAATTAGGATTAAGCAGTTTAGAAAATAAATAAATAAAGGAATGAATAAATGAATGATAAGAATATGATCTCTGCAGGTATATGTATGGTAAACTTTTTGTTGCAGCTATTCTGTTAGCTCCATGCAGACGTTCAAGTAACTTCATCAGCATAGATATTGCTCAAATTTCAGCTTTCTCGTTGTATTAACTGGTAGACAATCACATTTAATTTAATGATGACATGACATTTCAGTCCTCCCCAGAGACCGCTCAGATACAGTGGAGCACTATTATGCATGGAAAGTGAATACGGGACGCCGAGAGACCAAACGAGTGCATTCAAGGGGTTTAATAAATCAAACTGAACTTTGGCCAGCAGATTACATTATGGAAAAGAAAGGACACGTACATACATCATGATAGCTGAAGAGATATGAGGGAACATTCTATAATTGAGAGCCCATTTATCTAGTTGATTCTAAAACAGCTTCTATCATATTAGCATGGCACGAGCTGAATAGTGAACCAGATCCTTGGAATCTTGAAATGAACCGCAGTTATATATAATGTGTATTTACTGCAGACATTTAGACAATACGCCACATGACTTCCTGCCTGTTCTCTCATTCTGTATACTGGAAGGTTTTTTTTGTTTTTTTTCACCACATGTTATATAGCCTGGGAAGAGATTTATGGATGTGGTGAAGGAGGACATGAAGGTCGTTGGCGTAAGACAAGAAGATGCAGAGGACAGGGTGAGATGGAGGCAGATGATTTACTGTGGCGACCCCTGAAGGGAACAGCCGAAAGGAAAAGAATAAGAAAGAAGATGTCATATAGCCTGGTAGATAGTGAGCAGAATATCACAATTAATTGTAGACAAGCGAGGCATGGCTCTAACGTTTTTCCTCATGCCCCCAATCCATTGTAAAACACACTTTATATTTAATTCGAGTGTGCGTAGCTCTACAGCTGCTACAGCTTGTTAGAAAGAAGCAAATAATTTTGGCGTCCAATCAGATCCACTTTATCATCAGGAAGGATATAAAAGATTTTAGACAAATATGTATGTATTTGGGCTGTGGGAGGAAATCGGTTAATCAAAGGAAACCCAAACATGCAGAGGGAAATCCTGCAAACTCAGCAGACAAAGATCTCAAACCCGAAACCTTCTTGCTGGTCACTATGTCACTATGCAACCCACATTGTGAAATCTTCTGTATATACAGTAGGCCCTTGACATTCGCGGGGGTTCGGTTCCTAGCCCTCCCGCACGCGAATATAGATAATCCACGAGTTCTGTACCCAGAAGTAAAACCCCATGAATCACGTCACATGCGCGAATGAGCAGCCGGAAGTAAAATACTATGTATCTATTACATGCGTTAAAATATGCTTCTTAAACACATTCTATAGACAGTGTTACTCATTAATACAGTATTAATGTAGTGAAATGTAGTCATGATTAAGAAAAGCTTCTCAATTTCTACTCTTATTTTTATTGATGATAAAATATAAGTATTATACAGCATATACTGTTGTAAAGCACTCGTATTAAAGTCTTTTTCAATTATTACTGTATTCCAGTACAGTACCTAAGTTAATTCTGAGAATGTTTGTGTGTGAGATTTTATGTTCTGTAGCATGTTTAACAAATGATACCAAAAGGAAAAACTTTATTACGCTTCATGTCCTTTTACATTGAACTTGGAGTGACATCTCTAAGATGGTGCTGCCTAGAGGGCAACGTCGTGGAGTTCTCAGGGTCAAATTGTTTCTTTGTCCGTTTTAATTTGTTTAATTTGTTTGTTCATGTTTTGCACTATGCTCATCTATGATTGGTCGACCCTACTACGGCTATGAGCAGCTTCAGCTTCGAGCAACTAAGCACGCAACAACTTCTATCTTGAGCGAATATGCTATGGGAGCTCAATGCTAACCGCACCCCGGCTAAGCCCAGGCGGATTACCCAGAGGCTTGGTTAGCACTTCCAGCCATACTACTTGAAAATGTTCAGTCCCTGCGAAACAAGATGGACGAGCTTCATGCTCAGATTGCAGCGCAGAGGGATCTACAGGACTGTTTCTGTGAAACATGGCTCGAGGAGAGTACACCCGATGAGGTGATTGCACCAGCCGGCTACACGGCCTTCATCCCCTGCAATCCCAAGCGCCAGAGTCGTCGTTCGGCCCCTTCCCGCCTGGGCTTCTTGTTAGCTGGGGTGCGACTCGCATTGAGCTGCCTACCATAGCATATTAGCTCTGCTAGCCGCATCCCGGCTAACAAGCCCAGTTGAGCGTGCTTAGTTATACACGCCCGAATATACTCCGATCTTATAGCTATAGTAGAGTTGACCGGTCGTAGATGAGCATAGTGCAAAACATAAACAAACAAAACAATAAATAAATTAAAATGAACAAAGAAACAATTTGACTCTGAGAACTCCGTGACATCACTCCAAGACATCACTCCAAGTTCAATGTAAAAGGACATGAAGAGTACTGTAATAAAGTTTATCCTTTTGGTATCGTTTGTTAAACATGCTACAGAACATAAAATCTCACGCATAAACATGAACTTAGGTACTGTACTGGAATAATAATTGAAAAAGATTTTAATACAACAGTTCAGAGAAAACCGTCATTTCTCAAGAGAAAGTCTTATTTCTTCAGAAGAGACATCCAGCGTTTTCTCTCGCTTAGCCAGAGAAGACGCACAGCGTTTGAGTGGTATCATAGAGCTTAACTGGTAATTAAAACACACACAAAAAAAGAGGCTCATTGACAACTTGTGCGCGAATCGGGAAAAAGGGGCGGGACATCAGCTCAACCAATCAGGAGACAGGAGGACAGCCATTGGCTGAATTTGAATCACGTACTGGTTCCTCGGCAGTTGGCGAATACCCAAACCCTGGGTGCAAACCCGCCAATAGTCAAGGATCTACTATAATTAAAAGCTAAGAATTGAACTATTAACAAAGGAACACTGTGCTCCAGACCATTGACCTTCTCTGGCCAAAAGCTGCAGGATATTGATTAGGCACCTATTTCTTTGCTCTTCCATGTTTTATTAAAAAGTATAGTGTGAAGTAAATTGAACTGAGTAAACAACATAGGGAAGTAGGCTATAGGAAAGAGTCTGAGCTTGGTCATGAAAGTAAGAAATTAAGTTGGAAATACTCAACCTCATCTGAAGAGGCTCTTTTCTAAAACAGCATCAATCCATTTCTGTTTCAAAAAAAATATGATTTTCTTCCCACTGCCCAGTATTTTGACAACACTTTTGTTCTTTGGAGTAATAAATCTTAAATCAGTTTTAGCAATTTCAAATAAAAAAAATCAAATTCATTCATTTTCTGTAATCACATAATCCTAATTAGGGCTGCAGGGTGGCTGGCGCCCATCCCAGATGACTTCAGGCAAGGGCAGAGTACACCGTGGATAGCTCATCAGGCCATAGCAGGTGGAAACACGCTGCCAGCTATGCAGCTACTCTTGACGAAAGTCTGCAATGGTTCTTTTACATGAACCTCACACCATAAACAGTGAGAGACACGGGCAGAATTTTGATAACACACTTAGCTGCACTGGGGGGACAGTGACAATGCGTTGAGAGTGAGGCTTGAACCCCCACCCTTGGGATCAGTGATCCAGCATCTTACCACCACTTACCACTGCCCAAATTCAAACTTAGAATCTGTTAATTAAAACTAGCAGCAGCACTGAAGCATTAAGTATTTTTCCCCGAAATGCTATGTGTATACTATATATATATATATATATATATATATATATATATATATAGAGAGAGAGAGAGAGAGAGAGAGAGAGAGAGTCAAGGGCCTACTATACTATATATATATATATATAGAAGGCCCTTGACTATGCGTGGTTTTGCACTCGCGCCTCTGCATATTTGCAGATTGCCGAGCAACTGTCACGTGATTAAAATTAAGCCGATGGCTTTTCTCCCTCCTGCTGATTGGTTGAGATGATGTAACGCCCCTTTTTCCTCATTTGCTCACACTTTGTGCATGTGCTTTTTTAGTGTGTGTTTTTAATTACAGTTATGCTCCGTCATGCCACCCAAATGCTGCACACCTTCTCAGACTTCTGGTCAGGCGCCGAAGCGCCAGAAAAAGGTAACGTCGCTGCATGAAAAAGTAGAACTGCTTGATATGATTCAGGAAGGAAAATGTTTTGCTGCAGTAGAGTGCCATTATAAAGTGAATGAAAGTACAGTCCACTCCATAAAGAAAAATGAAAGGGCAATCAGAGCTAGTGTACTATCGAGTTTTTGTGGAAGTGCTAAGAAGGTGAATGTTGTATGAAACAAGGTCATCATCAGAATGGAACCTGCCTTAGTATTCTGGATACTTCTAGTTCAGGAGTCGACAACCTTTGCCATTCAAAGAGCCATTTGGACCCGTTTTCCACAGTAAAGAAAACACTGGGAGCCACAAATCCTTTTTTGACATTTAGAATCAAAGAACACTGCATACTATGTTATTCACATTTTTCCTTTATGTTAATATAAAAAACAGTGTTGCATTGATTTAAATGACTGCAGAGCCAATTCAATTACAATTCTCCTTGCAACAAAAACATTTAGATAAAAAAATATATATATATCGCCAACCTCCCTGCAACCAGAATTAGAATTAAGCAGAAAATGAATGGATGTGTTTGAGTCCTTCTTGTATTTTTAGAAAGAAAAAGAATATCTGTCCCACGAAGGGAGGAATGGGGTGCAGCCAGATGTGTTGGGTAGCCCACCTTACCATCACACCCTTCGTGGGATCTTCTTTTTCTTTATTCATTATATTAATGTTGTTTTGTCATTAAATTATAAAAATGACAGCAACACAGAAAAGTATATGAAGACTTATTTTAAGAAGGACCCTGCTCAACATTCTTTTAAATAATACAGATGCTCCCCAACTTACGTTCATTCGTTTGACGTTTTTTTTTTTTTTCGATTTTACGGGTTTTTTTTGTTTTGGTTTGGTTTTTTTAATTATGTCAAATTTTGAGTTTAGCGTGCTCTCTGTAGTACGAGACGTACCTACGCAGTACGCTGACATAATGGCGCAATGACATAATGACGCTGCGTCCATTGTTTACAAACGACAGACTGAACGTGCCCCTGCTTCTTCCCAGTTCACTGCGTGTTACCCTTGTGTTAAGATGTCGTCTCTGTGATCTTTGTGTTTACACTGTTGTGCGGACTTTTGTAACCCTAAGCAAATATGGTTGGTCAGAAGCGTAAGACTACTAGCATGGGTGCAAGTTTTTCCGGCATATGCCAGAATTTCCGTTTTTCCCAAGACTGAATTAACTATCTGCTCGGATTGGCGAAATCTACCATGCATACTCAGTTAAGCAAAGAGAGTTGTAAAATGAATGAAAACCTGAGTCTAGAAAGCATTCACATCACATCACAATTCACATCAGTGCGGGCTGAGTACTAAACGAATATTCGACAGCGCTCTTGCTCACTTGAAAGACCGTAAGTCCAGATAACCCGCGCTTTGTCTCAAGCACAAGCAAGTGAACTACTTTCGGTGGAGCGCCTCACATATTGTAAGCGTTGATTGGCTGTTTTAAGCTTCATGTAAAGTGACTCGGCTCAGCTTCATGTAAAGTGACCATCTTCAACCATCGTAACCATTTACAAGCAGAAAGATTGTATCATAGAGAATGTTAAAGGTTATATTTGATACTGTATTTAATATTTGTCTCCGTGACCTGACCTTGGATAAGTGGAAGAAAATGGATGAATAGATTTATTTTTCAGAGATTTTGTCCCACATGTTACAGTAATACATAACTGAAAATTAAATAATAAAGAGGTGGATTGTACTCAACTAGCTTGTCCCGATTGCCCCAATATGAGTGTGTGTATGAATAGTTGTGTGTGTTGGCCCTGCAATGAACTGGCCAGCTGTACAGTGTGTATCCTACCTTTACCCAGAGTCAGCTGAGATAGGCTGCATGCTATGCATGGTTATTATTAACCACTTTATTTTGGTTAGGGTTAAATCGGATTTGGAACTAGTCCTGGGAACGCTGTGTGTGTGTGTGTGTGTGTGTGTGTGTGTGTGTGTGTGTGTGTGTGTGTGTGACATGTTCCACCACTTTCTTGCACAGAAGCTAAATATATACAGAAGCCTGAGCTCAGGACTGAACCATAGCGGTGAGGTGGCGATGTTTCATTCTGTGCAATATTTACTTAGCACAGCTTAAGCAGTTGCCTGAGTAATCATGTGTTATGTGATAATGGAGCCACTTCGTTATGACTCATGTTCAGAGCTGTTGATTACCTTGCTGTGAGCATAAACAACAGACCCCAGTAGTTTCCAGGTTCCTCCACGCCGGTCCATACGAATCATGCGGAGGATCTGGAGGAAGCGGAGACTTCTGATAGCTGAGGTGGCAAACACATTTCCCTGTGTCCCAGCTGCCAGCACTGAGATGGAGGCTATTAGCACCATGATGTCTGCGGCATACAGAAAACCAAAAGTGATGATGGGTCACTGCGGAATTTCTGGTGTGAATTGCTCTGAAAATAATAGGGAGAGTAATTTTGCAGTGTTTGCCTTGGTACCTGGGTGATGTGGTAAATCTGTTCGTGTACAAACACTGGAAAAATTATATTTATGTCTAAATATATTAATTAATAGAAAGTTAATTAAATAGAACAAGATGTGCACTCACAGTGCAAGGTACCTATGCCAGACACAAATGGATTATGGTATTAAGTGCATTAGTCAACCTGAAAAACCTCACAGCTGCCTGCACTAATAAATTGTCAGGGTTATAATGAAATGTCTCCCGTATAGGCCGTTGGATAAAAAATTGCCCTATGTTAAAGAATATGGATTTTAAGATATTTTGGGAGGTTGTCATAGTGATATAGTGATTAACAAGTGCGTCTAACAACAAGAAAGTCCTTGGTTCTAATCGTGGGCTCAGCAAAGGTGTTTCTGTGCAGAGTTTGCATGTTGTTCTTGTGCTTACATGGGTACTCCGGTGTTCTCCCAATGACCGAAGACATGTACATTAGGCTAATTGCCTGTTCCATATTGCTCCTAGGTGTGAATGTGAATGGTTGTGTGAATGATGAGATGTCCTGCCTTCACCAAGCATCAACTGCGATAGGCTCTAGTCTCGCTTTGATCCAAATAGGATTAAGTGGTTTGGAAAATTAGTCCCACTTTAAACAAAAAGCATTAAAAATCTCTGTGCATTGCTTATTGTATTGTATTATATATTACAGGGATCCCTCACTTTCCGCGGTTAATTGGGACCGAGATCTCCCCGCGACTGACGTATACATACATGTATATGTGTATATAATATCAATAAATACATATTCAATGCTGAAAATTCTTATAATAACAATTAAACATTGAAAAAATGCATAAGATGTAAATAAAATATAAATACATACAGATACAGACGTGTGCACACACACAGATGCTCACCTCACATGAAAATGTAAATAGTTTTGATGGGAGGTTTTGGGTTGTTTTTTGTTTTGTGTTTGTTTGGGGTTTTTTTTTTTTTTTTTTTTTTTTGCATAATTGGCCTTGTTTTTGCAGTATTTTCCTTAACTTTTCCCCCAATTTTCCATTAATTTCCTTATTTTTTAATTCTATAAATATTAAAAAAAAAAAAAAAAAAACGCGATGCACTGAAGCTGCATGAATTGAAGCGTGAAGTAGCGAGGGATCCCTGTAATATACATATTTAAACAATATTACTGCTAGAAAAGTTCAAAACATACCTCATTACCTTAAGTTTAATAAACATCATTAAAAATGTATAAATTTTCTATCATAATGTATTCATTTACCTATGACACAGAAAGGTTTTCGAGCAAACTTTAGCCTTCCCCTCCATCCTCGGTATCGACAGCAACATCCCGCTGACCAAATTCTTACAATGTATTCCACTCCAAACACCACAATGGTTACTATTTCCTTTGAACACAGGAAGACAAGCACCATAGTTGTAATTCATAGCAAATTACTGATTGTATGCAATATGTACAGTGGGGCCAATAAGTATTGGGCTACGTAAAAATGTGCAAGTTGACCCATTTAAAAAGATAAGAGAGGTTTGCAATTTTCATCATAGGAACACATCAAGCTTGAGAGACAGAATGTAAAAAAATATCCAGGAAATCACATTGTGTTATTTTTCAACAATTTATCTGTGAAAATGGGAGGCCAATAAGTATTGGGCAGCCAGCAAAATTTGCTTTTAATACTTTGTAATGTAGCCTTGGTTGGCAATGACGGAGGTCAAACGGTTCCTGTAGTTCTTCACCAGGTCTACACACACTTTAGTTGGTATCTTGGCCCACTCCTCTGCACAGATCTTCTCTAGAGCTGTGATGTTTGAGGGCTGTCGCTTGGCAACTGGAAGTTTTAACTCCCTCCACAGGTTTTCGATTGGGTTGAGGTCTGGAGATTGGCTAGGCCACTCCAGAACCTTGATATGCCTTTTACAGAGCCACCCCTTGGTTGTCTTGGCTGTGTGCTTTGGATCGTTATCATGCTGGAAGACCCAGCCATGTTTCATCTTTAATGCTCTGACCGAGGGAAGGAGGTTTTTACCCAAAATGCCACAATACATGGCCCCATTCATGTTGCCATTGATACGGTGCAGTCTTCCTGTCCCTTTTGCAGAAAAGCATCCCCAAAGCATGATGTGTCCACACCCATGCTTCACAGTAGGTATGGTCTTTTTGGGATGCAACTCAGCATTCTTCCTCCTCCAAACACGGCGAGCGCTGTTTAAACCAAAAAGTTCAATTTTGGGTTCATCTGACCACATCACATTCTCCCAATCCTCCTTTGGATCGTCCAGATGGTCTTTAGCATATTTCAGACGGGTCTTTACATGTTTTTTGTTTAGTTGGGGAACCTTTCGAGCTATGCAGGATTTCATCTCATGACGACGTAGTGTGTTAGTTATTGTCATCTTTGTGACGGTGGTTCCTGCCGTCTTCAAATGATTGACCAGTTCCTGCCGTGTAGTTCTGGGCTGATTACTCACTGTTCTCAGGATCCTTTGAACCCCACGAGGTGAGATCTTGCATGGAGCGCCACTCCTAGGGAGGTCGTCAGTGATGTTATACTTCTTCCATTTTCTAATAATCTTTCCAACTGTTGATCTTTTCTCAAAAAGTTGTTTACTGTAGGGTGCTAACCTTGGCATGCTAGTGAGCAGGCTGCCCTCTTCCGTGCTCACGTCCTGTAGTCAGGTGCACTACACAGAAAACACATATCACTGTGGCAGCTGAGTACAACAGTCAAAGCAGTAGGATCACAGGGCTGACCTTGGCAACGCTGGTCCGAGCATGTTGGCCATGGTGATGGTTCCCTCTTCCGTCCTAGAGACAACAAGCTGAGCACCTTGACTACTTGGCCATTTGGGTAATTGTTGGCCCTCATCTGCCCACTGCCGGTGGAGTACTGGACTGTCATTCGTCTAAAAGGGTAGTCTCCTCTTCTATTGCAGTAGTAGTATGTGATCTCAATGATGGGATTGATTGTTGTGGTGGCTCACTGGTTAAGACTCTGGGTAACTAAACTGAAGATTCATCCATCCTCCACAGTTGGGCCCCTGAGCAAGGCCCTTAGCCCTCAATTACTTAGCTGTATAAAAATGTAAGTAAATATGGATGTCTACCAAGCATTTAGCATTGACATATGCAATAGTGTGAAGAAAATAATCCACTTAGGCTACAGTGACTTCAAAAAAACCCCACGCTTTAGAACCGTGGTGAATAGAAAATCGTACCAAAATAAACTAAAAATCTATAGCTGCAAAAAAATTACTTCTGGATTTTGTTTTTGCTGTTAAAGGTTCCAGTGAGTGTATATACAATTCAATATCATTTACTATTTCTTTCCATGAAAATCCCAGTCAGTTGTATTCCATACCAGTATGTACAAGGCATCCTCAGAACTCTTCTCATATTCCCTGATGGTTGAGAAAACAGAGAGGACCAAACAGGAGAACACCAGCAAGAAACTGAAAAAGAAAAGATAAGGTATTTTAAACATTTTACCAAAACAGCGATTAGCTTCACCATTCAGGATGTACTACACCTTCACTCGGAATCGGCTGCTCAGATTATCTTCAAGCTCACCTACGACATTAAACAGGAAAACGTGATCTTTTATTAGTTTTACTTTACTTATACGGGTCGCTGTATGTTGAACAAATCAGTCCAGATGCCATTAGCTACACAGAGTCGCTGAGCTATTAACTGCTTCAAATCAAAGCCTCGGGCTTTTTTTGCTCAAGCCCACTGGCTCCTCAGACCAGTGCTTATCTCCAGTTTCCATAACATGGAGTAGGAGTTAGACTCCTCCTGGATGGGACACTAGTCCATCGCAAATTACCTTCCCAGCATTTTTACTGGCACCCATTTATACTCAGAGGCTGCAGAATTACTGGTCCTATTTATACTGACAAGTGGACACAGGCACATTTTGTGGTTAAGACCTTCCCCAGGGGTCTTAGCACAGTGAGGGTCTCATGTCCAATAATAAATAATAAACTAGTCCAACACCTTATCCGCTACACTAATGGTCCCAGCCTGCCTAGTGTTGAGGTTAAAATATATAAATGTATATTATGTATGCTCACACATGTTCGTTGACAGTTCTGTGTCCTCATGTCTGTCTTACTTCTGGTTCTCTCTTTCTAGTTATGCTGCCATAATCATTCATGCCAGAGTCCCTGCTTACACTCAGCAATAACAAAATTTCCTTAACAATTACAGGGATCCATCGCTACGTCGTGCTTCAATTCATGCAGCTTCAGTGCATCGCGTTTTTTTTTTTAAATATTCAAATTTAAAAAATAAGGAAATTAAAGAAGAATAGGGGGAAAAGATAAGGAAAAGCCACAAAAACAAGGCCAGTTATGGAAAAAAAACAAACAAAAAAAAACACCAACCCAAAACCCCCCATCAAAACTACGTACATTTTTATGTGAGGTGTGCATCTGAGTGCATGTATATACAGCTGTGTGTGCGCATGTGTGCATCTGTAAGTGTGTATTTACATTTTATTTACATCTTATGCATTATTTTTGAATGTTTAATTGTTATTATAAACATTTATAGGGGCAGTGGTGGTCTAGTGGTATAGGGCGCTGGATCGCTGATCCAAAGGTTGGGGGTTCGAGTCCCACTCTCCACAGGGTTGTCACTGTCCTCCCCAGTGCAGCTAACTGGGTTATCAAAGGCCGGCCATGTCTCTCACTGTCTATGGTGTGAGGCATGTAAACGAACCATTGCTGACTTTCGACAAGAGTAGGCTGCAAAGCCATCAGCGTGTTTCCGCCCTGCGATGGCCTGGCGAGCTGTCCAGGGTGTACTCTGCCCTCGCCCTGAGTTGTCTGGGATGGGCACCAGCCTCCCCACGACCCTAATTAGGATGAAGCGGTTACAGAAAATGATGATGATAAACATTTATAGCGTTCAATATGTTCAGTTCAGTTCATTTTCTGTAACCGCTTCATCCTAATTAGGGTCGCGGGGAGGCTGGTGCTCGCCACGGCTCGCCAGGCCATCGTAAGGCGGAAACATGCTGACGGCTTTGCAGCCTACTCTTGTCGAAAGTCAGCAATGGTTCTTTTACATGCCTCACACCATAGACAGTGAGAGACATGGCCGGCCTTTGATAACCCAGGTAGCTGCACTGGGGGGACAGTGACAACCTTGTAGAGAGTGGGACTCGAACCCCCAACCTTTGGATCAGCGATCCGGTGCCTTATACCACTAGACCACCACTGTCCCTTGCATTGAATATGTATTTATTGATATTATATACACATATACATGCACGTATACATCAGTCAGGGGGGGTTTGTCCTACTTCACGGAATTCGGTGGTCACGGGTGGATCTCAGTCCCAATTAACCGCGGAAAGTGAGGGATCCCTGTACACAGTTATGAGCTAACAACCTCTACCTAACAAAATAACAACCTCTCTCTCTCTCTCTCTCTCTTTCTCTCTCTGTGTCTCTCTCCCTCTCTGTTTTTGTTGAGGTACACATGCTACTTCTGAGATGCCAGTGAGTCTCCTGCTCTTGGAATTCTCATTTTAGAAGCTCCTTGCTCCAGCTGATAATGAATCGTATGGACCTAAATATACACTCAAACTGTGACGATGACTTTTCACTGCTGGTGATATAAAATCTTTTATTGGGTTTCCCCTTTGAGTCTGGTTCCACTCAAGATTTCTTCCTTGTGTGGACTGAAGTTTTTTGTGTCACCATTACTGTAGGCTTGTTCCCTGGGGTGTGTAGGGTTTGTAGGAGAAATGTTTGTCAAATTATTCTTTATCAAATTAGTTTTTACTGTGTAAAGCTGTTTTGTGACAATGCCAACTATAAAAAGCACTATTCGAATAAAACTGAAATTAATTGAATTGAATATATGAAGAAATTATAAAAATCTAGTTATAATTTGCTTTTAATTATATTTCTGTATAGTACTACTGCAAGTCTAACTCAACCGTAAAGGCTTCACAGAGATTCCATTATAGAGTATTTAGGCTCTGCCTGGGAGCTGAAAACTTATCTACATCTGTTATGACTTATAAAAAGAAAAATATATATATATTTAGAGGATTTTTCATTATTTAATTATTTATTTTGCACCTCAGGCTCAGTCGTTGTTAATTATACACAAGACATATAGTGTATGTCGGGTTTTGGCCATATTCCTTTGTGATATCACTCAACCGCATGCCATGAGCCTGCTTCTTCTTTTCACTCGCACCGGGAATAACTTTCACCGGGAATCACACGTGTGTGTGTGTGTGTGTGTGTGTGTGTGTGTGTGTGTGTGTGTGTGTGTGTGTGTGTGTGTGTGTGTGTGTGTGCGTACGTGTGTACGTGTGCACGCGTGTGTCGACCATGTCGTCTTATCAGAGTTATAATCTTACAAATGTTTATGCAAGGTTAATAGCCTGAGCCAAAAAATAAAGTTGCAATGAGCACACTCGAAAAACTCACCAAACAACAGTAACTCTGTCCTTTACGTGTGTTAGAACTCCGTGACGAACAATGGGTCGAAGGCACACAAAAAGCACCTTGAGTATTATGGAGATGCAGCTCCATAATAGCCAATGGGAGGGAGCTGCATCTCCGTGACGAACAATGGGTCGAAGGCACACAAAAAACTCATGGGTATTTTGGAGATACAGCTCCCTCCTAGCCAATGGGAGGCCAGTGGGGCAGGGTGTTGGAAGATAGCCAATGGGAGAGCAACTGGCACATTGTTTGAATTTTTGAGATGGCCCGTTTCGTAACGTGAATTTTTTTCTAATCCAGAGATGGAAATTTAAGGTAAATGCGTTTTCGTAACTTGAATTTTTCATTTGTTGGGTCTTTTGTAAGGTGAGGTACCACTGTAGATACCTTACGCACGCGCGCAGATGCGCGTGCACACACAGATGCAAAAATGTATCCAGTTTTGATGTATGATTTTGGGTTGTTTTTTGTTTTGTGTTTGTTTAGGGTTTTTTTTTCCATAATTTTGCATAATTGGCGTTGTTTTTGTGACATGTTTTATAACTTTTTACTCCATTCTTCCTTAATTTCCTTATTTTTTTAATTCTATAACTATTTATTTATTTTAAAAACGCGATGCACTGAAGCCGCAGTAATTGAAGCGCGGAGTAGTGAGGGATCCCTGTATTACTGTCAGAATGACAGACTGACACTACTACTATACTACCTACCCAGAGAGCAAAGCTAATTAAACTATATCTACATGCTTTTATTCAGATATCTAATATCACGTTTCAATAAGATTAACATACACTCTCAGAAAATAAATTACAGGGCTCTCTCACTACTTCGCGCTTCAATTCATGCGGCTTCAGTGCATTGTTTTTTTTTTTTTTTTTAATATTCATTGAATTAAAAAAATGAGGAGATTAAGGAAGAATAGGGGGAAAAGTTAAGGAAAATGCCACGAAAACAAGGCCAATTATGCAAAAAAAAAAAAAAAAACTTAAATAAACACAAAACAAAAAACAACTCAAAACCTCCCATCAAAACTACTTACATTTTTGTGAGGACCGCATGTTAGTGCATGTATGTGCATCTGTGTGTGCGCATGCGTCTGTATGTGTGTGTATTTATATTTTATTTACATCTTATGCATTATTTATTTAATGTTTAATTGTTATTATAAGCATTTATAACATTGGATATATATTTATTGATATTAAATACACATATACATGTACGTATACATCGGTCGGGGGGGTTTAAGGGGGGTTGATCCTACCTCACAGAATTCGGTGGTTGTGGGAGAGATCTCGGTCTCAATTAATCGCGGAAAGTGCGGGATCCCAGTACATACTTGTACCTTTAGCACTATAATGTTTTGCCACTGGGGCAGTTCTCTCCAAGGTACTTATATCTGTTTCCTTTATATACTTCTTGAGAAAATATGTGCCTTATTGGTGTTTAAAATGTACCCAGAATTACCTTGAGGTATGAGAATGAGCTCTAGGGAGTACGTTAGTGTAGAATGTAGCTTGAGACAGAAATGAGCTCCTACTAAATCCTTTATCTCAGCATGTAGAGGAACAATATACAATACTTTATGTAGAGAAAACACACAGAAAGTGAAGAGAGAGAAAGAAATATTAACGTATAACACACACATATTGGCGTGGACCAGTCATGCAATCATCATTCAGGCTATTCACAGCCAATTATGGGGAAGTTGACTAATAGAATACTAACAAGAATTCGCTAACAGCTTTTGACCAATTAGAAAATATTTTTAATTAATAATAATAATAATACAGTTTAAAACTGCATTTTGGAAATTGCCATTCTATTTTTTAACAAATAACCCTTGTTGTTGTTTTTTGTTGTAGTATGGCTGGGTATATGAATTATTTTCAAATATTTAAACTAGTTTTATAAATTGCTCATGTAAGATGGTCCACATGGTGGTTAGCATGGACAGCCCACAGCAAAACATCCTGAGTTCAAGCCCTGTGCTAGTGCGAGCTTCCAACAGGTAGTCCAGTTTCCAATTACAGCACAGATATATGTAGATTAGGCTAATTGGTTGTTCCAGATTGCCCCTATGTGTGAGTGTAAATGGTTGTGTGGGTTGGCCCATCAACAGATTGGAATGGATCCAACTTCCCTATCACCCTGAACAGGAAAAATTCTACAAATAGTGAACCATAATAAACTCGAACCAATGGTGTTGGGTACAACAAAGCAACATCCCACACAACCTGGCTGTCTGATATAACATTCCACTCCATTGAGTCCAAATTGCTTCTCTTTCCTCTTATCAAAGATTCCACAGTTGCTAACCTGTCTCTCTGCAACAGCTTTTAGCTTTTAGTCTTGTATTTCTGCATCGGATCGCTCAAATTACTGAACAAAGATGTAAACCCGATGTGCTCGGCCGAGCAAACAGACATTCTGTCCAACAGATCAGATGACACATCAAACTTCGATCCAAAACAAGATACGATGGTCAATAGTCCAGGAGGCAAAGTGAGGGGGGAAAGACAAAGATTTCTCTCTCACAGTTTTAGCAATTTTTTATTAAAATGGAAAAATCTCTCCGAGTTTTACTAACATTATAGAGTACAGAGGAATGAGTGACTTTTTTTGGACACTGTCACAAATGGATTTAAATGTATGTGACCAATCAAAAGTTTATACACAACTGAACTGAACGTTATTAGAACTTGTTTAAACAGTACCGGCATTCATCATCCTTACAATTACTTATAATTCATGCAGAATGTAAGATGCTATGTTTTCCATTATTTTTGAGCTTGTGGTTTGTGCAGCTGTATAATTTGCACTTCGTATAATTTGCCATTTTTCTGGCGAACCGTTCAGCACTATCCGATAATGTTTTGTCTTAGACTGTTGTCTACTGAACGCGGCCCAGCCAATAGGACAAAACAATGAACTCAATTTATTCTTTTCCCCTTCACATGATTATTATTATTATTATTATTATTATTACAGTATTATTCTTTTCCTTTCAACTTTTCCCTTTTCTCGGGAGTCGCCACAACGAATCATCTGATTTGCACATTTGATTTGGCATAGTTTTTTACATCGGATGCCATTCCTGTCACAACCCTTTAGCAAGGGACAGAAACACGCTGACGCCTTTGCAGCTACTCTTTATGAAAGTCAGCAATGGTTCTTTTACATGAACCTCTCACCATAGACAGTGAGAGACACGGCCCGCCTTTGATAACCCACTTAGCTGCAGTGGGGGTATTATTATTATTATTATTATTATTATTATTATTATTATTAGCAGTAGTAGTCTGTCTGTCTGTCTTCCTTTCGGCTTTTTCCCTTTTACTCGGGAGTCGCCACAGCGAATCATCTTGAGCCACACATTTGATTTGGCAGAGGGTTTTTTTTTACGTCGGATGCCCTTCCTGTCACAACCCTTTTAGCAAGGGACAGAAACACGCTGACGGCTTTGCAGCTACTCTTTACGAAAGTCAGCAATGGTTCTTTTACATGCCTCTCACCATAGACAGTGAGAGACATGGCCGGCCTTTGATAACCCAGTTAGCTGCACTGGGGGGGACAGTGACAACCTTGTGGAGAGTGGGACTCGAACCCCCAACCTTTGGATCAGTGATCCAGCAACCTATACCAATAGACCACCACTGCCCCTGATTATTAGCAGTAGTAGTATTTTGTCATTAGGCAAAGAATGATAGAAGATGAAGGACGCAGGATTATAATTAGTCCTAGTTAGGGTTGCGGGGACGCTGGTGCCCATCTCAGCCAACTCTGGGTGAGGGCACAGTACACTCTGGACAGCTCGTCAGGCCCTTGCAGGGCAGAAAGACGACTATGCAGCATACTCTTGTCAAAAGTTAGCAATTGTTCATTTACAGCCTCTCATCATAGACAGTGAGACACAAGGCCAGCCTTTGATAACCCAGTTAGCTGCACCGGGGGTGGGGTGGGGTGGGGGGGTAGTGACAACTGTTGACAGAAGGGTCTGTAATCCATCACCTTACAACCACCCACCACTGCCCCCACACTGATTTGTGTTTTTTTTTGTTTGTTTTTTGTTTTGTTTGTTTCCACAATCTAGAAATTAACTCAGGTGGCTCTGACTACATATTTTTTACCCATTGCTATGGAAACAAAAACTTGTACTGGGACTAATATAGCATACAGAGTTGTTGTTGTTGTTCTTTTTTTTTTTTTTTTTTTTTTTTTTTTTAAGCCTGACTCTCATTTTCCTGACAAAGAGCTGCACGTATAATAGGATTGTTCTTAGCAATACTTACAGTAATAACACAAACAAAAATATACTGTATATATAACTTCACAGTGACACTATATATCATTTTGAGTAATATGCCTAGATGTAATTTATAATTAATTTTAATAACTATAATTGTAGGATGAAACTTTACATTTAAATTGTTAATGTAGATCTTTGAGTGCAATTCTTATATGCATTTTCATATTTTGTTTATTTGTTTGAATTTAAAAAGATTAAAGTGTACAAGACGGTGATGAGGCCAGCGATGTTGTATGGTTTAGAGACAGCGGCCCTGGGGAAAAGACAGGAGTCAGAGTTGGAGGTAGCAGAGATGAAAATGTTGAGGTTCTCTTTGGGAGTAACGAGGATGGATAGGATCAGAAACGAGTACATCAGAGGGACAGCACATGTTAGATGTTTTGGAGACAAAGTCAGAGAGGCTAGATTGAGATGGTTTGGACATGTACAGAGGAGGGATAGTGAGTATATTGGTCGTAGGATGCTGAGGTTGGAACTACCAGGCAGAAGGCCCAGAGGAAGACCAAAGAGAAGATTTATGGATGCGGTGAAGGCGGACATGAAGGTCGTTGGAGTAAGAGTAGAAGATGCAGAGGATAGGGAGAGATGGAGGCAGATCATTTGCTGTGGCGACCCCTGAAGGGAACAGCCGAAAGGAAAAGAAGAAGAAAGAAGAAGTTTAAATTTAAAAAGATTCCTGATATCAACAAACGCTAACCTCTAAATGCCCCGAATTACTTGTATTATTTTAAAAGCTGTATCCATATTGGTAACTGATTGCACTGGTATACTGCACTGTGATCATGACCTCAACCCTGTCCTCTAGATGTCCTGGTATTCGTCCTTTTCTTTGCTTAGAGATAGAATATATCTGATGGCTGGTGTAAGCTCACTTTATTGATTACCTCTGAAAAAGCATCTTAAACATCTGTGACATGAATTATTTGATTAAAAGCTTATTGTATCACAACTTTATCTCAATTTATATGATTCATACTTATAAATATATGATAGCCAAAGCTACTCAACCTAATTTCCACTTGTCGTGTTGTTCAGTATTCCGTCAGAGGCTAATCCCACCAGACAGCCTGAAAGAATCTTTCCTTACTCAGCTAAAGCTGAGCCATGTAGATAGCAGAGCAGAGGGACCAGAGAGGGAATAAGAGTGGTACAGAGAAACAGAAGAAGGAAGACAGACATGGGTTTTGAGACTAGAAGGGCAAGGTTGGATCAAGGAGACAGAGCTGAGGAAAAACATAAGGAGAGGCCAAGGACCCAAAAAATTCTAAAGAAGAAATATATACACAGTGTTGCATGTAATTATTAATATCTGTTGATATGGCTATCTATCGGGTGATGTATTCCATAATGAAAATTATCAGCTAAAATTCACTGAAGTAATATTACTACTAGAATTAACAGGCGTTTAGCGGTTAGCACATCTGCCTGACTGTAAGAATGTCCTGGGTTTGAGTTCTCGGCTTGGTCAGTTCGGTTCTGTATAGAGTTTGCATCTTCTTCCCGTCATTTTGTAGGTTTCATCCTGGCATTCAGGTTTCCTCCCACAGTACAAAGACACACATTCGCCTAATATATATATATTATATATATATTCGGCTAATTCGCCATTCCAAACTACCCCTAGGTGTGAATGGTTGCTTGTGTTGCCCTACAATGGTCCGGTGAGATGCTATTGTAGGGTTTGTGGAGAAATGTTTAAATTCTATACCAATTGTGTTTTCATTACCTAAAAATACTTTGTATTCATTAATCTTCTGAACCGCTTAATCCTAATTAAGCTCGTGGGGTGGTTGGCACCCATTTCAGCCGACACTGGGCGAGTGTGGGGACCATTCTGGACAGCTCACTAGGTCATCGCAGAGCCAACACTCACACAACCACTCATGCTCTGATTCACACCTAGGAGCGATTTGAAACAGCCAAGTGACCTGCTATGCATGTTTCTGGACTGTAAGAGAAATTCGGAGTCCCCAGAGGAAACCCAATGAAGCACGGACGAACATGCGAACTCCAGATAGAAACAACCAGGACCTTCTTGCTGTGAGGCAGATGTGCTAACCACTACACCACTGCGCTGCCTTACGATATTTTGTGACAATGTCAATTGTAAGTAACAGTGGAACTGAATGGAATTGTTATAGTGTACCCTGTCGTCACCCAGAGTCAGATGAGATGTTCCTTATATGGTGCATATATATATATATTTATATATATATATATATATATATATATATATATATATATATATATATATACACACACACACACACCACACACTGTATTCAATGTAATAAGCACCCTGCTCCAATAAGCACCCCCCTTCCCCAGAGTTTTTGATCTTACGTCTAATAACCATCCATGTGTCCTGGGAGCAAAATTGTAGGTCAAACTTATAAATTTTATTCGATCACTCGCTATAACCATAAAATGAGGCGTTCACTGCCTGTAAAAGTGAGTTTACACGTTATTTCAAGACCCCCTGCCACTGGGGAATGTCTATAATGTTCATCAGTAACAACACATTTGATTGTTCCACCGTGCTTTAAAAAACAGGAAAATATTTTGCTGTGTTCTCTTGGTAAATGTCCAACAACCGATTAAACCATTAGAAACTGCTACAGCAAAACTATGGGATGCTCTGAATGAATGGAGTGTTGAGCCAGATATGGACCTATCAGAAAGTGATGATGAGTATTTTTCAACCGATTCTCCTGCTCACTAACTTCATAAATTTAAGCATGTTCCTGGACATGTGATTTTGTTTATGTTCGTATTGATTGGTTCAAAAGTTGACCATTCGTGTTGATTGGCTCATTTTACTTCCTGAAAAATGTTTAAAGGAACAGCACTGGGAGGGAAAAGTATGGGGTCTTTTCTTAAAAATGGATGCTGTTTTCTGTTTATTTTCAGCTTTCATGTCAGTAGTTTGGTTGATATCACAAAATGAATAACACAAATACCAGTAAAACTCTTTTATTGTTCTGTTATTATTCATGTTTCTCACCTCAATCGTAATAAGCACTTATTGTTCCACTCCGCTGGTAACATTTTAATAAGCGCCCACCCACGTCAATTTTTTTAGCGCCCTGGGCACTTATCATGTCTAATAATATATATATATATATATATATATATATATATATATATATATATATATATATATATATATATATATATGTGTGTGTGTGTGTGTGTGTGTGTGTGTGTGTGTGAGGTGCTCCACCGAAAGTAGGCACTTGTCGCAAGTGACATATGGTGCTTGTGAGACAAAGCGCAGCTTATCCGAACTTCTGATCTTTCAAGTGAGCAAGTGTGCGCAAGACATACCAAAACAAATTAAAATCTGGTGGCCTCTACCTGAAAACTGAAGATGGGTCGTCACTGAGTCTTTCAAAAAGATAATGACCCTAAATATGTGGCCCAATCTACACAGAAATGATTCACCAGACACAGAATCATGACCATCTCAACCCCCAGACCACAACCCATCGAAAACCTGGGGAGTGAGCTGAAGAGGAGAGTGCAGAGGAGAGGACCAGGTCGTTGGATGATTTAGAGAGATGTCCAAGTTCCCTCTTTCTGTATTCTCCCATCTTGTGAAACATTATTTATGAAGATTAGGTGCTAAGGTGTTTTGTTGGTAAAAGGCAGTTATACAAAGAATTAACATCAGGGGTGCTAATAATTGTGGCACACATGATTAGATGTAAAAGAATTTTCTCTGAATGTGGGATTTTTTCCACTGAATAAATGCACTTGAATTAACGGTTGGATTTTCCTCTTTTTTTTCATTGTGGTCTCATAATATTTAGAAAAAAAAAAATCAGAATTTTAGAACATATCTTAACCAGGAGTACCAAGAATTATGAAGGGCGGAGTATGTATGTAAGTATATGAGAAACACTCACATAAAATAGTCAAATGGTTTTTAGTTTTTAATGGTAATGTATGACACCATCAAAGATAAAAAAAAAACACTCAGTTTCAGAAAAAAACAACAGCATAATTTTCTTTCTTTTTCTGTCATCGATGTCTCCTTATGTGCTACATGCTAATGCGTTTCTGTTGTTGTTTTTAACCAAGTTGCTGTTTTAAACCTATTAGGTTATTTTACTGGGTTATTTGCAGAATGTTGATTATATGTGACCCTAGAATGCTCAAATAGTGACCGGTTTGCTCCCAGCATGCTCACACATCGAAATTAAAATTTGTGGTCCTGGGGATGCACATCTAAAAGCAGCACATAGTGAGATTTCATGATTTCTTGTATTTGTAACATGGGGTTGACCAAAAGGTGTTTTTTTTTAATTTTTCATTTAAATTGACAAATTTAAATAATTTAAATAATTTAAATTGACTGAAATTACCTTATTCGAGCAATATGATGGCATTCTCCTTTGATCCATGGCAGCGTTCGAACCCACAAATGTGCATTCATGCTGGCATATTACCTCGAACATATGTATATGTACCTGTCTGCACAGCAGTCCACACCTCCTATAATCTCAGTTATGTTAATTTTAATATGTTTTTCACCTCTTGTTCGGTTTTAAGCCTTTTCCTCCACACATGAGCATCTTCTTCACACATTTTAGGGTCACACACTACAATGTTATCTCACTTAATATGAGTCGAGCTGTGTTGGACCCCTACTTGTGCATATTAATGAGACTTTACTGTACGTCATTTCATGTTTACTGCAGCTGCATTGTAGTTTATGAATATTTTAATTATATGCTTATATTTGCAAAGGAACATCAAGTGCAATTGCATATATAATCTCACTATCTTTAGCACTAGCCTTCACAGAGCATGTGCGTCATTAAGAGTTTTGGTTGTTAAATGCAGCTTGGGGGGACAGATGCTTTTACACTTGTGTAATGTGTCTAAAATGTGTCTCGGTCTTAGTGCTTTGAGCATCAGCACACAGCTGTGTCTTTGGGTGCATAAGTTGCATGAAGTGATCAAGTGTAAATAAGGTCGGTGCCAACAGAAATAATACAGATGTGGCTGCTCCCCCTCTCCTTCCAGCCTCACTATTAGTTGTTTCTCTCCAGCAGGTCACTCTGTAAACCAGCTGCTGATTTAGCTGTGTAATTTAATCTCACTCATGCAACTGCTTAATCCTATTAGGGTTGCAGGGATGCTGGAGCCTATCTCTGCCAACACGGGTCGAAACAGTGATTCACCCATTACAAAGCCATCCCAAGGTCAGCACACACACAACCATTTACACTCATACCCAGGTGCAATTTGGAAGAGCGAATTCACCTAATGTGCATGTCTGTGGACTGTTGGGAGAAATCAGACAGTGGGGAGGAAATTCACACAAGCATATGGAGAACATGCAAACTCCACATAGAAAATGCCAATCCCGGGATCTGAACCCAGGACATTCTTTCTGAGGTGAATGTGCTAATCACTTCATCTTCGTGCCACCCTGCAATTAAATCTCCATTTTATAAATGACCTCTAATTGAGACCAAAGCTCCAACTATAATTAAAAAATACTTCCTTATCTTTTTCTGCCTTAATACAGTGCTTCTTTAATACTGGGGCATGCCCCCCTTGGGATATGATGTCGATGGGGGGGTGATGCCGAGGGGAGCGTGTATGACCCTGGGGAACATGCTTTTCTGGAATAGTGTATGAGAATTATGGGTAATTGCACCTCCACTCCACTAGATGGCAGTGACACTCTCATTGTCGCGCTACGGTGTAGCGGTTTTTGAAGTGCAGTAAATAACCCCTCAAGTAACAACTCAGAAATTTTCTCATAGGAACGAAGAGAAAGGTGGAGAGAGATGGAGATATTAAGACATAAGTAAGTTGAATGAGTTTAAATACGGAGGGTTTTTTTTTTTTTATTATTATTATTTCCGGTACATTGGTGCACTTTAAATCTTTTCAACTGCAGATTAAAAAATAATGTTAATGAAGCTTTTCTTTATTGTAAGTTGAACTATATTTCTTTCTTTTTTATTTTTAATGTTAATAAAGATACAATGTTATGCAGAGGTGTACTAACGACAATTTCATAGACAAATAATACGACTGGACTTATAATCGCTTGCGGGGCGGTGGGGGGGCATGAAATGCTTTTTTCTTCTAGAAGGGGCGCCACAGAAAATAATTAATAAGCACTGCCTTAATAACTTAATAATTCATACCAAGGGGCAATTTGGAATGACCTGTTACCTTAATTTGCATATTTTTGTACTGTAAGACAAAGTAAGGAGGAAACTGGAGTACCCAGAGTAAACCCGCACGAGGAGAACATGTAAAGTCCATACGGTAAGCCCAGAAGTCGAACCAGGGTCATTGTTGCTCTGAGCTCGAAGGGTTACCACAACACTGCCATGCATGTGATGGATGTAGTATGTAGTAAACTGTGATTTATTTATTTATTTATTTATTTATTTTGAATGCATAAACTAATGAGCAGACGCTATTAGCAGCACCGCTTTGCTTGGAGCTCACCAGACCTGCCTGTAGAATGATTAAAACATGGAGAAATAAACTATGGTCTTGTTTTCCTTTTTCTCTCCCCACATAGTATTTAATAACACGTTGAAAGGCAAAGAAAGCGGATGGTTTAGAGTAGACCTGAGGAAAGGTCACTATTTCAGCTTCACAAAGAAAAAGACACCATATACTTTCATGATTGATTTTTTTTTAACACAAGAAACAGGCAAAATAGTCACGTCTTGCACTTTTCTATGTGAGTCAGCCTGGAGCGCCGGTACAAACCCTGATATAACTGACCACAAGCACAATTTGTCCCAGGGGAAGCCGATTATTAAAACTAATGTATCTGGACTCTGAACTTCTGGAGCATGAGTATGTGTGCATTTTGATTAATTCATTTGTAGGACCATTTCATAGGGACAATTTGGAACAGCCGATCAGTGTAATGTGTTTTGTTTTCTTTGGACTCTGAAGGGAAACTGGAATACTCGGCGGAACCCCACACAGAGGTAGAACATGCAAACTCCAAACAGAAACGCCCTCGTCAAGCCCTCTGCTTGAAACCAGGACCTTCTTGCTGTAAAACCGAAATGCCAACTATTACACCACCATGCCAACCACTGTGTGCATGTTGTTTGTGCATTTTAATGTGTTAACATACTACAATGCCCCTCCTCTTTTGCGTCACTGGTAATTTGCTAACTAGAGATAGGATCCTATGAGATATGAACCTCGCACTCTATAGGTTATAGCCCACTTTTCTTGGGGGTGTAATAATGGCATGCATGCCCTCATTCTTGTCAATTGGTGGGTGCTTCTCAGTGCTACAGGGGCCGTGGACCCGGGGGGCTGGGGGGGGCTGGGGGGGCTGAAGACCCCCCCCACACACACACACACACTTCTTTTCAACCCAAAGAAATTTTTTAAGTATGTCTACTGACATCTCAAAAATGTTTAAAATGCATAGTTTGTACAAGCTTAGTATAAGCTACATGTACATTATGCACCGTAAATGCTTATGCACCAAACATGTAGTAAAATAGTGGCTGCCTTTTAGGGAATGTACCAGAACGCGGCTTCAAAACATCAACACAAGAATATAAGCACCGCCCTTGTCAGGCCTTGGTTCTTGGGTGTGTATACAAGTATGAAAGGCTAAGATCAGAATCATCGCACACGCCTCATTTTCCAAGCAATCGGATTAGTGTTTCAAATCATCTGAAATCTCAATACAGTATTTTAAATTCCCCCACCACCCACCAACCACCACCACCCCCCCACCCACCCAGATTTTTCAAATCACTCCGCGGGCCCTGTGCTAAGTGAACAAACTAGAGTTCTCATCTAAACGGCTCATTTAAATAAATAACACTATTCGAAAGAAAAAGCTACCAGCATGTGGCTTCCCAATCTACACGATCGAATGCTTTGTGCCTGATCTACAAACACACAGACCTATAGACGTTAACTCTGTAAGAAACCATACTGGTGATGTAGAAAGGACACGGGTATAAATATATATATATATATATATATATATATATAAATAATGGCGGCACGGTGGCGTAGTGGTTAGCACGTCTGCCTCACAGCAAGAAGGCCTGGGTTCGATTCCCGGCCTGGGCGTTTCTGTGTGGAGTTTGAATGTTCTCCCCGTGCTTCTGCGGGTTTCCTCCAGGTGCTCCGGTTTCCTCCCGCAATCCAAAGACTTGCACTGTAGGTTAATTGGCCGTTCTAAATTGACCGTAGATTCTCTCCTGCAACGGCACCGGAACCCAGTCGTATCGGCACTTGCCTTTCCATTGGATCCTTCTGGTGGCGCCGAGACAGGGGGGGACTTGCTGCTTGGGTAACAGCCTGTCCCTCATTACTCCCTACCCGGGCTCTGCGCACTGGGGAGTATCACCAGCCGGGATACCAGCCAGAGCGCAGCCATAGTCCTTTGGGACTGACGGAGGCCTACCATATATATATATATATATTGAGGATTTTATGAGTAGATCCTTCCGTAGGAGAGTGCTCAATACTTTTTGGTAGAGCAAATAACAATAAAATAAAAGGACAGGACAAAGACTTTCTATTGAAACTCCATTTATCACTACAGATCTGTTTCGAGGGGTGGTGAAACCATCCTCTCTCTTCAGGTGATTATAGAAGAATCTATAAGAATCTATAATTTTCTTCTATAATCACCTGAAGAGAGAGGATGGTTTCACCACCCCTCGAAACAGATCTGTAGTGATAAATGGAGTTTCAATAGAAAGTCTTTGTCCTGTCCTTTAATTATTATATATATATATATATATATATATATATATATATATATATATATATATTTTTTTTTTTTTTTTTTTAATGTGTATATTCTACATACATTTATTCACCTATTAGCTGGCAATGCTGAGCCCAATTGAGATTACATCCAGACCTGCCCAGTATGTTTAGATTGGCTGAAATTTAAATACTGTATATTCTTTCACAATTTCTTACTGTATATACACATATTCTTTCACAAGATCGGTAACACGCACACCTGATATGAATCATATCTAACTATCGATTCTTTCTTAAATTCCACGGTTTTCAGCACAACTGACCTGTTCTCACGAGATTTAGCACTTGATTTCTTTGGAGGCATGTTTATGGACTAATGTAATCACACAAACACAAACAGTACAGTGCAGTTTGTAGAACACAAACAAACACATCCACACGGGACAGTGACCGAGTAGAAACAAAACAGAGCGTTTTCCAGAAAAGTGTGCATTTTCCCTCCCTCTCGGTCTCATTATTTTTTTTACTTTTCTATACTATATGTTGTAGATACTAAAACTCTGAAAGTTAAACACACAGCTGTTCATATTGTGCTCACTTTTAGCTGCATCCAATCGTACTTTGTTTTTTTTTGTTTGTTTTTTTTTTTTACAAAAAGAAATGTTAAAAAAGTCCATAAAAAAATCTTTGTTTAGTGTACCATTTATTTCTGTTCAGTTCATTTTCTGGAACCGCTTCATCCTAATTAGGGTCACAGGGAGGCTGGTGCCCATCCCAGCCAACTCAGGGTAAGGGCAGAGTACACCCTGGACAGCTCGCCAGGCCATCGCAAGGCGAAAACACGCAGACATATTTGCAGCTACTCTTGTCGAAAGTCAGCAATGGTTCTTTTACATGCCTCACACCATAGACAGTGAGAGACATGGCTGGCCTTTGATAACCCAGTTAGCTGCACTGGGGGGGGGGAGTGACAACCTTGTAGAGAGTGGGACTTGAACCCCCAACCTTTGGATCAGCAATCCGGCGCCTTATACCACTAGACTACCACTGCCCCCTCCATTTATTTCTGTTCCTATGAAATATATTCTAAATCAATTACGCACCTTAGGCTTGATGGAGACATCAACCTTACCTTCAGTGCATAATTGTTAATTATACTCTGGATAAAATAGACTGGAGAGCAGTGATCGCACTGCACATGGGCAGGGCGAAAAAATATAATAATTTGTTGCTGTTCGGTTTTTTCTTAGTTATAATTACACACCTAGATATAATGTGTATTCACAATAACTTTTTTCTACTATATAATTTCAAGTTTGATTTGCCAGCGTTCGGTTATTCCTGCAGTGTAGTCGTTCGGGTGTGTACTATACTTTTGATGCCAGCCTTACGAGTGAAGTGTGAGGATGCGTGTGCGCACTGTGGGAATGCTGAGCTCACTCTTCGGTTTCTCTGGACTCATTTAAATTTAATGAGTTTCTGCAGCAGTAATTGATGGGCACTTGCTAATTTGAGCTTTCCTTCTGATGTATGCTACCGCAAACTGCCTGGAATCAACATGGCACCATCTTCTCTCTCTCTCTCTCTCTCTCTCTCTCTCTCTCTCTCTCTCTCTCAAACACACACACTTATACTAATATTGAAACAAACTAACCCTGTTTGTTGAATATTAATTTATGGACTATGACCTTTTGGGTTGATTTAGTTTTGGCTTCATCTGATCTTCTTGATCTGACCATCCATTCATTATCTGTTAAACTTATCTGTCACTTTCATGGGGAACCTGAAGCTTTTCTCAGCAGACATAAAATAAGATAAGATAAGATAAGATAAGATAAGATAATATACAGCGTTATTAATCTCACACTGGAGAAATTCACTGTTACAGGCTCTTGAAGTACCATCAGTAGGGGGTGCAAAATAGCTTAGAAAGGTGTAACATAACCAACCATTCCCATCTATGGCCAATTTAGAGTAGCCATATGAGCTAATGTGCATGTTGTTGGACTGTGGGAGGAAACCAGTGCACCCAGAAGAAACCCACATGAATCTGGGGAGAATATGCAAACGTCAGATAGAAGGACCTTCGGTCAAGATTCCCCAATGTTCTCATAAGAACCATTGTTCCAGGGGCAGTGGTGGCCCGGTGGTAAGGTGCTGGATTATCGATCCTAAGGTTGGAGGTACAAGCCACACTGATAACGGTTGCTGCTGTTCTTTTCGGTTTGCTGCTGTATGAGTATCTCATACTCATTCACTTACTCGCCAAACTGTTAAATCCGACTAGGGTTGCAGATAGGCTTGAGCGTTGGGCAAAGGCAGGGATTACACCTGAAGAGCTGAACCATTGCATTGCCAACACACACATGCACACACACACACACACACACACACAAAAACAACACCAACATCACCCCACCCCCCAAAAAAATGACTATCACATCCACAGCAAGAGACAATCTGAAACAGCCTATTAGCCCGATGTGCATGTCTTTAGACTGTGGAAGGACACTGGAGTACCACCTCGCATATATACATATATATATATATATATATATATATATATATATATATATATATATATATATATATATATATACACACACAGTATATAAACAGTTCATCATCAGTTCATTTTATGTAACCGCTTAATCCTAATTAGGGTTACGGGGAGGCTGGCACCCATCCCAGCCGACTCTGCTCAAGGGCAGAGTACACCCTGGAGAGCTCACCAGGCCATCACAGAGCTGAGACATGCTGACGGCGATGCAGCTACTCTTTTCATAAGTCAGCAATGGTTCTTTTACATGCCTTTTACCATAGACAGTGAGATACATGGCTGAGCTTTGATAACCCAGTTAGCAGCACTGGGGGGAACAATGACAACCTGTGGTGAGTGCGGCTTGAACCCCCAACCTTAGGATCAGTGATCCAGCACCTATACAACTAGGCCACCATTGCCCCTATAGAAAACAGTAAAACCTTTATTTATTTGTTTGTTTGTTTATTTATTTATTTTGAAAAAAGAAGGGTCGCTCTCTGTGTTGAATATTATTGTAATTTTGTGAACATTAATGATGATAATTTCATGTTCAGCACTTGGAAATAAAAGCCATAATGTGTTACTAAAAGGTCTCATTAAGACGTCAGACAAAAGGAAACTGAAAAACTTTAATAACCTTTATACCCACAATGTGTGTTTATATGATGAAACACTGTGTATTATTTAAAAATGTGTATTTTAATAAAAAGTTAAATATTGTTAAGGAAATAAGAGTGATTGTTATGCTGATTAGTGAAAAGCCATCACATCACTCTTGGTATTTTTCCACAAGCCAAATTAATATTCTAATTAAAAATGCCTCAGCTGAATAAATCGGTTCTGTATATCATGGAAAAGGTAAATTCGACAGTTGAATATTTTATTTTTTATCTCCTATTGGGTGCTAGTCACAATGAGTGCATTTTTTAATATAAATTTAATTCATAATAATGATAATCGTTGTCGAATACTGTGGATATACCTGTTACACAGATTCTTCTTTTTCTTTTGGCTGTTCCCTTCAGGGGTCGCCACAGCAAATGATCTGCCTCCATCTCTCCCGATCCTCTGCATCTTCTACTCTTACTCAAACGACCTTCATGTCCGCCTTCACCACATCCATAAATCTTCTCTTTGGTCTTCCTCTGGGCCTTCTGCCTGGTAGTTCCAACCTCAGCATCCTACTACCAATATACTCACTATGCCTCCTCTGTACATGTCCAAACCATCTCAATCTAGCCTCTCTGACTTTGTCTCCAAAACATCTAACATGTGCTGTCCCTCTGATGTACTCCTTTCTGATCCTATCCATCCTCGTTACTCCCAAAGAGAACCTCAACATTTTCATATCTGCTACCTCCAACTCTGACTCCTGTCTTTTCCCCAGGGCCATTGTCTCTAAACCATACAACATCGCTGGCCTCATCACCGTCTTGTACACTTTTCCCTTCATTCTTGCCGATACTCTCCTATCACACATCACACCGGACACTTTTCTCCATCCATTCCAACCTGCCTGCACACGCTTATTCACCTCTTTTCCACACTCTCCATTGCTCTGGATTGTTGAGCCTAAGTACTTAAAATCCTCCACCTTCTTTATCTCTGCCCCTTGTAACCTCACCGTTCCTCTTGGGTCCTTGTCATTCACACACATGTATTCTGTCTTACTGAGACGAACCTTCATTCCCCTCCTTTCCAGGGCATACCTCCATCTCTCTAGATTTTCCTCCACTTGTTCTCTGCTCTCACTACAGATCACGATGTCATCTGCAAACATCACATGGAGATTCTTGTCTCACCTCATCTGTCAGCCTGTCCATAACCATAGCGAACAAGAAGGGGCTGAGAGCTGACCCTTGATGCTGTCCCACCGCCACCTTGAACTCTTCTGTCACACCGACAGTACACCTCACCACTGTCTTACATTTCTCATACATGCCCTGCACTACTCTAACATACTTCTCTGCCACTCCAGACTTCCTCATACAATACCACAGTTCTTCTCTCGGCACCCTGTCATATGCTTTCTACAGATCCACAAAAGCACAATGCAGCTCCTTCTGACCTTCTCTGTACTTCTCTATTAACATCCTCAAAGCAAACACTGCATCTGTGGTGCTCTTTCTTGGCATAAAACCAAACTGTTGTTCACAAATGCTGACCTCTGCCTTTAGTCTAGCTTCCACTATTCTTTCCCATAACTTCATTGTATGGCTCATCAACTTTATCCCTCTGTAGTTGCCACAACTCTGTGTACATCTCCCTTGTTCTTAAAAATGGGCACAAGCACACTTCTCCTCCATTTCTCTGGCATCTGCTCACTTTCTAAGACCTTGTTGAATATTCTTGTCAGAAAATCTACTGCTACCTCCCCTAGACACTTCCATACCTCAACTGGTATGTCATCAGGGCCAACTGCCTTTCCACTCTTCATCCTCTTCAATGCCCTCCTCACTTCTCCCTTACTAATCTTTGCTACTTCCTGGTCCTCAACGGTCACCCCTCCTACTCTTTTTTCTCTCTCATTTTCCTCATTCATCAGCTCTTCAAAATACTCTTTCCATCTTCCCAGCACACTTCTGTCATCAGTCAATACATTTCCTTCTCTGTCCTTTATCACTCTAAGTTGCTACACGTCTTTCCCATCTCTATTTCTCTGCTGTGCCAACCTGTATAAATCATTTTCTCCCTCCTTACTGTCCAACCTATCATACAAGTCATCATACGCCCTCTGTTTTGCCTTTGACACCGCTACCTTCGCCTTACGCTGTGTCTCCCTGTACTCCTGTTTACTCTCTTCAGTCCTCTCTGTGTCCCACTTCTTCTTAGCTAACCTCTTCTTTTGTACACACTCCTGCACTTCCTCATTCCACCACCAAGTTTCCTTATCTACTTTCCTTCCAGAGGACACACCAAGTACTCTCCTACTGGTCTCCCTGATCACATTGGCTGTGGTTGTCCAGTCATCTGGAAGGACTTCCTGACTACCCAAAGCCTGTTTCAACTCCTCCTTGAAGACAACATGACACTCTTCCTTTTTCAGCTTCCACCACTTTGTCTTCTGCTCTGCCTTTGCCTTTTTCACCTTTCTCACCATCAGCATCATCCTGCACACCACCATCTTATGCTGTTTGGCAACACTCTCACCCACTACTACTTTGCAGTCACTGATTTCCTTCAAATTACATCGCCTACACAAGATGTAGTCTACCTGTGTGCTCTTACCTCCGCTTTCATAAGTCACCCTATGCTCCTGTTTCTTTTTGAAGAAAGTATTCACCACAGCCATTTCCATCCTTTTTGCAAAATCTACCAACATCTGTCCTGCGTTCCTGTCCTGGATACCAAACCTGCCCATCACTTCCTTGTCCCCTCTGTTGCCTGCACCAACATGTCCATTGAAGTCTGCCCCAATGACCACTCTTTCACCTCTGGGGGTACTCTGCATCACTTCATCTAAGTCACTCCAGAATCTCTCCTTCTTTTCTAGCTTACATCCTGCCTGTGGGGCATAAGCACTAACAACATTATGCATTACATCTTCAATTTCTAACTTGGGACTCATCACTCTGTCTGACACTCTTTTCACTTCTAGAACATTCCTGACAAACCCCTCCTTCAAGATGACTCCTATTCCATTTCTCTTCCCATCCACACCATGATAAAATAGCTTAAACCCTGCTCCTAAGCTTTTAGCTTTGCTACCTTTCCACCTGGTCTCCTGAACACACAGTATGTCCACCTTCCTCCTCTGCATCATGTCAGCCAGCTCTCTGCCTTTTCCTTGCATAGTTCCAACATTCAAAGTCCCTACTCTCAGTCCTAAGCTCGCGCCTTTCCTCTTCTCTCTCTGCCTACGGACATGCCTCCCGCCTCTACTTCTTCGACGTTTTCGACCAACAGTAGTCCAATTTCCATCAGCACTCTGTTGGTTGACAGCACTGATGATGGCAGTCGTTGTTAACCCGGGCCTCGACCGATCCGGTATGAATTTTGTTTTGACCATTTGCATTTGCATTTACACTAACCAGTGTCTCTCTCCCCCTTATCCCGGTCCCAAGCCCGGATAAATGCAGAGGGTTGCGACAGGAAGGGCATCCGGCGTAAAACTTCTGCCACCTGTTACACAGATTATCAGTAATAATAATATACTAATATAATATTATAATATAATAAAATAGTATAGTGGGTAGTGGTGGTCTAGTGGTATAGGGCGCTGGATCGCTGATCCAAAAGTTGGGGGTTCGAGTCCCACTCTCCACAAGGTTGTCACTGTCCCCCCAGTGCAGCTAACTGGATTATCAAAGGCCGGCCATGTCTCCCACTGTCTATGGTGTGAGGCATGTAAAAGAACCATTGGTGACTTTTGACAAGAGTAGACTGCAAAGCTGTCAGCGTGTTTCCGTCCTGCGATGGCCTGGCGAGCTGTCCAGGGTGTACTCTGCCCTCGCCCGAAGTTGTCTGGGATGGGCACCAGCCTCCCCGCGACCCAAATTAGGATTAAGCGGGTACAGAAAATGAACTGATAATAGTATAGTATAATATAATAAATAGAATATTATATTATAATATATATAATATATATAAAAAATATATATATATATATAAAATTATATTATAATACTATAATATAATAGTACGCTATCATATATTAAGTACTCTTGTATTTTTTGCTATAATTTTTATTACTTTCTTTTATTCCCATGCTTTACTCGTTGCTGTAATACTCGACTTTCACAACATAATAAAATAATATTTTATCTTATCTTATTTTAAACATTTAACTCCACAGGTACGTCCAGTCTATCTCAATGTTAACACCACAACAGAGCTTCTACAGCCTCCAATCTCACAGAGAGAAAAAAATGTTCCCCTTCTTACATGATTTGCCAAATTCATCTAGGAATAACACAAATGAGTCAGCCGCTTCCACAACTCAGGATTCCCTGGTGCGATCCAATTATACTCTCACTGCAGGTGCTGAGAAAACACTGCAGAGGCAGTGACCCAAAGGCTATTTAATACATCAAGCATCTCGCATTTCTAAGCTATCCCTGAAGTCTACAGGAGTATGGAGAAGGTGTTCTGAGTGATTATACACAAACTATTCAGAAACAGTATTCAAAAATCTCTCTGGGTACCATCCTAACACACAGTGTACCCTATCAGTGTACCCTATCACTGTACCCTATCAGTGTACCCTATCAGTGTACCCCATCACTGTACCCTATCACTGTACCCTATCACTGTACCCTATCAGTGTACCCTAAATGTGTACCCAATCAGTGTACCCTATCAGTGTACCCTATCAGTGTACCCTATCACTGTACCCTATCAGTGTTACCCTATCACTGTACCCTATCAGTGTTACCCTATCACTGTACCCTATCAGTGTTACCCTATCACTGCACCCTATCACTCTACCCTATCAGTGTACCCTATCACTGTACCCTATCACTGTACCCTATCACACTGTGCTACCGGCAGTGTAAAACAAGACCTAGCGGAGAGATCCAGAGGGTGATATGGTTCACCGAGCTGCCTAAACAATCCTTTCTGTCACTGTTATAGAGTCAGATATACACTGTCAACTACTAAGCAATGCTTTTTATTTTTTCAGATGAATGCTTTAAAAAACTAACAACATCCAACTACTTTTGTGGTTGCAGTTACGTGCACACACACACACACACACACACACACACAGCGGCAGCAGTGGCTAACTATGTCTTGGCACCAGGAGGGCGGTTGAAGGTCAAGTGTCCCACTCAAGGGCTGTGAAGGTGGTGGAAGTGGACGGTGCTGCTCACACTCCTGCTGGCATACAAATCGAACCAGTGACATTTGAGTCACAATCCTGTCAATACAATCATATATACAGGGATCCCTCGTGACATCGCGCTTCAATTCATGCGACTTCAGTGCATCGTGATTTTTTTAATTTAAATTTTCATCTAATTAAAAAAAAATAATACGGCAATTAAAGAAGAAAAGGGAAAAATTTAAGGAAAATACCTCAAAACAAGGCCAATTATGCAAAAAAAAAAAAAAAAAAAAAAAAAACCCTAAACTCCCCATCAAAACTACTTACATTTTTATGCGCATGTCTGTATGTGTGTGCATTTATATTTTATTTACATCTTATGCATTCTTTTTGAATGTTTAGTTGTTATTATAAGTATTTATAGTGTTCAAAATGTATTTATTGATATTATTTACACATATACATATCCGTATACATCAGTCGGGGGGGGGGGGGGGGGGGGTTGATCCTATTTTGCGGAATTGAGTAGTCGTGGGGATCTCAGTCCCAATTAGCCTCGATAAGTGAGGGATCCCTATACATCCTTTCTGACGAAATATATTTACACACTCATTCCTTTTATGTTTTCTCTGACAGTAATGTCTTTCTTTCGTTCTTTCGGCTTTTTCCCTTTTTTCGGGAGTCGCCACAGCAAATCATCTGATTCGCACATTTGATTTGGCATAGGTTTTTACGTCGGATGCCCTTCCTGTCACAACCCTTTAGCAAGGGACAGAAACACGCTGACGGCTTTGCAGCCTACTCTTTACGAAAGTCAGCAATGGTTCTTTTATATGAACCTCACACCATAGACAGTGAGAGACATGGCCCGCCTTTCATAACCCAGTTAGCCGCACTGGGGGGACAGTGACAATCTTGTGGGGACTCGAACCTCCAACCTTAGGATCAGCGATCCTGCGCCCTAACCACTAGACCACCACTGCCCCTCTGACAGTAATGTCTAACATCATGCAAAGGTCATACTGCTTTATCCCTGTTTCTTCTGATATTTAAGTATTTCTATCTAAAGTAGAGATTTTCACATTCCTTGCCTGAACTAATCTATCAAAACATATATAAACGCATTTAGAATATTAAGTCAGTGCTGCTGAAAGTTCCAAAATGACTATTTACACACCAAGGTCTTAACTTTTTGTTCGTGATGATGATTAAGCGTGGCCAGGAACCTCCCTGATCTATCATAGAAGGGGCGGAGTTTTCAGTCTATATAAATATAAGTATATAAATAACAACATTGCCATAAAATAGCTTTTCATGACATATCTGCTGGAATTACTAAAATTGCTTGGTAATAATAGGAAAAATTTGCATGTTAAGGGCGGCACTGTGGCATAGTGATTAACACGTTTGTCTCACAGCAAGAAGGTCCTGGCTTCGAGTTCCAGGCTTGGTGAGGACGTTCCTATGTGGAGTTTGCATGTTTTCTCTGTGCTCATGTGGTTTTCGGCTGTTTCCTCTGGTTTCCCCCTACAGTCCAAAGACATGAACAATAGGCTAATTGTATTTTGTAATTTGCCTCTAGGTGTGAGTGCAAGTGTGAATGGTTGCGTGTGTTGGCTCTGCAACAGCCTAGTGAGATATTCAGGGTGTACCCTGCCTTCATTCAGTGTCAGCCAAGTTGAGCCTCCGATTTTATTAGGATTAAAAAGTCCTTTGGGCTTTTTACACCCAAGCCAATTTGGCTCACCAGGCCGATGCTTATCCCCAGTTTCTATAGCGTGAAGCAACTAGGAGTTCCACTCCTCCTGGATGGGACACTAGTCCACCGCAGGTTACCTTCCCAGTATATTTTTACTGGTACCCATTTACACTGCTGGGTGAACAGAGGCACACTTGTGGTTGAGACCTTGCCCAGGGATCTTAGCATAGTGGGAGTCTATCTGGGATTTGAGCACAACCTCCCGATCATGGGCGCAGCACTCTAACCACGACGCCACCAACCCCATTATTATTATTATTATTATTATTATTATTATTAGGATTAAGCCTGCCAGTAAATAACCGGATGAATAAATTATAAATTATATATTTCTTTTGGGGTCTGCTGGGAACGTTTGGCGGAGCCCCCTGTCCGAGAGGCCTTTAACTCCCACCTCCGGCAGAGCTACAACCACGTTCCGGAGGAGGCGGGGGACATGGAATCCGAATGGGCCATGTTTCGTGCCTCCATTGCTGAGGCGGCAGCCCATAGCTGTGGCCGTAAGGTCGTCGGTGCTTGTCGTGGCGGTAATCCCCGAACCCGGTGGTGGACACCTGCGGTGAAAGGGGCCGTCCAGCTGAAGAAGGAGGCCTATCGGGTTTTATTAGCCTGTGGGACTCCTGAGGCAGCAAACGGGTACCGGCAGGCCAAACGTGCTGCAGCCGAGGCTGTCGCAGATGCAAAATCTCGGGCGTGGGAGGAGTTCGGTGAGGGCCTGGAGAGTGATTATCGGTTGGCCTCAAAAAGGTTCTGGGCCACCATCCGACGCCTCAGGAGGGGGAAGCAGTTCTTCACAAACACTGTTTATGGTGGAGGTGGGGAGCTGCTTACCTTGACTGGAGATGTTGTTGAGAGGTGGAGGGAATACTTTGAGGACCTTCTCAATCCCACCAACACGCCCTCCGTGGAAGAGGAAGACCCTGGGGGTTCGGGTGAGGGTCCGCCCATCACTGGAGTGGAGGTCACTGAGGTTGTCAAAAAGCTCCTTGGTGGTCGAGCTCCGGGGTTGGACGAGATCCGCCCGGAATATCTCAGGGCTCTGGATGTTGTAGGACTGTCTTGGTTGACACGTCTCTGCAACATCGCGTGGTCATCGGGGGCTGTACCTCTGGATTGGCAAACTGGGGTGGTGGTCCCAATTTTTAAGAATGTGTTCCAATTATCGGGGAATTACACTCCTCAGCCTACCTGGGAAAGTCTATGCAGGGGTACTGGAGAGGAGGATCCGACTGATAGTCGAACCTCGGATTCAGGAGGAACAATGTGGTTTTCGTCCTGGCCGCAGCACTCTTGACCAACTCTATACGCTCCACAGGATTCTGGAGGGGGCATGGGAGTTTGCCCAATCTGTCCACATGTGCTTTGTGGATTTGGAGAAGGCTTTCGACCGTGTCCCTCGAAAGATCTTGTGGGGCGTGCTCGAGAATCTGGCGTTCGGATCCGTTGCTACGAGCGATTCGGTCGCTGTATCACCGGAGCCAGAGTTTGGTCCGTATTGGTAACAGCAGGTCGGATTCGTTTCCAGTGGGAGTTGGAGTCCGCCAAGGCTGTCCTTTGTCACCGATTCTGTTCATAATTTTTATGGACAGAATTTCTAAGCGCAGTCGAGGCGATGAGGGTTCTGGTTTGGTGGCCATCGGATATCGTCTCTGCTTTTTGCGGATGATGTTGTCCTTTGGCTTCATCAAGTCGGGCCCTCCAGCTCTCATTGGAGCGATTCGCAGCTGAGTGTGAAGCAGCCGGGATGAAGATCAGTACCTCCAAGTCCGAGGCCATGGTTCTCAGTCGGACAATGGTGGAATGCACCCTCCGGGTCGGGAATGAGGTCCTGCCCCAAGTGGAGGAGTTTAAGTATCTTGGGGTCTTGTTTAGGAGTGAGGGAAGGATGGAGGGAGAGACCGACAGACGGATCGCTGCAGCCTCTGCTGTTAAGCGGTGCCTGTACCGGTCCGTCGTGGTGAAAAAGGAGCTGAGCCGCAAGGCGAAGCTCTCAATTTACCAGTCGATCTACGTTCCAACCCTCACCTATGGTCACGAGCTTTGGGTAATGACCGAAAGAACAAGATCACGGATACAAGCGGCTGAAATGAGCTTTCTTCGCCGGGTGGCGGGGTTCTCCCTTAGAGATAGGGTGAGAAGCTCCGCCATCCGGGAGAGCTTCGAGTAGATCCGCTGCTCCTCCGCATTGAGAGGGGCCAGTTGGGGAGACTCGGGCATATGCTCAGAATGCCCCCCGGACGCCTCCCTGGTGTGGTGTTTCGGGCATGTCCAACCGGGAAGAGACCCCGGGGTCGACCTAGAACACGCTGGAGGGACTATGTCTCTCGGCTTGTCTGGGACCGCCTCGGTGTCCCCCCGGGAGAGTTGGAGGAAGTAGCTCGGGAGAGGGATGTCTGGACCTTTTTGCTAAGGTTGCTGCCCCCGCGACCCGACCCTGGACTAAGCGGAAGAAGATGATGATGATGATGATATATTTCTTTTGCTCTGGTAATCTGGTTCACTGATGCTTTTGTGAAAATAAAAGTGGGCATCTTTGCCAAGTCACACATTGTTGATTACAGGTGATTCCATTTTGTCTGAATGTGCTTAAATGGATGTGTGTGTACTTCCTTGGGCAGAACTATATCTTTTATAAAGGGATCGCAGGAAATCAGAACATCTTTGATAAAGTTGTATGGAGTAGCCGTCATTACACCTCATGGGCTGAAGGATGTCAGAATTAAATTACGGTAATATTAATACTTTGAGAACGAGACACAGTAGTGGCCTGATGGTAAAGGTGCTGGATCACTGATCCCAAAGTTGGGGGTTCCAGCCCCACTCTCAACGGGTTGTCACGCCCCAACCGTGCAGCTAACTGGGTTATCAAAGGCCAGCCATGTCTCTCACTGTCTGTGGTGAGAGGTTCATGTAAAAGAACCATTACTGACTTTTGACAAGAGTATCTGCATAGCCATTTGCGTTTTTCTGCCCTCTGATGGCCTGGCAAGCTCTCCAAGGTGTACTCTGTCCTCACCCAGAGTCAGCTGGGATGGGCGCCAGCCTCCCCACAACCCTAATTAGGATTAAGTGGTGACAGAAAATGAATGAATGAATGAATGACTTTGAGAACTACAACTTTATAGCAATCACTTCTGCAGAAAGATTCAGGAAGCTGACTGCTCTGGCAAACAGCCGACTTTGATGCACTGGTGGTCAGGTGACTCTTTGGGGACTTTGTGGTTCTGTGGTTTTGTGATTCCTGCCCAAGGTTATGTCAGTCTACATATGAATCAGTTGACTGTTACTCCACTTTTTTTATCTGTTCAGATTAGACTGTCCTGTTTACATCTCTCTTTTGTATCTGTTTTGTTTCCTCTCATCTGCAGGTCCAGCTCATGGCACTGAATCCCGTTCATGTCAGATTGATGGGGGGGGGGGCAAACTTGAACTTGGCCCTGCCTCCTGGTTGGTGATTTATTATTAACAGCAGACCAATCACAACTCAGGTTACAAATTGTGTCCTCCGTGTTTGGCAGCATCAAAAAGTTTTTAAAAAATCATTCAGTTTCTACTTATAATTACATATTTAATAGATCTGTGGAAACAGATATGTCGGAATCCCTGCAGGAACAGGGGACAGCCATTAGGGTTTTTTTTTTTTTCTCCTTCTCCCCATCGTTCATTTGTCTGGCCATTCATCCATTCAGTCTAACTTCTACTCCTGCTTCATTGCATTAGCATTGGCAGGGATGACATTAACTGACAAACTTGCTATCAACATGGACTGATGATTGGGAACTCACTACAGATCGTGCTGTCCTTCCTCAGCTTAGTGTTACACAGAGAGACATTATTAGCTGCCTCGAGTCACATTTAGCCCAACGTTTGCATGTCTATTATAACTGATGTCAGTTTAACAGTGTCCACTAGTTCTGCTGTGCTTATAATATACCAATCACAAGGAAGCCCAAAAGAATAACAGTAAAAACTCCAGAAGGAGAAGGCAAGAGAATTATCTTAATAATAATGCGTATAAACTGTACGAGAAACTAACCAGAGGGAAAGTCTGTAATGATACGATGTGTATTAGGTTAGTACTTATGAGCCGATCCATAAAGGCAGGGGCCATGAAGTTCTACCAAACTCAAAATAGCACTCCTGTAGGGAAAAAAAACCCACTACTGGGTCTGCAATAATGGCAACAACATTCACAACATGGGGGCAGTGGTGGTCTAGTGGTATAAGGCGCCGGATCGCTGATCCAAAGGTTGGGGGTTCGAGTCCCACTCTCCACAAGGTTGTTACTGTCCCCCCAGTGCAGCTAACTGGGTTATCAAAGGCCGGCCATGTCTCTCACTGTCTATGGTGTGAGGCATGTAAAAGAACCATTGCTGACTTTCGACAGGAGTAGGCTGAAAGGCCGTCAGCGTGTTTCCACCCTGCGATGGCCTGGCGAGCTGTCCTGGGTGTACTCTGCCCTCGCCCTGAGTTGGCTGGGATGGGCGCCAGCCTCCCCGCGACCCTAATTAGGATGAAGCGGTTACAGAAAATGATGATGATGATGATGATGATTCACAACATGGATCATAGACAAAAGCAAAGCATATCCAAACCTGCATTCAACAAAAAAGAACATTTCAACAATTTCACTCAGTGCTGGAGATAGAGAGCCCATAAATAAGAGGCATAAGGAACAGATCTGTATCCCATGTGGTCTGCAAGTGCAAACATACTCGGAGACAGAGCTCGATGGAATACCTGTCACCCGGCAACAATAGGCGAGTTTTGTAGACTGTATCAGCAGAACAGTGTATGTGGTTCGATTGACAGATGAGAGTCACTGCAATAGCAAGAGTCTAAATTCACTGAAAATGGAAATACCGTATTCGACGTGATAAGCGCCCAGGGCGCCTTAAAAATTGGAGTGGGTGGGCGCTTATTAAAATGGTACCAGCGGAGTAGAATTAATTAGGGTCATGTGGAGGCTGGTGCCTATCCCAGCTGACTTTGGGCGAGGGCAGAGTACACCATGGACAGCTCACCTGTCCATCGCAGGGTGGAAACACGCTGACGGGTATGCAGCTACTCTTTTCGAAAGTCAGCAATGGTTCTTTTACATGGACCTCTCATCATAGACAGTGAGAGACATGGTTGAGCTTTGATAACCCAGTTAGCAGCACTGGGGGGAGACAGTGACAACCCTGCGGGGAGTGGGAATCAAACCCCTATCCTTAAGATCAGTGATCTTTTACCACCAGGCCACCACTTCCCCGAAAAATTAATTTTAGACTGAATAAAAGCTTTCATGTATTGTAAGTCCTTGGATGCCAGAAATATTGTTTTTAACATGCTTTTTAATGAAGAAAAAACACACAAATAATAAATCCACAAAACATTTTGGGGTATTGTACTATGAAAGGAAGCACATGTTTATGGTCTTTGGTAGACGCATTTATCCAGAGCGATTTACATTTATCATTTTTTTTATTACACTTGAGCAATCAAGGGACAAGGGCCTTGCTCAGGGGCTCAATAGTAGCAGACTTGGGCTGGCGCTTGAACCCGTAACTTTGGATAAGTAAGCCAGAGCCTTAAGCACTGAGCCACCACTGCCCGTGCAAAAGCTTTTGTGATTTTACGTGCAAGCAACAGTAAATGTGAAAGTAATTTGAATAGAAATAAATGGTGGTATATACCAATCTTTCCTATAAACAAGCCGGTGTCAATGTATGTTAAGAGAAGCTCACATTATGTGAAGCTATACCTAGATTTATTATATTTAAAAGTTCACTATTTTATATTGTACCTGCTTTGTTTATGTATTATCTGTATACTGTTATTTTTGCCAGTATTTTGCCCTTTATGAACTGACCCATTTGCATTATATTCTTCCAAGAGTGACACAGCAGTCATAGCATTGATGCACACTATCAAATAGATTTTAGCAGATTGTAAATGCAATACATTGGAAATGCAAGTTAAAACCACCTGATAATGAAAATATATGTTTAAGTCTTGTCCTGTTAGAAATGCTTGTTCTTTTTTTTTGTGTAATGTCTGTCTCTCGGTCTGTCACAGCGTGCCACTGCAAGTGAACCAATACATGTAAAAACCAAAGGCAACATAAATACAATTGTTAGGGGGGTTGTTCTGGTTTGGTTTTGTTTTGATTTATGTATTTCCAAATTCTAACCTAAGGAGTGTTCCACTTCAACGTGCAGTGCCATGTATATATATATATACACAGCCTGTTTAAGTTTGTGTACTTGAGCAACATAGTTCTACACTTCAGCATAATTTATGATGCATACTTGTCCTTTGCACTGATAATACCAGCCCCTCTGGAAATAGAGAATAACTCAAACATTTCTATAAAAAGTTTGATAACTAGGCTGAGTGTTCTGAAAGTATGGGATTCTGGGACCTACAGTAATGTCAGTGATACTATTAATAGAGCTGTTTGGACAAGTGACTAAGTATGCTTGTAGTTTTGGTACTGAATCTATTTTAAACTTATTGTTTGATTTGTTCATTAAAAAGAAGTGGAGTGGTTTTCCTATGCCATTTTTATCTATAGAATGTCTACTGCACACATTCAGGATTATTATAACATGTAACTAAGTTACATACTAAACTACACATTCAGGGTAAAGTGAGGCTGGACCCTATAACAGATAACACAATGAGCAAAGGTGGGGTACACCTTAAACAGCTAGCCAGAATATCACAGGGCTACCACAGACACACACACACACACACACACACACACACACACACACACATACACACACACACACACCTATTCAATCTCACACCCACACTGAGGGACAATTTAGAACAGCCAGTTGTGCATGTCTTTGAACTGTGTGAAGAAACTGGAATACCTGAAGGAAACTCATGCAAGCAAGGGGAGAATTGCAAACTCCACACACAAGTACCAGAGCCCAGGACTCAAACCCAAAACCTTCTTGCTGTGAGGCAGACGTGCTCACCACTATGCAACCAAACCACTCTATTAAACTACACAACGTTCTTCAACTTGCCCCTAGAGTGTACATCAACAACCACAGGTGTGGGTTCAGCTGGAAGAAATCATTCAAGACTCAAACAATAAAAGGGCTTTCATGAAAACTTTGCACACCTCTCTTCATCATGATTATAAATGGCTAATTGACCTCTCAGTATGACTTAGTGCTTTTCTAACTGTGTCTGTATTATTGCTTTAGCTTGGTTTGGCAGTGTGTGGTACTGAGACAGATGGCAATGTGCTGACCTCAAGAGGCCAGTTATCATAGTTTTTATTTATACAGTACATGGATACTGGTAGCTGTTTTACCTCTCTCTCTCTCTCTCTCACACACACACACACACACACACACACACACACACACACACACACACACAGTGTCTGTGTTGTCTGGAGAGCCATATTAATGAGGCCCAATCATGACCAACAGCTGTAATGCTACACCTGGTAAAAACATTCTCCTGTGGGAAGACTGTGAAATGAATAAAAGATATTGTGGCACAGGTGGTGTGGTGAAAAATACACACACACTGGAATATGCTACTAAATAAAGACATTGAACAGAAGTAAATCATTATGTGTTATTCTTGAATAAAAAGACCCTTTGAGGGTCTTGAGTAGTGGCTTAATGCTCTGGGTTATTGATCATAAGGTTAAAGGTTCAAGCCCTGGTATAACCAATTTGTAGGAGTTACATAGAAATATGTTTCTCTGGATATGGGTGTCTGCCAAATACTGTAAATGCAATGTAAGTGACTATAATAAGCCAATGAGCCACAACATATCCAATTCCTTCCACCTTTTTCATGTGCAGCCATGATTGAATTGCTGCTGAACCTTGTCATATATACTGAAGTGGTTTGAAACAACATAAGTATTTGCAGCTAATTGTTCTTAAAATAATAAAATGAGAGTCTCAAAAGAGTATTTTCCATTTTGTAATCGTGCCCATCTTTTTCACAGTCTAAAGATGTTTATGGAGTGAAGACATCAAGCAATTAATTCAGATGTGTTTCAGATGTCATTTTGTGTCCTTCTTCCTTAAAGGAAAATTAAACCCAAACTTAATAAAAGCTTACATACAGTGTATACGTTCTTGCACATTAAAACATGATCCCTGTTACAATCTTATCTGTGAAGCAAAACAAGGAACTCTGTACAACACGGGGGAGGGGAGGCAATGTACCAAGAAATGTTGCCCGTGATTCATGAGCATGTAACTGTAAATAAGGATGTAATCTGCATGTGAATAAATGACAAGGATATATCATTAATTTTATGTGTATATGTGCATAGTTTTATTTTATTCAGAATTTCATTAGTTTATGTCTGATTTTATTTCAATATCTGTATACTGTTATTTTTGCCATTAACTTACCTTCTATAAACTGATTAGTTGATATCCTATTCTGGCAATTTCGTACACTCATGAGAGAAAACTGGCAGTTTTTCATATGGGCTAGTGCAAATTATCAAAAGGATTTTAGCAGATTGCAACTTCAAAGATATAACTAATACTAGGGATCTCAATGACAATCGGAATATCAGAATATCACTGATATAATTATGTCGATCGATAATCGATACCTATAAAAGGGATAACGATACTTCTAACATTATAGCTTCCTGTGTGCATGACAGCTTCTTCTTCTTCTTTTCCTTTCGGCTGTTCCCTTCAGGGGTCGCCACAGCAAATGATCTGCATCCAGCTCTCCCTTCCTCTGCATCTTCTACTCTTACTCCAACGACCTTCATGTCCACCTTCACCACATCCATAAATCTTCTCTTTGGTCTTCCTCTCAGCCTTCTGCCTGGTAGTTCCAACCTCAGCATCCTACTACCAATATACTCACTATCCCTCTTCTGTACATGTCCAAACCATCTCAATCTAGCCTCTCTGACTTTGTCTCCAAAACATCTAACATGTGCTGTCCCTCTGATGTACTCATTCCTGATCCTATCCATCCTCGTTACTCCCAAAGAGAACCTCAACATTTTCATCTCTGCTACCTCCAGCTCTGACTCCTGACTTTTTCCCAGGGCCACTGTTTCTAAACCATACAACATCGCTGGCCTCATCACCGTCTTGTACACTTTTCCCTTCATTCTTGCTGACACTCTCCTATCACACATCACACCGGACACTTTTCTCCAACCATTCCAACCAGCCTGCACATGCTTCTTCACCTCTTTTCCACACTCTCCATTGCTCTGGATTGTTGAGCCTAAGTACTTAAAATCCTCCACCTTCTTTATCTCTGCCCCCTGTAACCTCACTGTTCCTCTTGGGTCCTTGTCGTTCATGCACATGTATTCTGTCTTACTGAGACCAACCTTCATTTCTCTCCTTTCCAGGGCATACCTCCACCTCTCTAGATTTTCCTCCACTTGTTCTCGACTCTCACTACAGATCACGATGTCATCTGAAAACATCATAGTCCATGGAGATTCTTGTCTAACCTCATCTGTCAGCCTGTCCATCACCATAGCAAACAAGAAGGGGCTGAGAGCTGACCCTTGATGCAGTCCTACCTCCACCTTGAACTCTTCTGTCACACCGACAGCACACCTCACCACTGTCTTACATCTCTTATACATGTACTGCACCACTCTGACATACTTCTCTGCAACTCCAGACTTCCTCATACAATACCACAGTTCTTCTCTCGGCACCCTGTCATATGCTTTCTCCAGATCCACAAAGGCACAATGCAACTCCTTCTGACCTTCTCTGTATTTCTCTATTAACATCCTCAAAGCAAACACTGCATCTGTGGTGCTCTTTCTTGGCATGAAACCAAACTGTTGTTCACAAATGCTGACCTCTGCCCTTAGTCTAGCTTCCACTATTCTTTCCCATAACTTTGTATGGCTCATCAACTTTATCCCTCTGTAGTTGCCACAACTCTGCACATCTCCCTTGTTCTTAAAAATGGGTACAAGCACACTTCTCCTCCATTCCTCCGGCATCTGCTCACTTTCTAAGAGTGTGTGCATGACAGCGTCTGTTGTAAATGCCATTTCAATGAAAACCCCTACTAAATGGTACGCCCGGCCTCTCTGTATGGTAAATGGTCCGTCCCGCCTCTCTGTATGGTAAATGGCCCGTCCCTGCTTCTAGTGTGCCGTCAGAGCGCGTGTTTTCAACAGCACGGAACATTTTGAACAAGAGACACTTATCACCGAATAATGCAGATATGTGCATCTTCTTGCATCATAATTATGAATTGTAAAAATGCATACGTATCTCCTAAACTTTTCAGTTGACAAGTGTTTGTAGAACAGAAACAACTTGCTTGAAATTAACTAGTAAACAAGTGTTTATAGATTTGTTAAATACAAAAAGGTGTTCATTAAAATCTTGTCGGTGGAGAACTAGTTCCTGCCTTTTATTTCAGATTTGGCTTTCGTAATTGGTCACTTTATTATAAAATATTCTATGCATTATACAAACTACTGTAATATATCTTAGTCTGTTCTATTTCAAGGGCGTGGGCGGGGGGGGGCGCACGTGCCCCCCCCGCCCCCCCCCCCCACACACACACACACACACACACAGCAGGAGTTGAGTTCCGCCGGACAAGAAATGATGTGTATTCACAATCTTATAAATAAACTTAATGATTGTTATTGAAGAGAAAGTCGGAGATAAGTTCCGCATGACTAGAGTCAGGAAGTAAACCGGAAGTTAGCGTGTAACGGGCAGTGCGCATGTGCATGCCTGACCTGACCGCAAGCAATAATAGCTGAACACTGTCAATCAAACAAAGTGCGAGTGTGAGAATAAAGCACAGTTTGTTAGTCCCGCCTCCGGCTCTTGCACATGTGTTAGAACACAAACATTGACGCACAGAGAATAAAATAATCATAAGCCATCCAGCCTGGATCTGCAGCCTAATGCTCAGTACTTTTATAAAATTAATAGTATGTCTTTGTGCTGTAAATATGTATTAATATTTGTTTGTGCCTTTGAATAGATAAATAACTTTATCTCAATTTGTAAATGTCACATGTACTTGCAGATGTAGTTTGAAATATATTTGAGAATGTTTTTGGGTTGAACTATAATATTTGATTCGTCTTCTGAGAGTAATAGATGAATCGTCTTCTGCTGAAAAACTGTGCGGTGTTGTTGGCATGAGATTCCATGTTGTTTATATCATATAATATGCTGTGATATGCATGCGCCATATTTCATGTGGTACTTTGTACCAACTCAGTGACGTCACGGTAACTTTGTGTACGCAGGCACTTAGCAGTGGCGGCTTTCGGGTCGATAACTTATACGACAAGCACAGAAAACAAAACCGCTGTGTGTGCGCAATGGTTTATTTATGATATAAAATTTAAGCCACAATCGCTTCAATAAACTATACTTAAGCTACCGCCAACTTATTTAGTCGGCGTTTCATTTCCCCTTTAAGTCTTAGGCTCCGGTGAACCGAGATGTGCGCCCCCCCCTTTGGTCAGACCAGCCGACATCCTTGTATTTAAAGAATTTATGGAACAGTCCAGCAATATTCTAATGTACCGATACATTGGAAATTTTTTTATCAATATATCGATACCAATAATAGGTTTTCAATGACACCCCTAACTAATACCATCTGACAATGAAAATATACATGTGTTGATGTGTATCACGAGAGTTTGAAAGGTCAGCCTTTTATTTCACTTAAAGGTGTGTAATAGTACAGGGTCACTCATATTTTCATTTCAAAATTCACTACATATTCTATATTACAGACAGGTCACTCCAGCACCTGTGTTGTTTTCATCCAAAGCCATGCCTTTGTAATGTGTGCAGAATGTGGTTTATCATTGGCTTGTTGAAATATTCATGAGTGTCCCTGGAAACGGGTTTGCTTCAAAATCTAAGTGTAATTTTCTGCAATAAGTAATGCTACCATTACAGAAGTTTAGATATGATTGCCAAAGTATCACAGAGCCCATGTGCTTATATCAGTTACAGATGGAGATTGGCGAGGGATTGGAGATCATGTGTGAGCGCAAACTTTTACCCTTTTCTCAAAATTCCTCCTGACTCTCTAACTTTTAGTAATATTACTGCACACCGCAAAAAAAGTAATTTCCAAATACTTCCCTACCTTTGTTGAGGGTCATTTTTTTAAACAGTTCCAAAAAATTTCACATATTTGATTACAAACTGGAAATCCTTTGCTCGATGAAGACCAGACCTTTCCTCGATATTGCTTTTTACTAAATCATGATTACAATCACCTGCTAACATCACCAGTTTTAAATCACCTCATTATTTTCATTCATTCAGTCGTTTTCTGAACCACTTAATCCTTATTAGGGTCATAAGGTGTCTAGCGTCTATCTCAGCTGACTCTGGACAAGGGTGGGGTACAACCTGGAGGGCTTGACAAATAAAACTGAATTGAGTAAACTTATCAGTAGAAATTAATTCAATTCAATTTTATTTGTACTGAATTGAATTAATTTCTACTGATAAGTTTACTCAATTCAGTTTTATTTGTATAGAACTTTTTGCAATTGTGATTGTTGCAAAATAGCTTTTCATAGTAAAAACAAATTGGATGAAGAATATCTGTAAGTATTTCTCTATGAATCCTACATAATGCCACATAATCAAAATCAAAGCTTCCTTCTTAATTTTATCTGCATTTTATTTTCCATACCATCCAAAATTTTTCTGATTGTGGAGTATTTTATAATCACAATATAAAGTACAATGTTAGAGCTAGAAATTTCCCAACCTAGTAGAAATTTATACTAATAAACTACACTACCGTTATACTGCTTTGCTCTCGTGTTACAGCAGAAGTCTGTTACATATTTCAACAACACCAGTACAAGCTAAATTAAAAGATCTTTCCAGATACACACTTTGCCAATACAAATACCTCGATCTATTAAATCAGCAACTGGAGACAGCATCACGGGCAATAAAAAAAAAAAAAAGCACACAAACTGCTCTGTACTGCACCAGAGCTTTGTATTCTTTGCTTGTTTTACAGGTCGGGGTGTCAAAGAATTTTATGGACATGTCCCTATTCCACACAAGATACCACACAAGACACCACCATATGTCCATCCATCCATTAATCCTGCTAGCGTCATGCAGAGGCTGGGTACTGTCTCGCCAACCCAAGGCAGAGCTGTGGTACACTCTTGACAGCTTGCAAAACCTTCACAGGGACAGGGACAGGGACACGGACACGGACACACACACACACACACACTTACACATACAAACATTTATACTCACACTCACACCTAGAAGCAATTTGAAACAGCTGATCAGCCTAATGTGCATGTCTTTGGATTGTGGACGGAAACCAATGTACCCAGAGAAAACGCCACACAAGCATAGGAAGAGCATGGAAACTCCACACAGAAATTCGCTGATTAAGCCTAGGACTCAGACCCAGGACCTTCTTGCTGAGAGGCAAACATATAAACAATACGCCACCTTGCTGTCCACCAATATATGTGAGAGGCTACATTTTGTGTTAAAAGTTGTTTTATCTTTAGGAAAATCATGCCAATCAGTGGACTGTGATGTAGGTTAATGGACTAGATGGACTCCATTTCAGGGCATATTCCCACCTCTCAGTCAGTTCTTATAGGATCTAGATTCATCATGATACCAAACAGGAAAAAGCTGTTACTAAAGATGACTGAATGAATAAATTATTTAGTAAGCATCTGCACATTCACTGCAAGCTCTTTAAATCTCAAGAATTCTGTTCATGTCCTTTTTTATGTCCGATAATCTCTGAGATTGCTTATCATCAGATAAGGTCCAGCCTCCACATGACCCTGATCATGAAACTGGCAGATTTTCCAATTACCCAAATTCGAACTTGAATAAATATTGTATTTCCATGTCCAGGTTTGCGCATCAATGCATCAAAATCTTTAGTGCGTGCCTGGGAGATAATATCATAGAAAAATATGTACATATGGAGAACACAATTTTTGAAATAATTCAAATACTTCCTAGTTTACAAATTTTTCATGCTCAATTATGCAATGAAAGATTATTTTCACGTCCCACTGAGCCTCTGCTAAAGTCTCCACAGGTCCAATAACCACATAAATCGGAGCACAGGTGCTACACAGTAAACCATAGAATTTACTTGTGCATAGAAAAAATGGTAATAAAAACCAGACTAAAAATGGAATCAATTAAAAAAATATATATAGGACAATGGTTAGCACATCCGCCTCACAGCAAGAAGCCCGGGGTTTGGTCCCCAGCCTGGGCACTTTGTGTGGAGTTTGCATGTTCTCCCCGTGCTTGAATGGGTTTCCTCTGCGGACTCTGGTTTCCTCACACAGTCCAAAAACACATGCACAAAAATGCACAGTAGCTTAACTGGTCATTCCAAATCTCTCCTAGGTGTGAATGTTTGCATGAGTGTTGGCCCTGGGATGGGCTGGTGAGCTGTCCAGGGTGTGCTCTGCCCTCACCTGGAGTCGGCTAAGATGGGTGCCAGCCTCTCTGTGACCCTTAGGATTAAGCGGATCTAATTAGGATCACTGGAAGGGTGGTGCCCATCTCAGTCAACTCTGGGCGAGGGCAGAGTACACTCTAGACAGCTTTCCAGGCCATCGCAGGACAGTCCCCGGGGACAAGGCTATTAAATAACATTCAAATTACCCATAAAGGATATTCTGTCTGTACGATTGATTTTATGTTAATGTCGGTGGAAAAGACATGTAAGCTTAATTTATTTTCCCCGTACAGGTGTGTCATGCATGATTTTACTCTTTCCATATAATGGGAGGGATAACAGAAGTCTGAATTATTTTAGAGTAATATACTCTGGACAAGCAAAGCAAAAATAAACCTTGGAAGTAACTTATTTTGGCATGTTGCTAAAAGAAATATTGCATGTATAACCCCAAGAGGGAAACATGGAGGTGGGGCCATTATGATATTGTGCTATCCCGGGACATGTAATTTTAATCTCTGCAGGTAAAAAAAAAATAAAGAGAAGAAGAAAAGAACAAGACAACAGTCCTAAACCCACAATCAAAACAATTTACAAATCTTTACATGACCTGCAATCAATTTACTCACTCTCTCTTCCATTCATTTGCTGAACCTACTAGAGTCACAGGGATGTCGGTGCCTATCTCAACCAATACTGGGCAAAGGTTTTCACACTCACACCTCAGGGAAATCTATAACAGCCTAATGTGCATGTCTTTGGACTGTGAGAGGAACCTGGATTACCCTGGGAAAGCCACACATGCATCTGGAGAACAGGCAAACCCCAAACAGAAACAAAAACCCAGGCCATTCTTTTTGTGCTCATCACTACGACAACTAATTAAATTTTGTTGTATTTATATAAACCTAATGCGCATACCTTTGGATTGTGGAAGGAAATGGGAGTATCCAAAAAAAAAACAAAGCAAGTACAGGGAGAACATGCAAAGTCCACACAGAAATGCCCTTGCAGAGCCTCAGACGCCAACCCAGGACTTTCTTGCTGTGAGGCACAAGTACGAACCACCATGCGACCCTGTTGGCAATCTGTGCTGCCTTCTACCACTTGTTACATTTGTCTGTGTTGCCTTGCTATGACGTTGATCATTCATTCATTTTCTGAACCGCTTAATCCTAATTAGGGTCACGGGGAGGCTGGCGACCATCTCAGCCGACTCTGGGCGAGGGCAGAGTACACCTGGACAGATCGCCGGAGCGTTGACGGGAAGAAAGACACTGACAACTATGCAGCTACACTTGATGAAAGTCAGCAATGGTTCTTTTACATGAACCTCCCACCACAGACAGTGAGAGACATGGCTGGCCTTTGATAACCCAGTTAGCTGCATTGGAGGGACAGCAATGATAACCATTGACCATGGGGCTTGAACTCTCAACCTTGGGATCAGTGATCTAGCACCTTACATCCCAGTGTAAATTATTTCAAATACATTTTTCTTTGATTGCATAAATAATTGCAAACGTTTTTAATTTATAAGTAGAAAGTAAAAAGATCTTGTTGTATGTATAAATTTACAGTAGATACTGCATATGAACAGAAAGTACAATGAATGACATCAACATGAACAACAATGCCTATTATAGTGGAATTCATATTTCCTCTCACTGTAGCTGAAACTATAAAACCTACCAGGAAGCTCAGTGGTGTTATTTATCCAATTCTATAGCTATCTTTTTTAGTTTTATTTTTTTTTTACGAATAGTGTAAACTGTGACTAGCACCACATACTATCCCATTTAAAATAAGGCAACCTAGTATGCTAGCTATAGAGCAGGGGTTCGGGAACCTTTTTGACTAAGAGAGCCAAAATTTTTTTTTAAAAATTGTAAATCTAATCCTCTGAGAGCCAAATATATTTTTTAATACTGACACCAACAATTTTAGTATTATACGACTCTGAATTTATTTTAAACAACATTTTTTTAATGAAGTTATTTACTGATTTTAAATAACTTTATCTCAATTTGTAAATGTGTTTAGCACATGGACTTGCAGATGTAGTTTGAAATATATTTGAGAATGTTTTTGGTTGAACTATAATATTTGATTCATCTACTGAGAGTGGTGGTCTAGTGGTATAGGGTGCTGGATTGCTGATCAAAAGGTTGGGGGTTCGAGTCCCACTCTCCACAAGGTTGTCACTGTCCTCCCCAGTGCAGCTAACTGGGTTATCAAAGGCCGGCCATGTCTCTCACTGTCTATGGTGTGAGGCATGTAAAAGAACCATTGCTGACTTTCGACAAGAGTAGGCTGAAAAGCCGTCAGCGTGTTTCCGCCCTGCTGTCCTGGGTGTACTCTGCCCTCGCCCTGAGTTGGCTGGGATGGGCACCAGCCTCCCCGCGACCCTAATTAGGATGAAGCGGTTACAGAAAATGAACTGATATAATAATAATATATAATAATAATAATAATAATAATAATAATAATAATATAATATAATAATCTATAATAATATATATAATATAATATAATAGTAAAGTATGACTTGTATAGTTTTATGTCGAACCTTGCCTACAGAGGAATTCAGGAACCCTGCACTCTGTAGTAGTCCATTTAAAGGACTGAGAACCACAATGGTTTATCCCCCCCCCCCCCTAAAAAATAAGGACTGAGATAAGGTGTTGTTTTGTCAAATGTGGACAAGGTCTGTGTGTCATCTTCCTTATGACCTTGAAATTCTGTGAGCATTATCTGTGATTTTTTTACATTGCAATGGGATTTTCACATTCATATGATTTCCCCAAAACAGCCAACCACCACCACCACCACCTCCACCCACCCACTCCCGCCACCCCACCCCGGTTCACAGCCCTAAATACGTACAGTATATCAATTTGAAACGGCCTTTGTCTGAGCAGCTGCACTTGGAGCTGTCCGAGGCGGCATGGTGCTGAAATGGATAAGACGAGGAAGGTTTGGCAGAAGACTGAGCATGTTCTCAATCCGGGGAGAATAATACACAGAGTGATAGAGGGTGTTCTCTCAGGGAACGTGATGTGCTATTACTTTACTTCAAAACAAAACCTCTTATTAAACTACAGGGCACGTCCGCACAACGAGCGTCTGCCGTGCACGTAGTAAACACGGGCCAGATTTTTTTTTTCCCCCTCACGATAAATAGACACGTTTGCATGTTATGGATGAAATGTGAAGTGTGTTGCAGACGCAGTGTTACATCCACTGTCTCTTTGTCTTCGATCGTGTTATGGTGTTTGATTATATAGATAAGTAAGTCCAGCAAGTCACGTGCTCCAAGAGAAATCACTCAAAACAGAAATAGCATCATCCAATAATAAGCCATCGCAAATGAGTTTTCATACTCATTTCATATTCACACACACACACACGCACACACACACGCACACACACACACGCGCGCGTACGCGCGCGTGTGCGTGTGTGTGTGTGTGTTTCATAATAAGGCGTGAATTTAGGTGGAGATCATGATACAGAGGAAAAGAGTCTGATACAGTACATGCACACAGAAGCATATTGGACTCAGTGCAGTATCACTGATGGCAGTTACTCACACATAAGCGTGATATATGAACGCCCAGCCGCGCGGTCTCTCCAGAACGTTATAGAGGAAATTCTGCAGGCGCCGGTAAAAGGCGTTGCGCTTGGGCGGCTTCTTGCCCGCAATGCCGGAGCGTTGCTTGCTCAGGATGCTGCCGCGCTTGGTCGCGTCGCTGGCCGCGATGAGCAGCGCGCCATCACGGCTCGAATCCGCCGCGGCCGCCTCGAGCCCCACAAAGCCCACTTTGAGCTTCTTCTCGGTCTGCGGGCCCGGGTAAACCCCGCCGTTGCGGGATTTCTGCACCATGTTCGCGGTGGCGCTGGCATGGAGAGGAGAGAGAGCGAGGGAGAGACAGAAAGACAGAGAGACAGAGAGAGAGAGAGAGAGAGAGAGAGAGAGATATGAGGCGCGGGCGGGCGCGCGTGCCGGGGCTCCTCCGCCCTCTTGCCAGGTGCGAGCAGCTCGTGGAGTGAGGCGCGTGCGCGCGCGTAAAGATTGAAAGACAAGCGTGCGTGTGTGCGCGCCCGAGCGCATACGCGCGCGCGCAAGGAGGAGCCCGGGTATGCACGAGAAGAAAACCAATAGCCATGCGGGAAGAGAGTCCGCAGTCTCTCTTTCTCTCTCTCTCTCCCCTAAATCAGCATCTCCCGACCACCTGACAACAAGAGTGGAACAGAGCGGATGCTCAATAATTCAGAGGAGATGGCGGGAGAAACTATTGAGAAAGGGCATCCAAAAGCAGTGTATCAATAAAGCGTGTAAATATCCCTCCTGTCATCGAATGTTTCCAGTTGGGTCACCGTGGGGATTAAACAACGTGTGCACTCAAACCACAGAACTCAGGGGGAGAAGTGGCCCGGACAGGAAAGAATAAAGATTTGGATCCACTGCTTCAACTCCACATAATCTAATCATGAACAAAATCCTGATATATGCATCATATCTGACCAGGTCTGGGGACAGAGAGAGACAGAGCAAAGGCGAGACAGAGAGACAGATAGAGAGAGTGACACAGAGAGAGACAGAGAGAGAGACAGCTAGCGACAGAGAGACAGCAAGAGAGAGAAAGAGAGATAGAGAGAGAGAGAGAGAGAGACATTGACAGAAAGACAGAGCAAGAGAGAGTGAGAGCGACAGAGATGGATAGATAGATAGATAGATAGATAGATAGACAGAGCTAGAGAGAGTGAGAGAGAGTGACAGAAAGACAGCAAGAGAGAGAGACAGATAGAGAGACAGAGCTAGAGAGAGCGAGCGAGAGAGTGACAGAGAGACAGAGCTAGAGAGAGCGAGAGAAAGTGACAGAAAGACAGAGCAGAAGAGAGAGATGGATAGAGACAGTGACAGAGCAAGAGAGAGCAACAGAGATAGATAGATAGATAGATAGATAGAGAGAGAGAGAGAGAGAGAGAGAGACCGTGAGCGACAGAGACAGAGCGAGAGAGAGGGAGAGAGAGGCAGAGAGATACAGTGAAAGAAAGACAGAGCAAGAGAGAGAGAGACAGATAGAGGGAGAGAGAGATAGAGCAAGAGAGAGCAAGAGAGTGACATAGATAGAGACAGCGAGCTACAGAGACAGAGCAAGAGAGACAGCGAGACAGAGAGAGAGAGATAGAGATAGAGAGAGAGAGAGACAACAAGCAACAGAGAGACAGAGCAAGAGAGAGATAGAGAGAAAGACAGCAAGAGAGAGAGAGAAAGACAGCAAGTGAGACAGAGAGAGCGAGAGGGAGTGACAGAGAGAAAGACAGAGCGAGAAAGAGAGGGGGAGACAGCGAGAGAGAGAGAGAGAGAGAGACAGAGAGAGGGGAGACAGCAAGAGAGAGACAGAGGGAGAGGAGAGAGGAGAGAGAGAGAAAGAAACAGAGAGAGAGGGAGAGAGAGAGAGAGAGAGAGAGAGAGAGAGGATAATGCCACACTGTTCTAATATTCATTTGTAATTCCCTCATAATGACAGTCCCTGTGTGGTCCGGTTTGTAATGTAATGATGATGACTGGGATGTTCTACAGGGCTGAGATGGTTTGGACATGAATCAGATCAACACTACTGAGCACACAGTGTTCTAAGCGTTCCCAGCTGGGCCGGTACCCCAGCATCCATTTTCCTTACACTAACTAATGGTCCCACAATGCAATCCTGTAAACAATGCATGTCAACAATGTTAGGTAATCCAATTATTTTCGTGAAATAAAAATGGACTGGTTATGCAATATCAGAGTTACTCTCCGTTTCACAAAGAGAAGGGACATGTAGGATGTCTCCAAATGAATGGACCTAACAACACCGTGAGTTTATTGTGGATGGTACCACAGAGACAATGTAAAGTTACCCAGCAAGCATTTGTATGTGGGAGGCACCTGAGTAGAACATGGGCGAGAACATGCTTCCCTTATGGGATTGCCTGTGGGTTTCATAAGTGGCCCCAAGTCCCACCTAATGGGCATCTGACATGGGACCCACTTGGGTCAACCAAGAACGTCCAAATTTGAAAAGCCCAGATGGGTCTCCGTTATGGGACCTTGTTGGGCTCATTCATTCATTCATTCATTTTCTGTAACCGCTTCATCCTAATTAGGGTCGCGGCGAGGCTGGTGCCCATCCCAGCCAACTCAGGGCGAGGGCAGAGTACACCCTGGACAGCTCGCCGGGCCATCGCAGGGCGGAAACACGCTGATGGCTTTGCAGCCTACTCTTGTCGAAAGTCAGCAATGGTTCTTTTACATGCCTCACACCATAGACAGTGAGAGACATGGGTGGCCTTTGATAACCCAGTTAGCTGCACTGGGGAGGACAGTGACAACCTTGTGGAGAGTGGGACTCGAACCCCCAACCTTTGGATCAGCAATCCGGCACCTTATACCTCTAGACCACCACTGCCCTACCTTGTTGGGTTAATAAGTGAAAATTAATTAATTGGTAGTTGACATAGGGCCACTCGGGAACCTGCAGACAATCCCATATTGAACCCATTTACCACCCACACGGGTCTCACATACAAGTGTTGGCTGTGTGGATATTTTTTCTCAGAGCATGAAGACCGTGCATTACGAACAGTTTGCATTCAGATCATCACCATGGAACACTTGATAACTTCGGTTTGAAAAATGTATGTAATTTATGTGTTGGCATAACCAGTGTGATGGTTACATGCATCAGCGGCGCAGCGAACATACAGCACAGGAGTATGGAAATTTATCACACTACAAATTGTCGATTGGATTCTTCCACCGGAAAATCCGTATATTTTGGTTCATGACGCATTAATTCCAGCAACATTTATCACGCACTCTGAATCATTTCAGGATATCCAGTGCAGAGCTGATGTATGGAATTAATTCAATGCTGATTGATGGGGTGCATGGCTGGATACTGGATGTTAATCTGATATCAGGACCTCGAGTATTAGCACCTTGGGCCGACACCAAACAGGACTTTATTTGTGAAAGTGATGAATAACACATGTCTAGATGATTTATTTATTTTTACAGAGAAGCATGTAAGCAGAAGAACAGGAAGGAGGATAGTCTTTCATCTGTTCATGTTTCCATGACAACAGCCCAGTGAACAGTAAGCCAGTTTTTATAAACCAGCTTTTATGTGTGTCATAAAAAGTGGCTTTTAACTCAGGATCCCCAGTACAGACACTGACAAGACTGACACTTTAAAACACACACACACACACACACACACACACACACACACACACACACACACACACACACAAAGCCCCAATACAACAACTCACATTTCAAATGATTTCAATTAAAATAAAATCAGTAAAGAGAATCAAAGAAACAAAGTATTTGCACAAATGAAACTTCATTCAGTAGTTTTTATTTCTCGTGTTTTAAAGATGATCCTCCAGATGGTAGCGATCACTGATTACACACACTTTGAGATGATTTCTGAAGGCTGGCACGACTTGACAGGTCATGGAGGGTGGAACTGTGACTGTCACCTCCAAATAGGAACCTTGGGGCTTTTTCAGAGTTTCGGGTCGATCAGTATACGCCCGAGATTTAAGGAAGCTCCATAGAAAAATATCACAACGAGTAAGTTCAGGGAAACGGGCCAGTCAACCATCACCACGCATCAAGATCACCCAATCCAGAAAGATTTCCCTCAACAGCTCCAGTGATCTACAAGCTGGGTGTGACACAAAAGCTGGGGTTGGGCTAATAACAAACCTCAGCTCCACCCCTCCTCTTCAAGAAGTTTCAAATTACTGTAGAATTTCAAAATAACTTTATTTCCTTTGAAATGTGTCTGTGGGGGGTACTTTAGCATTATGCACCAAATTATAAATGGACTGTCATAAACTCATTCAATCATTTTCTGAACCACTTAATTAGGGCTGCGATGAGACTGGCGCCCATCTCAGCCGACTCTGAGTGAAGGCAGAGTAAACTCTGAACAGCTCGTCAGGCCATCATGTGTAGCAGAAACACACTGACGGCTATGCAGCTACTCTCAACGAAAGTCAGCAATGGTTCTTTTACATGAACTTCTCACCACAGACAGTGAGAGACACAGCTGGCCTTTCATAACTCAGTTAGTTGCACTGGGGGGCAGCAATGACAACCTGTTGATAGTGGGAGTTGAACCACCAACCTTAGGATCAATGATCCAGCACCTTACCACTAGGCCACGCACTATTGTCTCACAGCAAAATATGGGGTTTTGGGAAAAGTCCATCAAAATTTGGAGCTGATCTGTGCATGGTATTGTGTAAAATAAATAAATAAATAAATCAAGCTCTAGCATAGTCCTATAGCATGAGGCAAAAAGTTCAAGAAATGACATTTCATTTTACCTGTGTCAAGTTCATCATTTTCTGTAACTGCTTAAGCCTGATTAGGGTCGCAGGAGGCTGGCACCCATCCCAGCCGACTCCAGGCAAGGGAAGAGTATACCCTGGACAGCTTTCCAGGCCATTGTAGGGCAGAAACAGCAAATGAAAAATCCAGGTTACGAAAAACATTTTCCATAATTTTTTGTCTCTGTATACGAAACAAGTTCTCCTTACGAAATGTGCCATTCAAATATTCAAACAATGCACGAGCTGCTTTCCCATTGACTATCATCCAACATCCTGCCCCGCTGGCCTCCAATTGGCTAGGAGGGATGACACAGCTCCCTCCATTGGCTATCTTCCAACATCCTGCCCCGCTGGCCTCCCATTGGCTAGGAGGGATGACGCAACTCCCTCCCATTGGCTATTATGGAGCTGCATCTACCATAATGCGTTTCGTGTAAAGGACAGAGTAACTGTTGTTTCATGAGTTTTTGAGTGTGCTCTTGGGCTTTTAACCTTCCATAAACATTTGTTAGATTATAAGTCTGCTAAGAAGACATGGTCAACACGCGCATGTGCGCACACACATACGCGCGCACACACGCGCGCGCTTGTGTGTGTGATTTCCGGTGCGAGTGAAAAGAAGAAGCGGGCTCATGGAATGCAGTTGAGTGATATTGCAAAGGAACATGGCCAAATCAGTCTACCATCAGTACGATATTGAAGCAGAAGGAGGTCTTAAAAGGTATATATTTTATAATTTTTAAAGGGTTTAGGGGGTAGTATTGGGAGCCTTGTAACGAATCACATGTTTTACATCTAAAATGCGGTTCAATTCACGAAAAATCCAGGTTCAGAAAAAGGCTCTGGAATGGATTAATTTCGTAAAGTGAGGTACCACTGTATATTAAAAATGCACCAATGTTTTTATCCTGTTGCTGGAGTGTAATGGAAGGTAGGAGGTCTGGTGAGAATTATTCGATGTGGAAGTGGACGTGAAGTGGTGTATGTGTGACTTTACTAAATAAAGTGTGTGTCAAATGGGTGTTGTGATGCGCAAAGTGTGGTAGTTGTGGTCGTAGTAGTAGTGCTTGTCACCTCTCGCTTTCAACTAACACCGCTGGCTAGCAGCTTGCCTGTGAAAAGGGGAGCCGAGTGAGTAAGTCTCTCCCTGCCAATACATAGCCTCTCCACCATCAAGCCCCATGTAGTGCCTCCTCGCGGCGACACATGGTAACTGAGTACCTTGCGGACTCAGGCTGAACTACAGGGGACTCAGAGGAGGTTTGGCCCCCAGACATGCGGCATGCAGGCCCACCGGCGTGTGGACACGCCCTGATGCCCATGACCCAAATCCCCAACTATGGGTTAAATAGTCCCACTGCCTTGTGGATTCCCTTGGTTGGGAGAAGGCTAAGGAGTAAACCCTACAGAAATCCGGAGTGGAGCCCCTAAGGCAGTTGGTCTGAGGATTCCCCTACCTTCTGGCAACTCCTACAGCTGCGCTGGTACCAAATTGTACTGGATCTTCCTTTCCTTTGGATGCTATCAGCAAGGCCGAGAGGGGGGACTTGACGTCTGGGCAGCACAAGTTCTCCGTAGTTCCCGCCCAGGCTCGTAACGCACTGGAGAGGACACTCCAGCGTTGATGCAAGACTTCGGTTCAACACGGGAAATAGCAGTTACCGGTTAAAAGCTCATTCCGATTGGCATAGGATACAGGCGCCTGGGGCTACTTCCGACAGTGGGAGAGACCATCGTGTCTCACTGGACAGCTACCGCCCGCTCCAAGCTGGGCAGCCCCCAGCCAGTAAGGAGCTGTCTTGCCACAGCTTGCCTGCCTTGCTGGGTGCGTAGGGCTTAGGGACTGACCATCTCGACAAGCAAGCTGTAAATTCTGCACCAGGCAGACAAAAACGGATAGATACGAAGACTCCAGCTCTTCGAATACCAAGCTGGAACGTACGGACTATATGTCCTGGACTGACAAGTGATCTTCAGCAAATTGACGATGCCCGCAAGACTGCAGTCATCGACCATGAACTGACACGTCTGAATATCGACATTGCTTGTCTACAGGAAACCCGCCTGGCTGACAGTGGTACTATCAAAGAGGCCAACTACACCTTCTACTGGCAGGGCCTGCCACAAGATGACCCGAGACTGCATGGTGTAGGGTTCGCTGTGAAGAACTCGTTGACTACGGCGATTGAACCTCCTACCAGTGGATCAGAGAGAATCCTCACTTTACGCCTCTCTACAACTGCAGGTTTTGTAAATCTCCTCAGCATCTATGCACCAACACTCAGTTCCACCCCAGAGGCCAAGAACCAGTTTTACGAGGCTCTGGATGATACAATTTCCAGGATCCCCAGCACTGAAGGACTTTACCTACTAGGAGACTTCAGTGCTAGAGTGGGCGCCGACTGTGACACCTGGCCTTCCTGCCTTGGTCACCACGGCATAGGCAGGATGAATGAGAATGGACAGAGGTTGTTGGAACTGTGCTGCCATCATGGCCTGTGTGTAACAAATACATACTTCAAGTGCAAAGACCACCACAAAGTTTCCTGGAGACACCCCAGATCTTGCCACTGGCACCAGCTAGACCTTATCCTCACTAGGCGCACGGATCTGAGCAGCGTTCTCCACACTAGAAGTTTCCATAGCGCAGACTGCGACACAGACCACACCCTCGTTGGAAGCAGGATACAGCTGACAACAAAGAGGATCCATCACTCTAAAACTAAAGGCCTCCCACACATCAACACCTGCTCCTCAAGGGATCCCCAGCGAATCCAACTGTTTCATGACACAGTCAAGGAGAAGTTGGCTTTGCAGACTCCTGGCAAAGACATCAACAGCAAGTGGAGCTTCCTAAGAGATACTATCTACACAACAGCCCTCACCGCTTTTGGGAAAAAGGAGCGTCGGAGTGTAGACTGGTACGAGGCTCACTGGGAGGAGATGCAGCCTGTGACAGAAGCCAAGAGGGAAGCCCTCCTAGCATACAAGCACAACCCCAGCACCATTACTCGGGACACCCTCAAAGCTGCACGAAACAAGGCCCAGCAGACAGCCCGCTGCTGTGCAAACGACTTCTGGCTGAACCTCTGCAGCAAGATCCAGATGGCTGCTGACACTGGCAACGCAATGGCCATGTACAATGGCATCAAGATAGCTACTGGCCCAATCACAATTAAGACTGCACCCCTCAAGACCAAGACCGGGGAGGTGATCACGAACCAAGGCAAGCAGCTTGAATGCTGGGTGGAACATTACCTGGAGCTGTACGAAACCAAGAACGTGGTGACCGATGCAGCATTAAATGCCCTACCAAACTTACCTGTCATGGAGGATCTGGATTACCTGCCTTCAGTGGACCAACTGGGCAAAGCCATTGATTGTCTGGCCTGTGGAAAAGCCCCTGGAAAGGATGGCATCCCCCCCTGAAGTCTTGAAGAGTGGCAAGCCAGCACTCCTGCAGCACCTCCATGAGCTGCTGTGCTTATGCTGGAAGGAAGGGTTCATCCCCCAGGATATGCGCGATGCAAACATTGTAACCATCTACAAAAACATGGGTGACCGCAGTGACTGTAACAGCTACCATGGCATCTCCCTCCTTAGCATCATAGGGAAACTCTTTGCTCGTGTTGTCCTTACTCGCCTTCAGATTCTTGCCTCCCGGGTGTACCCAGAATCGCAGTGTGGTTTCAGGGCAGGCCGATCCACAGTCGATATGATCTTCTCACTTCGTCAACTGCAAGAGAAGTGTCGGGAGCAGCAGAAGCCCCTGTACATTGCTTTCATAGACCTGACTAAAGCATTCGACCTGGTCAGCAGAAGCGGACTCAGAAGATTGGATGTCCTCAAAGGTTACTTCAAATCGTGACCTCCTTTCACGAGGACATGCACAGCACAGTCTGCTTCAATGGTGGGACTTCTGCAGCTTTCCCAGTGAGCAGTGGTGTGAAGCAAGGCTGCGTCCTAGCTCCGACACTCTTTGGGATATTCTTCTCGATGCTTCTTCAGTATGCCTTCTCTGACAGTGAGGAAGGGATCCATATCCACACCAGGTCAGAGGGAAAATTGTTTAACATAGCTCGACTGCGCGCTAAGATGAAGGTGAGGCAGGTCCTCATCCACGAGATGCTGTTCGCGGATGACGCTGCACTGACGTCCCACACTGAGGCTGGTCTTCACTTCACTTCACTTCCCCGCTGGCCTCCAATTGGCTAGGAGGAATGACACAGCTCCCTCCATTGGCTATCTCCAAACATCCCGCCCCGCTGGCCTTCCATTGGCTAGGAGGGATGACACAGCTCCCTCCCATTGGCTATTAATGGAGCTGCATCCCCCATAATGCGTTTCGTGTAAAGGACAGAGTAACTGTTGTTTCATGAGTTTTTGAGTGTGCTCTTGGGCTTTTAACCTTCCATAAGCATTTGTAAGATTATAAGTCTGCTAAGAAGACATGGTCAACACGCGCATGTGCGCGCACACACACACACACACATATATATATATATATATATATATATATATATATAAAGATCACTCATTTTCTGAACCGCTTAATCCTATTCAGGTCAAGGGGAGGCTGAGGTGAAGGCGGGATAAACCATGAACATCCTGCCAGACCATTTCAAAAAATGATACTTAGCCTAATGCAGAAAGCATGTGTTTTGGACTGTGGAAGGAAACCGGAGTGTCTGTAGAAAACCCCATACAAATACAGGAAAGATACAAAAGCCACACAAACATGCTCGAACCCGGGACTCGAACTTAGAACCATCTTGCTGTGAAATGGACATGCGAACCATTGCACTACCATGCTGCCCTCTGTACAGATCATACAGCTTAAAAAAAAGTCCGGGTATACTTTATGTCCTCTTCTTATTCACTTTCAGTAGAATTTAAGAGCTGCTGAACCGTAAAGGAGGTTATGCTGGGTATATCGGGAAACTCATTAGTAACTCAGATGGCAGAAAAGGGTTTCTGTTCTTCTTCTGGAAGTCTGGAAATATTTCAAGAATATATTATCGTGGCATCCAACAGACAAGCAACAATTTTTCACACCAAAGTGCTCTGTAACAGCAGCATGATAATATATATATATATATATATATATATATATATACACACAAAAATAAAAGGACAGGACAAAGACTTTCTATTGAAACTCCATTTATCACTACAGATCTGTTTCGAGGGGTGGTGAAACCATCCTCTCTCTTCAGGTGATTATAGAAGAATCTATATTCTTATAGAAGTAGAAGAATTCTTCTATAATCACCTGAAGAGAGAGGATGGTTTCACCACCCCTCGAAACAGATCTGTAGTGATAAATGGAGTTTCAATAGAAAGTCTTTGTCCTGTCCTTTTATTTTTGTTTATTTGCTCTACCAAAAAGTATTGAGCACTCTCCTACGGAAGGATCTACTCAGAAAATCCTCTATATATATATATATATATATATATATATATATATATATATATACACACACACACACACACACACATACATATATGGTACATATACAGGGACCCCTCACTACTTCACCCTTTAATTCATGCAGCTTCAGTGCATCAGTTTTTAAAAAAAATATGCGTCAAATTAAAAAATAAGGAAATTAAGGAAGAATAGGGGGAAAGTTAAGGAAAAGGCCACAAAAACAAGGCTAATGATGCGCACTGCACAAAAATGTACACTCGTTTTGATGGGAGGTTTTGGGTTGTTTTTTGGTTTTGTGTTTGTTTAGGGGTTTTGTTTTTTTTGCATAATTAGCCTTGTTTTTGTGGCCTTTTCCTTAACTTTCCCCCTATTCTTCCTTAATTTCCTAATTTTTTAATTAAACCACCGAATATGTATTTATTCATATTATATGTATGTATATGTCAGTCAGGGGTGTGTGTGTGTGTGTGTGTGTGTGTGTGTGTGTGTGTGTGTGTGGGTGGGTGGGTGGGGGGGGGTGATCCTACTTCGTGGAATTCGGTGGTTGCGGGGAATCTTGGTCCCAATTAACGGTGGAAAGTGAGGGATCCCTGGATACACACACACACACACACACACACACACACACACACACACACACCTACCTCAAGGTGATCTCAGAGAATGACTTTGCAGATTAGTTTACTTTTATTGATTGCATTTTTTTTTGCTGTTTTTGTTAAATGAATTTGTCCATGGCCAGAATCTAACATGCCGCCCATGGATTTGCTTTATGGGGGTCAAACTGCAGATCAGACACACAGGGAACTGTGGAATCACGACTGGAAGAAATGACTCATTTTTACTCAAGGCTCTGTCCCAGTCACTGAGATGATTTGGATGCTGACGCAAAACATGATATCATTAGGCCTTATTCAATCTGAACTCCGCTTATGTAATGAAGCATTGTACAGTTACACCCCGGTGTGATGGTAATATACGATATACGGCTGCGGGATTTCAACATTTTTTTTTTAGAAATATGTTTGCAGCTGGCTGGAAAATTATCTCAACTGATATTTATTGTTCAAAAGCAGTACATCGATTGTCCACAGAACTGAATGCAAGAAGGAAAAGGGCAGCATAAGGCACTGGAGAGGCTTCCAGCAGGGTAAGACTTGAGCATGGCAGACTTCCAGAGCCTAACACAGGCAGATAGAGTCTGTCAAGGGGCCAAGAGTCAGCATCTCACTGCAGACTCACACCACACACAAAGACTTCACAGCATACAACCGACATGGGCCATTTTCCTCTATTCCTTGCTCTCGGAATCGTCTCAGCCATGTTTCAATATGTCAACAAAATCTGTGCTTCTTTCGAATCATGTCATTTAATCTGCTTTATAATCCTCATTACCACACACATTGCAATTTACAAAATGTCCAAGCAGGTCCTTGAGTCAACATACAAAAACTAATCCAATTCTAATTTACACAATTTCATCCGGGATTAATAAAATATTCTGATTCTCCTCTTGAAATAACCTTCACCTAACTCGTTTACTCATTTGCAGAACTGTGTAATCTTACCAGGGTTGAGCGGAGCCTATCTCAGCTGACATTGGCCCAAGGTGAGGTACATCCTGGACAGTTTGCTACAGACCATGCATGTCTTTGGACTCTGAGAAGAAACCAGATTACCCAGAGAAAACCCGCGCAGTCACGAATACAACATGAAAGCTTCACAGAGAAACGCCCGAGCCTGGGACTTAAATCCAGGACCTTACACATTACATCACACACTGACGCACTCACTTGCCAAACCGCTTAATTCTCTTTTAGGGTCACAGTGAGGCTCGAGCTTATTTCAGCCGACCTGTAGGTGGAGTACAACAGCTTACCAGACCACCGCAGAGCCGCGCACACAACAGTTCACACTCACACTGAAGGTGCGGTCCAACAGCTTAGCAGACCATTGCAGAGCTACACGCACAGTTCACCCTCACTCTGACTCGCATATCAACAGCTCGGAACAATTTGGAACAGCTAATTAGTGTAATGTACACATTTTTGGACTATGGCAGGAAACCCATGCAGGCATGGAGAGAACATGCAAACTCCCCACAGAAGCACCTGAGCCTGGAAGTCAAAACCAGGACCTTCTTGCTGTGAGGTGGATGTGCTAACCACTACCCCACTGTGTCCAGCCTCCTCGCATGACAGCTCACGCCGACCACGAAAAAAAAAAATAATGCTATTAAAATGGTTGACTGGGCTGTCCATGCTATAGCATGTACCGATTACTCCAAAGCCTGCTATGATAAACACTGAGGGGGCTGGAGACAATTTCTCTCATTCACACCTCAACAGCACCACTCAGAGTCTCCACATCTCATGCTATCTGAGAGACATGTGGCTGTATACACCAATAGAGTGTGACAATATTCATCCCTTATACTCGGAGTCCTGGGCTTGGGTGTCAATGTGTCAAGTCTCCATGCTTGCATGAGTTTCTTCTTGTACTCCAGTATCCTCCTACAGTCCAAAAACGTGCACATTAGACCAAGTGGTTGTTTTCAATATACCCTGCCTACACCCAGTGACGACTGATAGGCTCCAGCCTCCCCATGACCCCAATAGGATTAAAGGAGTTCAGCAAATGAGTGTGGTCCTAATACTGTACTCGGTACTATGTATCTGTAGCTTGGTTCTCAATCTTCTAGAAGCTGACGACAGGCACCATCTTGTTTTTGCTCCCTGGATGACCAATCAAAACAGAGGCACACTAGAAATTAAGCAGTAATGAAGTTTAATGGACAACAGCAATATTTCAAGTATTCCAGGCTTGGAAATGACCCTAGTCTGATTATAGCAGCCTCAGGCCATCGATTCCATCAAGACTTCAGTTAATGCAAGGACTTCATCATCATAATTGAGACTGACTCACTGGGCGGTAAATGATATCACCATAGCGAATAAATGGGTTGGACATCCCGTCCTTGCCATCACATACCACTTAAAAATGAGTGTAGTATAATCTTTGTAGAAGTTATTCAGGGTTCAAAGCAACATCCCAAATTTGTTACCATTTTTACATAACTGTTGGTGAACCAGAATCTGAAATATGCTGCTGAAGCCAGACACCAGCAACAAGCTTTGAATCACCTGACTACAGCAACAACAAAAAAAAATGTCAACACATGGCCAACTGAAGACTAAGTATCACACTGGACGTCCAAAAAAATTCCTCATATGGAATCAAAAACCTAGGGAAATTTTGATTGGATAATGGCAACAGTAATTAATACAGGACAGTTCAGCAAGCAACAATTTTTATTACAATAACTGATGCAGTGAGTTGCTTCACATTTCGTAGAGAACTATGTTGAGGGATATATTCCGTAGTTGTGGAAAAATGTTAGTTTTTAAAGAATAAAACTACTGCAGGATCAAGTAAATAAAAGCCATTCTTAAATGCCGGATATTGGGTCAAGAATAGTTCAACAGTTTACTAAAAGCTGACAGGATAGTGGTGACCTGTCATTTAAAGTCTTGGTGGAGTTAAAAGGTAAAAAAGGAAAAAAAAGAAACGAAAAGACTGTAGAATTAATGAAACAGTGCAATAAAGATTTAGAAGACTAGGATTTAACCACTGGGTCATTCCATATTAAATCAACCAGGTTTCAAAAGGTGCACCACTTGGCCCCCTCAGATTTTTCTGGTTTTGTTCTTTTACTACACACTTTAGGTACATTATCTACACAATGGCAAAATCCAAAATTTCATGGCTTGATTGTAAATAACTCCAATGTTATGGCCATTTGAAATAGGCAAAGGGCCCCTAAAATTGTGACCATTATTATAAACTTTTGAACCACTGGTCCAAATTTTAATGAATACCCCAGATGGGTGATCATAAGAAACCTACTTGTAAGTACAAATGATTCAAATGAAAAGCATCAATTTGCTAGGGAGCATTAAACATATACAGTGATTCCTCGCTACTTCGTGCTTCAGTTGCTGCGGGTTCAGTGCGTCGCAGGTTTTCCAAAAATATTCATCGCAAAAAAAAAAAAAAAAAGGAAATTAAGGAAAAACAGGGGAAAAGTTAAGGGAAAATGCAACAAAACAAGGCCAATTATGCAAAAAAAAAAAAAAAAAAAAATCCAAACAAACAAACATACAAACAAAAAACCCCATACAAAAACAACCCAAAACCCCCAAACAAAACACGTGCTTACATTTTTATGTGGGGTGCGCATCTGAGTACGTGCGTCTGTATGTGTGTGTATTTATATTTTATTTCCATCTTATGCATTATTTTGAATGTTTAATTTTTATTATAAGCATTTATAGTGTTGAATACGTATTGATTGATATTATATACTCTGACCTGGTAGCCCTTCACATTAATTGGTACCGAAGAAGTAGCTCTCAACTTCAAAATGGTTGGTGACCCCTGGTGTTGAACATTCTCTCTCTCTCTCTCTCTGTCTTTCACACACACAAACACTCAAACACACACACACACGAAACTTCACAGAAAATAATGATAAGAAGTTAATTAAAATCTTTATTTAATTCGTGTTACATTCAATACCCAATGTGTTTCTTTAGGACACATATATGATCGGCATAAATACAAACAAGCGTTCTTTTTTGTGCCTTTTTCCTAATAGAATAAGATGAGTGAGCAAAACTTCACACCCTTATATTTACATTTAAACTCCAACTTTATACAAAGTCGATGCCTTCATTATTTACAGAAATGACAAGGATGTCTCTAACCAACCAAATAAAGGTCCAAGTCCTGTGTGTTTGGAAACATAGCTCAGCAAAGTCAGTGTCATCTCTAGTAAAATGGGAGAATTCATCATTCCATCAGCTGAAATTTGAGTATTTTATTGATATAAAAATGGCTATAGTGTATAATTTTTGAATGCACATTATTTGTGGTGTTTTCTGTGTCAAATGTTGGAATTTTAAAAACTTTTTACGCTTGTGCTTTTATATCACAAGGCTAAAAGCTTTTCCAGCACAAGACTTGACCTTTATTAAATAGATTTTTCTTTTCTTAAATGGTGGAATTATAAACCATGAAGAAACTAAAGAAGCAGGTTAACCTGAATGAGCATCATGGACCAGTACAGTAACGTGTTAACAGTCGTTCCTTTCAGTTAAGTTCTCTGTAGTGATGTGTGTTTTAAAAGCTACATATCAAAACACACCAACGAAGGCAAGATGACACTACGTGTATCTCTCACTGAGATGCATCAAATAATCTTTTAAAACTAAAAATAAGCAATGAAAAAATAATAAATGCAAATAACATCTTAAAAAACAACAGACCAGTGTTTCTGACATCCAGCAGAAATGGGGGGGGAAATGGCACCTATATTTACCAGGTAACTTAAAATAGAACCAAAAGATAGCCCTTGTGACTTTGAAAATGTCTGGCTTGGACTGGAAAAAAAGAAAAAAAACCCAACCAAACAAAAAAAAAAAAAAACCCAACCACCAAACAACAACAAAAAGTTCTCACAAAGCTTATCACAGGATTATGTGTTATGGTAGTCGAGTGTCAATCATTTGGGATGTTGTACTGGAAAGTTCAGTAGTTTGTTGTAGACTTTAAATAAGCACAAGTCGTTTTCCTAACTGGTATATAAATAACATGAAATAGAAAGAGCCAAACATTCTTTGAACAGGGCATCAGCATAAGAAGTCAAAGTCAATGGATATGAGAGAGAGAGAGAGAGAGAGAGAGAGAGAGAGAGAGAGAGAGAGAGAGAGAGAGAGAGAGAGAGAATGAGGATGAGGTCAGCTTGTTGGAGTGCATGACCATGTCAATGCATGTGAAAAATGGTAAAAACCACCTGAGTTTGAAAAGAAAGGAGAAGTGCTATGCATCAACACAGACTGGCACTAGTGTATAGGTTCGAATTTGACTGCATGAAGGTCACCCTTCATACTGCACTGCCGACACTCGCATTAGTGTTTATTATGAAGAGTATATCAGAATAAATGTTTTGCATCATTGCTTCTTCTTCTCCAGTCTCACATGATGTAAAAATAAAAATATGTGAAATACAGTAATGAGAAAACGGAAGAGCGTCCTTTCCAGCGTCAGCATTCGGACCAGCTCGCAAGCCGTCTCGCGGGTAATCAACACAGCTTTTGACCACTATGGCCATCAGGCAACTAAAACAAAAACAGCAACTTTCCATCATGGGGAAAAAAAGAGCCTCCTGCTGTGTGTGTGTGTGTGTGTTTGTGTGTGTTTAGGGGTTTAGGCTCGTCTCTCCAACCTCCTGAAACAGTGATGTGTAGAACTCAGGCTCCAGCTGTTTGTTCCGATAACGGTTAACGATTTCAGCAATTTTCTGTTTTCGCCGTACATGCGGAGGGCTGTATGAGTCACTGTCCAATCTCTTCCTTCGACATGTGTTTATTACAGTCTGTCTCACTAGGAAACCTGGATAAAAAGGACAAAGGTAGCAGAAAGGAACATGATAAAAATGTACAGTACTGAGTCCTACCAAGTACCCGTCATACAGAAAAAAAAAAACCAAACAAACCGCACTCTAGGTTTTTGTTGGACTGCCCTTAGCCTTGACAAACACCATGGCACTGTTTTTACACAATATTACTTTTCATCCAGAGTTGGATTCATTTTTCACTGATATCTTGAATTCATTCATTCATTTGCCGAACCACTTAAACCTAATTAGGGTCGCGAGGGGGTTGGCGCCCATCTCGGCCAACTCCGGGCGAGGGCAGAGTACACATTGCACGGCAGAAACATGCTGACGGCCATGCAGCGAATCTTGACAAAAGTCAGCACTGGTTCTTTTACTTGACTCTCTCAGTGAGAACCGAGGCCGGCTTTTGATAACCCAGTTCGCCGCACTGGGGTGACAGCAGTGACAACCCGTTGAGAGTATAGCTTGAACCTCCGACCGTGGGATCAGTAAATCAGCACCAGACCACCACTGCACCCCCAATATCTTGAACTATCGATGAGAGAACTGAATTACAGTCTTCTCCAACACATCCGAAATACTTTTAATAAAGTAACCGTATGGACACTACTGGGCTGGTTCACATGTGTAAAAGATTCATGCTGTCTTTAACTATTTAAACTCCCATTTCATATCTGTGACATCATGATCGAAGAAGTGCAATGATGTGATAACCTGGTCATTCAGGAAATTCAGGTAGTCAGCTGACTTTTATTGCCACACAATGTTGCTGAGTGTCAACCTGACTAACTGGAGCAACAATGCCATTGTGCCAAGGCTAAAGTCTGTCCAACAAAATATTAGTGCCTGTCATGTTTTGTGTACAGTGAGTCGTCAACTTACGACCGCGTTTGGTTCCGGCAGACCGGTCATAACTCGAACTGGTCGTATGTCGACTTTCCATCCAAGTACACTCATGCCAAACAAAAAGAGATGAATAAATCTCGCGCATTTAAATCTATACATCTTTTTTCAATTCCACGTCACTGTGACACGCAGCGGAGAGCCAATCCTTTCTGTACTCCACTGTGTGGGCGGGTCCGATAGCTTCAAACTCCAATTTTATTGGATTATAACAACAGCCAAAGACTGCGTGTTTTGTTTGAGTAAAGAGATAAATTTCCCTCGTTTTGATCGGCTCATTTCCACAAAGCCAAGCACAGCTGGCAAGCGAACACAAATGGACAGACATGGAAAAACTTGAACCCGCAGAGCAGCTGATTGCCAAAACTTGGGACGCGCTTCCTGTCACTTAAACACTGCAGCGTGCGAGTCCAATAAAATTAGAGTTTCAAGGTATCGGACCCACCCACACAGAAAGGATTGGCTCTCAGCTTCGCGCCACAGTGACATGGCATTGAAAGTAGATGAATAGATTTGCTCTGAGCAATTAGAAAGTGAAGCTGCTGCATCATCTCCTGCTTGGCCTTTTAAGATGCTGGCGCTGCCGGCAGCGCAAACAACTGTCGTACGCAACACTCGCACTGGACTGCCATGAATCATGCTTCACCACTTTTGCGATCGATCAGACGTAACCCGCATAGCTCGTAAGTCGACGACTCACTGTATTTAAGAAGTTCATGTCAACATAACAGAAACGTCTGTTCATTCATGCAATGATCCAACATGGCAGCAGCACAAGGAAAACAACTGAGCAGATAAACTCCAAGAGGTTCAGATAATCTTCATATCAAACATCAGGAAAACATTTTCTGACTGATTTTTATAATGGCATGATTGTATGTAGCTCTGGGACTGAAAGGTCATTAGTTAGATTCCAAACGAGCAGGAAAAATATGGTGGTGGAGTGAAGTACACCTTCCCTTCTACCACCTTCATAGCTGAAGTGCCCTTGAGCAAGGCACCTAACATCCAACTGCTCTCCAGGTGCCACCAATGTATGTGGCAGCCCAATTCCCCGAGTGTGGTGTATTCTGTTTACATGTGTGAGTCCACTTTGGATGGATTAAATACAGAGGAAAAAAATTTCCCTTATGGGATTATACAAAATAGTTATCATATTCAACATAATAAGCCCCCCCACCCCTAAAAAATATTTAAAGGAACAGTACCAGGAAGGAAAATAAGTCTTTTTTTTAAATTATGCTGTTTTCTGTTTATTTTCAGCTTTCATGTAAGTAGTTTGGTTGATACCACAAAATGAATAACACAAATACCAATAAAACTCTTTTATTGTTCTGTTATTATTCATGTTTTCCACCTCGATGGTAATAAGGACTTACTGTTCCACTCCGCCAGTAACATTTTAATAAGTGCCCACCCACTCCAATTTTTAAAGTGCCCTGGGCACTTATCACATTGATTACTGTATATGCATCCCTGCGATATATATAGGTAAAAAAGGTAAGTCTGTTGGGTTTTTACACCCAAGTCTAGTGGCTTAGTCTCATGGCTCATCAAGCCAGTACTTATCCCTGGTTTCCGTAGCGTGAAGCGACCAGGAGTTCAACTCCCCCTGGATGGGATGCTAGTCCATCGTAGGTTACCTTCCCAGTATATTTTACTGGTACCCATTTATAATGCTGGGTGAACAGAGGCACACTTGTGGTTGAGACCTTGCCCAGGGGTCTTAGCACAGTGAGGGTCTCAGTGGGATTTGAACTCACAACCTTCTGATCACTAGCGCAGCACCCTAACCATTACGCCACCGGCCCCTGCGATATATGGAGCGGACAGTAAATGTACAGTACTGGGTCAGGAAGCAGTGTTGGGGTGGTGTCAGTGGTTTTGTGTTAAACCCCAGATTACGGTGTATGGGCATCAAATTGTTGCATACAATACATTTTCTCAACATTCTCAAGATATCATGTTTGCAAGAATGAATCTTTCAAAACTGCAATGAACTTGAACTTTGACTTATGACCTCCAAAATCCATGAAATTCATCCTTAAGTCTTTGGTGGATATTCGTGTAAAATTTGGAAGGGGGAAAATCCCTCAATGTATTCTCTAGATATCCCATGTAAAATCATGGCCAGTACTATTACCATCATCTAGGCATAAAAAAAAATTTGTGTGTGCATAAACAGCAGAGAATGGCTGAACTGGTTGAGGTACATGAGCAACAGACACAAAATGAGGAAGAACAGGAAAGGAAGGCAACAGTTATCAGAGACTGAACTGCATTCTCACTTACACATTTATTTGCATAACTGTTTAATCCTACTAGGGTTGCAGAGAGGCTGGAGTCTACCTCAGCCGACTAGGCGAATTCTGGGTACACTCTGTACGGCTTGCTAGTCCACTGCAGTGCCTACATACACACACACACACACACACACACACACACACACACACACGCAACCATTCACACTCACACCATGGGCAATTTGGACTGGTCAATTAGCCTAATGTGTACGTTTTTTGGACTGTGTGAGGAAACCTGTGCAAAGTCTACACAGAAACATCCAAACCCGGGACGCAATCACAGAAACTGTGCAATAAGCCAATGTGCTAACCACCACACCACTATGCTGTCATGGACTGCAGTCTGATCCACTCAAACCTGGCACTCAAACACATACAGTATTTCAAGTTATCTGCATAAGAGCTTTCCCCCATTCTGTCGTTAAGTGTGAAGCTTTTGACCTGTAGGTGCAGGCTTTGGTAGACCGTACTTACATCACGTGATTGCATAACTGCACAAACAAGCAGGTACAAGTACAAGCTGAGCATGCATGTGAAGCCAAATTAAAGCCTCCATTCGCAAGTGCAAACCCACCCAGTGATCTCCTGCTGACCACCATGTTGTCCACAAGTGGGATGACCATGCTGAACTTTCCCATGGCTCCATGCAGCTTGATGCGGAAGAGGCCAGTCTTTAGTGGGTGGATGAATATAATTGGAACATCTTTATCTGATGAGCTGGGCCTGAACCAGAGAACAAACACAATTTCTAACATTCAGCATGTTTAAGAGAATATATTATACTAAACTTGAGCGAAAACATATGAATCATCTTGTCAATAGTTGAGAATTTAGATGAATCTTTATATGGAAAAATCAACCTGGATGCACTGCTGTTCACTGCACTTTCCACTCCAGTGCTGGTCTCAGCCAACAATTCAGACATGGGAAAATTTTCTGCAAACAAATAGATTGTGTTAAGGACTGGGCGATAGCGATAAATTATAAATATCACAATATGACCATTAATATCATCAGTTAACTAAAATACTGAGAATATTACAATTGAACAGCAATATCATCTTTCATTAAGAAAATGAGACATTTTTTAGGTCATAACGACCAAGTCTAGCTCCAGGCATTATAATGATTCTCCTCCAACTGCCAGAATTATAGAAAAGATATACAGGGATTCCTCACTACTTCATGCTTCAATTCATGCGGCTTCAGTGCATCGTGTTTTTTTTTTTTAACTATTCATTGAATTAAAAAAATAAGGAAATTAAGGAAGAATCGGGGGAAAATTTAAGGAAAATGCCACAAAAACGAGGCTAATTATGCAAAACAAACAAACAAAAAATACCCTAAACAAAAATAAAACAACCCAAAACCTCCCATCAAAACGAGTTACATTTTCGTGAGGTGTGCATCTGAGTGCGTGCGTGTGTCTGTATGTGTGTATTTATACAGTATTTCATTTACATTTATGCATTATTTTTTAATGTTTGTTATTATAAACATTTATAGGATTGAATGTGTATTTATTGATATTATATACACATACGTCAGTCGGGGGGGTTGGGCGGTGATCCTACTTCGCGAAATTCGATGGTCGCGCGCGCGGGGGGGTGGGGTCTCGGTCCCAATTAACCGCGGAAAGTGAGGGATCACAAAATATTGTAATAAATGTCAGTGTTTTTCAATAAGTCATAATATAATCCAAAATGATTCATACCTAAGACTACAACAGAACTTTTAAACTTAACAGAATCAGTTCATTAAATTACACTGTGATGCATATCGTGGTTGATTAATATGAAAAATTGCTGTGTGCGCGTGTCTGTATGTGTGTGTACTTACATTTTATGCATTATTTTTGAATGTTTAATTGTTATTATAAGCATTTATAGCATAGAATATGTATTTATTGCTATTATATACACATATACATGTACGTATACGTCAGTCAATGGGGGTTGATCCTACTTCGCAGAAATCGGCGGTCGCAGGGGGGTCTCGGTCCCCTGATCCCTGCATTAATCAATGCTCTCTAATTATAAAAAACAAACACATTAACCATACCTCACATTTCACTTAGGAGTACAACACAACCTTTCAGCTTAATAGAGCCAGTGATTTGATTTATATCGATTGCTATGAATTAGAATAATCGTGATAAGTTTTCGTCCTGTACTGCCAAGCCCTAATAATTTGTGATAATAAACATCTTTATTAGTTTATATTTATATTTCAGAGACAAATACAGCTTGGTACTGCAAGGCAGTCAGGGAATTCGTTTTCCCAGTGCACAAGTCAACACATTAAAGTAATAATTACAACAATTAACTACAGCACACAAACATTATGGTTAAAGAGTTTTATAACAAGAGCCAGGAAGTAGAGGGAATTTATTTCGAGGCAGAACGAAGACAGCTGCTTTCTCTATCTTTAAAACTGCAGAAGGGACCGCAGTGAAAGGAGAAATGAAGTCTATCTGGCATTTCTTTTGTTGTTTATGTAGCGGATACTGTTAAAAGATGCTCCATACTGCTGAGTAATAGTTGACCTGACACCTAGTTTCTGATTTATTAAAACATCTAGCAAATTAATTACACAGAAAAATCTCATCATCTCAGACACCGTGGAGTAGCACACCATTTACAAATCATTCATAAAAATTTCCCATATCAGTATCAAAATTACCAATGTCATCATAGCGCTCCACCCAGACCACCAGTACTTTAGTCTCTGGACCCAGAGGTGGTATGTTCTTGCCTGATGGCAGCTTCTTACTCTTCACTGTGGGAGACTGAAAAAAAGAGGAGGTTGAATAGTGTGAAGACTATATACTGCTATATTCAGATAATAAAACTTTTGGGGGCTGGACTCTGCTCACTCTGGTGACATGCTGCTCTTTAAGTATACCTATTATGTGGCTGTGTTGAAGGGCAAGTGTGTAAGGTGTGTGTGTGTGTGTGTGTGTTTGCTGTAAAGTCTCCGTGGCTAAGGTGGGTGCAATCAGCAAGTTTTCCATTCCACTGCAGGACTCGCTATCAAATGCACATGGCCTGCAGCTCTGCAATTTCTTCTGTTGATGTTTACACTGTGCCCAATTTCCTTCAGGGAAATTTAATATCCGACTATGCAGTTGAGACCCCAAATGAGGCAGAGAGAGAATGTGTGTGTGTGTGTGTGTGTGTGTGTTTGTGTGTATGAGAAAGTGAGTGAAAGAAAGCAAGAGAGACAAAAGTGTGTGTGTGTGTGAGAGAGAGAGAGAGAGAGAGAACACAAGCGAGGAGGAGAGACAAGGGGAGAATGTAACGGAGAGAGAATGTGTGTGTGTGTGTGTGTGTGTGCGAGAGAGAGAATACAGGCATGTGATGTGACCATCACCAAAATATCTGAAAATCAGCCAGGGGTCTGGCGAAGGACCCCCCCCCCCACCCCCAAGCTCCTAGGTTTTAAGCATTTCAGAAGGGGGAAAGGCTATTTCATGACACTGAAAGAGCTGTAGAAAGTTTTATTTCTAATCTCCATATACATGCTGTACCTCAACTTGTGGGTTTATCATGTGGGATTCCAACAGTAATAAAAGTGTCACAGTCACAAATCAAATAGTCACTCTTATAGATCTGTCCTGCCTCACACAAAGCTCTTTAAACACAATCTGGAAACAAACTATACACATGACATGCTATACATGACATAAGTTTTTTGAATTGATGTTTCTTTATCTTTAGTGCGTTAGCATGGCACTTTCTTGTTTCCTTTTGTGCAGCCTGAACTGTCCTTCTGGAGGCTGCCTTAGAAAGTTTGTTGTCCTACTGGATGCTGAGGCGTTTCGGTCGAGTATCAGATTCATAGTTTTACATTTCCAGTATTAATGAGCTACTTACACGAGCACACACTCCCGCTGCTGTTTAGAAACACTGAATAACAATGCCTATTTACATCAGTTAATTACGAAACACTGGTGAATTGATGTGGCAATGATTTATTTATTCTAACAGCAGAAAAATGGTTCAGTGACCATAGAGTCGGCTCATTTGATTCAGTTCACGAAATAAACACGTGAACGTCCTACGCCTAAAACATGCATGCATTCACAATAATTTGAAAAATATAATCGGAAACTAGACAAGAAAATTCTCAAACATACCTCAAAATTAACTACTCTATCAGCGACAGGTACTGGTTGTTTCACTGGGTCTTTTCTTTGCACAGAAGTTTCTGGTCGAACGGCAAACAAAGGGTTAAGTCCGTAGGGTTCTGGAACGTTCCGGAAATTGAATAATTTGTTTTCCTTAATTCCAGTTTTTGACATGTTTTTTGCTTTTCACGTGGCTGTCAAACGCCTTAAAAGCCCTTCCACCGTAGTCGATAGTGTCGTTACACCAAGTACACAACGCCTTCCCAGCTCGATCGATTTTGCGGAAGAAATCACCGAACAAGTTCGTCACCTTCTTTTTACCTACAAATGCTACGGTTTCTTTTTCCATCCATTCCCAGCTAAACTTGTTTTACACGCCTTTATCTATTTCTTTGATTCGAGCAGAATCTTTTCTCTCGATCACCTTTCGATTATCCTTTCGATAGCTCAACAGATTGGAAGTGGTGCGTATGTCTACGTACATGTTTCAACATCAGCCAATCAACATCAGCCAATCAGCAGTAACGTTTCAAGAGAGGTCATAACGTCATGGTCATAAGTAAGGTCTTAAGAGAGGTCATTTTACACAAAACTCGGAACGGTATATAAGCAGAAATGGTTATTTTGACATATTTGGCTCTTTTTTGTTTGTTTTTTTAACTGGGCCAATGAAAAAGTTGGAATTCCGCGATTTCACGGAAGAATCACATGCCTGAGAATATGAGAAAGACAGTGACAGAGGGAAAGTGCGAGAGAGCAAGAGAATGTGAGAAAAAGAGAGGATGTGTGAATAATGTGAGTTTAAAGTGGATGGGTTTACCCGTTGTGCAGAACCCATGTTATCTGAGTGGTTGGGAAAAAGCTCCAGTGTGAGGTTGGGTTGTTTCAGTAAGCTGGGCATTAACTCCAACTGGGAATCAGAGTCTGCTGTGGGGAAACTGTTTTCAGACGACTCCGCCACACACACACACACACACACACACACACACACACACACACACACACACACACACACACACACACACACAGACAGACAGACACAGACACACACAGACACACACAGACACACTGTAAATACCTATCATCAGACTTCAGGAAATGTAATATGTGTAATTACATCAGGTACCATCGTTTACAGGAATCTCCTCTGTGTAGTTTGGAAGGACTTTCCCTGACTCACAATGTACACTATACATGAGCAAATCTGATTGGCTAAGACTTTCCTATAGAAAAATAACGATTCATATTCTGAACTGTGACACTGACTTGCATTTTTCCACAAAGATAAAAGAACTGAAACCCCCCCCTGAACTATTTTTTACTGATTTGATATATAACAGTAGTGTAGTGAATTCTTTTCGTCTTATCATGTGCTCCATGTCTCTTCCCTCATCCTGCTATAGGCTTACCTGAGGAATCACTGAGCGAGGGCACCACAAAGGCGATTTCTGTGAGAGCATCAGCGTAGTACAGCACTCTCTTTTCACCATTGAAAATTCCGCCTCCCGTCTCTCCCACAGCTACGAACTCATCTGACCCACCAGCAACAGAAAAGAAAACACAAAACACACTGGTCCTTAAGCCGCAAGACTCAGGACACAATCGGACAACATGTGCTTTGTGTGAACTGTCACATAAAATCAGTGTCAAGTCAGTGCTAAGCACCTGACCACCATTCAGATATCGACGGAGTTAAAGAGTGTATAGTCTCGTGCAGACTGCTGAATAAAGTACGAGTGTACCTGGCGTGTCCATTCCATTCAAAGTGTTGATAGTCCAGCTTGTATACACACTCCCAGTCCAGCCTGGGTGTTGACCTACTTCAACTGGCCAGCCAAGAGACAACAGCAGCTCCAGAAAATGGGGCTGTACGCTTGCTGAGGACTCGACGTTCCTCAAGATCTACACAGAGATCAGACATTAACAAGATCTCAATCAAAACACTCCAATCCAATCTGTGTACTGTAGACAATGCACAAAGGCTGCTCCAACCTCTTGGCTACTTTTCTGGCCTGCCCTCATGTAGAAGATGAATACTGTGTCACATGGTCGACATGGCAAGAAGTCCAGATAGCCAACGTCATCAAAAAAGCCCGACATGGCCGAGTCCAGAGCAATGAGGTGGGGAGGCAAACGACTATTACTGGGCTCCTGAGAAGAAAAGGTAAGAGGCCATTATGATATCAACTCACTGTATACTCCAGGTTTCAAACTCAAGGCCCGAGGGCCAACTCCAGACCACCGACTCATTTTATGTGGCTCACAAGAGCTTTGAAAGAATACCTATATGATTATAGTACCCACTTTGCATCAACCACTACCATGAAAAGTAATTATCATCCATACACTAGGTGGCAGCAACCTATTTCAAATAAACCACTAGTCATTGACAACTGGAGGCAGTGCTGGCTGGGTGGTTAAGGTGCTGCTTACTAATCCAAACGTCAGAGGTTCAAGCCCCAATATCACCAAGTTGTCAAAGCTGCCCCCAGTGCCATCATGGGCCAGCCATGTCAGGGGTTGGGCCATAGTTCATTCATAATGCAAGAAAAATGAAGTGGAAAAAGGACATTTTCTCTTGAAGATTTAATTTTATGCCCTTTTCGAAATGGACATTCAGTGATTATTTGGCACTTGGTGATCTAGACGTTTTGTAATGTGGCCCTCAGTAAAAAAAAAAATAAGTTTGGCACCCCTGCTCTAGTCGGAGTAAATCTTTACTTGCAATAAATAAGTGGCGAATGAGCAGACACAGATTGTACAATGCAAAAAAAAAAAAAAAACCCACAGAATATGCTGTATAAAACAATGCAGAGACCACAAAAAAACTTTGTTTGGAATCGCTGTTGTCTTCTATTACCTTGAGTGCCTCTAGTGACAGGAAGCCAAAATGTGAGAGAAAGAGGCGAGCTGTTTGGAACTCCTGTGCTGGAGGGGGAGGTCGGCAATCAGTCAGTGGGTCAGGGAAGGGTTTATTCCTCCACCGGTCCTCCGTGTAATGCTCCAGACTGGTCTCATACTCTATCTGCTTTACCATCACACCTCGCAGCTTATCATGCTGCTGTTCCAGCTGAAACACACACACACACACACACACACACACACACACACACATACACACATACACACATACACACATTGGATGACACCTATGTTTTAACTGTCCTAAGACTGTGAACCCTGTTAAAATGTCCATCACACCGATGGAAACACTTCTGAATTGAATAAGAAAATGAGTTTTTGTGAGACATCTTGCGGGGTATTTTCAATATGCAGTGACTAGAACTGACAAAAAGTGGTGAACATGTGACAAGGCCATGGGAACCTGAATTTCACTGATGTGCAGTGGAAGTGAATGCTAGTACAGGGATCCCTCACTTTCCGTGGTTAATTGGGACCGAGACCCCCCCCCCCCCCGCGACCACCAATATCCGCAGATATGTGTATATAATATCAATAAATACATATTCAGTGCTATAAATGCTTATAAGAATTAAACATTCAATAATAATGCATAAGATGTCAATAAAATATTAATACACACACATACAGAAGCGTGCACGCACGCAGATGGGAGTGCACGCACGCAGATGGGAGTGCACGCACGCAGATGGGAGTGCACGCACGCAGATGGGAGTGCACGCACGCAGATGGGAGTGCACGCACGCAGATGGGTACCTCATAGCAATGTAACTGGTTTTGATGGGAGGTTGTGGGTTGTTTTTGTTGGTTGCGGGGCTGCATAATTTGCTTTATTTTGTGGCATTTTCCTTAACTTTCCCCCATATTCTTCCTTAATTTTCTTATTTTTTAATTCGATGGATATTTAAAAAAAAACGCGATGCACTGAAGCCGCATGAATTGAAACGCGAAGTAGCGAGGGATCCCTGTATATCCGTTCTCATCATACAAAAAGGCGAATGCAGTACAAATTTCTGAAGAAATGACTGCTGGATATGACATGAAGGTCAATACGCACATAAGCATGCGCATGCCAACCTCTTTAGTTTGCAGATGAGCAGCAGAAGTGGGCTGTGGAATTACGGAAGAAGGTGGTCTGGTCTATATCCTTTTTTCTTTTACATTAAAAGAACAGTTTCAGGGTAACAATATATTTTTGGAGGTAGTCGGACGGATTTGAGCTAAATGGTCTGTATTTGCAGCATTGGAAAAGGTTTTGGTGCTGCTCAAAACTCTGAATTCAGGGCGGCATGAATTGTTTGTGAACGGCTCAAGTGGCTGATTTTTGCACGTGCGAAACCGCCCCTTTTGGCAAAGAAAAGACCAAATTTTTAACCCAATCATCCTTACAGAGTTGTACTTCCACCACATTGGACAGTTTTCAAGCAGGAACTGCTTTTTAAAGGTCATGCCACAGCATCTCAATAGGATTCAGGTCAGGACTTTGACTCGGTCACTCCAAAGGCTTCAATTTGTTTTTCTTCAGCCATTCATGGGTAGACTTGCTGGTTGTGTTTTGGATCATTGTTCTGCTGCAGAACCCAAGTTCACTTCTGCTTGACATCACAAACAGATGGACAGATAATCTCCTTCAGGACTTTTTGGTAGGCAGCAGGATTCATGGTTCCATTTATCACGGCAAGCTGTCCTGGAGCTGAATCAACAAAACAGCCGCAGACCATCACACTACCACCACCATATTTCACTGGTGGTATGATGTTCTTCTGAAATGCAGTGTTACTTTTACACCAGACATAACAGGACACACATATTCCAAAAAGTTAAACTTTTGTCTCGTCAGTCCACAGATTATTTTCCCAAAAGTCTTGGGGATCAACGAGATACTGTCTGGCAAAATTGCAACAAGACTTAATGTTCTTTTGCTCAGCAGTGTTTTCATGTTGGAACTCTGCCATGCAGGACACTTTTGTATGGTCTGTTTCTTATGGTGGAGTCAAGAGAGGCCTGAAGTTATTTCTATGTTGTTCTGTTGTTTTTCATGACCATTCAGATGAGTCACCACTGCACTCTTGGGATAATTTTATTTATTTTATATATATATATATATATAAAAATTACATTTTGGCTCCACCATTCCTTCATCCACATTAATGGCTGAAGCCAGGCCCTTGAGTATGGCACCTATTCCCCAACTGCTCTCTAGGAGCCCACAATGTGTGTAGAGGCTCACTGTTTGTGTGTGTGTTCACTTTGGATAGTTAAATATAGAGGTAATAACTTCCCTTTGAGAAACCAAAAAAAAAAAAAAAAAAATTCTAAAAAAAAAAAAAAAAAAAAAAAAAAAAAAGCAGACTGTGTTCATGCGGTGGTATTTAAATGTTTGGGTAGAACAGAACTACAGATTTGTTTAATTAATACTATTATAATTAAGGCCAGTGGTGCCGGTGACGTAATGGTTAGGGTGCTGCACTCATGATCGGGAGGTTGCGTGTTCAAATCCCAGTTGGGATTTATGCTAAGACCCCTGGGCAAGGTCTTAACCACAAGTTTGCCTCTGTTTACCCAGCAGTATAAATGGGTACCAGTAAAAATATACTGAAAAGGTAACCTGCAATGAACTAGCGTCCCATCCAGGAGGAGTTGTACTTGCAATCGCTTCATGCTATGGAAACCAGGGATAAGCACTGGTATGATGAGCCACTATGGATCGGGTGTAAAAAGCCTAAAGGACTTTACCGTTTATCTTATAATTAGGGCCACATACAAAAATGTTATTACATAATCCAGATTATTATTTCACTTCAAGTCTAAAATTAAGTGGTTTTTGTCATTACATTATCAGTTATTCAAAATACAGTGGTACCTCGGTACTTGAATGCTTTAGAGTTCGAACAAATCAGAATCCGACCAAAAAAATCTGTCCTGGAAGTTGATCAAAATCCAGAAGTCGAAGGCTAAAAAAGTGCGAAATGCACGCTTTCCGGAAGTCCAGAAGTTGTTGATACTATGTATCACCCTGATAAAGCTAGCGCTGTTCCGGGGAAGTCCGGAAGTTGCTGCTACTATGTATAGTTGTGAACACCTTTAATGATGAGGCCATGAGCCCCTTCCGTAAGGTTTTGAAAAGAAGGCAGAAACAAGCCACATTAGAAATGTTCAACAAAAGAAAGGGACATCCTGAAGAAGAGCCATCCATGCCAAGGCGAGTAGCAAGAGAAAAAAACACCTTTGGCTGATTCACCTGAAGCTGTTATGGAAGGGGATCCTGCCTTCTCTCTCCCTCTCCAACATTTACGTATGCCAACTGCTCACCACCACAAAGGTAAAAATTCTTATCTTTATTGTTCTTATGCTTTAACTGTACTGTTTTTTTTATTTTAGTGTGTTGTGGTCTCTTTTGTGAGACTCTGGTTTTGGTGGCTCTAACTCTCTCTCTCTCGCTGGAGAGGGACGTGGCTGTCACACGCGGGTGGAGTGCTAAGCACACACCTGATTCCACTTAGTAATCACAGGGCTTCTCTAACAATGACTACGATTTCCCCGTGCTCTAGTGCCTTCCCTGTGAATAATAATGCTGCTCCATTTCCATCATTCTCTGTCTCCTGCATTTTTGGGTCCGGCTGAATGTTCCTGGCGTCACAGAATCTTCTAGCCTTTTTTGTGACACCAGGAACATTCAGCTGGAGCCAAAAATGCATTACTCAGGGTCTATGATGAAAAACGGATTAGCTTTATTGTTGACAGGGAAGGCACTAGAGCATGGGGAAATCGTAGTCATTGTTAGAGAAGCTCGGTGATTGCTAAGTGGAATCAGGTGTGTGCTTAGCACTCCACCCGCATGTGACAGCAACGCCCCTCTCCAACGAGAGAGAGTTAGAGCCATCAAAACCAGAGTCTCTCACAACACAGACCATAACATAATGTACTGTATTCAATAATTTTTTCACTTAATTTGAGGACCTATGGTACGAGTTACGGAACCGTTAACTTCTGTTCAAAAGAAGACGGAACAGATTAAGACCATTTACATTATTTGTAATGGGGAAAGTGGATTCGGAATTCGACCAGCCGTTGGGAACAAATAATGGTCGAGTACCGAGGTACCACTGTAACAGAAAAATAAGAACTCAAAATTTGAATTGTTAACCAGTGCTCTGAAACATATCACCACGTGTCAGTTCGCTGAAATGTGATTATGAACCAGAAACCCACATACAGGGTCAAACTCAAAAAAGCATGGTAGTGCTTCAAGGTTGTAGTACATGGTAATGCAAGTTTCCTGTTAGTGAGAACAGATTGCAGTTTACTTTTAGTTTCTAAATACACACTAAATATCTTCTGATTATCCAAGAAGACTTCTCACCTCCTTATCTACGATATCATGAAGGTCTGGAATGCTCAGGTCCGCTTTAACAAATGGAATCTTGTCCACCTCTTCGGGAAACGGCCTGTGTTTGACATTAAATCGAATCCCGACGTCGTTTTTGGGGGTTGGCCGACCCTCTGGAACGAACACCTGCTACAGGAAAGAAACAATACTTAAAATCTTTTTTTCTTTTAAAAAAGATACTGATACTTGATCCTCCTACTAAAATGTGTTCATGGATACAAACTCTCATATACTCAGAGTTCACTGTTGCTCAGAATGGCAGTTTGGACTAAAGATTACCTTCTGGTGGGCCCTGGCTCCACGAGGTTGGTGAAACAGCTGCATTGTCCATGCATGGCGACCACACATGCCTCGAACCAGCATTGTCACAGATGGGCACGGGTCTGGAAAAAGAAGCATACAAGCATGGGTAGAAAATGGCTTGGACGCTCCCGAGGTGCATGACTATCATCCTGGCGATCGCCAGCTTGAATCCAGGTTGATGCCGTGTCATCTACGACCAGGACTCCATGGGAAATAATCGACTGAGCTTTCACTTGAAGGAGGGAGGGACGGCATATGCACGCCTTAAAGTCAATCACAGTAAACACACACCAATAATGGGTGTCCGTAAGCTCATTCATACAAGGGGGTGGATAGCGCTTGTGTTTTAGGCCGCCCCAAAATACCATATGTCCAGTAGTTCAGTAAGAGGTGGGTGTGCATGCTTACACCATCTCTCTGGATGGTGGTGGTGGTCATACCATAGGAAAGGCAAAACTTGACACAACAAAAATCAGGTGCTATGCTGTGCTAGTCACCCAACTCATTTTGAACTGCGTTGCATTCATATTTCATGGGCAGTCTAACACACATTCAGATGGAACGCGCTATCCTCCCGCCCCCATACGAATGAGTTCACAGATTCCCAGGATTCGCTGGCGATCGCTGTGTGAGTGACAGGGACGTGAGCATCCTGTGCCTCGAGGTAGACTTGGTCTGCAAGTTTCTGCAACCGGTTGAGTACTGCTCACGCAAAAGCTTTTCTAACAGTACGGAGAAGGGGGTATTCCATGATAGTTGACTATTCTCGTTGAGTTTGCTAACGCGAAAGTGGCCAATGCATCAAGACGACCCACGTAATGGACCAGGACGTTTGCAGCATTCCCAGCATCTCCATTAATGACCACGTCCTTGAGATGGTGGATAAGTTCAGAAGAATCCTGGGCATCAGCTGGCAAGATCATGTTTCTAACAAGGCTGGTCTGACACATGCGGGAATGCTCAGCATGTTCACCTTACTCAGCCAGAAGCGACTGAGATGGCTCAGTCATGTTAGCTGAATGGATGATGGCCGAACACCAAAGGATGTGCTGTATGGAGAGCTTGCCACTGGCTCCAGATCTGCAGGAAGGCCTGCCCTCTGCTGGAAGGCCTGTCCTCTGGTACACGGACGTCCTCAAACACGATTTGAAGGCAGGCGATATCAACCCAACAGGCTGGGAGGCAGTGGCCGCTGACCGCAGTAGCTGCAGGCATACTGTCAAGGCACGCATCCAAACTGGTGAGAAACGGAGAGAGGATCAGTGGGAGGAGAGAGCGCAGACAGCAGAGGCAGACATCAGCCCCCCACACAGCCAAGTGTGGACTTCATTTGTGACTACTGCAACAGAGTCTGCCGCTCCAGAATTGGCCTCTATAGCCACAGCAGGCGCTCTCACCCAGCCATGAACTGATCCATGGCGCAAACTCCTTTGTCTCTTGAGACCGAAGTATGCCAACAGGATACCAACAGCTACAATCTTGCTGGAAAACTAAGGTTTGGAAATCTAAAGCGTTTTTAAACTAATCTGCTAATATAAACTCTGCAAATTCTAAAACAAAAATCGGTAGCAAAGTTTATCTCTCTCATCTAATTATGATACTTTTCAATGCAGTGATTATTGTAAGTACTCCAAGGTTTAGCACTACTTAATTCTTAGATGAATTTGCCTAAAAAATTAATAATTTGCTTAAAAAAAATCACAAATTGATTGTACAAAGCACATTTCTCATGTTTTAATGTACAAAAAGCAATGCAATGTGTGTCAGTAAAAACTGCATTATAAACGTTGGTAACTCACTCTGCTCATTACCGAGGGACTGCTCCAGCATAGCCAGGATAACCGAATTATCAAGGACAAAGTATCTGAAGTTGCTGTGAGACGTGGACGTCAGCCTCGAGTATTTAATCAGTGTCTCCTCATTCAGTAGACTGCAGGTGGAGGCAGGACCACTAGGCGATGGGAACGCACCTAATACCTGCATTATACTTGAAGAGGAAATACATAGTTTGACTGCCATGTCAAACAAAAACAGATTATATTTACCATACTTCACATTAATCTTATAATGACATTGATTAAACAAAGCAGCAGATATAAACTTGAAACAAGAGGTGGGCAAACTACGGCCCGCGGGCCCGTTGGTCTTTTTAATCCGGCCCGCCAAAGATTGATTGGTAGAAATTCATGTTTGATGTGAATGAATGATTGATCGCATTAATTTCACTTTGACTTGTAATGACAGATTTTAACCACCAGTGGCACATTATGCGCAGTCAGTTGATTTTGCGGCACTGGAGCCACTTCCAGTTATCACTCTTCTACTGCACAGAGACCATCTGCAGTGATGTCAGAGAAAAGAAAAGTGGACAGTGAGTGCCGAGTGGTTCATAAGGAATGGACACCTAAATACTTAATACTGAAGTCCACTCAAAGGCTGTATGTCTTATTTGCCAAGAAACCATTTCGGTTTTAAAAGAATACAACATCAGCCACCACTTTTCCACCAAGCATGCTAATTACACCAACAACCCGTCACCACAAGAACTTCCGGCGACCGCTGATAGGCTGGTCGTAAGCTTGCAGGTTCAGCGAAACACCTTCATTTGAACAACTTCCATCCCAGAATCATGCATGAGGATATATCCATAATTCACCACAAAGCACTGAGCAAATCTGTGGTGCAGCTCGAGCCCGTAGTGAAGCTGATTAGGAACTCGTTAAGTTTATTCAAGCGACAGGATGTCACCATCATCAGTTTATTCATTTTCCTGAAGAATCTGACGCTGATCACAGGGTCACAGCTTTACCTTCTAATATCCGCTGGTTCAGTTTGAAGAAACTAGGTCAGCAAGTGTGGGGCTCAAACAGGAGATTATTTCATTTTTGGAGCTCCTTGAGTACACTGACAATGTTCCTGAGCTGAAAGACACTGATTGGCTTTGATTTCGCTTTTACTGCGGACAAACTGACCCACATGAACGAGCTGCATGTGAAGCTACAATGGAAAACTGGTTGTGCTTGAAATGCAAGTAAACATCAGAGCCTTCAAACCCAGGCTAGTTTTATTTTCAAAGCATATCTCAGACAAGTCGTTCACTCATTCCCCCCACACTGGCCATGTTAAAAGAGACCCTAAAACATGTGGAAAAAATCCAGAAAAGTACTGCATTGTGAAAAGATATGACTTGGGTTTGTGATGGCTCATGTTTATTAGGTGACTCGGAGCACAACTGCATACCAGGAAGCCTCACTTACACAGGCATAGCGTGCCAATCACGTGCCATGACACGCGACTAATCACGCGTCAATGTCATGCAACTTGTCACAGGAGGACCTGCAGTCTGCCGTCAGTTTCGTGATTTTTTGGAGGAATTGACAGGGCACTTCAGCTGGTGTCAGGTCCCTTCTCACAAGAGCCTGAAACGGTACCAAAGGAGTTGCAGTTGGATCTGATTGGTCTCCAATGGGACATGGTGCTAAAGGAGAGGTTCAACTCCCTTAAACTGGGTGAGTTTTATACTTCTTTAAGTGAAGCCAAATTTCCAAACTTCCAGAAGATTGCACAGAGGATGCTGGTGTTGTTTGGCTCTGCATATGTGAGGCACTCCACCGAATGTAGGCGCTTGTCACAAGTGACGTACGGTGCTTGTGAGACAAAGCGCGGCTTATCCGGACTTCTGATCTTTCAAGCGAGCAAGTGAAGGTTGAGTATTAAACAAGGATTTAACGCGCACTTGCTCACTTGAAAGATCGGAATGCAGGTAAGCCATGCTTTGTCTCACAAGCACCATACGTTACTTGCGACAAGCGCCTACATTCGGTGGAGCGCCTCACATATGTGTGTGAACAGACTTTTAGAGTGATGAACACCAACAAAGCACCCCACAGATCCCAGTTGAGTGATGAACACCTCAAATCTGTTCGGAGAACCACAACAGAATTACCACCAGACTTCGATGCACTGGCAAAAATGGGTGATCAACAACACTGTTCCCACTAAAGGGTATGTTAATACAGTCAGCACCCTACTTACGAAACCCCCTGGGTACGAAAATTCTGGGTTACGAAAAACATTTTCCTAAGTGTTCGTCCCCAGGATACGAAAACAACCTCTTCGTACGAAAAGCGCCAAATGCGCCATTCAAAATTCAAACACGCCAATCAAAATTTCACACAATGAACGAGTTGCTCTCTCATTGGATGTCTCCTAGCATCCCGCCCTGCTGGCCTCCCATTGACTAGGACGTTAACCACACTTCCTGTACCCATACTTCCTGTTTGTCACAAACGTGAAGGAGAGTTGACTGTTAGCTTGTTTTGAGATTGATCATGCAGCATTATATTTCGTTATCGCCAAAACCCCTCTACAATCGGGACGATATTGAACCAGAAGGAGACCTTAAAGTGGAAATACAGTGACGGAGGCGATTATTTCGGCACGATATTAAAACAGAGTGCTCCGTGGGAGAAGACCTCCGATCTCGCAAGGAAGCAAGGTAATATTGAATGAGGACCTCTGATCTTTCAAACAGGCACTATAATTCCGCTTTAAATAAAACATCCCATCCATTTAAACATTTAAATAGAATTGGTCCATCAGCTGCGCATTGCGTATTTTGTGTGTGTTTGTGTGTGTGTGTGTGTGTGTGTGTGAGAGAGAGAGAGACACAGAAGGAGGCATAACTCTAGTTTAGTTTTTAAGTTGTTAAATTCAGTAAATGTTTAATAAATGTGGCACGTGTGAGCAAAACGCGGCCCATCTGGACCTCCAATCCCTCAAGGAATCAAGTTAAAGTTAAGTTTGGATCTCCGATCTGTCAAGCAGGGAATGCGCTTTGAATTCCACGTCTTAAAATGCTCCAGGCGTCCTGCTTGTGGGCGTGGCCCACAGCACCACAATAAACATTTAATGTGTACACAATATGCATTTAATGCGTACTATGTTTTGTGTGTGTGTGTGTGTGTGTGTGTGTGTGTGTGTGTGTGTGTGAGAGAGAGAGAGGGAGCGAGAGAGAAAGAGACAGGTGTGTATGTTAATAAAAAATGTTTAATAATGGTTTAATTAATAAATAGGTTAATAAAATGGTTTAATATGTGAAAAAAAATGTTTACATAATTTAATAAACAATTTTATTTTACTTTTAACACATATTTATCATTTACATACATTTAACTCATATTTAATCACATATAAAATTGGTGTACTTTTATCATTTTTAAAGGGTTTGTGGGGTAGTCTTGGAACGAATCAGGTGTTTTACATGTAAAATGTGCCCCCTACTTACGAAACTTCCACATTACGAAAAAGGCACGGGAAAGGATTAATTTTGTAAGTAGGGGGCCGACTGTACTTTACTGCTTTTTTCTGTTTATGTTTGATATATACTGTTAAAAAATGCATTTTTTATTGCATCTTGCTAACCTGGTCCGTTTGTCAAATTTTAAAAGTTAATATGGCCCCCTGAGGCAAAAAGTTTGCCCACCCCTGCTCTAAACTAAAGGAAAAAAAAACATTTTTGGGAGTTACTATGCCAACTCACCATGACAGTGTAGCTTCAGCTGCATCTTTGACCCTCATGGAGGCGGGATTATGTTCTTTATCCCCCTTATACCTCACTTCCTGTTCCCCGGTCTTGGACTTGCTACCCGAGATGCCCAGTTCAACAATCTCCAACACTTCTATCAAGCAATCCTGCAAAATAAAGAGCAAGACGCACAGAGTCAACATATAAATATAGAAAAAACACACATGGGTACACATACCAAGACTCATCACATTGGTATAATCCTCTATTGCCTGATTATGTGTGCGTACCTTTTCATTGAGCATATCAGGATGTTCTGTGAGCCACACGCAGAGGCACTGGAAGGCCGCGACAATCATGGAGTGTAGGTCTCTGGAGTGGTGTGGTGCAGGACGACTGCACTGGTACACGATATAACTACAGACTGAACTCACAGCTCGTTTCCGGTCTGAAGACTCCACACTTGCCTTCACCTATCAAAACAAACAATTTGAAGAAATTTCTGAAGATCAATCATCCCCAACATTATAATCAATCTAGTAATGTGCTATCGGTCTCAGTCATCATAGCATAACTCAATCCTCAAGACTGGGCTGTCATCTTTAATGCACACATTTACAGTGGGATTTAAATCAACATGCGGGGAAGGCCATGTAAAAAAAAAAATAATAATAATAAATAAATAAATAAACCCTTGATCATACAATTAGTACTGTACAATTCTGTATTGTCTTGCTCGAAAATGTATCAATAACCCAGTTGTCGTATATACCTTTGATTATCTGAAAGTGAGTTCCGTGATGTCGAGGTTAGAGTGCTGAGCTTATAATCAAGAGAAACGGGACATTGCAAGTTAAAATCCAGGTTAAGGCCACAGCCATCCATGATCGGGAACCCATGGGAGCTAACTGGCCGAGCTGTCACAGGAGGGAGGGATGACATACGCTCACTTCACTTCACTAAACAATCGCCAGCCTATCATACATTCATATGAAGGGGCAGATAGCGCTTTCTCTCCGAGTGTATTAGATCGTCCCTAAAATACGCATGAAAAGAGGTGGGTGGCTAACATTGCATATCACAGAAAGGTGCATACTTTCGCCCCTCTTTTCAGTGGTGGTCATATGATATAAGTGATACCTGATGAGTGGGACTAAAATATGAATAAAATTAGAGAGAAAATGGGGGGCATAAATACTGAGCGGGTCACTTGCGATGGATTAGCATCCCATCCAGGAGGAGTGGAACTCCTTGTCACTTTAAACTGGGATAAGTTCCAGTCTGATGAACCGAAAGAGAAGATGGCGTGTGTAATGGTTGGGGTGCTGGCTCATGGACCCCCAATGTGCTGGCTACCATTAAAAATACTGGGAAGCTAACCTGCGTTGAAATAACATCCCATCCAGGAGTCGCCGCTTAACACTACAGAAAAACAGTATACCGTCTGGCTGTGATGAGCCACTGGGCACAGGTGTAAAAACCCTCCCCAATCCAGACTTAGCACGAAGCAATGGCCTTATCATGTTATCAAATGCAGCTCCTGGACAAAAACAGCCACCGTTTGGATTAAATGATGCAAATGCAAAACCCAGCAGCATTACATGGAAATAAAATAAAGTTAGCTGATGACCTGAATGACAAGGTCATCCTTAGCAACATAGCAATGCCAGGATTCATCAGCCTCAGATCGTGAGAGAGTAGTTCAGGAAGAAATTTTCACATAGAGCTGACCCACCAGAGTCCCCACCTAAAGTGATTTTGGGATGCGCTAACCTAAAAAGCCTCTGGGATGTACTAGAGGAGACTTTATGGAGTGGTTTGGCTCTCCTGCGGTCAAGACAACATCTCTGAGAAACATACAATTAAAGTGCACCATAATTCTCACAGAGCAGTGAATGACAAATATACAAAAGTTTGGATTCACCCACTTTTCTGATGAATAATAACAAAGGTCGAGATTTGCCACTGTCATTTAGCGATTGTTTAGCGACAATTAGAAACACCTGAGAAAATGTTAGCGACAGCATTTTTAATAAGTAGGATCTACTTGAAAACCTTTGGGTCCTTTTGCAAACTCCTGGTAAAATACCAGGTGGATGTCATGCAGCTCTTGAAACACCTGACCCTATAAAAAAGGGTGAGCAAATCCTCGCCAGATGCAGAAGATGGATTTAAAGAATATGGAAATGTATTTCTTTCAGAAAAAAGCTCAAAGCACAAAGTGCTGCTCTGCTTAAGGAAGAATTGCTTTGTTTGGAGAAAAGCAAATGACAGGAAGAAAAAAAATGTGTGATGGACCCTAACCTACAAAAAAAAGTATTATTATTATTTATTATACTAAGTCAGGGGTCTGGAACCTATGGCTCGCGAGCCAGATGTGGCTCTTTTGATGACTGTATCTGGCTCTCAGATAAATCAGGTGGCCTTTCTTAACAGAATAACGAATACATAATTTCACTGTCATTTAAATAAAAATACAAAAAAGCCATCAAATAAAACAAAAACAGATGGATAAATTTCACGCATTTAAATCTATAGATCTATTTTCAATGCCAAATGTCACGGTGGCGCGCAGCGTAGAGCCAATCCTTTCTGTACGCCAGTATGCGATACCTTGAAACTCTAATTTTATTGGATTATAACAACTGCCAAAGACTGCGAGAGTTGTTTTTGGGTAAAGAAATCAATTTCCTCATTTTTGATCGTCTCATTTGCACGAAGCCAAGCACAGCTGGCAAGCAAACACAAATGGACAGACATGGAAAAACTTCAACCCGCAGATCAGCTGATTGCCAAAACTTGGGACGCGCTTCCTGTCACAAACACTGCAGCGTGTGAGTCCGGTCATATTGACCATGTTTGGCTCCATATGCGCACGCGAAGGGGCCTTCTCACACGTGATAAACATCAAGCTGCTGTCACATTTAACAGATGGAAGCCTAAACACCTGCATGAAGCTGAACCTCACCCTGTATCAACTAGACTACAAAGCTATCAGCAAAACCATGCAGCTCCAGAAGTCGCATTAATAGTAAGAAGTACTTTTCTTATTAATAAATAACTTCATTATGACAATGTCGTTTAAAATAAATTCAGAGTCTTATTATACTCTAAAATTGTTGGTCTTCTTTTTCAATTTAGCTGTATTCAGTATTACTATATATATATATATATATATATATATATATATATATATATATATATATATATATATATATATATATATATATATATATATATATATATATATATATATATATATACACATACACTATATATGGCTCTCTTAGTCCAAAAGGTTCCCGACCCCTGGTCTAATGAATATCTATTGCTCAAAATTCACTACACTTGTCAAGACTCTTTCTCACCATCGTCCTCACAGCACATGAGAGCTAAGCTAAGCATAGTCGTCTGTGTTCAGCTCGTTTTAATTAAAAATCTCTAGTTAACACCTTAACATGATCACCTGATGATAATATATGACTAAAAATAACCTCCGAGTGACCTCATACTTTCACCACAGTGAGATAGGAAGTCACTGATGAGCTTAAGAGCTTCTTAGTCAGCGAAATGTAAAGTGGAATACAAGAGTGCGCATACTTAATTAGCATTTTATTCACAATAATGTCTACCAATAACAGGAACACGTCTAGTTTTGTTAAATAATTATCTTTTGTGGTAAGGTAACACAGAGTTCTTCTGTTCTTTAAAACCTTTTTTTGTTTTTAGCACCAGTCTTTTAGGCATTGCGTTTGATAAGTAATCTGCTGGCATGACCTGCTTTGCTGCGTGTCTACGTTTCATCACCTTGGAGAGCTCCACTTCTTAACAAGGTCTCAGTACTATAGCCGAGAGCAGAAATGAGATTTAGTTAAGAAAGGAATAAGACCCATCATCTGCAGGGACTAGGCCTCTGACTCTCCAACCTTTAGAATAAAATAATACTTGATTTAAGGTTGAAATAATTATAAGCTGATAAGATGGCACTGTACAGTACTGTGTTGTCATTAATCTTCTGTATTATCACCTGCCTTAAGAGAATCCATTCACTTCCCTGGATACGAAATAAACATAAAGCACAATGCTTTCTTTTGGAATTAAAATGGAATCCGCCATTATGTCTTTTTACGAAAGCATTCGAGAAAGTCTCAGTGACCCCTGCATCGAAAAAGATACAGTAGGCCCTTGACTATTCGCGGTTTTGCATTCACGGTTTGCATATTCGCGGACTGCCGAGCAACTCTCACGTGATTCAAATTCAGCCAATGGCTGTCCTCCTTCCTGCTGATTGGTTGAGATGATGTAACGCCCCTTTTTCCTCATTTGCACACAAGTTGTCAATGAGCCTTTTTTAGTGTGTTTTAATTACCAGTTCAGTTCTATGATGTCACTCAAACACCTGCTAAGCACCAGAAAAAGGTAATGTCGTTGGATGTTTCTTCTGTATAAATAAGACTTTCTCCGGAAGAAACGACAGTTTCCTCTGAAGTGCTTGAAGAGGAACAATCGTCTGAACTGTTGTAAAACACTCCACTATTAAAGTCTTTTTCGATTATTATTCCAATACATTACCTAAGGTAATGTTTAAAATGTTTGTATGCGTGATTTTATTTACTGTGGTGTTGCATGTTAATTATTTTGTTTTGTTTATCCAATTTATTACATTTCTTGTTCTTTTATGTCCTTTTTGTTGTGGTCTGTGTTTTGGGGGACTTTGGCGCTGTGCCTCTAACTGACTGTTTATTCTCCGCTTCGCCTGATGGGCGTGGCTGAGCTGCCCAGTGGCTCACATCTGAATTCACTATTCTCATTTACTCTCAAAAAACAAAAGCACGCTCACCTCTGCACTAGAGGATTAACACATGACATCACCACTTCTTTGGTTTGTAACGCTCTCTAACTCTCTCACTCGAAAACTGTTTTCTACTCACTCCCGCTGGGGGGTGTGGCTGAGCTGCTCAGACTTAATGCAGTTCATACCTGAATTCTGTCATCTCATGCATAATGCAATACCTTGCTCTAGTGGGCATTTGTGCTGTATGTTTCAAGGAGAATGCATTTAAAGGTGTTTTTATATGTATGCTGTGTAATGTTTATATTTTATTATCAATAAATATCTCAGTAAAAAAAGTTTTTCTTAATCATTACTACATTTTACTACATTAACACTGAATTAATGAGTAAAACTGGCTATAGAATGTGTTTAGGAAGCATATTTTAGCACATGTAATAGATACATAGTATTTTACTTCCGGTTGCTGATTCGCGCATGTAATATGATACATGGGGTTTCACTTCCGGGTACAGAACTCGCAGATTATCTTCATTCGCGGGAGGGCCCGGAACCAAACCTCCGCGAATATCGAGAGCCTACTGTATTAGTAAACGTTACCATCTTGAGGTGAGCAGAGCTCCACTTTCTTCGACTCAGTGTTGCACTAGCAAGTTACTGGATGAAAATGCTGCCAGAAATGTGTGTGACTGTAAATCCAAATGTAGCCTACATTTTTCCCATCATCAGTTGGATTAGGAACAACAACAACAAAAAATTCTCTCATCAATTGGCCAATAATGTGTAATGCCAGAAGGGATAGTGATGTAGCCCAGTCAATCAAACGCGCCGGTACGGTACTAACATGCTGAAACAGCCAATCAGAAAAGCAGCTTGTGTCTGAGCATGCCTCAAATCTTAAGGCTCGCACACACCTTGAAAGTGGGTAGAGAGTGATGCTGCCGGGGGGCCACCACTGATTTTATACATTATCATTTTAAATCTAGCTAGTCACCCGTGTTCACCACAGGTACACTTGAAGCAATTTCATTTATTCCCATATGTATCCAATCATACAACAAAAGGGATGTGTGTACCTTCGCGAGGCCAGCAAGCAGTTCCAGGGCAGCAAGTGAGATACTCATGTCAGGCCTCCACTGTGAGTTGAGTCTCTGGGTGACCAGGTGGATGCTGCGGATTAGCAGACCGGCTGCCGTGTCTGTGTGAAGAGCTGGGATATAACACACAGCATGCCACAGAAAGCGGGTTAGTCACACACAGACACACAAGCCAAGCAAAGCAAAGCACTGACACACAGCCAGCAGCCACACGGAATAAGAAAAGTAATGTCAAACACATAAGCACACAAATGCACACAAACATGTACAGTATGTATGCATCATGCAGATTCACTTGCACTACTGCTCCAATAATTCAAAACACAGTTTCCTTTGTCTTTACTCAACACCAGTGCTTTAAATAGAACAATCGAGTGCAGGGATCCCTCACTTTCCTCAGTTAATTGGGACTGAGATCACCTGCGACCACCGAATTCCGTGAAGTAGGATCAACCCCCCCTGTCTAACGTATACGTACATGTATGTGTATATAATATCGATAACTACATATTCAATGCAATTCAATAACAATTAAACATTCAAAAATAATGCATAAGATATAAATAAAATAAAATAATAAAATAAATACACACATACAGATGCGCGCGCACACACACACAGATGTGCGTATACGCACTCAGATGTGCACCTCACATAAAATGTAAGTAGTTTTGATGGGGGAGCTTGAGTTGTTTTTTGTTTTTATTTGTTTGGGTTTTTTTTTTTTTTGCATAATTGGCCTTGGCTTTGTGCATTTTCCTTAACTTTTCCCCCATTCTTTTTTAATTTCCTTCTTTTTTTAATTCGATGAATATTTAAAAAAAAGGTTATGCACTGAAGCCAAATGAATGAAAGCGCGAAGTAGCAAGGGATCCCTGTAATTCTAAAACCATGCATCTAAACAAACAGCAAAACACAACGCTGGACATCACAGTGTTATGCATTGTTTTGTTTTTTTTGTTTGTTTGGTTTTTTTTCATACTCTCATAAATCTTGCCAAATCAATTTTGATTATCCTGCTACATGGAGCTTTAAATAAAAACCAAAAACATCTCAGCATCATGCAAAGTCAATGATGATGATAGCATACCTTGATGGATCAGCATACCAAAATAAATCACACACTAGTATCAAAAGGTTGCAATACAAGGACAACAGGGCCCCTGAGACAGACATTCATGGAAAAGTATTGATGCTGGACCCATTTTCTAAAAGGTACACTTTTATTAGTTTTGTGAAGCAGGCAAATGTCATTTTCCAACCATGCATCAGCATTAAATGTCCCTCTGGACTTACCATAGTCTCGCAGAAGGGCCTGGGCAGGTCTCTCGCTGTCTGGAGTTGTGGCCTCAGAACTGCCTGCACTAGAATTACTGATGCCACTATTATTGCGACTGTGGCTCTTTGCCAGGGAATGACTGCTGTCCACACTTCCCTGAACGAGGCAAGATGAGACAAGGTAATGCTACGGCAACAATTCATTCTGGCTTTTTATTTTCTTCATTTCATTTTTACTAGTTAAAATAGACCATAACACTTGTTAAAAAAATCTCATTAATTTTCTTTGTATGAGCCAAACTTTAAGCCAATAGCATCTTCTTTATTTATTTATTTTTGGGGGGAAATTATTTAAAAACCGGGTCTCGGAATGATGATGTCGTGAAGGCCCAAATAAACATGTACGAGTACAGGATTTTGATTCATTCATGCCATTTAAGATAAGATAAGATAAGATACAGCTTTATTAATCTCACAATGGAGAAATTCACTGTTACAGGCTCTTGAGGTACCATCAGTAGGGGGTGCAAAAATAGATACAAATACAAACATACACACATACATATATATTATATAAGTAAATAAATAAATAGATACATAAACAGTATAAATTAATAAACAATAAAAGAAAAGAAGGGAACAACTTTGTAGACTGGCCTATATTAAAGTGTATATGTATCTGAGTGCAGAGTAGATGGGTTGATATGGTTCACAGTCAGTGGGGTAGATGTGGTTGATTAAAGTGCACGGGGTTTTTATTGCACATAACCGGTATTTTCACAGACAGTTACAAAGTGGCGTTGTACAGTCTGACAGCGGTGGGAATGAACGACCTGCGGTAGCGCTCCTTCCTGCACTGAGGATGTCTCAGTCGTCCACTGAAGGAGCTACTCAGCTTTTTTTTGTGTTGGAGGTTTCCAAAGGCTTAGATTAAAACCATTGCCTTTGCAGTGAGAGACTATATATGCACCAGGAAATCATGTTTAAAAATCATAGTCCTCCAATGTTAACGTGGGACTAGATGACATCATTTTCAGATTTAGTTTTGGAACATATCAGCTATCAATATGTTCTCCTTCAAAGGCAGAATTATTGGGAAACAACCAGAGTCAAAAGTCCCAGCTACCTCCCAACCCAATAACAAGCTTTTTGAAACGATAGCATGAAAAAGCAGCCGACTATATGTTAGAACACTGAACACAACAATTTGATCAGCTAACTAAAAATATAGCTATAGCTTATTCCCAAATCCATCCAATTTCATAAAAAATTCTATAATTCTGAACCAGAATACAATTCCACCAAAGTCGTTATCAGAGCCAATTAGACATTTTTTTTATTTCTTGTTTCATGGATCCGCAGATGTTAACATTCACAATTTCATTAAAAAAAATTATTAAAATTGCTAAAAAAAACATACTTTTTATTCTCACAAGTCTCTCCTTGCCGAGTGTGCAGTGAATTTTAAAACCAGAAGTTCTGGCTGAAACAAGCCGGTTCTTTCGTGGCCCTCTCATGGCAGGCACGGTATGTCCAACAGTCTAACACGCTGCATACATGAATAAACGCCGGGTACTCGAGGCTATCAGAAGTGATGCTACCAATATGTATTACAGAACTGTCCATTACAGGGTATTTTTTTATTATTATTATTAGTTGTCATTTTTGAAAATAAAGCCTTCAGATTGACAGCAGCATTAAAAGATACCTGGTGGTCCAGTCACTTTAATCCCACCCTTAGAGTCAAGGGGGACGGGGAAGGTAAAAAAGTAAAGTCTGTTGGGTTTTTACACCCGAGCCTAGTGGCCCATCAAGCTGGTGCTTATCCCCGGTTTCTGTAGCGTGAAGTGACCAGCAGTTCAACTCCTCCTGATGGGACGCTAGTCCATCACAGGTTACCTTCCCAGTATATTTTTACTGGTACTCATTTATACTGCTGGGTGAACAGAGGCACACTTGTGGTTGAGACCTTGCCCATGGGTCTTAGCACAGTGAGGGTCTCAGTGGGATTCGAACTCACAACCTCCCAATCATGAGCGCAGCACCCTAACCACTACACCACCGGCCCCACCAGCGGAAGGTGTATGAAAGTATCTTGACCAGCCACATTTTTGGATGAAAATCCTGGTGAAAATATATCCCACTTCTCCGTTTAAAGCATAGAGTTTGGCATTCTTTTGTATATTTTACCCTTTCTTGTATTCTTTTTCTGTAATGATGTCAAGGAAAAAAACAATATGTCTGTTTTTAAAAGGAATTTTCCACCATCTCCTGTCTTTGGTTTACATAATTGAAATCTGCCAAACAAGAAATTAAAAAACAGCCTAATATTGATAAAATTACATTACAGAGAACCTTTTTGTTGTTAATTCCTACTCATATTTATCTTACCACTTCAGTTTGGGCTCCTATAGACTCCAAAAGTGCAGAATCTTGAACTATATTTAGCATTGCAGCTGTAAACAGAACACAACAGAATAAAAGTCAACTCCTGACACCCAGGAAGCGAGATGGATGTCCATCACGCAGACACACTGGATAAAGAAGTGCAAAATATGCTTATACAGGGATCCCCCACTACTTCGCGCTTCAATTCATCGCGAGTTTTTTTTTTTTTAAATATTCATTGAATTAAAAAAAATAAGGAAATTTGGGAAAGATTGGGGAAACGTTAAGGAAAATGTTGTAAAACAAGGCCAATTTTGCAAACCCCCCATACAAACAGAAACAAAGAAACCCAAAACCCTCCATCAAAACTACTTACATTTTTATGTGAGGTGCGCATCTGAGCGTGTGTGCGCGTGTCTGTATGTGTGTATTTATATTTTATTTACATCTTATGCATTATTTTTGAAAGTTTAATTGTTATTAAAAGCATTTATAGTGTTGAATATGTATTTATTGAAATTATATACACATATACATGTACATATATGTCAGTCGGGGGGTGGGGGGTGGGTGTTTGATCCTACTTTGCGGAATTTGTCGGTCACAGGGGAATCTCGGTCCCAATTACCCGCAGAAAGTGAGGGATCCTTGTATGTGGGTAGGTACTAATTAGTCAAATACATAAGACCGAAACAAACCTAAAATCATCTGTGTGTTGAGTGGATCTGTCTCTGTTTGCAGTGCACCAATCAAGACATTGACCAAGCGCAGCTTCAGGGAAAGAAAAGACACTGGCTTGTCATGAAGCGAACCCTCATCGTTGCTGAATTTCCCTTCCAAAAGAACCTTTGAAAAAAGTTGACAGCTTCAGTTATCGCACTCATCAATGTAGAAATAATTGAATCACTGAAATGTAAGTGCTTACCTCAGATTTAACGTTGCCAAAATGGTGAGGCAGGGGCAGCATTGATAGCAGTATGTTAATGGAAGCTCTTCTCAGTTCAGTGGGGTTTACATAGGATTTAAATTTGGCCAATTCACTGCAAGCAGTAGACAAAAAAAGAAAAAAAAAAAGAAAAAAATTTCTCAAAACACTACAAATTACGAAAATAAATTAAGAACAGATTCCTGTGTTAATTAACTTAAAACACTTTCATTAAGTATCTATTTACTACCATGTCTCCATAATCCTGACTCAGTGGAGAAGCTGCTGAGCTCAAAATTAAATGAGGGTTTTTAGAGGAACTACAGCTAGTTTATTGGAGGCTTTTGTTGAAGCTTTACAGACGCTCTCCGACTTACGTTTTTAATTGGTTCCGGACGGCCGAACGCAAGTTGAAAGTGAACGCAAGTTGTTACGGTGACGTATGACACTCATACTGTACTATACATCCATAAATTCCATTACCGTAGCTCATAAAACACCCCTAAATCAATTATTATAAACAAAACATTGTAAAATATGAAATATATGAAATATTAACACTAATTGCAAATAAATTAAATTCAAGTAGAATAATTTCAAATTGATAAATTTTAATCAAATTCACTCATCAAATACAGAATCAAATATAACCTTTAACATTCTCTGATGCTATCTTTCTGCTTGTAAATGGCTCCGATGGTCGATGGATGGTCACATGACATGAAGCTGAGCTGAATCACATGACATGAAGCTTAAAACAGCCAATCAACGCTTACAATATGTGAGGCACTCAATACTGAAAGTAGTGCACTTGCTGAAAGTCGTCTTCTTCTTTTCCTTTCGGCTGATCCCTTCAGGGGTCGCCACAGCAAACCATCCATCTCGCCCTGTCCTCTGCATCTTCTTTTCTTACTTCAATGACCTTCATGTCCTCCTTCACCACATCCATAAATCTCTTCTTTGGTCTTCCTCTAGGCCTTCTGCCTGGTAGTTCCAACCTCAGCATCCTACTGCCAATATACTCACTATCCCTCCTCTGTACATGTCCAAACCATCTCAATCAAGCCTCTCTGACCTTGTCTCCAAAACATCTTACATGGGCTGTCCCTCTGATGTACTCATTCCTGATCCTATCCATCCTCGTCACTCCCAGAGAGAACCTCAGCATTTTTCTCTCTGCTACCTCCAGCTCTGCCTCCTGCCTTTTCCTCAGCGCCACTGTTTCTAGGCCATACAACATCGCTGGTCTCACCACCGTCTTGTACACTTTTCCTTTCATTCTTGCTGAGACTCTCCTATCGCACATCACACCGGACACTTTTCTCCAACCATTCCAGCCTGCCTGCACACGCTTCTTCACCTCTTTTCCACACTCTCCATTGCTCTGGATTGTTGAGCCAAAGTACTTAAAATCCTCCGCCTTCGTTATCTCTGCTCCCTGTAACATCACCGTTCCTCCTGGGTCCTTCTCATTCACACACATGTATTCTGATTTTCTGAGGCTAACCTTCATTCCTCTCCTTTCCAGGGCATACCTCCACCTCTCTAGATTTTCCTCCACTTGTTCTCTGCTCTCACTACAGATCACAATGTCATCTGCAAACATCATAGTCCATGGAGATCCTTGCCTAACCTCGTCTGTCAGCCTGTCCATCACCATTGCAAACAAGAAGGGGCTCAGAGCTGATCCTTGATGCAGTCCCACTTCCACCTTGAATTCGTCGGTCATACCGACAGCACACCTCACCACTGTCTTACATCTCTCATACATGTCCTGCACCACTCTGACATACTTCTCTGCCACTCCAGACTTCCTCATGCAGTACCACAGTTCCTCTCTCGGCACCCTGTCATATGCTTTTTCCAGAGCCACAAAGGCACAGTGCAGTTCTCTCTGACCTTCTCTGTACTTCTCTATTAACATCCTCAAAGCAAACACTGCATCTGTGGTGCTCTTTCTTGGCATGAAACCAAACTGTTGTTCACAAATGCTGACCTCTGCCCTTAGTCTAGCTTCCACTATTCTTTCCCATAACTTCATCGTATGGCTAATCAACTTTATCCCTCTGTAGTTGCCGCAACTCTGCACGTCTCCCTTGTTCTTAAAAATGGGCACCAGCACACTTCTCTCTTCCTCCAGCATCTGCTCACTCTCGAAAGACCTTGTGAAATGTTCTTGTCAGAAAATCTACTGCTACCTCTCCTAGACACTTCCATACCTCCACTGGTATGTCATCAGAACCAACTGCCTTTCCATTTTTCATCCTCTTCAGTGCCCTCCTCACTTCACCCTTACTGATCTTTGCTACTTCCTGCTCCTCAGTGGTTACCTCTTCTACTCCTTTTTCTCTCCTATTTTCCTCATTCATCAGCTCTTCAAAGTACTCTTTCCATCTTCCCTGCACAATTCGGTCATCAGTCAATACATTTCCCTCTCTGTCCTTTATCAATCTAACTTGCTGCACGTCCTTCCCATCTCTAGCTCTCTGCTGTGCCAACCTGTATAGATCATTTTCTCCCTCCTTACTGTCCAACCTATCATAAAAGTCATCATACGCCCTCTGTTTAGCCTTAGCCACTGCTACTTTCGCCTTACGCTGTGTCTCCCTGTACTCCTGTTTACTCTCTTCGGTCCTCTCAATGTCCCACTTCTTCTTAGCTAACCTCTTCCTTTGTACACACTCCTGCACTTCCTCATTCCACCACCAAGTCTCCTTATCTACTTCTCTTCCAGAGGACACACCAAGTACCCTCCTACCGGTCTCCCTGATCACATTTGCTGTGGTTGTCCAGTCATCTGGAAGCACTTCCTGACTACACAAAGCCTGTTTCAACTCCTCCTTGAAGACAACACGATCCTCTTCCTTTTTCAACTTCCACCACTTTGTTTTCTGCTCTGGCTTTGCCTTCTTCACCTTTCTCACCATCAGCGTCATCCTGCACACCACCATCCTATGCTGTTTGGCAACACTCTCACCCACTACTACTTTGCAGTCACTGACTTCCTTCAAATTACATCGCCTACACAAGATGTAGTCTACCTGTGTGCTCCTACCTCCGCTTTTATAAGTCACCCTATGCTCCTGTTTCTTCTTGAAGAAAGTATTTACCACAGCCATTTCCATCCTTTTTGCAAACTCAATCAACATCTGTCCTTCTGTGTTCCTGTCCTGGATACCAAACCTGCCCATCACTTCCTCGTGCCCTCTGTTGCCTGTACCAACATGTCCATTGAAGTCTGCACCAATGACCACTCTTTCACCTCTGGGGGTACTCTGCATCACTTCATCTAAGTCACTCCAGAATCTCTCCTTCTCTTTTAGCTCACATCCTGTCTGTGGGGCAGAAGCACTAACAAATTGAACATCACACCTTCAATTTCTAACTTGAGACTCATCACTCTGTCTGACACTCTTTTCACTGCTGAAAGTAGTTTACTTAAAATGATATATGTGTGTGTAACTGAACTGGGAAGAAGGAGGGGCATGTTCAGTCTGTCGTTTGTAAACAATGGACGCAGCATCATTAAGTCAGCGTACTGCATAGGTATGTCTAAATTCAAAATTTGACTTTTTTTTGAAAAATAAACATAAAAACGTAAAACGGATGAACATAAATATATATGAAGACAATATTTAATATGAAAGACAATATTTCTAACTCTGGAGTAGCATGACTTTTAATTAAGGTTGTAAACAAACAAAGAATGCGAGAAAACGTTGGGAATTTTGAAAATATTTCAAGTTGGAAATGGGAATTTGAATGGAAATTAACTTTGTATACATATATAAATTGTAGTGCTTGTTACATTAAACTGAATTAATTTATTCCCAACAGTTTATTCTCTTACACATACTGGTAGCAGTGCGGATATGTTAGATTGTTTTGTCCAATCAGATTTCAGCTTCTGTGTCCGATCACGTCAATCTAATCTACCAAAGTCTATCAGAAACAGCAGCGCTGATTGGCCAATGTCACTTAAACTATATTAGCACTGGTTATGTTTGTTTAATCCAATCAGATTTCAGATTCACTTCACAGGGCCAGTTAGCTGGCCTACAATAACATCAGCATTTTTCCGTCCTCTCATTTGTTCACAGCAAAAAAAGTTTGATAAGTTAAATAGTCTGTAATGATCTTCACACAATAGATTTGAGTTAAAAATGTTTATGCCCATAATGGCTGACGCAGGAGAAGGAATTGACCTGATGTCAGACATTCTTAAAAATTTATTGTCAAGGCAGACCTTTAGAGAAAAGATAGGAGGTAAGGTTTACACTCATTACATTTGGTCCAGCACAAGATTCACTCTAATGCTCAGTTAGTCGCAGAAATGTGTGAAATGCCTCTCTCTGTAATGCCACGCCTTGTTACATTGTGTTTTTGTATTATTGATAGTTTATATAATTGCAATGTTATAGTGGTGAGTCCCACTGACAACCCAGGTACTAAATGCCTGCCTGGCCCGACACTGATTACTTCACACACACACACACACACACACACACACACACACACACACACACACACAAATTTATGGAAACATTTTAAAACTTCAACAAGTGGTGCAGGCAATTTCCTGCCGTTCACCTTAATGCACATTTAGTATGGTTGCGTTAAAAAAATAATGAATAGTTGGGTTTTTTTTTTATAACTACATTTAAATTTCCTGTTATAGGCAAACATATAAATTTCCAGTATATTCCCTTCCATTTCCAAGAAATTCCAAGATTCTAATTCTCAACCTTCTTCTAATAACTTTCAGAGACTTTAAACTTAAAATTTATGTTAATATCATTCTCCTACTAATTTTCTTTTACCTAACTCATCAATATAAAAATACTTCCTGGACATAAAGTTTTTAGATATTTCAGTATGTCAGCATATGAAGATATTATATAAATATATGTGAATATGTTCAATAATTAGTGCTCTAGAGAACAAAAAAGACAAAGAGGCCTCACCGGTCAGGTAAAATAATTTCCAGTGCAGATAAAAAGTATGGAACCACTACATTGATCCCTTTCAAATCAGAGCAGAACAGCGCAGAGGAGTTCAAGATAATGCTGGCCAGAACTGGCCTGCAGATGAAGTCAGAAATTTGAAGGCCTTGAATGAGGACCATGTAGAACCTGTCATGAGTAGAGAGCAGAAATCCTTTCAGGAATAATAAAAAAAAGTAAATGATGATTGAACATTATCTTTTTACTTACATCAGTACAGTACAGTACTGTACACTGCAGTTTTTTATAGCTATCTAACAGTGAACAATGCTACCAAAAAATGGATTGTTTCAGATAAAAATCCATAAAAAGCTATGCAAGCAAAATAAAGCAATTGTACAGTGTATATACAGTAATGAAAGAAGACGCAAACAGGGTGTCATCTAACAGAAGAGTATTTTTCAGTACTTTTCAGAACTTTTGTTTGGAACGACCTTCTACAATAATTTTTACAGTAGCATCTGACACAATAAAACTGAACCACAGCTTTAGCTACTTGGCTAAATGATGCCACAAAAAAATCAACACAACTTGATGTGGTTATAGTAAGAGATTTCTGAAAGGAAATCTTTCCAAACCCTCGTGTTACACTGAAAATATTCATATTTTCATCATCAGGTGGTTTTTACTTACATTTTCAATTGCGATTTGCTAAAATCCATTTGATAGTTTGCATTGACCTGCTTAAAAACGTCACCATGAGTGTGTGAAATCACAAGAACAGGAAGTAAACGTGTCGGTTAATATCAAAGCAAAAAATAACAGGACACGGGTTTTTAACTCATAAATTAGATAGAAACTAGGGAACCTGAGAATAAAATAAAACTAGGCACATCTGCAAATAATACTACATAACATTTACATACACCACACAAACATCTGTTTATTTGCATGAACAAATGGAAAATATCTCAGCGCATTTATATGCAAATGCATTTCTTGATTACAGCATCTCCTACATGAGTCGACTGCGACTTTTCACAGTATAATGACGCAGTATAAAAGTCATACTAGCAGGATAATTGACATGACGGCACAGAATTAAACTTAGATCATTTAAACAACATAATCCCTCTACCTGGAGAGGTAGACAGGTAGAATTTCCTCGCCAGTTTTTTTGCTGCAGAAGATTCTGCACAGTGTTCCACAGGCCTCCGCTCGTCCAGACTCATAATTATCCGGAAATTCATTGGCGTCAAACATAGGGTTCGACACCATAGTATCAGTGGACATCTGAGAACCTTTTCTCCTCAATTCAACTCCAGCCTGAGTAGCAAGAGCTGAGAAAAAGAAGAAGAGGGACAGAGAAAGAGAGAATGGGGAAAGAGAACACATTAAATTCCAGCATTTTAGACCAATGACAACTGATTTTAACAGGGATTACAGACAAAGAGATCCGAATAAAATCCTGTATCCTGCAGCTTCAGTGCAGGATACATTGCACTACACGGCAATATTTAGTAAATTGAGTTTTCCAGTAAACTGATATCGTTCATGTACCTGTTTTACAGAATAATCCCTTGTAAGAATCCTGTCCCAGTTCAAATATTACTTATACTGGATTTTACTGATCATCTTCTGTTTTATCGTCTCCTGGGATAAAACTACTTTACTAGCACATTAGTACATGCTAAGCTATGATATTATAATTGTTGGGGGGGGGGTCTTGTTTAAATCACACACAATTCTTGTACAATAATGTTCTGGATCTTTGGAGGGGGGGAGGAAATCAGATGCGGAAAAGAAAAAAAGTAAAAATAAAAATAAAAAATAAAGACAAGCTCTCCTGGTCAGCCTCCCTGTTACTGAACACAGCAGTTCAGAGGTTGCAAACAAATTTCAAAAACAGCAAATCATTGTTGGTCAGCACCTCTAAATCACACAATCAATGGCACACTATGGCAGAAACAAACTGCACACACATCCACGACATGCAGGAACATCCATACAAAATGTAACAGAAAATTCAAAAAACTAGAACCAAAAAGCTACAGAAAGAAAACCAGACGTAAGTGAAGACAATGTCGGTTGTTGTGTCTTTGGTGGAGATTGGTTAGTAGAGGTCCTTAAGGTGGATGATATGGGTTACAACAAGTTGTACAATCGTATGTTAAACTACATTAAAAATATATATATAGAATAATCAGAAAATAAAGGATCAATCACAACAAACATTCTCAGGTCTTTGCTGGTACGTTGACCTTCTGATTACCATTTCATCCAGGGATACTCAGAATATTTGTTGCATTTGAGCCTTTGGACATTTGGGCAGCAGTCAATAAATTTCCCGGACCCCTATTACCAGACTCAAGCAATGTATGGTCAAATCGTTTGTCCCACAAAAACGAACAAACAAACAAAAGAAAAAAAAAGGAAAAATTTTGAAAAAAAGAAAAAAATAGTACAACAACAGAAATAAAAAGCAATAAATAAACAAGTGACAATGTCAAAGCAACAAGTCAAAAGAAACAAGTCAAATGAAAAATTAACCAAATAACTGCAACTGGTAAAGCTTGTGTTCCTACTTACAAGATTTATAAGAAAGTAGAATTTGGAAAAATGTTGCTGCAAGATAACAGAGATAAAAATGGAAACAAATCAAAGAACAGCAGTAATAGAGATCCAGAAACTATTAAGAATGGCACTATGGGTTTTGTTCTGAACATCTTTCTAAGCTTAGATAGTACCAGAGCTAAGAAGTAAATATACTGGCTAGAAGAAGATGCTGAAGTTCAGATATTCACCATGCATGTACAGAAATGGAACGGAAAGGAAACAAGCAAACATGGAAAGGTAGCTAGAATTCAAACGGACATTCAGCTCAGAATACTGTTGTACTGAATATGAAAACCATTGATAGCAGCGTCCACAGGTTTTTACTCGTAATTGTATGATGACCTTTTTTAAACACGATGCACAGTAATTCAATTTAATATGCAGTACTTAAGTGATCAAGACCACGCATACATTACTATTTCTACTTCTAATAATTAAAGAATTTGACAAAAAAAAAAAAAACCTTAAATAAATCATTTAGCAATAATGAGACATTGCAATTCAGAATCATGGCAGTGATTATCGAGCTGAATTTTTAAATCAACGGAACACCACATACAAGTGTGTTTAAATAACTGATCCCGCAACGTTCATACTTCATATTTGTTTCATTGAACAAACAGGAGATTCTGACCCCCCCCCCCCCCTCCAGAAGTTAGTTGGTCATTCAACAATTCCCATCCACAGCACATGCTTCCTCTGAGACATATGAAGCTACATTCATCAGGACATTTTATTCACCTCTTCCAGATACATGAGCTCACCAAAACCCAAGCGAGTGGTTGCAACACACAGGCCAAAGTGACCAATGTTCACAAAGGCCAGAGCCTCCCCAGGGGTCCTGATGGGGCTTCATCTAAATTTGATTTTGTAATCGCCAAAAGATTGCTTTTAAGTCGTACCTCCTGATGGATGCTTTTATGTGGTGCCAGTCGGGAACCACCAAACCCTCTTTTATCTAAAAAATAGTCTTGTTTTATTACATCATTTTTCTGTACAGCATTTACATGAGGCAGTAAATATATCTACAGCAATTTGAAACAAATACAAGTACATGCTCTTTCATAGAAGACAATAATAAGTCGGATAATAGTTTGCAAATGATTTCCAGAACTGTTTGATGATACATCCAAGTGCCCCGCCAAGTTAACTATAGCAAAAGAGTATTATTTTCCACCCATTCCCCTCTCACTTATAATGTTACAATAGCACAATACAGTACAGTGGAACCTCGGTGGCCAAACACAATTCGCTCCAAAGATATGGTCGATTACCGATTTTTTCGAAGAGTGAAACAATATTTCCCGTAAGAAATAGTGAAGTGACCTAATGTGTTCAGATGAATGTTTACTTCTGTCAAATACAGTTGTATATACTTTGAAAACGAGGTGTATTTATGAAACATACTAATATACAATACATACATTATGTACAAAGGAGTAAAACATGACAATAGTTCTTAATAATTAACCTAATTGTGTACTGTATTTGTTTACTTTTCTGGTTGTGATGTGTCACCTTATGTGAATGGATGGGGTGGGAGAGATGGGGGAGGGGTTATTGCTTTGAGGGGGCATGGCGGTTTTTCCCTTCTGTCTCTTGATCATAATTGATTCTTCAGGTTCTGACAACTTTTCTCTTTTCCTTTCCAATAGAATTACTGCTGCTTTTCTCAGGACTTGGTGTGAAGGGTTAAAGTAGCCGTGATGTAATGAATAAACACAATACGCATTATATAAGACACTCTCTCAATGGCTGTTCAAAGTACTGTACACGAAGCAGCGTTCAACACACTCAGATCTGGTCTGTTCGAACTCGGATCATTTGTTCGAACACCAAGGCACATTTTCCTCATATCTTTTGATCAAACTCCGATTTGTTCAACTAAAGAGTCATTCGATCATCGAGGTTCCACTGTACTCTATTACAGTTTATTCTGTGCTGGTAACTGCTAGAGCCGCTTCCCAGTATTAGGGCTTCCTTTATGGCACATATGATAAACTCCAAATGTGGAACAATCTTGCAGGTAGGAATAGCCTATTTCATAGAAGTAACACAACAGAAAGAAAACAGGTGGGGGAGATAATGAGAAACGAAAGGGAAAATAAGTGACTACAACACTTTTGGACAGCATTAGTGGTCCAATCCCTATCAACACCTTACCAGTCACACTGCTTTCTCTGCTGAGGCCGGAGTGAAGTTTGCAGTGAACGAGTGCAGCATCAAACAGCCACTGGCCAAAAAGATTCAGCACGCTGTTGACCTTTGGTCTGGTGGGAGCAGGCAGCGGTCGCGGCTCTGAGCTTGTCTGATTGGGACTGGACAGAGGAGAGGTGGAGGACGGCTGGTGCAACACTTTGGATTGGCCAGTCTGGAAACCAGAGAATCAAGCCATTCAATAAACATTACAACAGTTCCCTCAGATACACTAATTTGATCAGAAAAATGTCATTCCAAAAGTGCTATTATTTACAGTGGCTATACAAAAAAATTTTCCCCTTCAAGGTAATTTGATGCGGGTTTTCTTGAGGAATGGCTTTTTTTCTTATGACCCTCCTGTACAAGGCAGTTGAAGAGCACTTGTGACATTGTTGCACCATCACACAGTGACCTTTATTTGCCAAATAGTTCAAAGTTGCCACAGGCCCCTTGGTAACCTCTTAGGCCAGTTTTCTCCTCACTCTTTCATCCAGGTTTGAAAGACGACTTGATCCGGGAGAGCGAGTAGTAACAAACCATTTCCACTTCTCGATTATGGATCTTACTGTGCTTCTAGTAATTTTGTATGCATCTCCTGACTTGTGCCTCTCAACAACTTTATACCTAAGATCTTTTGATTGTGCCTTGCAACCCATAATTGATTGCTTGCTTTCAGTTCAACTTCCAAGCACTGAAATGCTCTACGAAGAGTTGAAGTGATTAGAAAGATTACAGATAGTCAAAGATGGAAGCCAGTCAGCCTGGAAGCAATGGAGATGATGATTACCTACATCTGATTTTGAGTTTACAAGTACAGTTGGCCCCCTACTTCCGAAACCCCCTGGGTACGAAAACTCCAGGTTACGAAAACCATTTTCCTAAGTTTTTGTCCTCTGTATATGAAAACAACCCCCTTGTACGAAAAGCACCAAACGCGCTATTCAAAATTCAAACGCGCCAATCAAAATTTCACACGATGCGCGAGTTGCATTCTCTTTGGCTGTCTCCCAACATCCCGCCCCGCTGGCCTCCTATTGGCCAGGAGGCAGCTGAACAGTACCCATACTTCCTGTACCCATTCTTCCTTGTTTGTCACACGCGTGAAGAAGAGTTGACTGTTGGATTGTTTTGAGATCATTGCTGTGTTATATTTCATTATCGCTGAAAGTCCTCAACAATCGGGACGATATTGAAGCAGAAGGAAACCTTAAAGCGGAAATACAGTGATGGAGGTGATTATTTCGGCACGATATTGAAGCAGAAGAAGCATGAGCAGACTGCTCCGTGCAATAAGACCTCCGATCTCACAAGGAAGCAATTTAATATTAAACCAGGACCTCTGATCTTTCAAACAGGTACTGTAATTCTGCTTTAAATACAACATCCCGTCCATTTAAACATTTAAATAGAAGTGTTCCGTCAGCTGCGTGTTGTGTGTGGGCGGAGCCCGCATTCGGCAAAACACACCATAGACAGTTTTGTGTGTGTGTATGTGAGAGAGAGAGAGAGAGAGAGAGAGAGAGACTGCCGACAGACACGGTCAGAGATGAAAGGAGGCTTAACTGTCTTTCGAGAGCACATTGCAGTTTAATTCAGTAAATGTTTAATAAATGTGGCATGCTCTGCTGAATGTGAGCAAAACGCAGATCATCTGGACCGCCGATCCCACAAGGAATCAAGTTAAAGTTGAGTTTGGACCTCCAATCTGTCAAACAGGGAATGCGCTTTGAATTCCCCATCTTAAAATGCTTCGGCGTCCTGTGTGTGGGTAGAGCCCGCATTCAGCGGAGGGCGCTACAATAAACATTTAATGTGTATACTAAACACATTTAATGTGTACTGTATTGTGTGTATGGAGAGAGAGAGAGAGAGAGAGAGAGAGAGAGAGAGGGAGAGCGAGAGGGAGAGGGAGAGAGTTGTGTGTGTGTGTGTGTGTGCGCGCATTAATAAAAATATTTAATAATGGTTTAATTAATAATTTTCTTTTACTTTTACCACATATTTCATAAAAAATTGGTGTACTTTTATCATTTTTAAAGAGTTTATGGGGTCTTGGGAGCCTTGAAACAAATTAGGCGTTTTACATGTACAATGCACCTCTACTTATGAAACCTCCGCGTTACGAAAAAGGCTCTGGAACGGATTAATTTCATAAGTAGGGGGCCAACTGTATTTCTTAGGAGGAGGATGATACTTTAACCATCTCAGTGACTATGGAATTTATTTTTTGCTGAAGTACTGCTATTATATTCTTCACTTGGTTGTTATAAGTTGCACTACACTGCTTGTATCGTGTTTCATTTCAGGCTGCAAAGTTTCAAAATGTAAATATTTTGAATGTAGTGACCTTTCCTATACCCTGAAGTGGAGTTTGTAGAAATTCCAGTTCTTGCAGTATTTTGTTATATTGACACCATTACTACACATTATTGGCTATCACACAGTCTGTGTTTTAGCATGGAGACACAACATTATGAAGGGAAGCATCCCGGAGATCTCTTCTGACAGTATTACACTGTGTCTGAAAAACTAGTTACTTTAATATAAAATAACATACTGACAATCATGGTGACAAAAATGAATATCAGCATAGCTGTGATAACATCTTGCTCTTGTTATGACGTGAAAGCAAACATTAGACAAAGAAAAGTTTACATGGTGGATTGAAAGCATTTGATTTGTTTCTATGAGGACACATACCGTAGAGGCTTTGCTGGTGGTTTTATTAACTGCTGTTGGCCTGTGTCTGCGGCTGTGAGGAGGTGTGGTGTTGGTGGTGGTCGGAGGTGGCGGCATGCTTAACCGATTTACAGGGGTGGGTGGAGCACTGTCTGAGCGGGGTCTTGATATACCTGCAGGGTAAAAGTGTGCACACACGCGCACACACACATTTTATATATATAGCATATAAAATGTGTATATATATATGTGTGTATGTATATTACAGAAACAGAAAATCAATCAAGAAAAGATCAGGCAGACCAAGGCAAGGACAAATATTACAACTTCAGAAACCTTCATGCTTTCATCACATCACGCCAAAACAGAATATCTATTTTGGCTAATTCAGGCAAATTCTTCATACAGATTCATCACTCTACCATAGCCAAAACACTTTTGTATTACAACATCTCAGTTATGGTGTGCAATAATATGGGGGGTGGGGGTATTGTTGATACAACAACAGCCAATAAATGTCAAAATCAACCACCAGGTGGTTCCAGATTCGCTCATTCAGTTTCCAGCTGGTGAGCCAAAATAATTAATATTTCATCACAGTCACAGTAATCAAAGCCAGGTGCTATGTAATACAGTTGTAGAAAGTCTATACTATCGACGTCCATGATGCTGGATGATAAGTATTGATTGGGTGAGTATAGCAGATTTAATGTAGATTAAGAACACACTCAGAAGAGATCATTCTGAAAACATTGCAAAACTGTAAAATAGATCATCTGTGGTGCAAAGGAATGCAGCGCGGTGCACAAACCAATCAAAAGAACACATTGGAGTAAAACTGGAGCGCACCATTCTTGAACCATAAAATTGGTTTTGCTTCCGAAGCCCACTGAAACATCCAACATACGGCTCAAGCTTCAAGTTGCAAGAAATACTACCTACATTTAAACAAATGCCAACTTTTTATTTTATTCCCACATATTTGGTAATGCAGCCATGATTTTCACTTGCTTTTAGTTTTTTGCATGCATTTTTTCAACCACCCAATCAGCCTCCAAATCCTGTGATTTGTCACGACCATTTGTTTTTTAAAGAAATACCATAAGATGGTAGCCTGTCTCGAAACACAGCAACACCTGGAGACAAATACAATTAAAATGCTGAAAAGGAGTAAATACGCACGCATACACTCACACAGACACACCCATTTTTGTGTGTGTGTGTGTGTTAGTACAGTAACCCCCACCCATTCGCGGTTCAGCGCTTACGTCCCTGCATACTCGCGGATTAGCGGCAAACCAGGAATTTACTGGCATGCGATTCAAATTTAGCCAATGGCTGAGTGCTTTTGTTTCTACCTCCTGCTGATTGGTTGCAGATGATGTGTGCACCTCTTTTTTTTTCTCCTTCATGCACAGGTCATCCACGTGATTGCTTGAATTGTGATTTCACGTTTTCTTTTGTGTGTTTTTAATGATTATTTAATCCCTATGATTCCACTCAGTGGGGCAGGTAGTGTAGTGGTTAGGGAGCTGTGCTCATGATCGGGAGGTTGTGTGTTCAAATCCCAGTTAGACCCTCACTGTGCCAAGACCCCTGGGCAAGGTCTCAACCACAAGTGTGCCTCTGTTCACCCAGCAGTATAAATGGGTACCAGTAAAAAATATATAATGGGAAGGTAACCTGTGATGGACTAGCGACCCATCCAGGAGGCGTTAAATTCCTAGTCGCTTCACAATACAGAAACCAGGGATAAGCACCGGCCTGAGGAGCCACTAGGCTCGGGTGTGAAAAGCCCAGAGGACTTTACCTTTATCTATGATGCCAGTCAAATGCCCTGCATCTTCTCTAGCTTCTGGTAAGGAGCTGAAGCGCTTTATTTATTCAGAAATATTATCACAATACAAAATTTAAAAGTTCTTTACTTAATCATTACTATATTTTATTGCATTATTAATGTATTATTGAGTAACACTGTCTATAGAATGTGTTTAAGAAGCATATTTTAGCGCATGTAATTATCATACATTGGGTTTGAAAACCACATCAATAATTCACGGATTTTCAGGATCTGCGGGAAGGGGCGGAACACAACCACCGCAAATAAAGGGGGGTTACTGTAGCATGCTGACAGGGCCCCGAATATCATACCGCTTATAACAGGACAGGTTAACCCCTAGTTTTCCTTTATAGACTGAACACACACACACACACACACACACACACACACACACACACACACACACACACACACACACACACACACACTACAGAAATTCAGAACATTAGTAGAAACAACCCACTGTGTCAGAAATTAGAAACAAGTCGTACTATTTTTAAACACATTTACAGCATTTGGCAGATACTCTCACCCAGAGTGACTTACAATTTATTTTGATATAACTGAGGGTGAAGGGCCTTGCTCAAGGACCCAACAGTGGTGATTGAACCGCTGACCTTCAGATCAGTAGCCCATCGCCTTATCCACTAACCCACCACTGTCCCCTATTTTTCCCATCTCAACTCTTTTAAATAACCCACCGCCCAATTGTATTCTATTGTTTCTAATCCCTGATACTCTGCAGTCCTTAAAATGATAAGGAATGCAAGGATGCATTCATTGATCCCTCAATACAACCTCAAAACCTGTTTACTGTACACACTACTGCATCCCACCCCTTCAAAAAAAAAAAAAAAAATCCAAAATAATCAGCAGCGGTGATATGCGTCTAATCCCATACTTGGTTAGTCACTACGTGATTAGGTTGGTCATGTTTAGAATACCTAGAGAGGGAAGTCTGTCACGAATATATCTCCTAGACAGTGTCGCTCCTGAGGAGAAGAAAGACATGAGTTCCACTGATGCACAGTGCCACACATTGCAACCCACACACAAGACCATGAAGTGGCAAATACAAAGGATTAAGCAATCAGTAATTACCCCTACAGGACACACAGTGGCAATTAGCCTGAAAAGTAAAGCATACACTCCTGCAGGGAAAGTAGAGTACATAAGCTTAAAAGCTTTTAGGTGATCACTATTGAAGGCTAATTGAAATATACTGCTCTTTGATTGTGTAAAGTGTAGCATGCACTATTGAGAAGCTAACAGCAGACACGAAGCACATGACCCTTTATTTCAAATTTTACACATGGGGTCCGGCATGACTGTCAATAATCAGCATTGTCAGTCACTATAAAGTTAGTGAAAGCAGCTAGTCCTGACCAGACAGACAGAATTAAGTAACCAAGATCTAATTTGAATCATACATGTGTATAAGAAATAAAATTTCATATCTAACTGTGATATGAGTGAACCCCTATTGCCCAGATTTACATGAAGGGAGTGGGAACAGAAGGTGCGCTTTCACTGAGTACCATAAGAGGGCAGAGTTTCATGACTCTCGCTTTTCTTAAAAACTGCCACACCTAGAAGAAGAAACAGAATTGGACTTTGGGACAAAATCTTAACTATGAAGAGATAAAGCAGGACAACACTATATGACATGTGTGTGTATATACTAGTCCTTCTCAAAAAATTAGCATATTGTGATAAAGTTCATTATTTTCTGTAATGTACTGATAAAAATTAAACTTTCATATATTTTAGATTCATTGCACACCAACTGAAATATTTCAGGTCTTTTATTGTTTTAATACTGATGATTTTGGCATACAGCTCATGAAAACCAAAAATCCCTATCTCAAAAATTAGCATATCATGAAAAGGTAATCTAAACGAGCTATTAACCTAATCATCTGAATCAACCAATTAACTCTAAACACCTGCAAAAGATTCCTGAGGCTTTTAAAAACTCCCAGCCTGGTTCATTACTCAAAACCGCAATCATGGGTAAGACTGCCGACCTGGCTGCTGTCCAGAAGGCCATCATTGACACTCTCGAGCAAGAGGGTAAGACACAGAAAGAAATCTCTGAGCGAATAGGCTGTTCCCAGAGTGCTCTATCAAGCCACCTCAGTGGGACGTCTGTGGGAAGGAAAAAGTGTGGCAGAAAACGCTGCACAACCAGAACAGGTGACAGGAAGATTGTGGAGAAGGGCCGATTCCAGACCTTGGGGGACCTGTGGAAGCAGTGGACTGGCCTACAGTTGCCGCATTCCCCAGGTCAAGCCACTTTTGGACCAGAAACAGTGGCAGAAGCGCCTGACCTGGGCTACAGAGAAGCAGCACTGGACTGTTGCTCAGGTGGTCCAAAGTACTTTTTTCGGAAGAAAACAAATTTTGCATGTCATTCGGAAATCAAGGTGCCAGAGTCTGGAGGAAGACTGGGGAGAAGGAAATGCCAAAATGCCTGAAGTCCAGTGTCAAGTACCCACAGTCAGTGATGGTCTGGGGTGCCATGTCAGCTGCTGGTGTTGGTCCACTATGTTTTATCCAAAAAAAGTACTTTGGACCACTGAGCAAGAGAAAAGCTTTATGGAGATGAAGATTTCATTTTTCAGCACGACCACTGCTAAATGGTTTACTGACCATGGTATTACTGGGCTCAATTGGCCTGCCAACTCTCCTGACCTGAAGCCCATAGAGAATCTGTGGGATATTGTGAAGAGAAAGTTGAGACACCAGACCCAACACTGTGGATGAGCTTAAGGCCGCTATCGAAGCATCCTGGGCCTCCGTAACACCTCAGCAGTGCCACAGGCTGATTGCCTCCATGCCACGCCGCATTGAAACAGTCATTTCTGCAAAAGGATTCCCATGTATCCTTGTATGTAAAATGTATATTTTAATATTAGGTTGACTTTTTTGTATTAAAAACACTTTTTTTTATTGGTCGGATGAAATGTGCTAATTTTTTTAGATAGGGATTTTTGGTTTTTCTTTACTTTTTTGCCAAAATTATCAATATTAAAACAATAAAAGGCTTGGACTACTTAAGTTGTGTGTAATGAATCTAAAATATATGAAAGTCTAATGTTTATCAGTACATTACAGAAAATAATGAACTTTATCACAATATGCTATTTTTTTTAGAAGGACTAGGATATATATATATATATATATATATATATATATATATATATATATATATATATATAGTATCTGTAAAACCACCATTACTACCACCACCACCAACAACAACAAATCACAAGACTCATACCCTTCATACAGATTTTCTTACCAACATACACATTGTGTTATTGTAATGATATAATGAACACCTAATATTAAAATATACATTATAGTTCTAGCAACATTTAATATTAATTAATATTACTAATACAGATGCATCAATACCATTTTAGGAGCAAGTATTAAAATGTATTTTCTGGTGATCATAGATCCCAAAATTAGTAACCTACTAACCAGTAACTATTAATCAAACAGGGACTATCATAGAATGAATATAGGAGGAAGGGGGTGTTATGATTCCCCAGTTTACATAGTGAGCCACAGTTATGCTGCTATGTACAATTTTTATAGCGGAGCAACACAGGCAGGCATGGAACATGTTTTCGAAGGGTGTACCCTGTCCGTGCCAAAAGACACCAAATAAGGTTGCTGTGTTTTATAACTGGCTAATCGGTGGTGATGTATTGCTCACTTGCATGACAACGGGAAACAAAAACAAACAAACAAAAAATTCAACCATATTGTTTTTTTTTTTTTATTAAGAACAAAACTGAAAAAGAAAGACTCACACACCACTGCTCAGACTCGCACAGAAAAAACTAAACAATCTCACTACGGTAAGTAGACGTTTCGCCAAACAAACCACCATAAATCATTAAATGGAGCAAAGAATATGACCCTGCTAAATTAATAATTAAATGGAGAAGACAGCTGATACAAATTGAATGTAGAAATCAGCAAGTAAAAGGTGGTAAAAAGAAAAGTGTTGACTTCCTGCTTTCACTCCAGACCATAGTCGGGAAACACAGGGGAAATTTATTTAGTAATTTATTTCCTCCAGGGCTGAAGTTAATGCTGAGTCTGGGTTTACTTCCCCTCAGCAGTGAAGAAGCCAATAACGGCCATCTTGATGCTGAAAAGCTGCAGGATTTATTAAGCAACCTATCACATCACTGCTGCACTTTCTCCCTCTCACACCTCTGAATAGTCATATCTGTTGGGTGCTCATCCTTTATCCAATAATACCTACAATTATTGCTTATTTATTTTAAATTTTAGTGTATTATTTAAGTGTATTATCTAATTAACCTTATTTTATACCCAGTGCAGCTAACTCGGTTATCAAAGGCCGGCCATGTCTCACACTGTCTATGGTAAACACTGACTTTCGTAAAGAGTAGGCTGCAAAGCCGTCAGCGTGTTTCTGTCCCTTGCTAAAGGGTTGTGACAGGAAGGGCATCCAACGTAAAAACCCATGGCAAATCAAAATGTGCGAATCAGATGATTCGCTGTGGCGACTCCCGAGAAAAGGGAAAAAGCCAAAAGTAAGAAAAATCTAATTAACCTTATTTTATCATTGTGAAGTTGAACTACAGGTGGGTGGTGGCTCAGCAGTTAGCATTCTTGCCTTGGAGTAAGATGGATCAGGGTTCGAATCTCAAAGTCGACATTTTCTCCCACCTCTTGAATGGATCCCTCAAGGTTCTCCGGTTTCCTCACACACTCGAGACATGCCCCCTAAGACCAACGGTTACTTGAAATTGTCCATTAATGTCAATGGTGAGTGTGAGTAATTGTCTGTACTGATGTCAGCCCTGTAATAGACTGCAACCTATTTAGGCCGTATCCCGCCTCTCAGCCAAAGTCAGCTGGGATTGGCTACATCTTTTTGCTGTGAACCTGCCAGCGAAGCGGTGTAGAAAATAGATTTATTATTTCTGGCGACATTTATGCTCTGCATCAGAAATTCAATACAGCTGTGTGTTTCACACATCTCAATGTTTTCATGGCATTGGAATCCCTTGTTGTCAATTATGGATCATCACAAACATCACACTGGGTATAACGCTGATAACTGCACTCACCTAGCTGTGAGTTTTTAACTCATTTCCTGCAGTGTTGATTGCTGTTGCATGCCGCTAGTGAGGCTCTCTTCACGCTGGGGCTTAATTTGTTATGGTTCTGTCATGAACAGCATCATGACTTCAAAGAAAAATGTCTGATTGTTAGTGCCTGACAATTTCTCGGCATGCTTGCATTACTGCTCCATGCATGAATATCCACATGTTTGTACAAGTCAGAGCACTTTATACGCATACTATAAACATAAAGCTCTGTGTGTAATACCGCAATGTCTTCTCTATTAAACATACTAAATAAACATGCTTCAATATAACATACATACAGATCACTTTCGATTTGTGTTTGTTCATAAACACAATGTACGCTACGTTTAAGTCACACAGTATCCCCTGCTATCTGATATAGGAACTTACACGCCATTCAAAGTCTGAGAATACGAGCACGGTATCAATTCGATATTACATACCTGTATTGGTATTGATACATCTTGACACAATACAACAGAAATTCAAAAGCACAAGTACATACATGTTTCAGGATTAATAAACTTTCAAACAGTCTCACCTAGGAAAGCATCTACTAGGCAGCTGACGCCCCTCATGGCTCTAAAGAAGATCTGAGGCAGCTGTTTGAGACAGGGGTGTTGAATCACCTCCTGAGGTACACTGCTCACACCTAGCAGCTGCTCCTGGAACTTCGGAGTAGAGCTGACAATCACAGGATTACTGAGATCCACTGGATTACTGGCAGGAAAGAAAGACAGTATTATTCTTACAATTCTGAACTCTAAATAACACGGAGTCACAAATACAAAATCATTTCCCAAAAAATTGTTCCATGCCAAAAGGTCATGCAAATAAAGCCCACCCAAAAAAAAAAAAAAGAAAAGAAAAAACTACCCATTCAGCCTGCAAAGGAAAAGGGGTCAAAGGTTTCTGAGCACAAAAAGGAAATCGATTGAAAGACAGACTGGGAGAGGGGGCTGAACAGATTTTAAAGATCAAAATTGCATTGCAAACCACTTATAAACTTAATTCTGGAACCTGTTCATGTTTGGTATTCTTCATCGACCAAATTTCCATCTAATAAATGAATATATCTTGTTCAATTCCACCATTTATGATATTCAAGCTATTTTCTTCAACCACTGTACCTTTTACGTCATTCTTCTCTGGGTTTATTAAAGATCTTAAATTTTCCACCTTTAGAATACATCACACTGATAGTGTGAACGCTAATTGTACACATCTGATACATCAGTTAAAGCATTTGAGCTTTTTAATAAATGTTCTAGATATGATCTGGGTATCAATGTTCCCATTAAGGAGAATTGAGCTTGGACCAATACTGTGTTCAGATGAATGTGTTCGGATGCTGGAGGCATTGGCTGCAAACTGCAAACATTTTTCAAAATTTGCAATTGAAATGTGAAATCTGGGGCCATCTTGAGGCAAAAGTGTTGATTTAAAAAATGTAAAGACAAGAAGAATTTGTGCATGTACTGACAGAATTTCCATGGTTTTAACTTTTATTCATAGTTAGCTTCCAATTGATTATTTAACTAATGATAACAATTTCTAATATCAACTCGAAATCAGTAATAAAAATCATCTTCTGAATCAGAATCATTGTCTGACAGCCTTGCTGACGCTTGTACGTTTCTTTTCTTTAAACTTCTCCAAGTGTTATAACGGTATGATCACAGAAATCACAGATCACAGATTCAATTTCAGTGGAACTATTACTACTGCTAGCGCTTTTGCTTCGCACCATTCTGGCTACATGCAGTTGATGTAGCGTGCTTTGTTTTTGTCAAAAAACGGTCCATTTTAGTCTAATGTTCAGGGAAGTATTCATAGAATACATTCATTGTGCATATAACATAGTGGGACTCTAGTGGTATGAGAACCAATTAGCCCCGAAATGTCTCGTGAATTTGGTGTATTTCCGATAGATGTTTAACATTATTTACAAACAAGTTGGAAATTGTGGAACTTAAAACAAAACAAAGATGGGGGGGAAATTACTGGCACAGCACCAAAAATTCTTTGCGCCACTGTCGCACCAATTTAATGTAATGGGAATACTGCTGGGCATGGCTGTTCTATATTATTTAAACCACATGTCCCTGTAGGAAATCACCTCTGAATACAGATCTCTCCTCATACCATTTTCCTCTTTTTAAAGTCTGAAAAAAAATAAAATAAATGCTAAAATAAATTTTGTAAACATTGGCAGTTGACCTTGGTTTTTAAATTCATTCCTTCTGCAGGCCTCTCCCTCCATGGCTTCATTGATTCATAAGTAGAATTTCCTCTGTAGTCCTCTTTCTTCAATTGGTTATACCAGGTGTAAACTGTGAGCTGGTGTCCCACAGGGCCCAATGCTCAGTCCTAATCTCTTTTCCATTTATACTAAATCTTCAAATTATGCCACATATTCACTTTTCCTTATTCCACAGTGAAGTCCAACACATGTTTTACTTGAAGTCACTGAAGTTGCTACTTAGATTGTACCACATTTTGCAGACAACTCATCACGGATGGCAAGACAGAGTTACTACAGTGCACGCCCATTCCTTGATGTTATTTCTACCTTATTCATACTTTCTAAAAACTCAGCAGTAGTTTTACAAAAACGGATGTTATCGAATTTCTGCATTTTAAAGCTATATTATTACTTACTATGAGCGATTAAAGCTATATTATGATTCATACACACACTTTGCTTTAAAGTTTAAGTCATGCAGAAGTACTGGTAAACTTATTTTGTTTGCCAATAAGTAATACTACTCCTAAATATTCAGTGATCAGCATTTTTAACTGTATAGAGCACTTACGATTTTATTTCTTGTTTTCTCAGTTATGGTTGTACTTTTTACATCTGTAATGTTAATTCCAAAGAGAACTTTGTTTTTATTTGTATATCATGATACTACTTTGACAATTGCCTTGAGAAAAAAAAGAAGTCAGTAGAAGAGCATGTGATACATCAGGAAGTCCAGAGTTCCTATGTGTGGTTAAATACCTAAGCATGTGTAGGAAGCGATACCAAGTCTGTGCTACACAGTCATTGTCCATTTCTACAGGTATGAGATTGGCGTCCTCCTCTGGCACTTTATAAGGAGGGAACGATGGTCCGTATGTGAACCTCAGCAGTCTACACAGTGAAAAAAAGGACGTGTTACTTAGAGTAAACCCAAGATATGTTTTTGAATTGAAACATATATTGAAATCACAAAGTCTGAGTGACTCCTAATATGAAAGAAGGGGAAAATGCCTTTAGATTTATAAATAGAGTGCATAGATTTTTAGTATTTCATTTAAATTTTTGACAGAAACCACCACCACATTGACTGTCCAAACGCAACTGCAATGCATTCATTTCATTTAAATCGAATCCTACTAGCTTTAATTACCCACTACAGAATGACAGGTTTGACGGGTCTCACACCTGCACTAGAAACTCCATATTTAATTATATCCTCACTTTGTCTTCTTTAAATTATCTCAGCTTAACCACTTTTTAATAAAAACAATCCTCTTCTAATTATCCTGAGCTGACAGTTTATTGCAAGCTAACACCTCACCTATTCCTTACATTGGCAATAATGTTCATATGTTCAAACACTACAAACATTACTTCTGCCTTTAATTTAGTTAGTAGATATTGTCTGTTAGTACTAATAGAGAAACGTGACAGAATTATAGTTATTTCATTGGGTTTTTTTTTTTAAGTATTAACATGGTATTAACATTAACCTCTAGTTTTATAAGGAAATAAGGTTAAAGTCAAATAAAAAGAAGCAAGCATTACATACCTTTCCATTACACACGAATATATGCATATTTTCATTACCAGGTGGTTTGTACTTACAGATCCAAAGTTGCAGTCTGCTAAAATATGTTTGCATTAGCTATTCCGAGCAGACTGGTCAAAATCATGAGGATGGGATGTGTATCAAGTCAAGTGAATGGCAAAAAGAACAGTATATAGACATTAGACTAACAAATCAGTTTATGAACTGCAAATACAAATAACATGTGCTTCCATCTACCCTCATGAAATAAGTATGTACATATATGAATGCATGATTTTTATGCGTATAAATGGACATAATGTGTTATTATGCAAATTAGTTTTGAAATACAGAGGAAAACTTTTCGCAAATTTCCCCCTGATATACAGTGTGTATGCCATACAAATAGTTGACTCTGTATAACCCTAATACTAAATTCACATCAGGTTCCATATAACTGCACCTGGAAGTGAGGGCAGCGATGACTTTGCTCCACTGTTCCACCACAGGGGGGTGGTGTCTCCAATTTGCTAACATTTCTCTGGCTGTCTTCCAGTACGGTGGTGTTGGGAAGCAGCGGGTACATGCTAGGAACCAAACTTCAAACAGTACACTGATCAATTTCTCAGCCAGCTTCTCAGCTATGCCACCTACAGGACACAAGCACAGCAGGATTTATAAACATAAATAAAGACATTTTATTCACAAAACTATGAAATAAACTCACCTGCCTAAAAAAAGGGCACAATCTAACGCTTGGTTGGCCCACCTTGGCTTTGATTATAGCATGCATTCTCCTTGGCACCGTTTCTATAAACTTATGCATTTTCACAACTGTTCTTTCAGTTAAGACTGTTGAACCACTGAATGAAATCTTCTGAAGTACATCCCAAACACACTTAGTGCTGTGAGGTTCAGGGCTCTGTGGTGCCAAATTACGCTAAAAAATGATTCCTCATACTCCCAGAACCACTCTTTTACTATTTTATAGACATCTTTAGCAAAAACCAAGTCTATTGATGGGCTCAACCTGGTCATTTAATACATGCAGGTCATCAGCTTATCATTTGATCATGATATAATGTTGCTGAGCCTAGAGCTGAATAACTGAAGCAACCCTAGAACATAATGCATCACTTCATGGGCTTCCCTTCTTACCCTGAGCCACTCGTCACTCTGAAAAAACATAAATCTTAACTCATCAGATCACAACACCTTTATTCATGGCTCCAGAGCATAGTCCTTATTTTCTCTGGCAAACTGGAGCCATTTATTCTCCCAAACAAATGGTTTCCTATGGCCAGAAATTTGTTTAGTCCCAATTCTGTGAGATCTGGCCACATGTGTAAATCTTTTAAAATTTACTATTAAACAATGATCTGAATCCTACTGTCCTCTTAAATTGCTGAACTCTGCTCACCATCAGTCAAGACATCTTTCCAACTACATTTCTTGTGTGAAGCTGAAGGTTCATCACTATTCGTGGATATTTTCCAAACATAATTTTTGTAATTTCAACAATTTCTCGAGTTGTTTCATTTATTTTTGATCTCAGAATAATCTGAACCTTCTGAAAAGTGGTAACATCCTTTCCACAACCATGGGAAACGTTTCCTGATATGGTTGTTTAGTAAAAGACAGGGTAGTCATCGCATCAGTTAGGTTTAAAATATATATATATATATATATATATATATATATATATATTTTTTGTCTGCCTGGGTGTTCAAGGTATTCACCATATAACCATAAACAGAAACACAATATATGCTTACTTTGCTAACTGAGAATGTTCAAAGATAATGAATTTAAACATAATGTCAGACTGCACCAGCAGTGCAAACATTAAATATGTCAAGAGCTTCTGTCATAGATCTTACAAAAAGCAGGGGACCACTTTTGAAAATACTGTACAACAGAGCAGAGGCTGCACAGCACAGTTATTGAATAAAGGAAGAAAAAAAAAAAGGCTGAAATGAGATCAGGAGAGCTGCACAATATTGCCATGGTTACAAACCTCCCACAGTGGGTGGAGCAAGCAGGGTGTCGTTGATACGTAGCAGGAAAAGAAGCAGCACCTCCCATGTCTCTCTGGCCATACAGGAGGAGTCACGGGCGAGTTTCTGTACTGCAGACAGCACCTGCTGACATAGCTTGAAGTGTATAGGGCTGAAAAGCTCGGGCCTGTGAGACACAAAAATGGATGAATGTTTATTTTCATATATCACAGATTTGTTTGTGTGTGTCATAGGTAAGGTAAAGTCTGTCGAGCTTTTTACACCCGAGCATGTTGGCTCATCAGGCTGGTGCTTATTCCTGGTTTCTGTGGCGTGATGCAACCACCAGTTCAACTCCTCCTGGATGGGACGCTAGTCCATCGCAGGTTATTTTCCCCGTATATTTTTTACTGGTACCCATTTATACTGCTGGATGAACAGAGGCACACTTGTGGTCAAGACCTTGCCCAGGGGGACTGAGCACTGTGGGGGTCTTACTGGGATTTGAACACACAACCTCCCGATCATGAGCGCAGCACCCTAACCACTAAGCCACTGGCCCCACTGTGTGTGGCATAGTAGATAAAATATGGTATGGGGTGAATTCATTATAGGTAAGAGACACCTAAATTATCTATTCACTTATTCACTCAGCAATTTAATCCTACTAGGGTCACGAGGAGGCTGAAGCCTATCTCAGCTGATACCGGGCAAAGGCAGGGTACACCCTGAACAACTCGCCTGATCAGGGCCAACACCCTCACAAACAATCACTCATGCAGACGTACACAGATAGTCAATCGCACAGACACTCGCCCGGACGCACACGTGCGCACAAACCTCAGAACAATCTGGAGCAACCAATTAGCCTAATGTGAATGTCTTTGGACTGTGTGAGGAAACTAGAGTACCCAGAGGAATCCCACACAAGCACTGGGAAAACATGCAAACTCCACACAAAACACCAACACCATGGCCGGGATTTGAACCCAGGTCTTCTTGCTGTGAGACGGACATGCTACCAGCCCACTAATGTACTACTTGGTTGTTAAAATTTAGACAGTGCTGTAACATCTATCACAGTTCTGACCTTTGGTCAACACCTAAACCAATCACTAATCTGTGTCTGCTCGGGCAAATATATTCACAGTGCAAAATTTGTCAAAGGATCAGACTGGAAAGATATAAAAAGACTAATCAGTATCACTCACCAAAAGACGAAGAGAAAGTCAGACAGTATTATAATCTTAGAAATACGCAGGAAATGGATAGTTTGAGACGAACAATAAATTGGTCGCACTTTGTTCATGACAAAAGGAAAACAAGGTCATGCTGAGACATTTACTCTAACAGTGAATAACAGGTTACTATGCATGCATTGCACTGATATTCAAAATTGCATTTTACACAGGTTTGTGTTATATATTTATGTGTCTTACTAAACATTACCTCATCTGCATATATACTATATGCTGTGAATTTGTCAAAACTAATCCATGGCCTTCCGTCACTAAATCATGAGAATGACACATTTTCATAAGCATAGCCACATAAGCAAACCTAGAGGATATCAGCAAATGTAATAATCAGAGAAACTGGGGAATTTTCACAATATACACACAGCCATTACTATACAGTGGTATCTAACCTTATCAAATTAATCCATTCCAGAGCCTTTTTCTTAACCTGGATTTTTCGTTCATAAATTGAACCACATTTTACATGTAAAATGCATGATTCGTTCCAAGGCCCCAATAGTACCCCATGCGTGTGTGTGTGTGTGTGTGTGTGTGTGTGTGTGTGTGTGTGTGTTGACCATGTCTTCTTAGCAGAGTTATAGTCTTACAAATATTTATGGAAGGTTAAAAGCCTGAGTCAAAAAACAGTAACTCTGTCCTTTACATGAAAAGCATTATGGGAGATGTGGCTACATAATAGTCAATGGGAGGGAGCTGCTTCATCCCTCCTAGCCAATGGGAGGCCAGCGGGGTGAGATGTTGAGAGGTAGCCAATGGGAAGGACCTCCATCATCCCTCCTAGCCAATGGGAGGCCAGCAGGATGGGATGTTGGAAGATAGTCAATGGGAAAGCAGCTCGTGGGTTGTTTGAATGGCGTGTTTTAATGTCTGCAAATGGCACGTTTGAATGGCGTGTTTGGTGGGTTTCCTAAGGATTTGTTTATTATACAGAGACAAAAAAATTTGGAAAATGTTTTTCGTAACCTGGATTTTTAGTTTGCTGGGACTATCATATGATGAGGTACTATTCTATTAAGTGACATAAGCTCCACATGCACTTCAGATGACTGCAGTGTCACTGATTGGATATTTGTTGACTGATTTTAAGGGCTGTGAATGCAAGTTACACTCGATTAATAGTACATCCTGATAATATATTACAGGTTACATTAACACTAAGAACTCAAATTGCTTGATTACAGTGTGGCTTAATAAACTGGAGAAACAAGCCAGCGTGAATCTTTTAATTTCTCCAAAATTTACCGTAATTTCCGGACTATTGAATGTACATGAATATAGGCTGCACCAACTAAATTTAAAAAGAAAAAAGAACTTGTATGTGTGTGTGTGTGTATATATATATATATATATATATAAGCCGCACCTCTTTGTAAGCTGCAGGCAGCTGTCTCGCTCTTACGCTTTCTGCTAGAGCACCACCTGAAGGCCATTAGCCCATAAGAATATATAGATTAGCCACTTCGTTGTTTTAGCTGCAGGGTTCAAAGCATGTAGAAAAAAGTAGCATCTTATAGTCCAGAAATTACGGTAATTAATTTTATATTTGATCTTGGCCTTGTGGTGGCCTGACGAATTGTTGAGGATATACCCCACCATACTCGCAACCCTGATTACGATTAAGCATCTTTAAAAAATTAATGAATGGATATTTGATCTTGTGAGCACAGGTGAAATTATTCATTCATTTCATAAACTGCTTAATCCTAATTAGGGTCACAGGGAGACTGGTGCTCATCTCAGCCGACTCTGAGCGAGAGCAGGGTACATCCGGGAGAGCTTGCCAGGTCATCACGGGGCCAAAAATCACACAACCATTCAGAATCACACCATAGGTAGACTAGAACAGTCAAGTAGCCTACTGTGCATGTTTTTGGACTGTGGGAGGAAACTGGAGTACCCAAAGGAAATCCATGCTAGCACAAGCAGAACAAACTCAACACAGAAACGCCTGAGCTGGGGATCGAACCCAGAATTTCTTGCTGTGAGGCGGACCTGCTAATCACTTACTACCATGACACGCAGGTCAATTCAATGACACTTATATTCATAAAAAAAAAAAAACAAAAAAAAAAACGTCAAGAGCCATGACTGTAAAAGCAAATTCCTGCATTTGATCAATCACATTCATTAGTACCTTGGTAGAAAGAGATTATAAAGATGTTTGAGGATAGTTTGGACATAAAGGTTGGGCTCTTTAATGATGGGTTGGGGTATCGAGTCTCGTGGTGACACCAATGCCATGATCCAGTCTGTGTAGACATCCACACACAGCTTGACTGTATCTCCATCTGAAGGAAGAGTCAGGCCATAACAGATGACCTCCATCGTCCATTTCACCTAAAGACGACATCACAAGCAGAAACATCAGAAAAAATTCCACAAACCATCTATGAAACTAGTCCGAAAAGACCAAGTTAAACATTTAATAAGATTCAAGCATAGTTTAGAATGAGTATCATTCACCCAAGCGCTGCCCAGCTACACTGTGACATAGTGTAGCTCAATAGTTTCCACTTCTGTCGGTTTGTGCTTTTGTTTTTTTATTATTTTGCTTATTTAATTAATTTTTTTTTTTATTTTTGCTACAACACCTATGTATCTCAAGAACTGCTAGACATATAGTATCACGGTCATGTTTTCGGACAAGCAACTTGAAAGCAAAGTCTGAGTTAATAAAAGGTCATTGTCGAACAAGCTCAAGGTCAACAAAATGGCCACCAATTGTTTTTAGTGGTGAGGTAGTGGCTGGTTCAATTATCCCACCAAGGACCGCTTGTCTTATATTGTTTACGCCCATTGAATTAACTAGCAAGTGAACGGGCGGGTGCACATTCCCCTCAATCCTTTTGGGGCTTTTTAAGTTATGAGGTATCTGATCGAGAAGGGAGTAAATATATTTATATACAAGATAAAAAAAGAAATAATAAGAATGGAAGACCAGGTTCTAATTTAAAAATGAGCACAACACTGTAATAAAGAAGCATGAGCTCATGATAATTAGATTGGGAAGGGTTTACACATCATTGCAACTAATTAACTGTCCGACAGTAATAATGTAAATCACTGTTACTGACCGCCAAACAATGACATTGTTTGCACACCACTCAAACTTAATTTGGTCGCAGAAATGCCCTCTATAAGATCAGTGTAATGAAAATCCATTGCAATGGTAGAGAGCATCAATACATTCATTTTATTTGACAGTCACTTCTGTATCCTTCAATAACAATCATATGAAAAGAAAACCATCCATTCTTCTTAAAGGAATCAGTGTAGCCTTTATTGTTCATTAACCCTATAGAGCCCGTTCATAGAAAGCAACATGGGGAAAATTATACTGAGAATGTGTTGCACATATGCAACATGTGAAGCTACAAGGTTAATAATGCTCATACTACACTAAATTTATGATCAGGATCCTTGTTATGATTTGGATGTCCGCCACCAGCCTACATGTAATTTTACCACAAATACTTATTTGGTTAGTGAACAGTGTTCGAAATAAGGTTGATTTAGAAACAGTGGAGCTGAGGAAAAGACAGGAGGCAGAGCTGGAGGTAGCAGAGATGAAAATGTTGAGGTTCTCTTTGGGAGTAACGAGGATGGATAGGATCAGGAATGAGCACATGTTAGAGGTATTGGAGACAGTCAGAGAGGCAAGATTGAGATGGTTTGGACATGTACAGAGGAGGGATAGTGAATATATTGGTAGTAGGATGCTGAGGTTGGAACTGCTAGGCAGAAGGCCTAGAGGAAAACCAAAGAGGAGATTTATGGATGTGGTGAAGGAGGACATGAAGGTAGTTGGTGTAAGAGAAGAAGATGCAGACGATAGGGTGAGATGGGGGCAGATGATTTGCTGTGGCGACCCCTGAAGGGAACAGCCGGAAGAAAAAGAAGAAGACACCAGTCCGAGTTAACTAATAAGCACAGCGAACAATATGATGATATTCATAAAACAATTGTCTACCAGACAACTAACAATTAGTATAATGAGTATAGGAGTACCATTGTTTAGAAGTAAAAAGTGACTCGTGATCATCCCAACAGCAGAGAAAATTCAAAAGCTACTCTAAAGCTGGATTACTCTGGTAAAAACAGTTTCTCAAAAGCATTCTAACATCTCAGTCACTCCAAGCACATGAAACGGGAAAACTAGCCAAAGACAGATTGTTTCACACCAGCTTTTGGCTTTGGTCCCAAGCCGAAATTCCACAAACGTTCATGAGGTGTCCACTTGTTCTCCTTGTTCACGCTGTTTGTATAAGCATGTACACTACATATATAACACGAAGAGCACATATCAGCCGCATCTTTTGGACTATAAGGCGCACTTAAAATCCTTTAATTTTCTCAGAAATTGCTGGTGAGCTTCATAATCCTGTGCACCTTCTGTGCTGACGGGGCTGTGCCGCCTGGTAGATTGTCAAGGCTATCGTAGTCAGGTGACTCACTGAGTAATATATGAGTGGCTGGGAGAAGTTTAAGTCATGAGACTGGAAGGCTTTTTCTGCAAATCTCCGCCCCCTTTGATCTGCGACTCCATGTGCACTATCTCACTGATAGCCTCAAAACCCAAGTGAAGTAAACGAATTCAGAGCTTGCCATCATTCTGGGTGGATTAACCAAAGAACTCCAACCGCTAGATATTGGTGTCAACAGGTGGTAGTTCGGGGGATCCAGGCTTTATGACCAACACGCGCAACTGTTAAACTCTGAAGATGAAGAAAAGATGAAGAATTTGCTAGATTTGTGGAAAAAGTGTCAAAAAGAAAAGTCAAGTTTGACTTATCTGACTTTTGTTTGGCTTGATGCACCTTATGTATTAAAATAGACCGTTCAATCATTTTACATTGATATTGCGCCTTATAATCCAGTGCCCCTAATAGCTCGTAAAATACTACTGAAAAAGCGTGGCATGTTTATAGCCCTTTGGTTTAAAAAAAAAAAAAAAGTGTGTAACACTTCAGGTAAATTTGGGAACACACTTTTCTTTTATTTCTGCAAACCAAGAAGCACATGTGGAAATCAGATCCCCTACATCGAGAGAAATCATTACAATTAGCCACGCCTCTTCTGCTGACCAAACTATAACTACCCCATCCTGTGTAAACTACACGTAGCACTTCACCCCTGCATGTTCTGCCTTACTGTGGTGAATGTGTATAAAAGTCTGAAAAATTATAAAATCAGAAGAGAACATGAATTATGGGATAGTGTAGTGTAGCATATAGTGGTACCTTTGCATACGGATACTGTTTGGTTACTATTAAAAGCCGACTACGGGACACAGTGCTTTTTGGTTATTAATAATAACAGTGTATGTGTACTGTATACAGGAGCAGCCATAGTCATTCTTTTTAACAAATAAGGGGCTCATGGCAGTGGTTTTCAACCTGTGTGCTACAGCGAAAGTAAAAGTCATCAAGCCCTAACCCGGTTATGAGTCCACAGTAGCTCCTGTGGCTGTTTGTGTGGGCTGCAAGCAAAACATGCCATAATATACATGCATTCATAACAGGTCATCAGTAGTATCCACATGGTATCGCTAATAAATAGCCAAAAGTACCCGACCCAAAGCAGTGCCTTCAAAGAGAAGCACCATAAGAGCCTTCCTGGCACTGACTCGCATTATCCAAATAGCTCGAGGCCTGTGTGGAAGCTTGGGGGCGGAGACAATCGATAAAGATCAGATCCAGAGAGCAACCAAAGGGAATTGACAGGATATCCTTCTACTGTTATCAGACTGAAAAAGAGCCTGCAGGAACCACAAATACAATATAACAGATGGGGAAGTTAAAACTCGACAACATGATGTGAAACACACACAACTCGCAAAAGGGTCAGAATGTACAATATCACATAAATACATCGGAAATAAAAAGGAAATGTTTCACACAGTGATGTAAGTCAAAAGAATCTGCTTAACATCTGTAGGGGTAACGAGGGCAGCAAGTGTGTATCCTAGGAACATTTTCAAGGCAAATTTATGTAAATCACTCACGCAGTCCTGACAGAATACTAAACTAACCCTTAGTGTAAGTACTAATGACTTCATCCTGCACAATCTCACAATGTGTGTTAAGCTTCAAGTAAATCTGCCTCAGTAGCAGCCTTTCACAAAATACTGAACGCACTAATATACATAACTAGATTAGCCACTTCCTCTTCGCCAACTCTTGTGGCGATGTGCATGTAGCGCTGCCATTACTATGCTTACGAGATGTAATGCCCATATCAGAAGTTCCATGTTGGTGTAAATGAATATGTTGCTCCTTTCATCCCTGAATGTCAATTAAAATAATAATTTGACATCAGGAAATTGAGCTGCATATTTTAACTAACTTTTTAAAGCTTTTCAAATTAATTATTCATAAAATAAATATTTTACTGAATGACTGTAGTCAAGAATATTTGTGTTGAAGAAATGTTTGTCATCTTCATGTATCAGATAAGTTTTTTCAAATGCATTAACATTCATAATGCACCTGCGTAAGCTTTCTCTTGAGTATTTTTCCCAAGCTCCAGACATCCAACAGCACTAAATTTCCTTTGCTTTATCATCATTTACAGAGTGAAATGCATGAAACCACTGAATGTGCTACATAGCAGAAATATCCACCTTCACCTCATAAACAGGGCAGCAGAATTAGCCTCACTTTTTCGAGCATGTGTGTAAACTTAACATTTAAGTATGTTGGCCACTTCTAATTAGTCTCACACACACACACACACACACACACACACACTTTCCATACTTCTCTACGCCACAGCAAGTTTGTGCTACTGACGATTTATTAGCGACCACCTCTCAGCTCCATAGGCCATTGCTGGTAGTACGACCATGTCCATAATCTTTATCTTTAGACTCATGGGCATCCTCTTATCCTTCAGGAAGTTGTTGTCCTGGCCGAATATTTTCCATCCTGATGTTATTTTTGATCTAATTCCATCAGGATGGAAAATATATATACAAGTGACCCCCAAGTGACGAAATTAATCCATTCCAGAACTATTTTCGTATAGCGGGGATTTCGTAAGTAGGGGCCACATCTTACATGTTAAACGCCTAATTCGTTCCAAGTCTCCAGTCCTTGGACTGGATAAACCCCATAAACCCTTTAAAAATTATAAAAGTACACCAATTTTGTATGAAATATGTGTTAAAAGTAAAAGAAAATCATTTATTAAACCATTTTATTAACATATTTATTAATTAAACCATTATTAAACATTTTTATTAAACACACACACACACACACACACACACAAACACCTCACTCTCTATCTCCTTCTCTCGCATGCGTGCTGCGGGCCATGCCCACAAGACATGGAATTCAAAGCACATTCCCTGCTTGACAAACTCAACTTTAATTTGATTCCTTGAGGGATCGGAATTCCAGATGAGTTTAAATGCGCCCACATTTATTAAACATTTACTGAATTAAACAACTTAAAAAACTAAAAACTAAAGCGTTATTCCTTCTCTCTCTCTCTCTCTCTCTCTCATGCGCGCACTGCGGGCCACACCCACAAGACATGAATTCAAAACGCATTACCTGCTTGACAAACTCAACTTTAATTTGATTCCTTGAGGGATCAGAATTCCAGATGAGCTCAAATGTGCCCACATTTATTAAACATTTATTGAATTAAAACAACTTAAAAAAACTAAACTAAAAATTAAAGAGTGAAGCTTCCTTCTGTCTCTATCTGGGAGGCCAGCGGGGCGGGATGTTGAGAGACAGCCAATGAGAGAGCAACTCGCGCGTCATGTGCAATTTTGACTGTCGCGTCATGTACAGAGGAGGGATAGTGAGTATATTGGTAATAGGATGCTGAGGCTGGAACTACCAGGCAAAAGGCCTAGAGGAAGACCAAAGAGACGATTCATGGATGTGGTGAAGGAGGACATGAAGGTCGTTGGTGTAAGAGAAGAAGATGCAAAGGAGAGGGTGAGGTGGAGGCAGATGATTCGCTGTGGCGACCCCTGAAGGGAAAAGCCGAAAGGAAAAGAAGAAGTTTGAATTTCTTTTCGTAAGAGAGGGTTGGTTCGTATTTTGGGGACGGAAACTCAAGAAAATGTTTTTCATAATCCGGGGATTTCGTACAAAGGGGTCTTCGTAAATTGGGAGCCGACTATGCATAAGATGTAAATAAAATATAAATACACACACATACAGACACACGCACACACAAACAGATGCGCACCTCACATAAAAGTGTAAATAGTTTTACTGGGTCTTATGCATTACTTTTGAATGTTTAATTTTTATTATAAGCATTTATAGCATTGAATATGTATTTATTGATATTATATACACATATACATGTACTATACGTCAGTCAGGGGGGTCGATCCTACTTCACGGAAATCGGCGGTCATGGGGGGATCTCGGTCTCTATTAACTGTGGAAAGTGAGGGATCCCTGTATATTATGCACGCACACACACACACACACACACATGTGCATGCACAACAAAAGTATTATACCACTTATCATACATCAAAGAAATGTAAAGCATTTTGAAAAGTTTGTTACAATTAACAATTTATTTGTGCCCTCCAGTGCAGCTAACTGGGTTATCAAAGGCCGGCCATGTCTCTCACTGTCGAATGGTGTGAGGCTCATATACCTTATTTTATGTATAATAAATGTGCTATTGTATTGTAATTAAAGAAATAAACTGTACTGTATAATAAAGTCGTTTTATTTACCTTTGTGATGGTAGTTGATGGCTTGATGGAATGGAGTGGGAGGAGGAGGAGGGAGGGAGGGACTTACTGTTTGGAAGGAGTGTTTGGAAACGCCTACTGTTTGGAAACACGCATAGCCACACACGCACCCTTAATAGCTTCCTTGTCCTTAAGGATGGTGGTAGACTTAGCGTACTGGTACTGGGACGCTGAGTCACACAAACGCACACCTCGTTCGTGTTTTTCAATGATCTCCGCCTGTGGTGGGTCTTTTTCGGTCCCATAATAGCAAAAGTACACTCAATATGGTCCAAAATGTCTATCAAACACAAACCACTTCCGCATTCAAAGAAAGGGGGTGACGAACTGTGACGCCGTGAGCGTGCGTCAGCTTCTCGTGGCCGCCACCGTGGCGCTGTTCGACCGCGTGGTTTGGTTCGTCCGCCGAAAAGTAGTTCGTCAGCCAAGACTATATTTTCGTGAATTTAAAGTTCTTGAGGCGAAAAGTTCGTGAGCTTAAGCGTTCGTCAGCCGAGGTTTGACTGTAGTTAGTTTGTTCTAATTTTGAATTTCAAACTGCAGAGACTCTTAATGCCATTGTTCTCACATAGTATTCTGCAGTTTCCCTCAGCACTGCCTTCCAGAACAGTTCATAGTTGTTCCTGAAGACTCTCTTCGGAGGAAATCTTTATCTGATCTGTGTGTGAACCAATTCAATCCCATATTTGTTTAAGTGGATTCAAACCTGGAATCTTGGCCAGCCCATCATTTTTACTGTTCGAGATTGCTGTTTCTTGTTCAGCTTATATCTACACAACGTAATGTTTGGTATTGTTGTCTTACTGATATATCTAAATCCATGACCCAAAAAAAAAAAAAAAAACCCACCACACATTACCATGTCTTTCAATCAATGATCTCAGTGATTTTCAGAACACTTGATTCATTGTGTGTTGAAAGCCTTGACTTCAATCATCAGCTGAGTCTTACTAACTCATAAAAACAAATAAATCATTCATTATAACGCTTAATGAAAATATATATTACTTTATACTATTTTATACTTTATATAATTTTGTCATACACATGGTTACTTATATAAACACTCGGGGAAGCTGTACATGCGTGTGATGCAAAGCAGCTAGATTATGAAGCAAGGAAGTGACATCAGAGTGGAAAAAGTTTTGGTTGCTATAAAAACGACTTTGTTTATGTGGTAAAAACGACAGGTAAAAAAAAAAAAAAAGTCAAAAACACCTCTTTCACTGAACAGTTACAACTCTAAATCAATGTCCTAAATACTAACGTAGCAAACATATTAAATTTGAAGAATTTTTTTCTTTAATTATAAAATTTAAAGCGAATAAAAAATAAATAAATAAAAATAATCCTTTCCATGTTGGTAAATCTCAAAGTACTTACTCCATTAGGTCGAATTATATGATTATTCTTATGTTCTAATACAAAATAATATGGAATTTGTTTTAGAATAAAAAGCCAAGACAATAGCAGTTTGTGAAATTAATATACAGGGATCCCTCGCTATTTCGCACTTCAATTAAAGGGTACCTGTAGTGAAAGCGCTCATATACCTAATTTGATGTATTGTGTATAGCTATTGACAAAACACCTATAAGGTGTTTATTATATTCTCTCACAAACCAGCTTTAAGCGATTTAAGGGCTTCACTAACGTCAAGCTTCAGAGCACAGGAGTTTTGCAGCGTCGCATTTCCTGTGACGTCATGTCGTTGACAAAGTCTCGACCGGAACTGCGAGATTACAATGTAAACGTAAGGCTATATACCTGACACAACACAAGCTCACGGAAAATTGGAAAAAACAGACATTATAGTAGAGTTTTTTTTTTTAAACCATGGACCAAGACAATTTCGTAGAAGGATTATGTGTGGAAGGTTCTTTATATGAACCACTGAAGAAAGACTATCCACATTTAGTGAAATCGAACCAGGAAAGTGACGACTCGGAGGACGATATTGGAGAGTTGGCAGAAGCTCTTACACGCGAAAATCGTAGCAAACAACCAGCAAATATTTGGTGCTCTTGTGGAAAATGCGTGCATCAAAAAAACGATCAGGAGTGCTATTGTAAAGAACATGAATTGCTTGAGGAAAATATACTGACATTCTGCAATTAGCTATACGACTGTCAATGATGTTACGTCACAATGACCTTTGACCCCGGTGAAAAAAGCCAACATGTCTGCGCACTGAACCTTCGTGAGCAAAGAATGTCACACAGAAGAAATGGAAATGTGGACTTATACATAACCTACTGACATCACGCGATGTTTAAAAGTTAATACTAAGGTATAGTGGATATATTTTTAACACTGTCAATTTTGGGTACAGGTACCCTTTAATGCGGCTTCAGTGCATCGCGGTAAAGGCGGGCCATGTCTCTCACTGTCTATGGTGAGAGGCATGCAAAAGAACCATTGCTGACATTCATAAAGAGTAGCTGCAAAGTCGTCAGCGTGTTTCTGTCCCTTGCTAAAAAGGGTTGTGACAGGAAGGGCATCCGACGTAAAAACCTCTGCCAAATCAAACATGCGAATCAAGATGATTCGCTCTGGCGACTCCCGAGTAAAAGGGAAAAAGCCGAAAGGAAATGAATATTCATTGAATTAAAAAATAAGGAAAATGTCACAAAAACAAGGCCAATTGTACAAAAAAAGCCTAAACCAACAAAAAACAACCCAAAATCTCCCATCAAAACTGGATACATTGTTGCATCTGTGTGTGAGCATGCACGTCTACGCAGCCACGCCCCCTCTGCCGGAGCCTAGTATAAAGTGTACCTCAGGATAATGTTTAATCATATTTCATACTTATATTTATGATCTATCTTTCTGTAGATTTTATTCATTTCTATTTCTACTTTTTCTGCTATTTCATTTCACTTTCGACCCTGGACAGCTTGGTATCTCCAGATATTTGCAAAACGAATGTTGGTAAGTTGGACAGTGTCTGTATTTATATTTTATTTACATCTTATGTTATTTTTTCAATGTTTAATTGTTATTATAAGCATTTATAGCATTGGATATGTACTTATTGATATTATATACACATTTACATGTACATATACGCCAGTTGGCGGTGGGTGGGGGGGGGGGGTGATCCTACTTCGTGGATTTCGATGGTCGCGTAGGGATCTCCGTCCCAATTAACCGCAGAAAGTGAGGGATCCCTATATATCTTCTTTCCTTTTCGGCTTTTTCCCTTTCTCGGGAGTCGCCACAGCGAATCATCTGATTCGGCATAAGTTTTTATGTCGGATGTCCTTCCTGTCACAACCTTTTCGTAAGGGACATAAACACACCGACGGCTTTGCAGCTTACTCTTTACGAAAGTCAGCAATGGTTCATTTACATGCCTGTCACCATAGACAGTGAGAGACATGGCCCGCCTTTGATAACCCAGTTAGCTGCACTGGGAACACAGTGACAACCCTGTGCGGACTCAAACCACCAACCTTAGGATCAGCGATCCTGCGCCCTATCCACTAGACTACCACTGCCCCCGTGTTTGTATGTATGTGCATATATATATATATATATATATACACTCAAACAATTTATTGAGGTGGTGTTTGGTGCAATGTTACATCAAATACAGGGATCTCCCACTTTCCGTGGTTAATTAGGAAAGAGATCCCCATGCGACCACTGAAATCCGCAAAATCCCCCCCCCCCGAGATACAGTAGGCCCTTGACTATTCGCGGTTTTGCACTCACGGTTTAAGTATTCACAGACTGACAAGCAACTGATACGTCACTCAAATTCAGCCAATGGCTGTGCTCCTTCCTGCTGATTGGTTGAGATGATGTCACGCCCCTTTTTCCTCATTCCCACACAAGTTGTCAGTGAGCCTTTTTTGTGTGTGTTTTAATTACCAGTTAAGCTCTATGATACCACTCAAACGCTGGGCGTCTTCTCTGGCTAAGCGACAGAAAATGCTGGATGTCTCTTCTGAAGAAATAAGACTTTCTGCTGAAGAAACAACAGTTTCCTCTGAACTGTTGTATTAAAGTCTTTTTCAATTATTATTCCAGTACAGTATCTAAGTTAATGTTTGTGCATGAGATTTTATGTTCTGTAGCATGTTTAACAAATGATACCAAAAGAATAAACTTTATTAAGCTTCATGTCCTTTTACATTGAACTTGGAGTGACATCTTTGAGTGACGTCTCCAAGATGGCGCTGCCTAGAGGGTGATGTCGCCGAGTTCTCAGAGTCAAATTGTTTCTTTGTTCATTTTAATTTGTTTTATTTGTTCATGTTTTGCACTATGCTCGTCTATGACCGGTCGGCCCTGCTACAGCTATGAGATCGGAGTCTATCCTGAGATTATATGCTATGGTAGCTCAATGCTACCTGTGGAGAGAGTTAAAACTTCGAGTTGCCAAGCGACAGCCCTCAAACATGACAGCTCTAGAGAAGATCTGTGCAGAGGAGTGGGCCAAAATACCAACTCAAGTGTGTGTAGACCTGGACAAGAACTACAGGAACCGTTTCACCTCTGTCATTGTCAACCAAGGCTACATTACAAAGTATTAAAAGTAACTTTTGCTGGCTGCCCAATACTTATTGGCCTCCCATGATCACAAATAAATTGTTCAAAAATCATACAATGTGATTTCCTGGATTTTTTTTTTTTTACATTCTGTCTCTCAAGCTTGATGTGTACCTATGATGAAAATTACAAACCTCTCTTATCTTTTTAAATGGGTGAACTTGCACATCCCCACTTTGTGTCTGTGTGTATGTATATATATATATATATATATATATATATATATATATATATATGCAGAAAATTCAATTATACAGTGGTATGAAAAAGTATCTGAACCTTTTGGAATTTCTCACATTTCTGCATAAAATCACCATCAAATGTGATCTGATCTTTGTCAAAATCACACAGATGAAAAAACAGTGTCTGCTTTAACTAAAACCACCCAAACATTTATAGGTTTTCATATTTTAATGAGGATAGCATGCAAACAATGACAGAAGGGGGAGGAATAAGTAACTGAACCATCACATTTAATATTTTCTGCCCCCCCCCCCTTGGCAGCAATAACTTCAGCCAGATACTTCCTGTAGCTGCAGATAAGTCTGCCACAGCGATCAGGACTAATCTCGGCCCATTCTTCTTTACAAAATTGCTGTAGTTCAGTCAGATTCCTGGGATGTCTGGCATGAATCGCCGTCTTGAGGTTATGCCACAGCATCTCAATGGGGTTCAAGTCTGGACTTTGACTTGGCCACTCCAGAACATGTATTTTGTTCTTCTGAAACCATTCTGACGTTGATTTAAGTTAAAGCAGACACTGTTTTTTTCATCTGTGTGATTTTTACAAAGATCAGATCACATTTCATGGTGATTTTATGCAGAATGTGTGGGGCCGGTGGCGTAGTGGTTAGGGTGCTGCGCTCATGATCAGGAGGTTGTGAGTTTGAATCCCACTGAGACCCTCACTGTGCTAAGACCCCTGGGCAAGGTCTCAATCACAAGTGTGCCTCTGTTCACCCAGCAGTATAAATGGGTACCAGTAAAATATACTGGGAAGGTAACCTGCGATGGACTAGCGTCCCATCCAGGGGGAGTTGAACTCCTGGTCACTTCACACTACGGAAACCGGGGATAAGTACCGGCCTGATGAGCCACGAGGCTAAGCCACTAGGCTCGGGTGTAAAAACCCAACAGACTTTACCTACCTTATGCAGAAATGTGAGAAATTCCAAAAGGTTCAGATACTTTTTCATACCACTGTAATTTTCAAGGTGATGTCGCTATTTTGGTTATTTCAGTAATTCATCATTTTAACACTGAATCCTGATTATACTCCTAAATCATGCTTCTGACCATTATTATACAATCTATAACTATTATATATAACTTATCATTTACATTCTGGCAGTGCTGGGCAAGTGGTGAAGGTGCTGGATCACTGATCCCAAGGTTGGATGTGCGAGTCCCACTCTCAACAGCTTGTCACTGTCCCCCCAGTGCAGCTAACTGGGTTATCAAAGGCCAGCCACAGTTATCACTGTCTATGGTGTGAGGTTCATGCAAAAGAAGCATTGCTGACTTTTGTCAACAGTAGCTACATAGCCGTCAGCATATTACTGTCCTGTGATGGCCTGGCGAGCTGTCCAGGGTGTACTCTGCCCTGGCCGAGAGTTGGCTGAGATAGGCGCCAGTCTCCCCGCAACACTAATCAGGAATAAGCAATTCAGAAAATGAATGAATGAATGCATTTATATTCTGACCACTATATTTTATTTGTATTCCGACTGTTATTATATAAGATGCCACTTTTCAGATCAAACAAAGACATAACAAAAGCTTCTGGCTTTTGTATCCAAAAATAACAAGAGAGTTATAAACTAACTCCAGAGGAACTGCAACCTCTCAGAGTTCAGCAAGATGCTCAGTAAAAAATATCAGGTAGCAGCTCCAGAGCACTGTGCACAAAATAGTTCCCAGATCAGCCAATTACCACAAATATAAACAAGTCTTTTAAATACTATAAAAATACCCAATGTTGCTTTCTTTTATATAATTGGAGATTTCAGAGTTAATGTGTACACATTTCAAGACTTTGAGCTTATGGGTGACCTACAGAAAGCAAAGGTTTTGTCCATTTAATTTTGACTTTCATGAATTAATGATGAAGCAACGTCAGTGTGATACAGTGAGAGATTTAAATAGAGCTGGAGTCCAATCCAATTAATTTCACCAGCTGCTATTCTCGACTTGTTATTCTAAAACAAGTTCCATATTATTTGGTATTTGAACAGAAAAATAATATTAGGATTTGACCTAATAGAGTCAGTACTTAGAGATTTACCAGGATAAAAAGGATGTTTATTTTATTCGTCTTAAATTAAATTAGTACAAATATATACAGCATACACAAGCATTAAAAAAACACGTGATATTCACTACTTTTCCTGTTTCACAATCCAACTAATGACAGTATGTCAACTATTTAACATAAATAATCCATTGAAGAAACTCTGCACCAAATTAAATAAGTGAAGAACATTTACAACAACTCCTCACTAAACTTTAAAACACGGATTAGAATCAGTGTTAACGGATGGTGAAGGAGTTGAACAGGTGTGCGGTGTTAGTTGAAATATAATACTTTTCCACGCCCACAAAGCATACCTCTTTATCCGTTTTGAGGAAGCACTCGGAGGTTGGAGCTCCCAGGGTGGCCCCCAGCGGCCGTACCACTGCATTGGCAACATCACGGCCCACAACGGCTGGGTATGAGTGCAGGACGCTGACGTGACCCTGATCGCTCTGCACCACTAGGTGCAAAGACCTCCATTCTGAGTACATGGCTGTGATTTCTACTGCATCCAGCTGAGCTCTAAGAACACACAGAACAACAAAACATGACCAGGTGACCATCATCAAACAGTCGCAATCGTTCCCAATTCACCAGAAAATCGTATAATAGAGTTTGCATGTTTTTTTAAAGGCATTTTGGACATTTAAAACCACATACAGAAACAAAATAAGTAAAGCATTACAAAATGTTGACAAGACGGCCTCTGTATCCTGTCTGCATTGTCCAGATAAAAAGACCAGGGTCAGGAATTTGAACTGCGGAACTATTTATTACACAAAGGTTTCCTGTGGTTACACCATGAAACTGCATATTTATCTGCATATAAACTGTAGCTTTTACCAAATATAGAAATAATCCAGTTTCCGAAATGTTTACTGAAAGCAAAACTATTAATTCGTGCACACTACGTGCTGCTCACGTTTGCGATAGAGCCTGAGCCAATCCTGGGAGCACTGTGTATGAGACGGGAACACACCCTGGATGGGATCCAGCACAGCACAGGGCACCACACACAAATTCCTAAACTCATTCGCAGCCAGAGAGAAAATCAGTGTAGCCAATTGACTTGCAAACTTGTTTTTGCTTGGTGGGAGGAAACTGGAAAACCCAAAGGAAACCCACTCATGCAAAACTCCATACAGATGAAACCAATAATTGTGAAGCTGTAAAATATCAAAGCAGCTGATGACAAGAAGTTAAAAAAAAACCTTAAATAAAAAACACACATAAAACACTCCTAAAAACAATGCCTATGAGAACAGCGAGTAAAGAGGAACTGAACACTCCATAAAACACCTTTTACAGTTCATAGTTTAGACATTTAACTGGTGCCACATTAAGCTCAATAATCATTTACCACCAGAAGGATTTTTTTGTCCCCTCACGTTATGATCATGCAGCAATGTGACATTTAAACTTTTTCACAATCCATGTTAAACATCACATGGAATGCTTTCCCAATGGTCACACATACAGCTGTCAAGACTGGACAGAAGATAAAATGATGCAGCACGTAGCCTAGACAAAACTATTAAGATGACACTTCTGAAACGTTCCAGTTTGATTCCAGACTTTATCTGTTCCCCACACTGATCTTACAAATTAATAAATGGTGAATGAATTGACATAAATAAGTACACTGACCAGTCCAAAAATAACGTCGTGCACTCTAATATTTTCTTGCACTTGTTTTTAGCATTTAAATCACTATAACACTGTAGCTTCAGTTAAAATGTATTCAATGATTAGTTTATCATATCAATCCATTTTGGTTTCCAATGATAACTGTTTTAGTTATTACAATATAGTAAAATTTTAACAGTGGATCCTGATTGTACATCAGGCTTATGACCATCACATGGTACCACTTTTCAGACCGAAGACTTCTGGGATTTTGTTCGTAGACAGAACAGATGAACGCGAGTCAGACCAAAGCTACAGAAGGACTGCAGCTGGTTCCACAAGACCCTCAGTAAAACATACCAGTTAACAGCTACGACTGCACCACAGAACATCGAGATGATGGTGAGCCAATCATCACAAAAACAAACATGTAAATCTTTTAAACCCTGTGGCAAAAAGAAAAATGTTTTTTGAAAAAAAAAAAAAATTAAAAACAGATTGATGCTTCCTGCAATACATCAGGTTCTTGTATATCTACAAATGAATACAAGAATACAATACCTCATTTTCTGCTGTCAATGGGGACCAAGATCCCCCCCCGCGACCGCCTATTTCCGGGCGCCTATTTCGACCCCCCCCCTGACTGACGCATACGTACATGTATATGTGTATATAATATCAATAGATACATATTCAATGGTAAATATGCTTATAATAACAATTAAACATGCAAAATAATGCATAAGATGAAAATAAAATATAAACACACACACACATCCAGACATGCACACATACACACTATGATGCGCACCTCACATAAAAATGTAAGTAGTTGTTTTTTTTGTTTTGTTTTTGTTTTTTTTTGGGGGGGGGTTGCATAACTGGCTTTGTTTTGCAGCATTTTCCTCAACTTTTCCCTTATTTTTTTTATTTTTTGATGAATATTTCTGAAAAGTCCACGACGCACTGAAGGCGCAGAAACTGAGGCACAAAGTAGCGAGGGATCCCGGTATTATCTTCCCTTATAACACAGCATGTTTAAAGTAAACTATGAATTTATTACTTCATCTTATACATAACATGCCCGTTCAATGCCGTTCTTGCAAATTTCAAATGCTGTATAAATAAGCATAAGGTCTACTGAGGAACCGGCTTAGCCTTTAAGTCCAAATGAATTACCTAGAGAGCCACGAAAAGATTCCCGCACAGCTACTCACTTGTTTCCATTTGAAACAGGAAGTGAGCATGAAAGTGTTTTGGATTGTACAGTCCAGGACAGACCATCCTATTGTCTGTTCATTGACCTTGCAGGAAAATGTCATGATGGCATGGAAACATGAGAACATTAGCCTTGTTGAGAGAACCTGATTGCACTTAGCTTATACTGAATCACTATGGGACAGTGAATTATATAGAGTCCTGCGATGGCCTGGTGAGCTGTCCAGTGTATACCCGCCCTCGCTCAGAGTCCGCTGAGATGGGTACCAGCCTCCCCAGGACCCTAAGCAGGATTAAGCGATTCATAAAATGAATGCTTGAACTACAGACACTCCCGGACTTACGTTTTTAATTGGTTGCGGACAGCCGAACGGCAAGTTGAAAGTGAACATAAGTTGTTACAGTGATGTATGACCTATGACGTGTGACGTATGACGCTCATACTGTACTATACATAGTATCCATAAATACCATTACCGTATCTCATAAAACACCCCTAAATCAATAATTATAAACATAACATTGTAAAATAATATCAAATATATCAAATAATATCTACATTAATTTCAAATATTCTTATTTATACCGAGTCATTTTATATGAAGCTGAAAACCGCCAATCAACGCTTACAATATGTGAGGCGCTCAATACCGAAAGTAGTGTACTTGCAAAAGTAGTGCACTTGCTGTGGGTTATACGGACTTCGGTCTTTCAAGTACATAAGGGTGCCGTTGAATTCGTTTAGAACACAGCCTGCACTGATGTGAATCACGGAGCGGAGAGTTCTCTTTCCTGGATTCGGGTTTTCATTCATTTTACAACTCTCTTTGCTTAACTGAGAATGTATGGTAGATCTCGCCAATCCGAACAGATAGTTAATTCATCTCTGTGTATGAAACTTGCACCCATGCTAGTAGGCTTACGCTTCTGACCAACCATATTTACTTAGGGTTACAAAAGTCCGCAAAACAGTGTAAACACAAAGATCAGAGACGACGTCTTAACACAAGGGTAACACGCTATATAACTGATATATATAACTGAACTGGGAAGGATGGCCACATTCAGTCTTTCGTTTGTAAACAATGGACGCAGCGTCATTACGTCAGCGTACTATGTAGGTACGTCTAAACTCAAAATTTGCCTTTTTTGAAAAAAAAAAAAAAGTAAAATCGAAAAAACGTAAAACGGATGAACATAAGTCGGAGAGCGTCTGTATATAAAAGCGAGTCTACCAAAATCCAATGTTCCGATGACAGACTACCAAAAGCACCTTTTGTCCCCCTCAAGCTCTCTGACCATGTTGCTTCATGCAGGCTTATAACATGGACAACATGGAGAAAAGCTTGACTAAATGCCAAGGTTGGAACGAAAATAAAAAGGCATGATGGCTGCCCATCATAAAATGGGAATGAAATAATTGTTGTGGTACGAAAATATTCCAGCCAAAAGGAATTCTGGGCTATAATTATCAACTTTCCTTTTGTAAAGGATGTGTAACCGATGCTCAAGGAGACATAGAAGGAAGCAATCAAACTCCTTTTGCACACTTTTAGAGAATCTGACCAACTCAGCATAACTGCCACTCTGATATATCCGGGTGGTTTCATTTATTTAAAAACTTTACTAAGCAATAAGACAACCGACTCCACCCCTCAACTGAACTAACTGAAGCCAGCAGTGTTTGAGACATGCCACACCCTGTGATGATACTAAACAAACCTGACTGTCACTTTGTTAAACATGGACACCAAAGATGATGTCTCACAACCGCCATCACAAGATGCACTGTGTCTTTGGAGTTATGCTATACATGTTTGAGGAAATTAAACCCAAAATCAATAAAAGCATACATGTATAGTTTATCTTTTTTTCCATGCCCGAAACACCACACCAGGGAGACATTCAGTGGGCATTCTAACCAGATGCCCGAGCCACCTCAACTGACTCCTCTCAATGTAGAGTAGCAGCAGAGAAGAGACCCCAGGGACAACCTAGAACACAGGAACGCTGGAAGAAGTAGCTGGGGAGAGAGACGTCTGGAACTCCGTGCTTAGGCTGCTGCCCCGCCGCGACCCAACCCCGGACTAAGCGGATGAAGATGATGTTTACGTCCATACCTATCAAAACGCACTATACTCCATAAATCCTCACTCGGGGGCTGCCACTGTACTGCAAAAAGAAAGTGGACGTGACTCACGTAGAAGCTGTAAGCACAACAAACCTTGCGGATTAACTGCACTGCAGCATATACCATTCATTCATGTATTGAGGTTTTGCATGTGACGTCACAGGGTCATGTGACTTTTGTTTAGCTGCCATCGTGGACGCATGAACCGGACAGCGCTCTCTCACTTAACATTGCTAAACATTTTGAAATAAGTAATAGTGGTTCAACATTATCCAAGTGTTGTTTGTCGGTTACTAACTTCCCCGGAAATATAGAAAATAACCAGTGAGTACTGTATGGTTATATCGTGTTGCGCTGTTGGCTGTGCAAATAAACAGAGGAGTAAAGCCTGCACTGTCATTTTATCGTTTTCCATCTGACCCGGAGAGAAAAGCCAAGTGGATCACAGCGGTAAATAGGAAAGACTGGAATCCTACAGAATACAGTAGAATATGCAGCGAACACTTTGTATCAGGTAAATATACATTATTATATTGGGCCTAGGGTGGCTATTGTCATTGAGGTAGCATCCGGTAAAAATAAAATTGATGCTATAAAAATTTTAAATATATACACTGTATAGGCTTATATATATATATATATATAAATAAAATATGTCAATTTATACCATTATAAGCAGTGATAATTGTAATGTATTATTGCATAAGTGCTTGTTTGTGTCGCTCTATTTGGGGATAGAACCCGCGCCTTATCCGTTATGAGGTGGAACTGTAGTCTTTCTTCCCGGTTCCTGGCTCCCATTGTTGCATACAGCTTACAAATCAGCCAAAAAAATACTTGGAAGCTTCCATTGATTTGTAAGCTTTTAACTCTTTGCCAGTAAACGGAGATGGGCCGTGGACAAGATATGTACAAAGATCCAAGTAGGCAAAAGCAGGAAGAGAAGAATGGTCGCATTCTAACACATTCCTACACATCGACTGCGGCATCAGATATGGATCGGCAATCCCCAGCTGCTTTATTTTACTGATACCTCGCTCGCCCTCTGGTCACCTGTCAGATGATTGACAACATCTGACAATATTATAGTGTCATTGCTTTTGCCTTCAACACTCTCGCATATTTTGCTTTCGCTGTCATTATCGGTTGTTGTTGAAGTCATGCTTAGTTGAATCGTGTGTGTGTTCTGGATCATGCTTGCAGTCCAAGATGGCAGCATGAAGGTATCGGGGTCATGTGACTGCAAAACCTCAATACATGGAGATGCCTGTCTGGTGTAGGGTGCATCTCACCTCACCTAAGTTATACATTTTGACTTACTGGAACTGAGCATTAACATCCCATTCAGAAGATATGGTTCACTCACAAAAGTGAAAAGAACTCCAGATGTCAACCTTTTCAAACAAGTGATGCAAACTATGCAACAGGTTTTAACAAATTATAACTTCAGAAAATGTAAGTACAAACCACCTGATGATGAAAATAAATATATTTTCAGTGTAACAGGAGAATCTGAAAGGATTTGCTGTCATGTTTGTTTATTTTTTTAAGCTCTCAGTCAGACTGAGCTAGCAGACACACCAACACCAACCAACCCCAAGTCGGGAAAGCAGTGTAAACACCCAGCCAAAAACAAACCAGGTATTTTTACCACTAACAACCACTGCAAGAGAGCCAGAACCATCCCAGGGGGCGGGACTTATACTTACTACAGAACATGTAATTGGATTTGTAAAAGACTAGAACAGGATGAATCATCAAAAAAAAAAAAAAAAAAAACAATGGTTTTAACGGAAGTAACAAATTACAAAATAAAAGCGAGACCAGAGCCATTTATATGTTACATTTTTCTTTTGCATTGAAGTAAAGGACATTTTGGACATGTACAAAAAGTTTATTTCAGGAACACTTTAATAGACACCGGCGGTCCAGGTGAGACTTTCTAATGCTAATGCTAACTAGCTCCAGACACAACAAATAGAAACAGAACTGCTCGGTATCAAACGGCACACTGATGTACTAGATAGTGCACAAAGACAGTATAACGTCTAATTTAAGACTGTGCACTAGTTACTACTGTATTAAGTGATTTGGAAGGCGGCCTCGGTAGGAACACAAAATGCTAACATCACGGTAGCAAAAAATAAAAAAAAACTCATTCAGATTGTCACTGTACATCCGAACAAACACAAACCAAACAACCTACACATGGACCTGTTAAACATTTCCAGTATATGATAAACATGAATAATAAGGTAACTGTGCGTGGAATTCAACCAAAATAATCATTACCCTGCGTTTGTGTTGGTTGTTATTGTTTGTTGTTGTGGGATTCGACCAACTTCTCGAATCGATCGGTTTTAATCCCTGACACGAAACCTCGCAGATCTAGAATGACTAGCAGTACATCCAACACTTGCTTTCTCTCAACACTAGATAGTTTGTTTAAAATGCCAAGACCTCTTACTACTAATATTCGCCAGTAAGCTAATCAGAGTTAGCATAACAACTAGCCTTGTTTCACGAATGATTCAGATTCACTGACAGTTCAAGCTCCAGCCTGCCTCTCAAAACCACTTCCACTCCGTGAACACACTGATGATACCGGGCATAGTTTTGTGTCTTACAGGAAATGAAACAGGGGGAACTTTGGTGACAAGGTAAACTCAATTCAGCTATTCGACACTGTTAGCTTTCGCTAGTAGCCTTAGCCACATCGGTTATGTTATTGTAGGCCGCAATGCGGGACAATCCTGCAGGGAAAAAACAAAGCCTGCAGGCAGACTAAGCCACAAAAAATAGCAGTGCGGTATCATTACCTGTTTCCGATGTCATAGCAAGCGTTTGTGTCTTTTCAACGGATCTGGCGGGACGAACAGGAAAAACTTTGCAGCATCTTTGTCACAAGCTAGCTAGATTACATCCATGGCTGTGCAGCGCATACATTTGGCCACAGCTCGGAGAAAGAGGGACCATCACCACCACCACCTCCAGGGGGCGACACACGGGAAGGGAAGCCTGAAAATCAGGAACAGAGTTTGTGTTTCAAACACCTAAAATTCAATATCAAGGTGAACTAAAGAGCACACGAGGTAGTAAGGCATACTGGGAGTAGTACCCTAAGTAGTACACTTCATTGTCTCGATGGATGGTATTGAGTATTCGGCCTTGAGTGAATAGTTGCCTGTCAGTGGATTACTAAGCATTTAATATTATGGTAAATACTGTAATGTGGTTTATGAAAAAAACAGCAATTTATACATACCATGTGCTTTGAGTAAATATATATTTCATGAACATTTCTTAAATATAGACAATGATATTTTGCCTAGTTATTAGGGAGACAGTGCCTTCCTGTTTTCCTGAACATTTCACAGAACTCATCTTATTTACATAGTTTTAAATTTGACTTTTTAAAAGCCTGTTGAAATCAATTGAGCAGCATAATACCACTCATTCATATGACAAATCACTTAATGCTCTAGGATCGCAGGGAAGCTGAAGCCTATCCCAGCCAACAAAGGGAAGGGGGTGTCTTTTTACACTATGTACAGCTTGCCAGATCATTACACAGCCATCACACCCACAACCATCCAAACTCACACAATCAGGGCAATTAAGAACAGCCAGTGAATCGAATGTGCATGTCTTTGGACTGTGGGAAAGAAACAGAGTACCCAGGACTCGAACACAGGACCTTTTCCTTAGGAATGTGCTAGCCACTTCACCATCATCCTGCCTCGGATAACACTGGAGAAAATAAAATGATTTTTTATAAAGGTGGTACATGACTGTGTCAGAAATCAAGGTGTGTGTGTGTTGGGGGTCTGAGTGGAAACCCCCAAATGTATTTCTGTCCTGGCAGAGAAACTGAGGAAAATCAGGGGACTTCAGCTGAAGTTCCAATGCTGTAAGCCTCTGATGGTCAGAAAGACAGCAGGGTGTTTAATGCTTGGAAGAATGCTTGGGGCTGACAGGGAGAATGAATGGGGTAGTGTTGGCTTAGTGGGCAATTAAATAGGTTACTATCAGCAGTTCAGTCCCACTATCACAACTGTTGGGCCCTTGAGCAAGGCCCTTAACTCTCAATTGCTCAAGTTGTATAAAAATGATAATTTTAAGACTGTGCCAAACCTCTGCTCCTCTACATTGAGAGGGGCCAGTTGAGGTGACTTGTGCATGTGGTTAGAATGCCTCATGAACACCTCCCTGGTGTGGTGTTTCGGGCATGTCCAACTGGGAAGAGACCCCGGGGTCAACCCAGAACAAGCTGGAGGGACGATGTCTCTCGGCTTGTTTGGGAATGCCTCGGTGTCACCCCAAGAAGAGCTGGAGGAAGTGGCTGGGGAGAGGGACGTCTGGACCTCATTGCTTAGGCTATTGCCCCCGGCAACCCGACCCCAGAATAAGCGGAAGATGATGATGATGATGATGATGATGGTGATGATAAAATGTATTTAATGCCAAGCAACAATATGGAGCAAGTTATTAGAATGAACTCACAGTGTGATGAGCGATTGCTAACAATGCTAACAAAGGAGATCAACTTAAAGTAAATGGGCAGCCCACCTTCTTTTTATTTCACAGACAGCATACAAACTGTATTAAGACATAATATGTCTTACAGCCCTCATAATACTCCTACTCTTCCTAATGTTGTATCATAATGAGTCAGCACTTGAACTTGTAAAGGGTAGCATGACAGTGTACAGTGGGTAGCACATCCATCCTTCACAGCAGGAAAGGTCCTGGGTTCAAGCACCAGCTTCGGGGAAGGTGTTTCTGTGTGTTGTGCAACCCTAATTAGAGTTAAACGTTTCAGAAAATGAATGAGTTACTTTTGAGTTTGCACAGCAGGGTGAATTTTAAGCAGAAGTTCAAACTATGATAAAAGAATAAGAATCCGCTTTATTGGCCAAGTTTGTGAAGACAAACAAGGCATCTGACTCAGCTTTAACTTCAGTTATTGCACAAAAAAACAATTTAAGCAGCCATATACAAGGCTTTATGCAAATAAGGATAAACAGAAAAAAATTCTACTTTACGAAAGTCAGCAATGGTTCTATTAAATGAACCTTTCACCATAAAGAGTGAGAGACATGGCTGGCCTTTGATAACCCGGCAGTGACAACCGTTGACAGTCAGGCTTGAAATCTACAACCTTGGGATCGGTAATCCAGCGCCACCAGGCCACCACTGCCCCCTCCTTTCAGCAGAATTTTGTGTAATGCAATTCAGTAGTCCCTTGACTATTTGTGGTTTTGCACTCACAGTTTGCATATTCCTGGACTGCCTGTCACGTCATTCAAATTCAGCCAATGGCTGACGTCCTTCCTGCTGATTGGTTAAGATGATGTAACGCCCCTTTTTTTATTTACGCAAAAGTTGTCAATGAGCCTTTTTTAGTGTTTTTTAATTACCAGTTAGTCTCTATGATGTCACTCAAATGCCGACTAAGCGACAGGAAAAGGTAATGATGTTGAATGTCTCTTCTGAACAAATAAGATTTTCTCCTGAAGAAATGACAGTTTCCTCTGAAGTGCCTGAAGAGGAATAATCATCTGAACTGTTGTAAAACAATCCACTATTAAAGTCTTTTTCAGTTATTATTCCATTACAGTACCTAATGCAGCCGTGGGGGAGGGGGGGCACAAGTCAGTGTTCACCCTCACACCGGTCCCAAGCCTGGATAAATGCAGAGGGTTGTGTCAGGAAGGGCATCCGGTGTAAAACCAATGACACATATAACATGCAAGTCAAAAATACGAATTCCATACCAGATCGGTCGAGGCTGGGTTAATAACGATTGCCATCAGTGTTGTTAACTAACAAAATGGAAATGGAAAACTGGTGGAAATTGGACTACTGTTAGTCGAAGAAGGACAGGTCAAAGAAGGAGAGGCGGGAGGCGTGTCCATAGGCAGAAAGAGAAGAGGAAAGGCATGAGTCTAGGACTGAGAGTAGGGACTTTGAATGTTGAAACTATGACAGGGAAAGGTAGAGAGCTGGTTGACATGATGCAGAGGAGGAAGAGTTCAAGGTGGAGGTGGGACTGCATCAAGGATCAGCTCTGAGCCCCTTCTTGTTTGCTATGGTGATGGACAGGCTGTTAGACGAGGTGAGACAAGATTCCCCATGTATTATGATGTTTGCAGATGACATTATGATCTGTAGTGAGAGCAGAGAACAAATGCGGGAAAATCTAGAGAGGTGGAGGTATGCCCTGGAAAGGAGAGGAATGAAGGTTAGCCTCAGTAAGACAGAATACATGTGTGTGAATGACAAGGAGCCAAGAGGAACGGCGAGGTTACAGGGAGCAGAGATAAAGAAGGTGGAGGATTTTAAGTACTTAGGCTCAACAATCCAGAGCAGTGGAGAGTGTGGAAACGAGGTGAAGAAGCGTGTGCAGGCAGGTTGGAATGGTTCAAGAAAAGTGTTCGGTGTGATGTGTGATAGGAAGGTATCAGCAAGAATGAAAGGAAAAGTGTACAAGACAATGTTAAGGCCAGGGATGTTGTATGGTTTAGAAACAATAGCACTGAGGAAAAGACAGGAGGCAGAGCTGGAGATAGCAGAGATGAAAATGTTGAGGTTCTCTTTGGGAGTAATGAGGATGGATAGGATCAGGAATGAGTACTCAGAGGGACAGCACATGTTAGATTTTGGAGACAAAGTCAGAGAGGCTAGATTGAGATGGCTTGGACATGTACAGAGGAGGGATAATGAGTATATTGGTAGTAGAATGATGAGGTTGGAACTACCAGGCAGAAGGTCTAGAGGAAGACCAAAGAGAAGATTTATGGATGTGGTGAAGGAGGACATGAAGGTAGTTGGAATAACAGAAGATGCAGAGGATAGGGTGAGATGGAGGCAGATGATTCGCTGTGGCGATCCCTGAAGGGAACAGCTGAAAGGAAAAGAAGAATTCCAGTACAATACCTAAGTTAATATTTAGAATGTTTGTGATTTTCCTGTGTAAAATGTGTTTTGCTTTACAATGTACTGTGGTGTAGCATGTTTATCATTTTGTTTTGTTTATCCAATTTATTACATTTCATGTTCTTTTTTTGTTTTGTTTTGTTTTTGTTATGGTTTGTGTTTTGGGGGGACTTTGATTTTGGCGGCTGTGCCTCTAACTGTTTTCTCTCCTCTTCGGCTGAGGGACATGGCTGAGCTGCTCGGTGGCATCTGAATTCACTATTCTTATCTACTCTCAATAAACACAAGCACGCTCGCCTCTGTGCCAGAGGATTAACTTCACATCACGTCACCGCTTCTTTTGTACTCTAACTCTCTAACTCTAAAACTGTGTTTTCTACCCGCTCCGGCTGAGGGGCGTGGCTGAGCTGCTCGGACTGAAAGCAGTCCTCATCTACTCCCTATAAACACACTTAAGTGCTTCCCCTTTGAATAATAAATGCACTCTGCCATCTTACAATTGCAATATATCCCTCTAGAGGGCATTTTTGAAAACTACAGTGCTGTATGTTTCAAGAAAACTACAGTCGGCCCCCTACTTACGAAACCCCATGTACGAAAACTCCGGGTTACGAAAAACATTTTCCTAAGTTTTCATCCTCTGTATACGAAAACAACCCCCTCTTACGAAAAGTGCCAAACTCGCCATTCAAAATTCAAACGCGCCAATCAAAATTTCACACGATGCTCTCTCTCATTGGCTGTCTCCCAACATCCCGCCCTGCTGGCCTCCCATTGGCCAGGAGAGAGCTGACGTGTACCCATTACTGTACCCATACCTTTTGTCCACCACACGTGTGAGGAGAGTTTAAGAGGACTTTTGATTTGTTTTGAGATCATATCAGCGTTATATTTCGTTATCGCCAAAACTCCTCTACAATCGGGACGATATTGAATCAGAAGGAGACCTTAAAGCAGAAATACAGTGATGGAGGCGATTATTTCGGCATGATATTGAAGCAGAAGAAGCATGAACAAGACCTCCGATCTCATAAGGAAGCAAGTTAATATTGAATATTGATTGTTGGACCTCTGATCTTTCAAACAGGTACTGTAATTCTGCTTTAAATACAACATCCCGTCCATTTAAACATTTAAATAGAATTGTTCCGTCAGCTGCGTGTTGCTTGTGGGCAGAGCCCGCATTCAGCAAAACACACCTCAGAGTTTTGTGTGTGTGTGTGTGTGTGTGTGTGTGTGTGTGTGTGTGTGTGTGTGTGTGTGTGTGAGCGTGAGCGAGAGAGAGAGAGAGAGAGAGAGAGACTGCCTACAGAGTCAGTCAGAGATGAAAGGAGGCTTAACTCTTTCAAGAAGTCACTTTGCAGCTTTTCCGTTTTTTAAGTTGTTTAATTCAGTAAATGTTTAATAAATGTGGCACATGTGAGCAAAACATGGCTCATCTGGACCTCCGATCCCTCAAGGAATCAAGTTAAAGTTGAGTTTGGACCTCCGATCTGTCAAGCAGGGAATGCGATTTGAATTTCCCGTCTTAAAATGCTCCAGAGTCCTAGGTGTGGGCGGAGCCCGCAACAATACACATTTAATATGTATTGTGTATGTGTGAGAGAAAGACAGAGAGAGAGAGAGAGAGAGAGAGAGAAAGTGTTGCGCGTATGTGTGTGTCTGTGCGTTAATAAAAATGTTTAATAATGGTTTAATTAATAAATATGTTAATAAAATGGTGTAATATGTTAATGAAATGTTTAAATGGTTTAATAAATAATTTTATTTTTCTTTTAACACACATTTCATAAAAAATTGGTGTGCTTTTATCATTTTTAAAGGGTTTATGGGGTAGTCTTGGGAGCCTTGGAACGAATCACGAGTTTTACATGTGAAATGCGCCTCTACTTATGAAACCTCCGCATTACGAAAAAGGTGCTGGAACAGATTAATTTCTAAAGTCGGGGGCCGACTGTATACTGTATTTAAAGGTGTTCTTAATCATTACTACATTTTACTGCATTAATACTGTATTAATGACTAAGACTGTCTATAGAATGAGTTTAAGAAGCATATTTTAGTGCACGTAATAGATACATAGTATTTTACTTTCGGTTGATCATTCGCGCATGTAATATGATACATGGGGTTTTACTTCCGGGTACAGAACTCACGGATTATCTTCATTCGCGGGAGTGGCCGGAACCAAACTCCCGCGAATAACCAGGGCCCACTGTACCTTTAAGCAATACAGAGCTTATTTTAACATAAAACCCCCCCACAAAACTGGGTAATTTTATTCCCTGGATTACTAGCGGGTCCTGAACCATTGTGGAACAACCATTTTTTTCCCTAGTTCTGTCTGGAGGTCACACAAATAGCAGGTTGGGTTGAAGTGGTCTCCACAGACTACTGAACTGTGTCCAAAAGGAAACGTTTTGAGAGTATGGCCAGTGCCGATGTTATGTTGTTTTCTGAGATTTCTGCACTTGTTGTTTGTGCAGCCGTATGCTTTGGACGCCGCCATTTTCCTGACAACACAGCTCAGCAGTGGCTGATATTGTTCTCCTATACTGGTGTCTGCTGCGCGCAGCCTAGCCAATAGGACGAAACAATGAATTCATATCACTGCCAGAGATGGAACAGCCATGTCAATGCACATGCTTTCTAGTAGTAGTGTGGCAGAATTCACGTGACATGACAAAATGCAAGCATTGATGTTGCCTGATGGAACTGATGATGTTATATATGATTGTGTTAAAGAGATAATACTACAAATTCACCACAGCCACATTTTAAGTCATTCTGGAGAAATTCAGCCAACAGTCCATAAAAATCTGACCCATGATCACATGGAAAGCCCCGAAAAGCTAGTCAGCAAACTCTTAAGATCCATTCAAACTACCACAAACAGCTTGATTATTGTCACCTCGTACATGGACTGGAGGCATTGTGAAAAGCACCGGGAATTTAGCTCAGTTGGTAGAGCGTCCGCTTTATCCTCCGGAAGGTCGGAGTTCGAATCTGGCTGCGTCATACCATAAGACGTTAAAATTTGGCAGTTGTTGCTTCCTGCTTGGCGCTCAGCATCAAAAGGATAGAACAACGCAATAACTGGCGCTGCACAGTGGCGACAGGTGCCCAGAGCACAAAACCAAATTTCAATGTATGTAAAAGTACTTTGACAATAAAGAATTGTTTGAAGTTCACCTCAAACTATTTCGAGTGGTCTAAAATCCATGTTACCAGTGAAGAGTGTTTTGAGCACAACAGGAATACCTCTGCTCAAGTGAGGAGGACTTGATGGCACAGCTGACCCACAGACAGCTTGCCTTGATGCCTGAGTCTGATGTAAAGAGGTGCACATGGCCAGTGTTACAAGTTTACTGTGGAAATAAACCATTTTAAACATCTCATTTTAATTTGCTTTTCTTATATTGCTGTGTGGTATATACTAAAAATTATTCTTGATTTGTATATAGCATGGGTCACGGGGAGGACGGAGCCTATCGTAGCAGCCTACTGTGCATGTATTTGGACTGTGAGAAAACCAAAGTATACAGAGGAAACCCACGCAAGCTTGGAAAGAACATACAAACTCCACATAGAAATGCCCCAAGCCTGGGAATCAAACCCAGGCCTTCTTGCTGTGAGGCATAAGTGCTAAGTACATGATGAATGAAATGATGATGGGAGGGCAGTGATGGCCTGGTGATACAGGTGCTGGATCACTGATCTGAAGGTTGGGGATTCGAGCCCCACTCACAACAGGTTGTCACTGTTCCTGTCACTGTTATTAAAGTCCGGCCATGTCTCTCACTGTCTATGGTGAGAGGTTCATGTAAAAGAACCATTGCTGACTTTCAACAAGAGCAGGCTGCAATGCGATGGCCTGACGAGCTGTCCAGGATGTACTCTGCGATGGCCTGGAGTCAGCTGGGATGGGAGCCAGCCTCCCCACGACCCTAATTAGGATTAAGCCGTTACAGAATGATGATGGGTGTTATAATTATTAAATAATAATAATATATAAAATAATGCCAATACAGTACTCCCACTACTACTACTAATAATAATAATAATAATAATGCCAATACAGTACTACTACTATTAATAATAATAATAATAATAATAATTCCAATACAGTAGGATGCTGAGGCTGGAACTACCTGGCAGAAGGCCTAGAGGAAGACCAAAGAGACGATTCATGGATGTGGTGAAGGAGGACATGAAGGTCGTTGGTGTAAGAGAAGAAGATGCAAAGGATAGGGTGAGATGGAGGCAGATGATTCGCTGTGGCGACCCCTGAAGGGAAAAGCCGAAAGGAAAAGAAGAAGAAGAAGAAGAATTCCAATACAGTACTACTACTACTACTATTAATAATAATAATAATAATAATAATAACAATAATAATAATAATAATTCCAATACAGTATTACTACTACTACTACTACTAATAATAATAATGTCAATACTACTACTACTACTACTAATATTATTATTATTATTATTATTATTACTACTACTACTACTATTAATAATAATAATAATAATAATAATAATAATAATAATAATTCCAATACAGTACTACCACTACTACTACTACTAATAATAATAATGTCAATACTACTACTACTACTACTATTATTATTATTATTATTATTATTATTATTATTACTACTACTAATACTACTACTACTACTAATAATAATAATGCCAATACAGTACTACTACTATTAATAATAATAATAATAATTCCAATACAGTACTACTACTACTACTACTACTAATAATAATAATGCCAATACTACTACTATTATTATAATTATTATTATTATTATTAGTGTTATTATTATTACTACTACTACTACTAATAATAATAATAATAGTTAATGCATAATTCTTAATATTAAAAAAAAAATCACCTCTTCTACTACTGAACTTCTCTGCAGAAAAGATGATTTCACTCAAATTAAAGGTTTTTCTAAAGAAACAGATTCTCAGGATATAACAGGATGGAAAGATATTTCAGGGAGACAAAAAACATTTATTTTTTGAATGAATAAAAATATGATTTATCACCACTACAGTACAGTGGCGTACTGGTTAGCATGTCTATCTCACTGGTAGATGTTCTCACCATGCTTGGGTGGATTTCCTCTAGATATTCCTGTTACCTCCCACATTCCCAAAACATACACATCAATTTAATTGGCTGTTTCAAATTAGCTATAGGTGTGTGTGTGTGAGAATGGTTGTTTGTGTGTGTTGTCATCTTTAGTTTAACATGGAAAATGAATAATGTACAGGGTGCCAAAAGGCCTACAGTGATACTGATTCACAGGAAGCTACTTTAAATGAGAGCGTTCCTGCAGCTCCAATCAAAGTCAGAAATTAAGCAGAGCTCCATATAGTATAAAATCAGGAGGCATTAAGAAGAAAAGATAAACGATGGATAGTTGGCAGAAGCTTGGATTGGCTCCAGCTTCCCCTGTGACCCTGACAGATAAATGGTACCAGTAATAGATGGATGGGGTGGACAGATGGCTGGATGGATGGCAACAGTGTTTACTGCAAATTGCAGCAAATTAAAGACCTCATCATGCAAGCAGGTATCTGGGTGATTACTTCAGGCACAGATGTGTTAACATGGTTTGTAAAAAACCTTACTACCTTTTAATGCCAGGTTTAAGTACTCCAATCAAAAGCATACACTCCCATACAATCCAACGTGCACACAAATACAATAAAATACACAGCTGGTTCAGACCGAACATTGGGAGAGGATCAAAAATACTTTCTATAAAAGTGTTCCAGCAATCTACAGGGTCATTACTGGGTCTCATGCTGGTACACCTGCATTGAGCAGCCATTATCAGTATTCTCTCTATTACCATGGCAACTGTTTTCTTTCATATATCTATTGTATAGCAGAACCATTTATCACAGCTGGCAAAAAAAGGCAGGTAGGTGCATGTTGTATTGAAAATGGTGTTGGTAAAGAATCTAGTCTGAATATTATTTCAGTTACATGGATGCAAATGCAGCTTAACTACTACATGCTTGAGCAACTTAAGCAAATCATTTCTTGATTCAGTGGTCTGCGGTTTGGAGAGAAAATACTATACATATGCTTATGCTTGGTGATTAAAAGACAGAGTAATGCAAATTATTCAGAACTTGTACAGTTATGGCTCTGACACTATTACTACTTAAAAACTTAGCATATTAAATGTAGCATATTAAGGTGTGCTCACATGGTGCCAATCATGATTTTAATTTGCCCCGGGTCATATTCCAATGTTATATCCGGAGGAAATCGGAAAACATTGGTACACACTGAAGACCGTCAGATGATAGTAAATTTTCACTGTATTTTTTTATTTTTATTTGTGGATGTTTTTGTACACTGCAGACATGTGCCGCAGCAATTGTGATGATGATCCACTATGACATATTTACCAATTGTGTTGTAACTATGATATAAATGAGGAATGTTCTGTTGTGGTAATCCTTCAGAGCCGGAGTGTGCCAAACTAATCCTAGACAGCCAAAGGACAACCTTAGAAAACCAAGGACACTGCCAAGATTCTACACATCACCAGCCATTACAGACCTCAGTCCACTCCATCCGACCCTCACTACACCATACCGTTGTCGTCTCTCTCTTATTTAATAAATTGTTACTCCAACCAACTCTGCCTGACCTGGGTTATTCAAGATATTTTTCAGAACGTGCTCCAGTCCGTCACACATTGGATGAACATCAGAATAACATTTGGAAACAATCAGAAAACATCAGTATATCTCAAAATAAAATGAGCTGAAACATGAAACTGACTTCAGAATACAATGGGAATATGATTGGCTCAAATCAGGATCATGATCATGTGACCGGACCTTTATTCAGGAAATCTGTTTATTTTTGTTAGAGTGGTAGTGCATTTGATCTCCATAAAATGTAAACAGTGTGTATAATGTAATACAATCAAAGGCAGGGCACACCCTTAACAGCTTGCCAGATTGCAGAGCTACACACACACACACACACACACACACACACACACACACACACACACATACACACACACACACACACACACACACACACACACACACACACACACACACACAAAACCCAACAACGCAGTTATAATGTGCGGTGAATTTGACCGCTGGTGAGGCACTGACTCTTTTTGAGTCAGATTTACAAATACAAATGAATTCAAAAGTGATTCATTCGATTGACAACATAAAATGCGTTGTGTTTTATAGAGCATATCAGCATTATTTACACAAACATGTTCTTTCATTTGAGTTTAAAATTTGTTCCAACTGCGTTGGTCTTCCTTTAGTTATTATCTCTTGTTTTGATTGAAAGTTCAGATTTGTGAATTTTCTCAGATTTAAAATGTAATCTTCCATTTTTATGAGGAAGATTGTAAAGGAAATATAACAAATGAAGATTGTAGGTCATGCAAGACTCTGTGGGTTCACAAACGCCCTCTGCCATGAGTCAGGGGTACTGTTTGCCTCACTTGGGAACTTTTTTTAATTGGGTTCCATGAGATTCATCGGCAGTCTAAACACATTACAGAAATACATTTTCTACATTATCCAGATTATGAAAAGGCAGATCTTATAATCCGTGTTTGAAAGCATTTCATCTGCGATATGCTGTATATCGATACACAGCAACACTATATTTGCATCGCATAACAGCACAGTTTGTGAAGGATTCTACCATCGACTGAGTGCCACAGCAAAGTGCTGCCTCATCGTGTAGCTCCTCCCTGTATCTGAACAGGACATCTGGAAATTCTACTATTTATTGGGAAAAAAAAAAATTTTAATATTCGATGAGAATGGTGAAAGAGTTTGTAATACACACCAGCTGATAAATATTAACATTTATCATATATATATATATATATATATATATATTTATTTATTTATTTATTTTTTTTTTTTTCATCACTGTTTACATGCACCCTTTATTTGGAACAACCACTAAGCCTAATGTGCATATGTTTGAACTATAGGATGAAACCCATGTACCCTGAGGAAACCTACAGAAGCACATGGAGAACATCCAAACTCTCAAGAATGGAGCTCAAGCCCAGGACCTTCTAGCTGTGAGTCGGATATGCTAAGCATATCTCCACCGTGGGTTGCCACCGAACCTCATTCTATATTATGGAAAATTTTCACTCTGGGCAGGTGGAGGATGGGGCATGGGTGGAAGTACCCTCCTATTTGCTCTATCACTCTCTGGATAAATTTAAGTATTATGTGCCCCGAATCACTCAAGGGTATCCTTGTAATAAATTATCCACTGATGTGTGGTGAATAACTCCTTTTGGCTTGAGGAATAAGGAGTGTGCTGGAAGAAACTCACTGAAGAGCGTATGATTGTCAGTAAAGCACTTATGCTGCCCAGTCGCAGAGTAAAAACTGACATTATCCCAAATAACAGTGTGACTGCTTTGGCTGCCATCACTCCCTCGGCTCTTGAAGGAGATTATTCTGAAGACAGCTGAATAAAATGAGTGGATGTGAAGTGTAGTATTGGTCGAGGGTAACATGACTCAGTGGCTCTTGGCAGCATATTTCCTTCATGGGGCCGACTGGCCTATAACACGCTACCTTCGCTTGCTGCATAGTCTCAGTCTACCTTTCTACATTAATGCAGCAACCATAGAATTATAAGTCGGCACTGACAAGAACACTGATACAACACCATGCTATAACAGATCCTGACCTTTGGACTTTTTATAGCTAGCGGTTCTATAGCATGGTATCTATTAAAAAAAAAAAAAAAAGATTGAATATTGATTTTAAGTTGCATCTCCACGAGGTGATTGTCCATCCCAGATCTCTACAAGGTCCTAAGAAGCCTTCAGGACAAAGTTACAGTAACATAAGGTTTTCTTACTCAGTCACTCATTCACCAAACCACTGACTCCTATCAAGGTCATAATGAGGCTGGAGCCTATCTCAGCCGACACTGCGCTTCTCATAGTGTAGGCCTTCCTTGGATACTGCTTTTGTACTAAATCATAATAAAAGTATTTGATTGACGTCATTACTAATTAATTGTTTTTACACCAAGGGCGGCATGGTGGTGCGGCAGTTAGCACATCCGCCTCACACCAAGTAGGCCTGCATTCAATTCCCGGGCTCTGATTCTGTATGAAATTTGCATGTTCTCCTGCCTGGATGGATTTCCTCTCACAGTTCAAAAACATGCACAGTAGGCTTATTGGTTGTTCCAAATTGCCCCTAGTTGTGAGAGTGAGTGTGAATGGTTGTGTGTGTTGGCCCTGTAATGGTCTGGTGAGCTGTTTAGAGTGTAACTCTGCCCCCGTGACCCTAATTAGCATTAAACGGATTAGAAATTGAATGAATGATGAAAGAATGTTGATGTCATTACTTGCCCACAATTTCCTCAGTTCAAACTTCTTTTTTGTTTTTGAAATATTTTTCAGGTCTGAAATGCGGTAATGGATGTATAATGAAAAAATATAATAACGAAGTTGATCAGACAAAAAGTTTTTTTTAACCATCTGCAATAAAATACAACTCAAAGTAAATTTGGAAATCACTGCTTTCATTTTTGCATTTTCCACACCGTTCCAACTTTTTCAGATTCGAGGCTGTGATATTGTAGGATTACAATAAATTACATCATTCCATAGCACATCATTATTAAACCCACTTTACTCTATTCTCTTTAAAAAACGGAACTTACAATGAAAACTACTCTGAAAGGATAAATGGGGGAGGGGAGAGATGAATACCCACCACTGTCAGAGAGTCTAATTCCATCCAAACAATGTTACTGGCTTTCTGGATCAGTTTGTTTGCGACTCTGACCCTCAGCCTGCTGCCCCAGCATGCACCTGCATAGAGGATCTCTCTCTACGTCTACATCCAATCACGAGGAATGGACGTCGATCCCTGAAGCTTGAATGATGCTTATACAGGCAGGGATTGTCATGGCTGTGATCACAATGTTCTACCGTATGGTTCGCCAGGCCACATACGAACTCACTCGCACCTACAGGCAACTTGGAACAGCCAGTTAACCCACGGTGCATATTTTTGGACTGTGGGAGGAAACCGGAGTACCTGGAGGAAACCCACACAAGCACGGGGAGAACATGCAAACTCCACAAAGAGCCGGGAATCAAACCCAGGCCTTCTTGCTGTGAAGCGGACGTGCTAACCACTACGCCACCGTGTAGCCCATGCATAGAGGATAGCGTGGAGCCACAACAGACTCATAGAACATCCTGAGCAGTGCTCACCGATGTTAAATGACCGTAACCTCCTCAAAAAATAGAGACATCTCCGGCCCTTCTTGTAAAGACTATGGTATACTCAAGTACTGTTTTTGTGCATTATCACAAACTATTAACAAATAAATAATATCTAGTAGGCTATACTTTTTTGGCCACTTTTTTTTTTTTTGAACCCCTCGTGATAGCTTTAGGGACTATTTTGCATCTTTACAATATGCAGCTTTTTTAAAAAACAAAAAAAACAAAAAACATCACATTGCATTATTTCTGCTGGTCGTGCACGTCTTATCTCTTTCAGATAAACACTGTACATCTGAGGATACATTTTCCAAAAGTCTACTCGTACATACAGATATCTTCTTGTCTCGTTCCTCCGTTTTTAAGTGTATGTCGTTCACTTGGATTTACTTTCTTATGCCAATCTTTTGAAAATTGGTTTGTTTCCAATCTATCCCAGTAGACATTTTATTACTCAGCTTGGAAGTTCCCAAACTATTACAATCTTGGTTCGCTGTATTACTCTACTGTATTAATAACTAGAAGATGTCATAATTAGTTTATGTGCAGTTCAATGTCATAGTTTTTGGAACATCTGTCTCATACAAAGATCGATTCGTACCTAGGCTCAGGCATTTCTGTGTGGAATACATGTCTTTGGATGGTAAGCGGAAACCGGATCGAGCCCAGGACTCAAACCTGAGCCCTCCCTGCTATGGGACGGATGTGCTAACCACTACGCCCTGCTGCCTGGTGTGATATTTACGGCTCACAGAATTCAATCATTTGTATCTTTTGCCATCATCCAAAATATGGAACTTTTTTCCTTTATTGTGTCAGAATGTTAAACACTGAGATATCCTGAGATAAAGTTATGCAAACTGTTTGACAAAACAGCTCCTGTGTATACACTGGATTCAGCTCAGAGCCAGAAGCACTTTGTTTCCACTTCTATGGCCTGTTGTTTCACTGCAAACATCTGAGTATAAATTAACAACATTTTGTGTATTATAGCTTGAAAGTGTGGCAGCATGGTGGCGTGGTGGTTAGAACTTTTGTCCAACGCTTAGATGTTCCTGGATTTGAGCCCTGTGACCTTCGACAGTGCATCTGTGTGGAGTTTGCAGATTTTCCCCATGTTTGCTTTGGTTTCCTCTGACAGTCCAAAAACATTCATGTTAGGCTAAATAGATCATCGTTGTTGCCCGTGAGTGTTTTGGTTGCCTGTGTATTGGCTCTGGGTGTCATGGTTTTTGTATTGGTTTGCATGTATGCCACACGGTACGATGAGTTCAATTCCCAGGCTTGGGCATTTCTGTGTGGAGTTTGCATGTGTTTCCTCTGGGTATTCTAGTTTCCTCCCGCTGTCCACATGCACATGCACATTACTGGATGTTCCAAATTTCCACTGAGTGTCCCACGACCTTAATATAGGTAAGCCATTCAGCAAATGGCTGAGTGAGTGAGTGTGTGATTGAGTGAGTGAGTGTGTGTTAGTGAGTGTGAGAGACTGAATGTGTTAGTGTGTGAGTGAGTGAGTATATGCGTGAGTGACTGAGTGTGTGTGAGTTAGTGAGTGAATGAGTGAATGAGTGAGTGAGTATGTGAGTGAGTGTGTGAGTGAGTGAGTGGGTGGGTGTGTGAGTGAGTGAGTGAGTGAGTGTGAGTGAGTGAGTGTGGGAGGGAGTGAATGAGTGAGTGGGTGGGTGTGTGAGTGAGTGAGTGAGTGAGTGAGTGTGTGAGTGAGTGTGTGGGTGGGTGTGTGAGTGAGTGAGATTGTGAGTGAGTGAGTGGGTGTGTGAGTGAGTGAGATTGTGAGTGGCGTGTGTGAGTGAGTGAGTGAGCGAGCGAGTGAGTGAGTGAGTGAGTGAGTGAGTGGGAGTGTGTGAATGAGTGAGTGGGTGGGTGTGTGAGTGAGTGAGTGAGTGAGTGAGTGTGTGAGTGAGTGTGTGGGTGGGTGTGTGAGTGAGTGAGATTGTGAGTGAGTGAGTGGGTGTGTGAGTGAGTGAGATTGTGAGTGAGCGTGTGTGAGTGAGTGAGTGAGCGAGCGAGTGAGTGAGTGAGTGAGTGAGTGAGTGGGAGTGTGTGAATGAGTGAGTGGGTGGGTGTTTGAGTGAGTGAGATTGTGAGTGAGTGAGTGAGTGAGTGTGAGTGAGTGAGTGTGAGTGTGTGTGTGTGTGTGAGAGAGAGAGACAGAGAGAGAGAGAGAGAGCAAGAGAGTGAGTGAGTGAGTGAGTGAGTGAGTGAGTAAGTGAGTGGGTGGGTGTGTAAGTGAGTGAGATTGTGAGTGAGTGAGTGAGTGAGTGTGAGTGAGTGAGTGTGAGTGTGTGTGTGTGTGAGAGAGGCAGAGAGAGAGAGAGAGAGAGCAAGAGAGTGAGTGAGTGAGTGAGTGAGTGAGTGAGTAAGTGAGTGGGTGGGTGTGTAAGTGAATGAGATTGTGAGTGAGTGAGTGAGTGTGTGGGTGTGTGAGTGAGTGAGATTGTGAGTGAGGTGTGTGAGTGAGTGAGCGAGTGAGTGTGGGAGTGTGTGAATGAGTGAGTGAGTGAGATTGTGAGTGAGTGAGTGGGTGAGTGTGAGTGAGTGTGTGTGTGTGTGAGAGAGAGAGAGACAGAGAGAGAGCGACAGAGTGAGTGAGTGAGTGAGTGATTGAGCGAGTGAGTTGACTCTACTATGGTCTAGCCAGTTTTTCAGGGTGAAGCCCAACTTTTCCCAGTGCTGGCTGAAATGGGCTTCAGGCTCCTTGTAACCCTAATCACAGAAAAAGTGGTTCGAAAATGAGAAAATTCGAAAGTCTAAAACACCAAAAGTAACAGTAAGGATCTTTTGCTCTATAATCTGGGCAGTAGAAGCGTTAGAAACCCCCCTATCCAGTAGATGGCAGCACATTCACACAGAATGCAATAATAAATACGATCAAGTACTGCACTGTCTTTCATGGTGTTGAAGAAACAGTGAAAACAAAAAAGCACTTCACTTTCATTTCTAAGTGCAGGACGGTTCGTTCTTCTGTTTTCTCTCTCTTTCTAATATGAAAGTACTCTATTTCAGGAGTTTGCTCTAGAAGGATCAAGTTGGTCTCCAGGTAGGCAGATAGAAATGGAGTTGTCAGCAGAACCATTCTGCTTCCTTCTCATCTGAAATGCTGAGCAGAAAGGCTTGATTACAATCTGATGATGAGCTTGTTATTTTGCACACAAAGGAACACTTGTCAGATGTTAATAACTTTCACATCTTTATTCCAACTGTATTTGAACTCTCAAAAATAATCATTTTTACATCAGCTTGTCGCTTTTTGTAGAACAAGCAGAAGCCGAGTACAGAAAGATGCGCGCGCGCGCACACACGCATGCACGAACACACACACACACACACACACAACACACACACACAGGCATGCATGTAAGCACACAACATACACACAGACAGATACACACACACACACACACACACACACACACACACACACACACACACACACACACACAGGCATGCATGTAAGCACAGAACATACACACACACACCCACACACACAGGCATGTAAGCACACAATATACACACACAAGCAGACATACACACACACACACACGCACACACACACAGGCATGTAAGCACACAATATACACACACAGACAGACAGACACACACACACACACACACAAACACAGGCATGCATGTAAGCACAGAACATACACACACACACACACACACACACACACACACACACACACACAGGCATGTAAGCACACAATATACACACACAGAGAGACACACAGACACACACACAGGCATGCATGTAAGCACACAACATACACACACATAGACACACTCAAAGGCATGCATGTAAGCACACAACATACACAAACAGACACACATAGGCATGCATGTATGCACACAACACACACATAGACAGACAGACACACACACACACACACACATTGGCATGCATGTAAGCACACAACATACACACAGACACACACGGGCATGCATGTAAGCACACAACATACACATAGATAGACACAGACACACACATGCACACACAGGCATGCATGTACAGTGGTATGAAAAAGTATCTGAACCTTTTGGAATTTCTCACATTTCTGCATAAAATCACCATCAAATGTGATCTGATCTTTGTCAAAATCACACAGATGAAAAAACAGTGTCTGCTTTAACTAAAACCACCCAAACATTGATAGGTTTTCATATTTTAATGAGGATAGCATGCAAACAAAGACAGAAGGGGAGGAATGAGTAACTGAACCCTCTGCCTAAGGAGACTTAAAGAGCAATTGAAACCAATTTTTACCAAACAAGTCAGGTGTGTGCCCAATCACTGATGAGTGGCTTAAAGCTGCCCTGACCACTATAAAACACACACCTGGTAAAAATTGTCTTGATGAGAAGCATTGTCTGATGTGCACCATGGCTCGCTCAAAAGAGCTGTCTGAAGACCTGCGATCAAGAATTGTTGATTTGTATAAAGCTGGGAAAGGATACAAAACCATCTCTGAAAGTCTGGATGTTCATCAATCGACAGTCAGAGAAGTTGTCTACAAATGGAGAGAGTTTGGCACTGTTGCTTCTCTACCAAGGAGTGGCCGTCCACCAAAGATGACACCGAGAGTTCAGCGCAGAATACTCAGAGAGGTAAAAAAAAAAACCCCTAGAGTGTCTGCTAAAGACTTACAGAAATCACTGGCACAGTCCAATATCTCTGTGCACACATCAACTATATGTAAAACAATGGCCAAGAATGGTGTTCATGGGAGGACTCCAAGGAGGAAGCCACTGCTGTCTAAAAAAAACATTGTTGCTCGTTTAATGTTCGCAAAAAGGCACTTGGACACTCCACAGAAGTTTTGGTAAAATATTTTGTGGACTGATGAAACCAAAGTTGAATTGTTTGGGAGGAACACACAACGTCATTTGTGGAGGAAAAATGGAACAGCTCACCAACATCAACACCTCATCACCACCGTGAAGCATGGTGGAGGGTGCATCATGGTTTTGGGCTGTTTTGCTGCCTCGGGGCCTGGACAACTTGCAATCATTAATGGAAAAATGAATTCAAAAGTTTATCAGGATGTTTTGCAGGAAAACCTGAGGCCGTCTGTCAGAAAGTTGAAGCTAAAAAGAGGATGGATGCTGCAACAAGACAATGATCCAAAACACAGAAGTAAATCAACTTCAGAATGGTTTCAGAAGAACAAAATACACGTTCTGGAGTGGCCAAGTCAAAGTCCAGACTTGAACCCCATTGAGATGCTGTGGCATGACCTCAAGACAGTGATTCATGCCAGACATCCCAGGAATCTGACTGAACTACAGCAGTTTTGTAAAGAAGAATGGGCCAAGATTAGTCCTGATCGATGTGCCAGACTGATCAGCAACTACAGGAAGCGTCTGGTTGAAGTTATTGCTGCCAAAGGGGTGGTTTTAGTTAAAGCAGAGACTGTTTTTTCATCTGTGTGATTTTGACAAAGATCAGATCACATTTGATGGTGATTTTATGCAGAAATGTGAGAAATTCCAAAAGGTTCAGATACTTTTTCATACCACTGTAAGCACACAACATACACACATACATAGACAGATAGACAGACACACAGACACACACACACACACACACACACACACACACACACACACACACACACATAGGCATGCATGTAAGCACACAACATACACACACCCATAGACAGACAGACAGACACACACACACACACACACATAGGCATGCATGTAAGCACACAACATACACACAGACACACACACACACACACACACACACACACACACACACACACAGTAAGGAGAAACAAAGAACTAAAGAAACTGCTTATCTCGGTGACAAAACTGTTGTATTTTTTTTTTGTTGTTGTTTTTTTTTCCGCACTGTATCACCTTGTTGCTGATTGCTTCATAAAGCAAAGTACTGATTGAGAGTGATTGCATATTCCAAATGAATGCGTAGGAGAAGCACGCGCACGTGTGCGTTTGTGTGTGTGTGTGTGTGTGTGTGTGTGTGTGTGTGTGTGTGTACATTGCATGCTTTTATTCACCAAGCTATGGCAAAAAACATAAGTATAGAATACAAATACACACACACACACACACACACACACACACACACACTGTGTTGTGTGTATGTTGTGTGTGTGTGTGTGTGTGTGTGTGTGTGTGTGTGTGTGTGTGTGTGTAAAATAGTTTTGTGAAGAAATTAAGACACCCCATTAAACAGTCAATTCTATTAAAAATGTTCACAGAACACTGTCCAATCTTGTTTTTATTCATTTCAGGAAAAGAAAGAGATTTAACTGTAATTAAACAACATAAATTAACATATTTTAATTCATCAAACAAAAGATATGAACAACAACGATGCATTTTTCAATTTTGGAAAAAAAAATGAGGAAACCCTACCCCCTAATAACTAGTGTCACCCCCTTTAGCTGAAATAACTTCAGTGAGATGCTTTTTGTCTCTGATATCGATCTGAGGAACGCTTGCCCCAGTCCTCAATGTAGAATTCTTTAAGCTGTGAGATGTTTCAGGGGTTTCTTGCATGCATAGCCCATTTCAAGTCACCCCACATCATCTCTATGGGATTAAGATCCAGGTGGTGACTGGGCCATTCCAGAACTCTCCACTTAGTTTTCAGCCAGTTCTTGGTGGATTTACTGGTCTGTTTTGGGTCTGTGTCATGCTGCTTCAGCTTTAGTTTCTTTACAGATGGTTTCACATGTTCAAGCCTCCTCTGATACACAGTAGAATTCATGGTGAATTCTATGGTGGTGAGCTGCTGCCCAGGTCCTACTGCAGCAAATCATCCCCAAACCATGACACTTCCACCTCCATGCTTCACAGTCGGTATGAGGTTCTTTCCCTAGAATGCTGCATTTGGTTTCTGACAAACATGTCTTCTGAGCTGGTGTCCCAATAATTCAGCTTTAAACTTATCTGTCCAAAGAACATGATTTCAGATGACCTGGTCTTTGTCCATGGTCTCTCTGGCAAACTTCATTCTGGTCTTAAAGTTCTTTTTAGAGAGCAAAGCTTTCCAGCTTGTACACCTCTCATGAAGGTGAAACTTGTCTATCTCTATCTGATGGTAGAGTCATGCGCTTTCACATCGACAGTAGCGGGATCCTGCTGTAGCTCCCATGATTATATTTTAGGAGTTTTGATGACTTCTTTTAGCATCTTGCGGTCTGCTCTGGGGTGAACTTGCTTGGCCAGACCTGGGCATCGTGGAGGTTGATTTGAATGTCCTCCACTTGTAAACAATTTTCCAGATGGTGGAATGACTGAAGCCACATTATTTTGATATCTTTTTAAATCCCTTACCGGACTCATAAGCAGCCACAACCTTCTTTCTGAGGGCCTCAGTCAGATCTTTGGCTCTTTCTATGGTGCTCAGTCTCACTTCAACAGACAGGGGCACAAAACTAAATGTCTGAGGTTTATATAGGGTGAGCCTTCTTCAAAATGCTGGGTAACGATGTTCATATGAACCTGATCTGATACACCTGTGTGTGATTATAGCCATTTAAAGTGGAAAATATGTGGAGGTGCCATAGTTTTTTTTCCTCCATTGAAACATACATTGTTGTTTATGCCTTTTGTTTGATGAGTAAAAATATGTTATTTTAATCACTTTGTTTTCCATAAATAAATAAAAACAAGATTGGATATTAGTAGTGAACATTTTAAATAATCTTCACAACAGTATCCCCACTGTTGGGCCCTTGAGTAAGGCCCTTAACCATCAATTGCTCAGTTATGCAAAAAAAATGCTAATTGTAAATTGCTGTGGATAAGAGCGTCTGCCAAATGCTGCTATAAAATGTAAATGTAAAATCTCAGCCGACTCTGGGCAAGGGAGTGGTACACCCGGGACAGCTCGCCAGGCCATCACAGGGCATAATGTTTAACAGCTGTCTCCTAAATCATTTTTTACAAAATACAACCACTGAAAAGTGTGACTCACACACACACACACACACACACACACACACACACACACACACACACACACACACACACACACACACACACACACACACACACGTGCTTAACAGTACAAACCACTGATTGCAGATGGGGCAGTGGTGGCTTGGTTGGTTGTAAAGGGCGCTTGATCGCTGATCCTATGGTTGGGGGTTCAAGGCCCACTTTCCACAAGGTTGTCACAACCACACTCTACCAACTGTCTGCTTTATTCCCCCGAATATTAATATATTCTTCGAATCTGGCCGCATCATTCCATACGACGTTAAAATTTGGCAGTTGTTGCTTCCTGCTTGGTTCTCAGCATCAAAGGCTAGAACAACACAATAACTGGTGCTGCACAGTGGCGACAGGTGCCCAGAGCACAAACCAAATTTCAATGTCTGTAAAAGTACTTTGACAATAAAGAATTAGTATATATATATATATATATATATATATATATATATATATATATATATATATATATATGTATGTATGTATGTATATATATATATATATATATATATATATATATATATATATATATATATATATATATATATATATATATGGGTGTGTGTGTGTTGTACTATTTTACATTTACATTACATTCACCTTCTGAATATGAGAGTGTAGGGCTGATTACAGTCCATGCCCTGCTTACAATGGTTTTCATGCTCAGAAACAACAGTGTCCTCTATTTATTCCCAATAAAAGCCCTGTATATGTTGCTCTCTAATTTGCCGTACTGTTGCAAAGCCTCTGTTGTTGTTTTTTTGAAGTGCTAAGAGGGACAGGCCTGACTTTTAATGTGAACTAAGATAGCTGATCACAAAAGCCATGGATAATAAAATAATACACCGAAAATCAACAACAAAAAAACTTGAAAAGAATTCCATCCATATCAAATAGCTAAGAGTTGCACGCTAATCCATGTGTGCTACATTTGTAAATAGCTTAGTTCAGAGTCACCATTATGCTGTTGTTCTTATTATTTGATTACTAATGCAGTCTTGCATTAGTAATATGCTTCTAACAGCTTTTATCTGCCGATTTTATTACTTAAAAGGTGGTGTACCATAAGATGCTTTAATGTTAGTCTGCATGGCTATATAAAGTATGAAAGCACTCTATGGAGCAGCTCTAAGTGTATTTGGAAGAATCACTGTTGAGCCTCTCATTTCGAGCTTCAGAAATCTGAAAGTGTTTGGTGAGAACTGTGAAGTATGAGTGGTGTTTGCATTTTACTCAGCAGATAGTTACACACGTGAAGGCCGCGGGTTTTCAGCACTGAAACATTATGAAACTGCTCCGTTTCGCCCACACTACCGCATGTTCTCTTTCTTTCTCTCTCTGACCTGTCGTTTAACCAGCCATTTCTCACCAAGCACCAGCATTTTTTTTTAATAATATCTGTTGCATATACTTTTCTCCTTTTTACTACGAAGCAAGCATGTTTTTTTTTCTTCTGCAATCACTTTTAAATGTCACACCAGCAGTGGAAAATCTTTCTCCCCATGCGTGATGATGGACTGACCAAACGTCTGTGTCTTTCCTTATTCTCCAGAAATGAAACTTGACTGATATTAGAAAGTGATTGTTTCTCGTGAAATAATATAGGGGAGTACACAACAGTTTTGGATTCATGAGATATATATATATAGAGTGGTATAAACAGTCAAATAGAAACCCAAAAATGTAAAAGATATATATATATATATATATATATATATATATATATATATATATATATATATATATATATATATATATATATATATATATATACAGGGATCCCTCACTACTTCAGGCTTCAATTCATGTGGCTTCAGTGCATCGTATTTATGTGTGTATATATATATATATATATATATATATATATATATATATATATATATATATATATATATATATATATATATATATATATATTCATCGAATTAAAAAAAATAAGGAAATTAAGGAAGAATAGGGGGAAACTTTAAGGAAAATGGCACAAAAACAAGGTCAATTATACAAAAAAAAAAAAACCCTAAACAAACACAAAACAAAAAACAACCCAAAACCTCCCATCGAAACTACTTACATTTTTGTGAGGCGCGCATCTGAGTGTGTGCGTCTGTATGTGTGTGAATTTATATTTTATTTACATCTTATGGATTATTTTTTAATGTTTACTTGTTATTATAAGCATTTATAGCATTGAATATGTAATGCAGCCGTGAGGGGGGGGCACAAACCAGTGTCTCTCCCTCACGCCGGTCCCAAGCCCGGATAAATGCAGAGGGTTGCGTCAGGAAGGGCATCCGGCGTAAAACAAATGCCAAATAAACTATGCGAATCACAAGAAAGAATGACATACCGGATCGGTCGAGGCCCGGGTTAACAACGACCGCCATGAGTGCCGTCAACCAACAGGGTGCTGATGGAAATTGGACTACTGTTGGTCTAAGACGCCGAAGAAGGAGAGGCGGACGCGTGTCCGCTGCCAGAGAGAGAAGAGGAAAGGCATGAGTCTAGGACTGAAAGTAGGGACTTTGAATATTGGAACTATGACAGGAAAAGGTAGAGAGCTGGCTGACATGATGCAGAGGAGGAAGGTGGACATACTGTGTGTTCAGGAGACCAGGTGGAAAGGTCGCAAGGCTAGAAGCATAGGAGCAGGGTTTAAGCTGTTTTATCACGGTGTGGATGGGAAGAGAAATGGAGTCGGAGTCATCTTGAAGGAGGAGTTTGCCAGGAATGTTCTAGAAGTGAAAAGAGTGTCAGACAGAGTGATGAGTCTCAAGTTAGAAATTAAAGGTGTGATGGTCAATGTTGTTAGTGCTTATGCCCCACAGACAGGATGAGCGAGAAGAGAAGGAGAGATTCTGGAGGGAGTTAGATGAAGTGATGCAGAGTACCCCCAGAGGTGAAAGAGTGGTCATTGGGGCAGACTTCAATGGACATGTTGGTGCAGGAAACAGAGGGGACGAGGGAAGTGATGGGTAGGTTTGGTATCCAGGACAGGAACGCAGAAGGACAGATGTTGGTAGATTTTGCAAAAAGGATGGAAATGGCTGTGGTGGAATACTTTCTTCCAGAAGAGAGAGGAGCATAGGGTGACTTATAAAAGCGGAGGTAGGAGCACACAGGTAGACTACATCTTGTGCAGGCGATGTAATTTAAAGGAAGTCAGTGACTGCAAAGTAGTAGCGGTGAGAGTGTTGCCAAACAGCATAGGATGGTGGTGTGCAGGATGATGCTGATGGTGAGGAAGGTGAAGAAGGCAAAGGCAGAGCAGAAGACAAAGTGGTGGAAGTTGAAAAAGGAAGAGGGTCGGGTTGTCTTCAAGGAGGAGTTGAAACAGGCTTTGGGTGGTCAGGAAGTGCTTCCAGATGACTGGACAACTACAGTGAATGTGATCAGGAGACAGGTAGGAGAATATTTGGTGTGTCATCTGGAAGAAAAGTAGATAAGGAGACTTGGTGGTGGAATGAGGAAGTGCAGGAGTGTGTACAAAGGAAGAGATTAGCTAAGAAGAAGTGGGACATTGAGAAAACCGAAGAGAGTAAACAGGAGTACAGGGAGACACAGCGTAAGGCAAAGGTAGCAGTGTCAAAGGCCAAACAGAGTGCGCTTGATGACTTGTATGCTCGGCTGAAAAGTAAGGAGGGAGAAAATGATTTATACAGGATGGCACAGCAGAGAAATAGAGATGGGAAGGACGTGCAGCAAGTTAGATTGATAAAGGACAGAGAGGGAAATGTATTGACTGATGACAGAAGTGTGCTGGGAAGATGGAAAGAGTACTTTGAAGACCTGATGAATGAGGAAAATGAGAGAGAAAAAAGAGTAGAAGAGGTGACTGCTGAGGACCAGGAAGTAGCAAAGATTAGTAAGGGTGAAGTGAGGAGGGCATTGAAGAGGATGAAGAATGGAAAGGCAGTTGGTCCTGATGACATACCGGTGGAGGTATGGAAGTGTCTAGGAGAGGTAGCAGTAGATTTTCTGACAAGAACATTTAACAAGGTCTTAGAGAGTGAGAGGATGCCAGAGGAATGGAGGAGAAGTGTGCTGGTGCCCATTTTTAAGAACAAGAGAGACGTGCAGAGTTGTGGCAACTACAGAGGGATAAAGTTGATGAGCCATACGATCAAGTTATGGGAAAGAATAGTGGAAGCTAGACTAAGGGCAGAAGTCAGCATTTGTGAACAACAGTTTGGTTTCATGCCCAGAAAGAGCACCACAGATGCAGTGTTTGCTCTTGAGGATGTTAATGGAGAAGTACAGAGAAGGTCAGACGGAGCTGCATTGTGCCTTTGTGGATCTGGAGAAAGCATATGGACAGGGTGCCGAGAGAAGAACTGTGGTATTGCATGAGGAAGTCTGGAGTGGCAGAGAAGTATGTTAGAGTGGTGCAGGACATGTATGAGATGTAAGACAGTGGTGAGGTGTGCTGTCGGTGTGACAGAAGAGTTCAAGGTGGAGGTGGGACTGCATCAAGGGTCAGCTCTCAGCCCCTTTCTTGTTCAAGCAATGGTGATGGACAGGCTGACAGACGAGGTTAGACAAGATTCCCATGGACTATGATGTTTGCAGATGACATTGTAATCTGTAGTGAGAGCAGAGAACAAGTGCAGGAAAATCTAGAGAGGTGGAGGTATGCCCTGGAAAGGAGGGGAATGAAGATTAGCCTCAGTAAGACAGAGTACATGTGCATGAATGCCAAGGACCAAAGAGGAACGGTGAGATTACAGGGAGCAGAGATAAGAAAGGTGGAGGATTTTAAGTACTTAGGCTCAACAATCCAGAGCAATGGCGAGTGTGGAAAAGAGGTCAAGAAGTGTGCAGGCAGGTTGGAATGGTTGGAGAAAAGTGTCCGGTGTGATGTGTGATAGGAGGGTATCGGCAAAATGAAAGGAAAAGTGTACAAACGGTGTTGAGGCCAACGATGCTGTATGGGTTAGAAACAGTGGCCCTGGGGAAAAGACAGGAGGCAGAGTTGGAGGTAGCAGAGATGAAAATGTTGAGGTTCTCTTTGGGAGTAACGAGGATGGATAGGATTAGGAATGAGTACGTCAGAGGGACAGCACATGTAAGACGCTTTGGAGACAAAGTCAGAGAGGCTAGATTGAGATGGTTTGGACATGTACAGAGGAGGGATAGTGAGTATATTGGTAATAGGATGCTGAGGCTGGAACTACCAGGCAAAAGGCCTAGAGGAAGACCAAAGAGAGACGATTCATGGATGTGGTAAAGGAGGACATGAAGGTCGTTGGTGTAAGAGTAGAAGATGCAAAGGATAGGGTGAGATGGAGGCAGATGATTCGCTGTGGCGACCCCTGAAGGGAAAAGCCGAAAGGAAAAGAAGAAGAAGAAGAAGCATTGAATATGTATTTATTGACATTATATACACATATACATGTACATATATGTCAATGTCAGTCGGAGGGTTGGGGGGTGATCCTACTTTGTGGATTTCGGTGGTTGCGGGGGGGATTTCGGTCCCAATTAATGCAGGATCCCTGTACATGTACCTGGTAGCCAAGTTATTGTTCTACCCTTAAAGCAGTGTGTTAGCTAACTTCGAGTTTCTCTGTGACATCAGTTTCCTTGCAATGGGGATTATTTTCAACAGTCCACTTTCCATTGTGAAGGCACCTGTTAGAGGGCCCAGGTAGACCTAAGAGAGATATACAGTAGTTGATTCCTTGTCTTTATTGGTGAATTGTACAATCACTCTCTTGAATGTGGTGAGGAATCCCAAGGTTTTAAACGAACTGACACTGGCTAGGTTCACCCTCAGGCTGACCTACATTGCATTCTTTTTGAAAATCAGGACTCCTTTCTGATGGTGTTTGTAGCATAACTAGTCATTGTTTTATTCCTTTTACTGAAATTAAGCTGTGATCTGCTGGACCTATTACTCTGACAAACTTTCTGCAGTTATAAGAGTTATAAGTTGTTATAAGAGTATGTGATGATCATTCAACTTGAAATTTTTTAAATCCTGAACTTGGGCAACATCTTCTTCTTCTTTTCCTTTCGGCTGTTCCCTTTTTCTCAGGGGTCGCACAGCGAATCTATGATTCGCATGTTCAAGTTGGCATAGGTTTTTACGTCAGACGCTCTTCCTAACACTACCCTTTAGCAAGGGGCAGAAACATGCTGACGGCTTTGCAACTACTCTTATCGAAAGTCAGCAATGGTTCTTTTACATGCCTCACACCATAGACAGTGAGAGACATGGCCGGCCTTTGATAACCCAGTTATCTGCACTAGGGAGGACAGTGACAACCCTGTGGAGAGTGAGACTCGAACCTCCAACCTTAGGATCAGTGATCCAGCACCTTTTACCACCGGGCCACCACTGTCCCAAACTTGGGCAACATCTAATTTGTCTAATGGTATTCCACATATTTAAATCCAGTTCATATAAATTAAATACTACAATGGTACCTCACCTTACGAAATTAATCCGTTAAACCTTTTAAAAATTATAAAACCATACCTTTTAAGACCTCCTTCTGCTTCAATATCGTACCGATGGTAGACGGGTTTGGCCATATTACTTTGCGATATCACTCAACCGCATGCTACGAGCCCGCTTCTTCCATTCACTCACACCGGAAATCACATGCGTGTGTGTGTGTGTGTGTGTGTGTGTGTGTGTGTGTGTGTGTGTGTGCGCGCGCGCGCGTGTGTGTATGTTGACCATATCTTCTTAGCGGAGTTATAATCTTACAAATGCTTATGGAAGATTAATAGCAATGAGCACACTCAAAAATCTCATGAAACAACAGTAACTCTGTTACTTTGTTTCTGTTTGTCCTTTACACAAAAAGCATTATGGGAGATGCAGCTCCATAATAGCCAATGGAAGGGAGCTGCGTCATCCCTCCTAGCCAATGGGAGGCCAGCGGGGCGGGATGTTGGGAGATAGCCAATGGGCGGGAGCTGCGTCATCCCTCCTAGTGAATGGGAGGCCAGCGGGGCGGGATGTTGGGAGATAGCCAGTGAGAGGGAGATGCGTCATCTCTCCTAGCCAGTGGGAGGCCAGCAGGGTGGGATGTTGGAAGACAATTATGGGAGAGCAGCTCGTGCATTGTTTGATGTTTCAATGGCACATTTTAATGTTTGAATGGCGCATTTGAATATTTGAATGGAGCGTTTGGCGCATTTCGTAAGGAGAACTTGTTTCCTATACAGAGACAAAAAAATTTGTAAAATGTTATTCATAACCTGGATTTTTCATTTGCTGGGACTATTGTAAGGTGAGGTACCACTATATATGGGTAGATATAGAATTGTGTACATTTACGTATAAATATGCAGTCAATGTCTTCATAAAATAAAAAATAACTAATTACATGCTGCAATGGCCTGGTGAGCTGTTCAGGGTGTACTCTGCCTTAGCCCAAAGTCAGCTGAGATTGACTTAAAAAATGAATGAATGAATGAAATTACATTTAAATGTTGGTGTTCAGTGATTTCATTTATGTTGTATATTTCTTTTATGATGCTTTTTCAAAGTCTTTTCTCAAAGTTAGCTACTTCCAGACGATTCTCCCTTCCTTCTCTTCTTCAGAAGGTAAAATTGACCTTCAGTTGATGCTCAACGTGGGCAGTTTTAATTCCCCTGATGAAGTCTACAAATTGTATTTCTAATGTGTTTTGGGTGATCGTCTTGCTGGATGAGGAAGATCCTCCCAATTAGATTAGGTAGATTTGTCTAAGGTACCAGTCAGAATGTTTCTGTGGACTTCTGAATTCGTTCTGTGGCTAACATCATATTATGTCATAGTGATATCATTAAGAATGAGTTTAATGAGATTAATGAGCCTGTTCCAAGAGCAGGCATGCAAGCCCAAGCCATGACAGTACCACCACTGTACTTAACCCACAGCTTATATATTTTATTTTATGATCCAATTGTTAGCATTCCCATTGCTTTGCACGAGGTTACTCTTTGTTCCAGAACTTTTTTGAATGGTGTTCCTTGAATCTTGTATTGTGGTGTGTAGATTTGTGCACTCAAAATGTTCTTTAAATGGTGGAATGGTGGATACTTTGACTCCTGCCATGTGGAGGTTGATGATGCTTTTGCATTTCCCTCCCCTCCAGCTCTTACTGTTATTGTCTTGCTCAAACAAACATGTTGAGTTTCCTACTATGAGCACAGCAGAGTTTCTTCTTTCTTTTTTTCAAGACATTTTAGCAAACGATCAAATGGAGCTAGGTGCATCTGTTCTAATCAGTTAAAAATCAGGTGCCTTCAAAAGCTATCCTGTTTTGTGCTGTTTAACACGTCTAGATGTAAATATCAAGAAATGAAAGCTGAAATCTTGTCAGCTTTTATTTGTCGTTTCATCTCAAACCAAATTGTTCCCAGTCTATTGCAAAAACAAAGAAAGAATTTTCATTGCCGTTCCAATATTTTTGAAGGTACTGTGTGACAATCAACACGTGTGAGGCTGCTGGCCCTGACAGAATTCCTAATCGTGTGCTCATGGTCTGTGCTGAGCAGCTCAGACATCTTTAACCCGTCTCTCACCCGAGCAACATTACCAGCATGTTTTAAGACCACTTCTATAGTGCCAGTGTCGAAACACTCCTCTATGACGTGCCTGAATGACTACTGCCCTATTGTACTAACACCGATTGTGATAAAGTGCTTTGAGTGACTTGTCCTGGCACATCTCAAGCAAAGTCTGCCTCCCACACTAGACCCACATCAATTTGCACACCAAAGGAACAGGAATACAGACGACACTGTATCCACAGCGCTGTACTATGTTTACTCACACCTGCACAACAAGAACACATATGTAAGAATGCTGTTCGTTGACTCGTTGTCAGCTCAGCATTCGACACAATCATTCCCTCCAAGTTAACCACAAAACTTGAGGATCTTGGAATAATTACCTCCCTCTAGAGTTGGATTATGGACTTTCTAACTAACAAATCCGAGTATGATAGGTCAGACCACAACTGGTCCTCCACCATCATATTCAACACTGGCACACCTCAGGGCTGTGTGCTGATCCCGTTTCTCTACTCCCTCTTCACCCATGACTGTCGTCTATATATGGATCCAAGTCCATCATAAAGTTTGCAGATGACACCATAGTGATCGGACTCATCAGTGACAATGATGAGTCTGACTACAGTGCAGAGGTAAAGCACCTAGCAGCATGGTGCACTGACAACAACCTGCTCCTGAACACCAGCAAAACCAAGGAGCTCATTATGGACTTCAGACAGGAAATGTGAGACACTCAGGACCCTATCTGTATCAACGGCATGGCTGTTGAACGTGTCTCCAGCTTCAAATTCCTGGGGACCCACTTCTTAGCAAACCTGTTCTGGTCAACCAATACCTCCAGCCTGATCAAGAAGGCCCATCAGCACCTGTTCTTCTTGATGACACTCAAGAAGAACCAACTGACTGCTGACATCTTGGGTAACGACTACCACTGCACAATAGAAAGCACTCTACTGAACTTATTCCCCTGCTGAACTTTCCCTTCTATTCATACTATTCATATCGTAACGCACATGTACATGCTTCCACTGTTATGGTCTGTTTTACAGGGCTTTTCTTCCACTACGGCATATACATTCATAGCGCACTATGTGTGTGTGTGTGTGTGTGTGTGTGTGTGTGTGTGTGTATGTATGTATATATATATATATATATATATATATATATATATATATATATATATATATATATATATATATATATATATATATATATATATATATACACACTGTATATATACACACACACACATAATAGCACATCTGTATGGCTACTCGCACTCAGCACATCTGCATAGTTTATTCTGTGGTATAGCAATATAGATGTGTATATTATTCCTGTATATTATTCCGATGTAAATTAATGTTAATTTATTCTCACCTTTACTGCCCGCATCTGTACATAACTGCACACATAACTTATTTATACATAATATGTACATGACTATTCACATCTTAAATGCTGCCTTATCTGTACATAACTGTTTCTAACTGTACAAACTGCATATACTCTCTCTCTCTCTCTCTCTCTCTCTCTCTCTCTCTCTCTATATATATATATATATATATATATATATATATATATATATATAGTGCACCTGCTGCTCTCTGCACTTCTGATTGAATGTGAAACTGAATTTCTTGACCCTGTATTTATAAGTGTTGAATCTAATCTAGTCTAATCTAATATTGTGCACATTCTTCTTCTTCTTCTTCTTCTTCTTCTTCTTATTATTATTATTATTATTATTATTACTACTATTATTAATTCATGCATTCATTTTTTTGACCCGCTTCATCCTTAGGGTCATGGGGAGGCTGGCATCTCGCTCAGCTAACTTTGGGAGAGGGAAGAGTACACCACCCTGGATAGCTATTCGGGCCATTGCAGGGCTATTATTGTTAGTGGAACGGAGTTACACTGTTAAAATCAGCAGAACAACAACAAAAACAAAACAAAGAGACATTACATGGCTGAATGCTGTACGTATGAAATAGGACTTTGTGGGTAAAATAAGTTAAATGACAGTTATAGAATTAAAAAAAAAACATTAGAGATGATCTGTATAGTTTTGGAATGGAGTTAATGGAGTGATTGATGGGATTTTTGCATGCTGTGATTTGCAAGAAAACCGCCAGAGAACAATTGAACGAATGTACACTAATGTTACATTCTTCTTCTTCTTCTTCTTCTTTTTCTTCTTCCTCTTCTTCTTCTTCTTCTTATTATTATGCTTAACTAGCCATTACTCAGTGGAGGTTGCAGATGCAGAGAGGAAAAAGAAAAAAAAATGTAAATAACATTACCATAACACTCAGTGCAACCTTCCCATCATGCAATAGTTTGTATTCAAGTTCATATACGGTACATGGACTGTTCTTTCCTGCAAACGAAGGCAAAGCATCCAGCTAAGTCAGGAACTCTAAAAATACATAGAATGAGAGAAATGACAGATTTTGAGAATATTCTCTCTCTCTCTCTCTCTCTCTCTCTCTCTCTCTCCCTCTATTTTCCTTTATTTCAGCCAGCACAAATCAACAGCACATATAAACAGGACCTGGCTGCTGAATAATGCATGGTGAATCTGTGTACCTTCATTCCACTCAGGCCTTCCCCCCATTCTCCGCAGTGTTGCAGCAACCTTCTCATTTTCTGTGACAATGAACATGAGCTGTAGCTGAGACTGATGAAAAATAACATTGCTGTTGATCTTCGCAGCCCCGCTCCCTCTTCTCTCCTGTGATAAAGAGTGATGGTAGAATAAAATGTTTTGCGCATTTTATTTAAAAAAACCTCTCATTTTAAAACATATTTCATCATTTGAATGCAGACTTGTAGTGTAATTCACATTTTCATTCCATTAATTTTCTAAATATTTATCAATCCTTCGAAATATATAAGGCAGACAAACATTCATGTCTCTGAGTAGAAGTATGAAAGGAATGTAATGTAAGTAGAAATTCAAATACAACACTCAAATGCATTGTCCCTGAACCCGAAAACACATAAACCATCACAAGCGTGCTTCACCTTTTTATTTGCTGTGATCAGAGACGCCATCAGAGATAATAGGCTTACTAGTGCAATTACTGCTCTTTGATATCAGGTAACCTTTAGAGTGTGATTTCAAGAGTGACTCACTCTTACCTAATTTTAGCTGCCTGTTGCACACTCTATTGGCCTTGAAGTAGATAATGTATAAATATGACAGAAGATGACGGGAAACTAAATTGAGAAGCTATAGGTTTTAACTCAAAGTTTTCCCCTGCTCATTCTGACAATGTTATCAGTGAAGTGGGACAGTTTTTCATTTAATTTTTGCATGACAGTACCATCAATTATACAGTATAAATATTTTATATATTCATTCCTTCATATACAGCATATTCAATTACAGTATGTATACAATATATATATATGTGTGTGTGTGTGTGTGTATATATATATATATATATATATATATATATATCCATATTCATCCAGTGGGGGCAGTGGTGGTCTAGTGTACTGGATCACTGTTAAGACCTTGCCAAGGGGTTTTAGCACAGTGAGGGTCTAACTGGGATTCGAACACACAACCTCCTGATCATGAGCCCAGCACCCTAACCACTACACCACCAGCACCACTCCCACTATATATAAACTGGCCACAGACAAAGTCATGCACTCTAATAGTTTGCTAGACCACCTTTAGCCTTGATGACCGAGTGTAAACACGATGGCATTATTGCCTCAGTTGGTCAGGTCGAGGCTGAGCAACAATGATGAGGTAATAAAATGAACTCATTACTGAATAGTTAGGGTATCAGATCTACTGTATGTATGGAGGGGCAGTGGTGGTCTAGAGGTATAGGGCACTGGATCACTGATCCAAAGGTTGGGGGTTCGAGTCCCACTCTCCACAAGGTTGTCACTGTCCCCCCCAGTGCAGCTAACTGGGTTATCAAAGGCGGGCCATGTCTCTCACTGTCTATGGTGAGAGGCATGTAAAAGAACCATTGCTGACTTTCGTAAAGAGTAGCTGCAAAGTCGTCAATGTGTTTCTGTCCCTTGCTAAAGGGTTGTGACAGGAAGGGCAGCCGACGTAAAAACCTCTGCCAAATCAAACGTGCGAATCAGATGATTCGCTGTGGCGACTCCGAGTAAAAGGGGAAAAAGCCGAAAGGAAGACAGACACCTACTGTATGTATGGACTTGTTTAAAACTGAGGCTCAAATAATGAAAGAGTGTTTCAGGGAGCATGTGGAATCATTTTCACATATAAACTGGAACCTCAGAGTCCTGTCCTTAACCCGATTGAAAGTCATTGGGATGTGCTGGAGAAGACTTAATGGAGTGATTCAATTTTCTGTCATTAGTTCAAGATGTTGGTGAAAATAAACCTAACTCTGTATGGGAATAAATGCATCAATGTTACTTAAGTTTGTTGAAACAAGTGAATGGTGATACAGCACAATGATAAAGAGCGTGACTTTTTTTTGGCAAACACTGAGAACATTTTTTATTGTGATGGCCATTCAATCTGTTTGTATGTGTAAGTGTTTTGTGGTACATCAGGTGTTTAATGTGTAAATATTTATGAAATTAGTGTGGGGTCTGTCTGTAAAAACACAAATATATATTCACATTCAAGTTAAGTTTGCATTATAGTGATAATGCTGATGTTTGGTGTTCAAAATCATTGATCATTAAAAACCAAAAAAATAACAAACACCAAAAAAGCATGAATAATTCGTTAATTTTCTGAACCACTTCATCATTGGGTTGTGGGAAGACTTTTACAACTCCAATACAAGATATATATACATATATATACATATATATATATATATATATATATATATATATATATATATATATATATATATATATATATATATATATATATATTGCTGGCTGGCTGGCTGGATGGATGGATGGATGGAGGGATGGACCCTTTATTAATCCCAGAGGGAAATTCAAAATTTCCAGTAGCATTGCAATAAAACAGCACACACTTCTTCTTTTCTTTTCTTTTCCTTCAGGGGTCGCCACAGCAAACCATCTGCCTCCATCTCACCCTGTCCTCTGCACCTTCTTCTCTTACACCAACTACCTTCATGTCCTCCTTCACCACATCCATAAATCTCTTCTTTGGTCTTCCTCTAGGCTTTCTGCCTGGTAGTTTCAACCTCAGCATCCTACTATCAATATACTCACTATCCCTCCTCTGTACATGACCAAACCATCTCAATCTAGCCTCTCTGACTTTGTCTCCAATACCTCTAACATGTGCTGTCCCTCTGATATACTCATTCCTGATCCTATCCATCCTCGTTACTCCGAAATAGAACCTCGACATTTTCATCTCTGATACTTCCAGCTCTGCCTCCTGTCTTTTCCCCAGGGCCACTGTTTCTAAACTATACGACATCGCTGGCCTCATCACCGTCTTGTACACTTTTCCTTTCATTCTTGCTGATACCTTTCTATCAGACATCACACCGAACACTTTTCTCCAACCATTCCAACCTGCTTGCACACGCTTCTTCACCTCTTTTCCACACTCTCCATTGGTCTGCATTGTTGAGCCTAAGTACTTAAAATCCTCCACCTTCCTTATTCCCTGTAACCTCACCGTTCCTCTTGGGTACTTCTCATTCACACACATATATTCTGTCTTACTGAGGCTAACATTCATCCCTCTCCTTTCCAGGGCATACCTCCACCTCTAGATTTTTCTGCACTTGTTCTCTGCTCTCCCTACAGATCACAATGTCATCCGCAAACATTATAGTCCATTGAGATTCTTGTCTAACCTTGTCTGTCAGCCTGTCCATCACCATAGCAAACAAGAAGGGGCTCAGAGCTGATCCTTGATGCAATCCCACCTCCACCTTGAATTCTTTGGTCACGCTGACAGCACACCTCACCACTGTCTTAGATCTCTCATACATGTCCTGCACCACTCGAACATACTTCTCTGCCACTCCAGACTTCCTCATACAATACCACAGTTCCTCTCTCAGCACCCTATCATATGCTTTCTCCAGATCTACAAAGGCACAATGCAGCTTCCTCTGACCTTCTGTGTACTTCTCTATTAACATCCTCAAAGCAAACACTGCATCTGTGGTGCTTTTTCTTGGCATGAAACCAAACTGTTGTTTACAAATACTGACCTCTGCCCTTAGTCTAGCGTAGGCCTCCGTCAGTCCCGAAGGACTATGGCTGCGCTCTGGCCAGTATCCCGACTGGTGATACTCCCCAGTGCACAGAGCCTGGGTAGGGAGTAATGAGGGACAGGCTGTTACCCAAGCAGCAAGTCCCCCCCTGTCTCGGCGCCACCGGAAGGATCCAATGGAAAGGCAAGTGCCGATACGACTGGGTTCCAGTGCCGTTGCAGGAGAGAATCTACGGTCAATTTAGAACGGCCAATTAACCTACGGTGCACGTCTTTGGATTGCGGGGGAAACCGGAGCACCCGGAGGAAACCCGCACAAGCACGGGGAGAACATGCAAACTCCACACAGAAACGCCCAGGCCGGGAATCGAACCCGGGCCTTCTTGCTGTGAGGCGGACGTGCTAACCACTACGCCACCGTGCCCTTAGTCTACCTTCCACTATTCTTTTCCATAACTTCATCGTATGGCTCATCAACTTTATCCCTCTGTAGTTGCCCCAACTCTGCACCTCTCCCTTGTTCTTAAAAATGGGTACCAGCACTTTCAACTCTTCATCCTCTTCAATGCCCTCCTCACTTCACCCTTACTAATCTTTTCTATTTCTTGGTCCTCAACGGTCACCTCTTCTACTCTTTGTTCTCTCTTATTTTCCTCATTCATCAGCTCTTCAAAGTACTCTTTCCATCTTCCGAGCACACTTCTGTCATCAGTCAATACATTTCCCTCTCTGTCCTTTATCACTCCAACTTGCTGCATGTCCTTCCTATCTCTATTTCTCTGCTGTGCCACCCTGTATAAATCATTTTCTCCCTCCTTACTGTCCAACCTAGCATACAAGTTATCATACCTTAGGCCCACTGTGAAATATGGGGGAGGATCAATGATGCTGTGGGCCTGTTTCCCTTCCAGAGGCCCTGGGAGCCTTGTTAGGGTGCAGGACATCATGAACGCTTTGAAATACCAGGACATTTTAAATCAAAATCTGGTGGTCTCTGCCCGAAAGCTGAAGATGGGTCGTCACTGGGTCTTTCAGCAAGATAATGACCCTAAACGTGTGGCCAAATCTACACAGAATCAAGCTCCTCCCATGACCATCTCAGTCCCCAGACCTCAACCCTATTGAAAACCTGTGGAGTGAGCTGAAGAGGTGAGTGCAGAGGAGAGGACTAGGTGGCTGGATGATTTAGAGAGATTGTGCGAGAAGAAACGGTCCACTATCCCACTTTCTGTGTTTTCCCATCTTGTGAAACATTATAGGAGAAGATTAGCTGTTTTATTAGTAAAAGACAGCTGTACAAACTTTGAACATCGGGGGTGCTAATAATTGATTGTGGCACACATGATTTGACTTAAAAGTCTATGATCGTAGTGCATCCATGATGAGCCATCTGTAGTAAAATGGAAAGTTTAAAGAATTTGAAAAGGCAGGCACTGTTCAAAGTACAAGTATGAGAAATGTAGATCATGTTGTAATTGTGCAAATACTAGTTTAAACACCATAACTATTTCTATTACTCATAATTTTTGTTTTTCTTTGAGATAATGTGATACTTTGGATAAATATATATTTTTAAAAAGTGTTCGAAGTTGCGTCAGCAGCTAATTTGCACATAAATTTGAATGCCTTAAGTGTATATGGCTTTATTGACTATCATTACACACTTGAAAAAACATTCATGTCACAATTGGCACCTGTTACTGTTACTTCCATTGAAAAAGCTGTACATGCAAAAAAATGTTAAGTATAAACACACAAATCCTCAAACTTTCAATTAAAGTACACAATATTATTATAATAATGACCTTTTATGACCCAGGTTTCAGTAAATGTCTGTAGATGTGATAACTGTAGAAAGGATAAGAGTGAAACCTGACTAGTGCCTCAACAGTCAAGGTGACCTTTAAAAAAGGAAATAAGTGTGCTTAAACATGTCACATTCAGTAACAGGCTCATATTCACACAACACATGGCCTGTCCTGTGCTTCACAATCAATGAGTGTTATTTCCACACCAATTGTACATTTTCGAAGGTAACAGTAGCAACAACACCAAAAAAAATAATAGCCTTGAAGTGTATTTGGACATCTGTGTTGTAGAACACCGGGGAATGTCGTAATTAGCATATCACAATGTTCAAGCACTATTTCAGATGCACGAGCAGGAACATTGCTCTACTTCTGATGTGTATCATCTTCATGCATTAGTGGCCTGAAAGACAAATGGCATGGTTTTCCCACAAAAACTTTAAACTTTGCAGAGTACACCTACTCCTACTTTATGACCTACTAACTTTTAAATGAAAGTACTTATTGAAAACGAAGGACAAAAGTTGCTCAGTCATGAACTTTCCGACAGAGCTGAAGTCACATCACTTATTCTGTGCAAATATTACAGATTTATGCAACGCAAAGTACATCCGCACATTTCTCATTTTTAAAACCATTTTTCTGATGCTCTATTAAAATGGAGAACAACATGTACTTTTTATCAGCATAATAAAATCAACAGGAGGAGCTGTGAAAATCAAAATATTTTGTGTGGAAACATGTGGCTACATTTTTGCAAAGGTGTGAAGTAATTAATGTACTAGATACCACAGTTCCATTGTGAGACAACAGGTTGTATAAGGTGTGGTTTATGCATTCTTTCATTATGAGCTTTCAACTGCTAAGTCACACGGTTAGCAACTAATGTCCTGGAGTGTCAGGAAAAGGATGTTTTCTTGTTAGTATTTTGTTTTGGAAAAAATTGAATACTGTACTTCGATCATCGAGAGAACTAATATCTGTAGCCTATAATGAGCAAAAGACATGAACATGTCTTTTACAGTGCTGATATAGTACAACTTTAAAGACGATAGAGATTATAAAGTATTAAATTTACAATTCAATACACCATAGAAACGTACAGTACAAAAGTTAAATAAAAATAAAATAAATAATTAAAATCAATAAAAGTTAATAAAAAAATGGAGATGCGAGACAAGAACATACAGACGCTCCCCGACTTACATTCATTCGTTTTACGTTTTTCGATTTTGCGTTTTTCTTTCCAAAAAAAAAAAAATGATGTCAAATTTTGAGGTTAGTGTGCTCTCTGTAATACGAGACGTACCTACTTAGTATGCTGACGTAATGACGCAATGACGTAATGACACTGTGTCCATTGTTTACAAACGACAGACTGACCGTGCCCCTGCTTCTTCCCATTTCACTGCGTGTTACCCTTGTGTTAAGACGTCATCTCTGTGATCTTTGTGTTTACACTGTTTTGCGGACTTTTGTAACCCTAAGCAAATATGGTTGGTGTATGAATGAAGAAACCCTAATGAAAGAATGAAAACCTGAATCCAGAAAAGAAAGCAAATTCTCCGCTCTGCTGGTGATTCACATCAGTGCGGGCTGAGTACTAAATGAGTATTCAACGGTGCCCTTGCTCACTTGAAAGACCGGAAGTCCGGATAACCTGCTCTTTGTCTTAAGCACAATCAAGTAAACTACTTTCGGTGGAGCGCCTCAGATATTGGAAGTGTTGATTGGCTGTTTTAAGCTTCATGTAAAGTGACTTGGCTCAGCTTCATGTAAAGTCACCAGATGTCAACCATTGGAACCATTTACAAGCAGAAATATCGCATCATAGAGAATGTTAAAGGTTATATTTGATACTGTATTTGATATTTGATTAGTGAATTTGATTGAAATTTGTCTATTTTAAATTATTTTGTTTGAATTTAATTTATTTGAAATTAATGTTGATATCATTTGATATGTTTGATATTATTTTACAATGTTATGCTTATAATAATTGATTTAGGGGTATTTTAAGAGATACGGTAATGGTATGTATGAATGTAAAGTACAGTATGAACGTCATACGTCACTGGAACATACAGTAACAACCTCCTTTTTTTCACCTTATGTTCGGCCGTCTGGAACCTAACTAAAACGTAAGTTGGGGAGTGTTTGTATCTATATTTTCAGGTTCACTTTTGTAAAATGTTCTTTCAGACATAGTGTTGTTATCTAAGAATAGTTTGTTTTCTTCTTTTCCTTTCGGCTGTTCCCTTCAGGGGTCGCTACAGCGAATCATTTGCCTCCATCTCACCCTATCGTCGTTCACACACATCTATTCTGTCTTACTGAGTCTAACCTTCATTCCTCTTCCTTTCAGGGCATACCTCCACCTGTCTACGTTTTCCAGAACTTGTTCTCTGCTCTCACTACAGATCACAATGTCATCTGCAAACATCATAGTCCATGGAGAATCTTGTCTATCCTTGTCTGTCAACCTGTCCATCACCATAGCAAACAAGAAGGGGCTCAGAGCTGACCCTTGATGCAGTCCTACCTCCACCTTGAACTTGTCTGTCACACCTACAGCACACCTCATCACTGGCTTCATCTCTCATACATGTCCTGCATCACTCTAACATACTTCTCTGCCACTCCAGACTTCCTCGTGTAATACCACAGTTCTTCTCTTGGCACCCTGTCACATGCTTTTTCCAGATCCACAAAGACACAGTGCAGCTCACTCTGTCCTTTTCTGTACTTCTCTATTAACGTCCTCAAAGTAAACACTGCGTCTGTGGTGCTCTTTCTTGGCATGAAACCAAACTGTTGTTCACAGATGCTGACCTCTGCCCTTAGTCTAGCTTCCACTATTCTTTCCCATAACTTCATCGTATGGCTAATCAACTTTATCCCTCTTTAGTTACTATAACTCTGAATGTCTTCCTTGTTCTTTAAAATGGGCACCAGTACACATTTCTTCCATTCCTCTGGCATCCTCTCAGTCTCCAAGACCTTGTTGAATGATATTCTCAGAAGAAGAATATTCTACTGCTACCTCTCGGAGACACTTCCAAATCTCTACCGGTATGTCATCAGGACCAACTGCCTTTCCACTCTTCATCCTCTTCAATGCCCTCCTCACTTCACCCTTACTGATCTTTACTACTTCCTGGTCCTCAACAGTCACCTCTTCTACTCTTTTTCTCTGTCTCATTTTCCTCATTCTTCAGCTCCTCAAAGTACTCTTTCCATCTTCCCAGCACACTTCTGTCATCAGTCAGTACATTTCCCTCTCTGTCCTTTATCACTCTAACTTGATGCATGTCCTTCCCATCTCTATTTCTCTGCTGTGCCAACCTGTATAAATCATTTTCTCCCTCCTTACTGTCCAACCTAGCATATAAGTCATCATACGCCCTCTGTTTGGCCTTTGACACTGCTACCTTCGCCTTACGCTGTGTCTCCCTGTACTCCTGTTTACTCTCTTCGGTCCTCTCAATGTCCCACTTCTTCTTAGCTAACCTCTTCCTTTGTACACACTCCTGCACTTCCTCATTCCACAACCAAGTCTTCTTATCTACTTTCTTCCAGATGACACACCAAGTACTCTCCTACCTGTCTCCCTGATCACATTTGCTGTAGTTTTCCAGTCATCTGGAAGCACTTCCTGACCACCCAAAGCCTGTTTCAACTCTGCTTTGAAGATAGCACAACACGCTTCCTTTTTTAGCTTCCATCACTTTGTCTTCTGCTCTGGCTTTGCCTTCTTCACCTTCCTCACCATCAGCGTCATCCTGCACACCACCATCCTATGCTGTTTGGTAACCCTCTCACCCACTACTACATTGCAGTCACTGGCTTCATTCAAATTACATCACCTACACAAGATGTAGTCTACCTGTGTGCTCCTATCTCCGCTTTTATAAGTCACCCTATGCTCCTCTCTCTTCTGGAAGAAAGCATTCACCACAGCAGTTTCCATCCTTTTTGCAACATCTGTCCTTCTGCGTTCCTGTCCTGGATACCAAACTTGCCCATCAATTCCTCGTGCCTTCTGTTGCCTGCCCCAACATGTCCATTGAAGTCTGCACCAATGACCACTCTTTCACCTCTGGGGGTACTCTGCATCACTTCATCTAACTCACTCCAGAATCTCTCCTTCTCTTCTAGTTTACATCCTGCCTGTGGGGCATAAGCACTCACAACAATGAATATCATGCCTTCAATTTCTAACTTGAGACTCATCACTCTGTCTGACACTCTTTTCACTTCTAGAACATTTCTGACAAACCCCTCCCTCAGGATGACTCCTACTCCATTTCTCTTCCCATCCATACCATAATGAAACAGCTTAAACCCTGCTCCTAAGCTTCTCGCTTTGCTATCTTTCCACCTGGTCTCCTGAACACACAGTATGTCCACCTTCCTCCTCTGTATCATGTCAGCTAGCTCTCTATCTTTTCCTTTCATAGTTCCAACATTCAAAGTCCCTAATCACAGACCTAGACTCATGCCTTTCCTCTTTTCTCTCTGCCTACGGACACGCCTCCCACCTCTCCTTCTTCGACATCTTCAACCAACAGTAGACCGATTTCCACCAGCACCCTGTTGGTTAACAGCACTGATGGCGGTCGTTGTTAACCCAGGCCGCAACCGATCCGGTATGTTGTTTTTATTATTTATCCGCATTTTTATATGTGGCATTGGTTTTACGTCGAATGCCCTTCCTAACACAACCCTCTGCATTTATCCGGGCTTGGGACCGGCCTGAGGAAGAGACACTGCCCCCCCCCCCCACACACACACACAGCTTCATTAAGAATAAAAATAGTTAGCTAAGAATAGTTTATGTCTGTTGATATTTAATCTGTGTTTACCTCTCTTTCATGCAAAGATTTTTAAAAACAGAAATTACCCTGAATTTTAATACAAAAAGTAGTGAAAAGTCACATAATCATCATGAACTGTCCAGGTGTAACCTGCCCTTGCCCAGAGGTGGGTGCCAGTTTCCCTATGACACTAAATAGGATCAAGAAATTCAGAAAATGAATGAATGAATGAATACATACATTGTTTGATATGTACAAGAGCACACTTGTTTAAAGGTATGTAAACTGAATCACATGAATTGTTGATGTCTCTGGTTTTATTATATTCAGAAGTCCACCAATTTATATCTGTTAGTTTAATATCTGCATCCTGCTACTTTTGCCATTAACTTGCCTTATATGGATTGGGGGATTCATGTCTTCTTCTAGTAATTTTGTGCACTCATGAGAACTATATTGTGGTCTTCTCAAAGTGGATAATGCAGAGTATCAAACAGATTTGAGCATATGGAAAATTCTAAAATGCAAATGAAAAACATCTGATATTGAAAATATACAAATATTCAGAGCTTGGCAGGCTTCCCTTTCATTTTACTGTAAATAACAGAAGTGCACTTTTTGACAAGCAGAAATGGCACAATGTTCATTCATTCATTTTCTCTAATCACTTAATCCTAATTAGGTGTGCGGAGAGGCTGCAATCTCAGCTGACTCTGGACAAGAGCGAGGTACACCCTGGACAGTTTGCCAGGCCATCGCAGGGCCAAATTGCACAATATGATTTTTTTTTTTTTTTTTTTTTTTTTTTTTTTTTTTTTTACAAAAAAGGATAAATATGTGCAATGTCATCCATTAGGGTTGCTGCAGCTATCCTTAGGGTTGCAATAGAATTGTGGATAAAAAGCATAACATTAATTATTTGGTTATTAATTAATAGTTAATTCCATATGATGCAAACATGGTTTACTAATGGAGGTACAAAATTGTCCCTTTAAAGGGACATCCACCACAACCCAATCCCCATCCCACCAACAAGCATTTGTGCCCTTTTAGGTACACACTGACACCTCCATTTTAAAGAGTTTACATACAGTGGAGTCTCTTCTTACCTTAAACTGCAAATTAGAAAATTTTCCCTTCTCATTTCTGCTCTCTTTTTAAAACTTTCACTTTTATTTCTTTTTTTTTTCACCATAATTTTTCTCATTGGTTGGTTCCAAATTCCTACCCATCTGTGAGTATGTGATACTTCTTTTCAGCACAATGGGCCTCGGAAAGAAGACAGCATTCTACATAATCCTCCAATTCATTCAACTCTCACATCATATCATGCAAATGGGACTGGCGTTTCAGGATCCACAATCCTGTTCCAAACCTATGCCTGAGTCGGGTGTGATACAACAAATTTATTATGCATGCATCACACTAAGCTTATGGTAATAAGGTATTAAATTAGTGCAGGACATTATTGCTCCTGAAGATACTTTCTGTTTGAGAGATTTTTCATAAAAGTCACTTGACACTAAAGAAAACAGATTGTGAGTCAGATGAGGAGAAAATTCTTATTTCCACACCAGTGTTTGAGCATTCAGCTCGCTGTCAACGCCTTCATGCCGCATATTTTTCAAGAGCATGTGTGTCAGGCTTTAATATAATCAATTACCCATGTGGCCCTGTGTTAAATCAGTAAAATATTTTAGACAATTGAGCAAACACTTAACTTTGCCCAAGGTGAAAGAGAGCACATTAATTACAATCTCCACTGACCAAGATGAGCCTTTGTCATGCCTTTGCTCAGTTGAGTAATTCTAAAAACTTCTTAACTAAATTGATCACGGAAAAATAAATTGCACTGAACTTTTAACTTACTCAGATTCAGTCATTCAGTCATTGTAATACAACATCAGCTACATAAACATTTTCACATCACTGCTCACACATGGAAGCATTCAGGATGTTTCATTTATTAAGCTTTTATTACAAGCAAATTGTCCTCAAAGGTAAAATTTCAACCATCTGAATCTGTAAAAGTGAGGTCCACACCCACCATGAAAAATGAAACTAATCTGTGACAAATAATGAAAGACATCTTAAAAACCCCCCACAATATACTTTGCTAGATTTAAAAATTAGTTCTGTCAAAAATGCCCGCATTTATAGAAGATGGCATGGTGGCATGTTCACCCAAAAGCAAGAGATTCCTGGGTTCCGGTCCTGGGTTCCGCAGGGTCATTTCTATGGGGAGTTTCTGAGTAATTTGTGCTTCTATTGGTTTCATTGAGCACTTTTGGTTTCCTCCCATAATCCAAAGACTTAATGGGCTAATTGGCTGTTGCAAATGGTCTTCTTTCTTCTTCTTCTTCTTCTCTTTTCGGCTTTTCCCTTCAGGGGTCGCCACAGCAAATCATCTGCCTCCATCTCACCCTATCCTTTGCATCTTCTCTAACACCAACTACCTTCATGTCCTCCTTCACCACATCCGTGAATCGTCTCTTTTGTCTTGCTCGAGGCCTTCTGCCTGGTAGTTCCAACCTCAGCATCCTACTATTAATATACTCACTATCCCTCCTCTGTACATGTCCAAACCATCTCAATCTAGCCTCTCTGACTTTGTCTCCAAAACGTCTTACATGTGCTGTCCCTCTGATGTGCTCATTCCTGATCCTACTCATCCTCGTTACTCTCAAAGAGAACCTCAACATTTTAATCTCTGCTACCTCCAGCTCTGCCTCCTGTCTTTTCCCCAGGGCCACTGTTTTTAAACCATACAACATTGCTGGCCTCAACACCATCTTGTAAACCTTTCCTTTCATTCTTGCTGATACCTTCCTATCACACATCACACCGGACACTTTTCTCCAACCATTCCAACCTGCCTGCACACGCTTCTTCACCTCTTTTCCACACTCTCCATTGCTCTGGATTGTTGAGCCTAAGTACTTAAAATCCTCCACCTTCCTTATTCTCTGTAACCTCACCGTTCCTCTTGGGTCCTTGTCATTCATGCACATGTATTCTGTCTTACTGAGGCTAACCTTCATTCCTCTCCTTTCCAGGGCATACCTCCCCCTCTCTAAATTTTCCTGCACTTGTTCTCTGCTCTCACTACAGATCACAATGTCATCTGCAAACATCATAATCCATGGAGATTCTTGTCTAACCTCGTCTGTCAGCCTGTCCATCACCACAGCAAACAAGAAAGGGTTCAGAGCTGACACTTGATGCAGTCCCACCTCCACCTTGAACTCTTCTGTCACACCGACAACACACCTCACCACTGTCTTACATCTCTCATGCATGTCCTGCACCACTCTAGCATACTTCTCTGCCACTCCAAACTTCCTCAAGCAATACCACAGTTCCTCTCTCAGCACCCTGTCATATGCTTTCTCCAGATCCACAAAGGCACAATGCAGCTCCTTCTGACCTTCTCTGGACTTCTCTATTAACATCTTCAAAGCAAACACTGCATCTGTGGTGCTCTTTCTTGGCATGAAACCAAACTGTTGTTCACAAATGGTGAGCTCTGCCCTTAGTCTAGCTTCCACTATTCTTTCCCATAACTTCATTGTATGGCTCATCAACTTTATCCCTCTGTAGTTGCCACAACTCTGTACATCTCCCTTGTTCTTAAAAATGGGCACCATCACACTTCTCCATTCCTCTGGCATCCTCTCACTCTCTAAGACCTTGTTGAATGTTCTTGTCAGAAAATCTACTGCTACCTCTCCTACACACTTCCATATCTCCACCGGTATGTCATCAGGACCAACTGCCTTTCCATTCTTCATCCTCTTCAATGCCCTCCTCACTTCACCCAAAGATTACTTTGCTACTTCTTGGTCCTCGACAGTCACCTCTTCTACTCTTTTTTTCTCTCTCATTTTCCTCATTTATCAGCTCTTCAAAGTACTCTCTCCATCTTCCCAGCACACTTCTGTCATCAGTCAATACATTTCCCTCTCTGTCCTTAATCACTCTAACTTGCTGCACGTCCTTCCCATCTCTATTTCTCTGCTGTGCCAACCTGTATAAATCATTTTCTCCCTCCTTACTTTCCAACCAAGCATACAAGTCATCATACGCCCTCTGTTTGGCCTTTGACACCACTACCTTCGCCTTACGCTGTGTATCCCTGAACTCCTGTTTACTCTCTTCGGTCCTCTCTGTGTCCCACTTCTTCTTAGCGAACCTCTTCCTTTGTACTCACTCCTGCACGTCCTCATTCCTCCACCAAGTCTCCTTATCTCCTCTCCTTCCAGATGACACACCAAGTATTCTCCTACCTGTCTCCCTGATCACATTAACTGTCGTTGTCCAGTCATCTGGAAGCACTTGCTGACCACCCAAAGCCTGTTTCAACTCTTTCTTGAAGACAACATGACACTCTTCCTTTTTCAGCTTCCAAAACTTTGTCTTCTGCTCTGTCTTTGCCTTCTTCACCTTTCTCACCATCACCGCCATCCTGCACACCACCATCCTATGCTGTTTGGCAACACTCTCACCCACTTCTACTTTTCAGTTACTGACTTCCTTCAAATTGCAGTGCCTGCACAAGATGTAGTCTACTACATCTACTACCTGTGTGCTCCTATCTCTGCTTTTATAAGTCACCCTATGCTCCTGTCTCTTCTGGAAGAAAGTATTCACCACAGCAATTTCCATCCTTTTTGAAAAATCTATCAACATCTGTCCTTCTGCGTTCCTGTCCTGGATACCAAACCTGCCCATCACTTCCTCGTCCCCTCTGTTGCCTGCACCAACATGTCCATTGAAGTTGGACACTCTTTCACCTCTGGCGGTACTCTGCATCACTTCATCTAAGTCACTCCAGAATCTCTCCTTCTCATCTAGCTCACATCCTGCCTGAGGGGCATAAGCACTAACAACATTGAACATCACGCCTTCAATTTCTAACGTGAGACTCATCACACTGTCCGACAGTCTTTTCACTTCTAGAACATTCCTGACAAACTCCTCTTTCAAGATGACTCCTACTCCATTTCTCTTCCCATTCGCACCATGAAAAAACAGCTTAAATCCTTCTCCTAAGCTTCTAACCCTGCTACCTTTCCACCTGGTCTCCTGAACACAGCGTATGTCCACCTTCCTCCTCTGCATCATGTCAGCCAGCTCTCTACCTTTTCCTTTCATAGTTCCAACATTCAAAGTCCCTACTTTCAGTCCTAGACTCATGCCTTTCCTCCTCTCTCTCTGCCTACGAACACGCCTCCCGCCTCTCCTTCTTCGACCTCTTCGACCAACAGTAGTCCAATTTCCATCAGCACCCTGTTGGTTAATAGCACTAATGGCGGTAAACCCTGGACTCGACCAATCCGGTATAAAATTCTTTCTTGTGATTCGCATATTTTATTTGGCATTTGTTTTATGCCGGATGCCCTTCCTGACGCAACCCTCTGCATTTATCCAGGCTTGGGACCGGCGTGTGGGAGAGACAGTGGTTTGTGTCCCCCTGCTGCATTTGGTAACTGGTAAAGTTCAGAATTTTATTGTATCATTACCATACCATGCCACGTTATTTATTCATTCATTTTCCAAACCACTTATCTTAATTAGGCTGGTAGGGAGGCTGGTGCCCATCTCGTCTCTGGGCGAGGGCAGAGTACACCCTGGACAGCTCGCCGGGCCATTGCAGAACTTAAACATGCTGACAGCAATACAGCCTACTCTTGTTGAAAGTCAGCAATGGTTCTATTACATTAATCTCACACCATAGACAGTGAGAAACACGGCTGGCCTTTGATAACCCCGTTGGCTGTACTGGGGAGAAAGTGACAACCTGTTGAGAGTGGGGCTTGAACCCCCAACCTTGGGATCAGTGATCCAGCGCCTTACCCCCAGGCCACCACCGCCCTCACGTTACTTGTATTACTCAAAATAGGTTAGACGAGTTAACTAACTACACTGTGTTGATTGGCTGGTACTTCACTTCTGTTAACATTGAGAAACTTGCTATGGACCCCTGCTAATTATACTTTCTTTCTGTATATATTTATGTTTCCAGATTTTTATTGCTCTGGATGCTTTTTTTTTTTGGCTGTCCATATATATATATATATATATATATACACAGTATATATATTTGCACAGCACTGTAGATAGATAGATAGATAAATTTAGAACACACTCACTCTCTCTCTATCTACAGTGCTGTGCAAATGTTTTGCCACCTTAACCAATTTCTTACATTTTTTGCACATTTGTCACTGTCATCCATTTCAGATCAAGCAAACCTAAATATTATACCAAGATAAAACACAAGTAAACACAAAATGCAGTTTTCAGTGCCAATTGCATTTATTAAGGGGAAAAACATCTGAACCTACCAAGGGTCCATGTGAATAAGTAATTGCCCCATAACCTGATACCTGGGTTGAACCACCTTTTGCAGCAATAACTGCAGTCAAGCGTTTGTGATAAGAGGTGATGAGTCTTTCACATCGCTGTGATGGGATTTTGGCCCAGTCTTCCCCCTCTGAATTGTTTAAGATCAACCAGACTGGATTGTTTTCAGGCATGAACAGCCTTTTTAAGGTCATGCCACGGCATCTCAATAGGGTTCAGGTTGCGACTTTGACTTGGCCACTCAAAAACCCTCATTTTATTCTTTTTTAGCCATTTAGAAGTGGACTTTGCTGGTGATCATTGTCTTGCTGCAGAACCCATGTGTGCTGTAGCTTGAGGTCTCGAACTGATAGACAAACATTCTTCACCAGGATTTCTTGGTAACGAGCAGAATTTGTGGTTCCATCAATCATGACAAGCTGCCCAGCTCCTGAAGTACAAAAGCAGGCCCAGATCATCACACTTCCACCACCATGTTTCACTGTTGGCAAAATGTTCTTTTTTTTTTTATCAAATACAGTGTTCCTTTTTGCGCCAGATGTAACAGGATGCATTTCTCCCATCAAGTTCAACTTTAGTTTCATCAGTCTCGAGGACATTATCCAAAAAGCTTTGGGGATGATCAAGATGATTCTCGGCAAAAGTGACTCGTGCTTTGATATTCTTTTTTGTCAACAGTAACCTCGGAACTCTTCCATGGATGCCACTTTTGCCTCGTGTCTTTCTGGTGGTGGGGTCATAAACATTGGCATTAATTGAGGCAGGTGAGGCTTGGAGCTGTTTAGAAGTGATTTTTGGATCCTTTGTGACTTCTCTGGTTAGTCTGCGCCATGCTCTTGGAGTCATTTTGGAAGGTTGGCCACTCCTGGGAAGGGTCACCACTGTGCCATGTCTTCTCCATTTATGGATAATGGCTCTGACAGTGATCTGCTGGAGTCCCAACGATTTACCAATGACTTTGTATCCTTTACCAGACTGAGACATCTCTATAATCTTCTTTCTTGTTTGCTCTTGAAGCTCACTTGATCGTGGCATGATGATGTGTGTTCAGTATGGCCTACCTCACCTTGTCAGACAGGTTTTATGTTAGGGATCTCCTGATTGGAAATGTCTGGCAACAATCAGGCCTGGGTGTGGCCATGAAATTGAACTCAGTTTTCCCCAATAATAGGATTAATCGCACTGACCTCACCTTTTAACAAGAGGGCAATTATTTTTTCACATGTAGGTTTGGATAGGATTTTTCCTTGAACAAATAAATTCACAACAGGAAAACTGGATTTTTTAAATACTTGGGTTATCTTTGTGTAATGTTTACATTTGTTTGATGATCTGAAAAAGTTAAGTGTGACAAAGGTGCAAAAAAGTAAAAACCAAACCAAAAACCTTTGCACAGCACTGTATCTATGATCTATCTAATTGCTCTAGGTGTGAAAGTGAATATCTGGGTGTATCTTTTGGCTCTCTAATGGACTAGCTAGCTGTTTATGGTTTGCATTACCTTCAGCCAGGGTCAGGCCGGCAAATGCATGAATGAAAGAATGATTGTTTGTTAGATTATTAATTCTATAATGCCAATTAATTATTAGCACTTTGATACAAATAATAACTGTTTTATTAATTCATATTTTAAATGTTCTTGCAGAATTCATGGCAAAGTTTATGTATAGTTTTTACCCTCGAGGAAGCTGTGAACAAACTGTCAGTTTCTTTTGTTGGTGGTGTTGATACTGTGGACAGATGACTCGTCCATTATTAGTAAACAGTAGATAGGGCACTGGATTGCTGATCTTAAGGTTGGGGGTTTGAGTCCCACTCTCCACAAGGTTGTTACTGCACCCCCACCCTGTGTGCAGCGAACTGGGTTATCAAAGGCGGGCCATATCTCTCACTGTCTATGGTGTGAGGCATGTAAAAGAACAATTGCTGACTTTCGGAAAGAGTAGCTGCAAAGCTGTCAGCTTGTTTCTTGTTTCTGTCCCTTGCTAAAGGGTTGTGTCAGGAAGGGCTTCTGACATAAAAACCAATGCCAAATCCAACATGCAAATCATTCGCTGTGGCGACTCCTGAAAAAGGGAAAAAGTCAAAAGGAAATCTCTCATCTAGCTAGAATATGATATGGCATGATTTTGGATTTTAAAGCAGGAAGCAGAATTATGACATCATAAAAAAAAAAAAAATCTAAATTCTCCATGTAATCAAATAATATTTGTCAACATTATGCTATATTAGGGGCAGTGGTGGTCTAGTGGTATAAGGTGCTGGATCGCTGATCCAAAGGTTTGGGGTTCGAGTCCCACTCTCCACAAGGTTGTCACTGCCCCCCCCCCCGTGCAGCTAACTGGGTTATCAGAGGCTGACCATGTCTTCCACTGTCTATGGTGTGTATGGTGTGAGGCATGTAAAAGAACCATTGTTGATTTTCGTAAAAAGTAGGCTGCACAGCTGTCGGCGTGTTTCCACCCTGCGATGGCCTGGTGAGCTGTCCAGGGTGTACTCTACCCTCGCCCAAAGTTGGCTGGGGATGGGCACCAGCCTCCCCGCGACCCAAATCAGGATTAAGCGGTTACAGAAAATGAACTGATGATTATGCTATATTAATATTAAAATGCAAACCATGTTGCAGGGTCACATGTTTTTTTTACTTTTTGACCAGAATGTAGAATCGCATCACAGTTGTAAAATAAAAAAAAATAAATAAAAAAGTCTTATTATTACCGCAATCACACAAAAACTTCACAAGCTTACACCAGATGACCTGAAGAGTTCTGTGGAGTCAGTCTTTTGATTCTAAAACCAGAAGTCTATGAATCTAGAATCTATGAAGCCTGACATGAACATGTCACAGATATACCATTGGTGTGTGGCTTGCATTTTTCTTTTTTACTTTTTCTCAGCTCATGTCAACCGTGTGCATCTTTTCCATGCAGGATTCTTGCAGCAGTATGTAATAGCAAAACGTTTTACATCTTGACAAATAAAAAGGAAACTAGGTAGTTTGCTTGTTATATATCCATCTGATTTCATCCTACTTGTGAATTCAAAGGGAAAACACAGCTGTACAATCCAAACCTAGTAATACGTAGGAGTTTATTGTTATATGGAGGAGGTGCGACTAAGATTACCTAATTACACTTTTTGTATTCATCATGCGGTGGTCGAGACAGTTGGAACAAAACCCCACATGTGCTTCTTCGCATTTTTCCTCACACATCCTGTACCGTAAATCACATTTTATACAAGAACTTATTTTTAATTTATTCATTGTTTGTTTACTTGCATGTCAAGTCACCTTTTCCGCCACAATGTGGTTATTGTCAAGTTTCAGCCACTAACTAACTGGCTTACAGCACAACAGTTATCAACCAGAGAGTGTGAGGGCTAACACATGCTTCCTCTGAAAGACAAGAAGTCTGCCAACCGCATCCTTTCAAACTGCTGCTCATGATACATCACACACACACACACACACACACACACACACACACACACACACACATTGAACACATATGGAGAAAAACATTAACCGCACTCCTCTGTATACATGAGGGAACATATGCTTCTCATTTGCTAGCATTTGAACTCTAGATAGCTCTTCATGCTATGGCTAATACTGGAGAAAATCTTCTGAGATATGATAGTATTCACTATAAGTTACAGCTTTAGCTACTGTCCTTTTGCAGTTTTTGCTTGAACTGACATGAAGGTCAGTTGAGGGAATCATGAGGGTTTCAGGAACAGCGGCACAGCTCAGGTTTCTGTTTGTACATTTTTTCCCCCGATTTTCCCGCATGTCAGTGTGGGTTTCCTCCATGTTCCTCCTATCTGTCAAAACATGCCGGTAGGTGGACTGGCAACACTAAATTACCCATTGCAATTAACAGATGTCTGTCTCACGTGTGTGTAACACCAGCTTGATATAGCTGTGCTAGGTTTTATACTAGGTTCTAGATGAGTAAAATGAATTGTGGAGATTTGAATTTGAACAGCCGGCAGATTTATTACAATTAACAATATTACAAGAAACAGTGCAAACAATGTTGTAGAACTTTCTTTACAAATTAAAAATAAAATAAAATAAGCTTAAATCTCTAAGGTTTGATTCGTGTGAACCCGGGAGTCTTTTCCAGGATTGTGATCCGTTTGGGATAAAGGTGTTTTTATCTGTTCTTATCTGGGATCCTGTGATTTGAAGTGGTTGGGTCTGTAGATCTACTCTCGCATCCAGAGAACAGTTGGCCACACTGCTTCTGGATCCACCAAGAGTTCTCACTGGACTTGGCTCGCCATCCGTGTCCGAAACCAGCTTCCAGATCAAATCCAGATCCACTAAAAAACCAGTCGGAGCTTCCAAGAAAACAAACTCTCTCCACCCGGTTTGATTCAGAGAGAACAAAACACATACAAGGCTTCGTGTCGCTTTTCGAGGGCTCTGTATGCGTCCTGCTCCTTACGCTCTCCTACACGCTCTGCTGGTCGCATGCAGCACGTGCCTATGATGCTTTCAAGGGGACTAGGAAACTAGTGCTTTCAGGGAGTGTTGGAAACTAGGGTTTTTTCCAATAAAATTAGTAACCATGTGTTTACCTGTGTTACATGTGTATGATGCTCTGCTATGGACTGGTGTTCCATGCAGGGTTTGTTTTCAGTGATAGATATCAAAACCCTTCAAAATAAAGGCATCTGCTGAATGATGTAAAAAGGTCATTTAACTAACTTGATATAAGCTTTTGAAAAAATTTTAATTAGTATACAGGGATCCCTCGCTACTTCGCGCTTCAATTCATGCGGCTTCAGTGCATCGCGTTTTTTTTTCAATGTTCATCGAATTAAAAAATAAGGAAATTAAGGAAGAATAGGGGGAAAAGTTCAGCAAAATGCAGCAAAACAAGGACAATTATGGAAAAAAAAAAACCCCAAAAACAACAACAAAAAAAAAAACACACCGAAATCCATCAACATAATGAATTACATTTTTGTGTGAGGTGTGCATCTGAATGTGTGCACGCGCATCTGTGTGCGTGCGTCTGTATGTGTGTGTTTATATTTTATTTACATCTTAGGAATTATTTTTGAATGTTAAATTGTTATTATAAGCATTTATAGCGTTGAATATGTATTTATTGGTAATATATACACATGTGTACGTATACATCAGTCAGTGAGGGTTGATCCTACTTTGCGGAATTGGGTGGTCGCGGGTGGATCTCGGTCCTAATTATCCTTGGAAAGTGAGGGAGCCTTGTACAGTATACTGCATTGAAACCGTGCAGTCAGATGTTTTTTCACTATCTTGAGGTAATGGACATAGCATATACACAACATGTGAGCGTGTCATATACTAATGGTTTTAGTACTGTATATACTACATGGGTGCCTAAGCAAATAAAGGTGCAATAAAAAATATTTTTCTGATTTATTTATGTTTTATTTGAAAACCATTGCAGACACAGGTGAGCTTTTAGCACGGGCAGGTGCAGAGCAGTATGAGTTTATGCATTTTCTGAAAGACTTAATCTTAATTAGGATCGCAGGGAGGCGGGTGCCCATCGCAGCTGACTCAGGGTGAAGGTGGGGTACATCTAGCACAGCTCGCCAGGGCATTGCAGGGCCAACACTCACACAAACATTCATACTCACATTCACACCTAGGGACAATTTTGGAACAGCCAATGTGAAAAAGCCACTGTGGATGTTTTTTTGGACTGTGGGAGGAAACCAGAGTACCCGGAGGAAACATGCAAGCATGGGGAGAACATGCAAAGTCCACACAGAAACGCCCGAGTTGGGAATCAAACCCAGGACCTTCTTGCTGTGAGGAGGACTTGCTAACCAATTCCAAAATTTGTGTAAAAAATTTGAAAAGCGTAATGGGGACTGAGACCCCCCCCCTCCCCCACTGCCAAATCTATCTTTCTGTAGAGTTTATTCCATTTCTATTTTTACTTGTTCTTCAATTTCATTTCACTTTCACTTTCGACCTTGGACAGCTTTGTTGGTATCTCCAGATGTTTGCTAAACAAATATTGGTGAGTTGGAGAGTGTCTGTATTTATATCTTATGTTATTTTTTCAATGTTTAATTGTTATTATAAGCATTTAAAGCATTGGGTTTGTATTTATTGATATTATATACACATGTACATGTACGTATACGTCAGTCAGGGGTGGGGTGTGGGGGGGTGATCCTACTTCGCGGGTTTCGATGGTCGCGTGGGTATCTCGGTCCCAATTAACCGCGGAAATTGACGGATCCCTGTAAATACACACACATACAGACGCGCACCTCACATAAAGTAAGTAGTTTTGTTGGTGGGTTTGGGTTTTTTTTTGTTTGGTTGGGGTTTTTTTTGCATAATTGGCCTTTTTTTACAGCATTTTCCTTAACTTATTCCCAATTTTTCCTTAATTTCCTTATTTTTTAATTTTTCAATGAATAATAAACTGAAGCACGAAGTAGCGAGGGATCACTGTATAAGACTAGCAATCTGAAATGTGGTGTTTGTAGTTTATATTTACATATTTTAACTGAGCTCCACTCTTTGAGACAAACTCATAGAATGAAGATAATGGTGCTGTGGAGATAACTGGAGATACCTACATACATCACACATAAAAAGACCAGCTCTATAAAGGTGTGCATGCTGATACAAAATGTTTTTTGGACCACAAGAAAAGCTACTAAAACAAATAAAATAAAAACTAAATAATTAGAGACCTTTATTATCATATATATTTTTTCTTGTTAACGTGTAATAATGATGATGGTTCATACTTGAGCGCCTGTAGCAACATGTGAGTGTCTGTCATTTTTTTATTCAAAAATTATGCACTCAGAATAATGATTTATCATCTCGAGATAGCAGACCAATCAGATTCCTGCATGATATATATATATATATATATATATATATATATATATATATATATATATATATATATATATATATATATATATATATGAATGGGCATTATTTGGTATTACATGGAAACTACCATGAGGCTTGGCCCAGGCTGTTGAAAAGTTTAAAAGCTGTGTAGCAGAACCTCTTTAAATGCTTTTACATTCGATTACATCATTAGATTAGATCAGTATCTCTGGGTCTTGTTCATGAGTGAGGGACGGATGGAGCGGAATATCGACAGGCGGATCTCTCCAGTCTCTGCTGTGAAGTGGAGCTTGTACTGGTCTGTCGTGGTGAAGATGGAGCTGAGCCGCAAGGCAAAGCTCTCAATTTACCACTTGATCTACATTCCAACCTTCATCTATGGTCACGAGCTTTGGGTAGTGACTGAAAGAACAAGATTGCGGATACAAGCGGCTGAAATGAGCTTTCTTCGCCGGGTGGCAGATCTCTCCCTTAGAAATAGGGTGAGAAGCTCAGCCATCCGGGAGGAGCTCAGAATAGAATCGCTGCTCCTCCGCACCGAGAGGGGCTAGATGAGGAGACTCGGGTCGCTGGTGAGAATGCCTCCCGAACGCCTCCCTGGTGTGGTGTTCCTGGAATGTCCAACCGGGAATTGAACCCCGGGTTGACCCAGAATACACTGGAGGGATTAGGTCTCTCGGCTGGTCTGTGAAACACCTCGGTGTCCCTCCAGAAGAGCTGGAGGAAGTGACTGAGGAGAGGGATGTCTGGACCTCACTGCTTAGGCTGCAGCTAATTCACCTACAAAGTTCATGTCCTTGGACTGTTAGAGGAAACCTGAGTACCCAGAAGAAACCCGGATGCAAGCGTAAGCAGATGATTGAAAGTCCACACAGAAATGCCCTCGACGAGCCCACGACTCGAACCCATTATCTTCTAGCCACTACGCCATTGCGCCACCTGACTTCTATATAAAAAAATAATTTTAATAAAGTCTACCAATAACCTACATAGTGGACCTTGGAAGACAATCCAACATGAATTTGATAGGACAGTTCCATCCAGACCTCCAAAAATTCTTTTTTCAGCAGTAACATTCTGCATGTTATGTTATAATGAATCGAACACCAGATCATCTCTTCTTGAGTTCTTGTACAATAAAACAAAAGATCCCAGAAGGACAGTGTTGTTTAACATAAAGTAAAGCAGCGTTGCGCGCGGTTAACTTTAATAATATTTGCCAGACACTTGCAGTGGCCGATCTAATCTCGTTCCTGAGAGTTTTCTATTGTACTGTTGCAGTGCATGCGTAATGAGTTTAATCTAAATAGTGAATCACTCTAGATATACTTCATCAATCACCAACACAACAGTTATTTATTCTCATGTAACGTAGCACTGATGTACAAAGGCGTGTCAAAGAGTAGTGCGAACACAAGACTGGCGGGTTTGCGTTTCTAATTGAAGCAGTCACGCATATTACTCTCTCACTGGAGACTGACTGAGTATGCCACATAATAATTGGCCTTATTTCTTTAATTCTGTCATATTTACCCAGATTAAATCCTTACATTAATAATGTTTTCATGACTAACTAATGGCTTGCACTTTGCCAAGAATCGTTTTCTTCCAAGACTAATCCAAATTGGTCCAATTAATCATGTGAAAGGTAATTAGCGCAGTCAAATGAGATGTGAAGGCTTGTTGGTGCTCCGGGGATTTGTCTTTTCTTTTCCCCGTCTCTCGATAGAAGTAAAAAAAAATTAGTCAAGGATGGCGGTAGCAGGAAGGCCAGGCATTAGTAGCATAATACTAATGACTGTGCTTCTTTGTGGCAAAGTGTCTGGAAATGACAGCCATACTCATCCAAGCTGCTGGCACATTAGCAGAAATGTCGCGTCAATGAGAAGTCTAATGCAGGATGAGAAGAAAGAAAAGGGCAGGATGAATGGAATTAAAGACATGCGTACTGTACATTCAGTATGTGTATACTCACTTATTCATGTGCCACCTGATTACTCCTGTTAGGGACGCAGGGAGGCTGGAGTCTATCTCGGTCTACAGCTAGCTGGGTGCAGTCGGGGCGCACTCCGAACAGATGGTCATCACCATCACACGCATTTATTTACACCCACACTCACACCCAGGAACAATCTGGAACAGCCAATTAGCCTAATGTGCATGTCTTTCGATTGTGGGAGGAAACCGGAGTACCCGGAGGAAACCCATCCATGCATAGGAACGCCCAAGAAAAGGACTTCAACCCCAGACCCTGTTATTGTGAGCTGGACTACACGCACTACACCACCATGTTGCCGAGTATCTGTAGTGAATTTAGCAAACAATTGGGCACGTAAACAGGAAGTTATTACTAAGCCACTATTTTCTTTCAGTTCTCATCACAGTAGTTTTCATTGTTAAAACTAACTATAGATATGAAATCAGACAGCAGGGGCTCGAGTGGAAATCCACGAGAAGTCAGAGTTTTCTTATTGAGGATGTGATGCAACCACAACAGCATTACTGATACAGGGACAGCAAGGTCAGAGGAAGTGCCTGAATCCTCCCCCATCTCTGTACAGGTGGTAAGGGGTTGAAATGTCTCTAAGTGAAGAAGCAACCGTCAAAACACTTCAAAGTCTTCTGGTTAACTGTGCATTTATTTTAAGCAGCATCTTGCAACACTGCTAACATGCAAGTCGGACAAGCTTGCAGCTTTTTTATACATCTGAAGAACTCTATAAAATACACTACAGAGAACTACTCATCAGCAACTGCTGTTTCTCTTTTTTCCTAAACAGTGGATGTGTTCATGTGAATCACACAATTGGTTCCACAGCAAGTTGTACCAAAATGGCCAAATTACTCAATTATACAATTCCTCTGCCCAGGGCAGCGGTGGTCTAGTGGTATAAGGCGCCGGATCGCTGATCCAAAGGTTGGGGGTTCGAGTCCCACTCTCCACAAGGTTGTCACTGTCCTCCCAGTGCAGCTAACTGGGTTATCAAAGGCCAGCCATGTCTCTCACTGTCTGTGGTGTGAGGCATGTAAAAGAACCATTGCTGACTTTCGACAAGAGTAGGCCGCAAAGCCGTCAGCGTGTTTCCACCCTGCGATGGCCTGGCGAGCTGTCCAGGGTGTACTCTGCCCTCGCCCTGAGTTGGCTGGGATGGGCACCAGCCTCTCCGTGACCCTAATTAGGATGACGCGGTTACAGAAAATGAACTGATGAACTGAACAATTCCTCTGAGTGTATATGTTTAATCAGGTTGTTGCATGTCTTTGGTATAAAAGCAAACCTATAAAGCAAAATAAATAGTGATTATGCTAATTCATAGCCTCAACGACTGAAAATGTTCAAATTCAATTATTGTATTTTAGTCTTTATGGGGTGGGACAGTGGTGCAGTGGTTAGCACTAGTGCTGTGGTGGTGGGTACACGCCGGTACACACCGTGTACCCACGTGTTTTAGTGGCTGAGTTGCGTGTTCTGACTTAATTTGGTCTACTTTATAGTTAATCAACGTAAATTTCCATGACTGTGTAAATAAAAAGTGGAGATGAAGTGATAAATAGTTTCAAAGCCAAAGCCGCACCTTCCCCGCGCTCTGCGCGCCTCCACCCACTTTGTGGGCTGAGGTGCTGCTGCGCGCCTAGGTCGCTTCACTACCATCGTGTACTCACTTATTTTTTGACTACTACAGCACTGGTTAGCACGTTTACCTCAACCAAGAAGGCCCTAGGTTTAAGTCCCATGCTTGGGTGTTTCTAGTGGGGCTGGTGGTGTAGTGGTTAGGGTGCTGTGCTCATGATCAGGAGGTTGTGTGTTCAAATCCTAGTTAGACCCTCACTGTGCTAAGCCCCCTAGGCAAGGTCTCAACCATAAGTGTGCCTCTGTTCACCCAGCAGTATAAATAGGTACCAGTAAAAATATGCTGGGAAGGTAACCTGTGATGGACTAGCATTCCATCCAGGAGGAGTTGATCTCCTAGTCGCTTCACGCTATGGAACCCGGGGATAAGCACTGGCCTGGTGAGCCCAAAGGACTTTACCTTAGTTGGGTGTTTCTGAGGGAAGTTTGGATTTTTTTTTTTCTGTACTTGTATTGGTTTGAACACGATTACGCCATTTTTTGCTGATATTACAGCTGAACACACATGTAGCATTCTTTGGATGATGGAAATCAAATACAGGGATCCCTCACTTTCCACGGTTAATGGGGACCGAGATTACCCCGCGATTGCTGATTTCCGCAAAGTAGGATCGACCCCGCTGACTGATGTATACATGCATGTATATGTGTATATAATATCAAAAAATACATATTCAACCCTATAAATGCTTATAATAACAATTAAACATTCAAAAATAAAGCTGAAGAAGTAAATAAAATATAAATACACACACATACAGACGCGCAGACACACTTAGATGTGCACCTCACATTAAAAATGAAAGTACTGTAGTTTTGTTGGGGTTTTTTTTTGTTCTTGTTTGTTTGGGTTTTTTTTTTTTTTTTTTTTTTTTTTTTTGTGCATAATTGGCCAAGACAAGGCAATTGTTTGCAAACAATTTGTTTGAATTGTGGTGGCAATTTCTTTCTTTCTTTTTTTTTTTCCAATGAATAATTTTGAAAAACCCACGATTCTGATTCACGATTCACAGAAACTAAAGCATGAAGTAGCGAGGGATCACTGTATTGCTTCATAGCATTGTTGCTGAAGTTCCCACAATTATCTTGCATTTGGTGGTTGCTTTGCCTTTCTGTCCAGTTTTATTTGTGGAGATTGTGCTGCAAATTCCATGATCTGTGCTTACTGACTCTATTCTTTGAAGGAAGGTCTGAAATCCTGCCTTTTTTTTGGAGGCAGCATGGTGGCAAAGTGGTTAGCACGTCCAACTTACAGCAAGAAGTTCAAGGTTTCTGGGTTTCTGTGTGGAGTTTGTATGTTCTCCTCGTGTTTCTGTGGGTTTCTTCCTGCTACTCCAAAGACTCGGACAATCCAAAGACATGAACGTCAGGCTAACTGGCTGTTCCAAAATGTCTGAAGTTATAAACATGAATGTGAATGGTTGTGTGTGTTGACCTCTGGCAAGTTGTTCAAGGTATACCCTGCCTTCACCCAATGTTGGTTGAGATAGGCTGCAGTCTCTCCACAACCCTAATAGGACTAAACGGTTTGGAAAATGACGGAGTGCGTGAGAGTGATTAGAACCTAGTGACCTTGCATTTCAGCATTTCTAGCTGTCACTTACATCTGTACATTTGCATGAGTTTGAGTCTGTAAGCAGTAGAGCATGATTTATACTGAACCTTAGCAGCAAAAATTAGCCCAGGGAGATGCGGTTAAGCTGCAGAGAACTGGTCCTGCTTCTCAAATGTTGCCAGCTCTGAGTAATAAGTTTGCTGTTTGACAATATTTAATCTAAATTTCATTACAATAATCACCCTTTTGCGGCTACTATATATTAATTGTTGGTTGCTTCGCCTTCACCCATCGGTCCATTTAATTCTAAACCAGCTCGCTGGGGTTTAAGTGTGGAGACTGTACTGCCATTCCATGATCTGAAGCCAGCCACCTTGTTATTTTCCTCCAAGATAGATCATAAATCCCACTTTTCATTAGGGCAGCATAGTGGCGTAGTGGTTACTGTGTCCGCCTCACAGCAAGAAGGTCCAGGGTTTGAATCCTGGCTTCTATGAGGGTGTTTCTATGTGGAGTTTGCATGTTCTCCAAATGATTGTGTGGATTTCTTCCTGTGCACATAGGAAGATTGACTGTTCCAAGTGTGAATTGTGATATGTGTGTTGGTCCTGTAATGTACTCGGGGAATACCCCGCCTTCACCCACAATCGGCTGAATTAAGTGGTTTGCTAAATAAATGAAAAAAATTGAAGGTGTTCTTAAACGTTTGACTGGTAATGAACATTCCTGGGCAAAAAAAGAGCCATCATTGAAGTTACATATATGTAGGTATAGTGGTAAAAGTCTGTAACAGCCAAGGATACATCAATATCAGATAATGGTGATAGTTTGTCGAAAGACCAGCTAATTTTTTTAATCAAATTCGCTAATAAATATCCCAGCCCACACCGCCAAGGCCACTAAAGCGTAGCTGGACATGCACAGACGGCATTAAGCTCCTGTCTAGATTTGCACCTAAGAGAGAACATCTGGACATACATCCACATAAATTAAATGGCCGAAAGTTTAGTAACACCACTGAACTCTGGGATGATGTCAAGTACGAGTGAACGACTTTGGACATTTCCAGATGCAAGAAACTTTCAGCGAGCTGAACCAAGAGACCTGAATGTTTGCAAAAATCTAAAGGTAAAGTAATTCCATATTGACTATTTAATAAAATCCGCATACTTACGCAATACCGGGATCCGTCACTTTCCGCGGTTAATTGGGACCGAGATCCTCTTGCGACCACCAAAATCCATGAAGTAGGACCTCCCCCAACCCCCAACCTCCATGTATATGTGTATATAATATCAATAAATACATATTCAATGCTATAAATGCTTATAATAACAATTAAACATTAAAAAAATAATGCATAAGATGTAAATAAACTATAAATGCACACACATACAAACGTGCGCGCATACACATGCACGTCGATGCGGTGCACGCACTCAGATGCACACCTCACAAAAATGTAACTAGTTTTGATGGGAGGTTTTGGGTTGTTTTTTGTTTTGTGTTTGTTTAGGGTTTTTTTTCACAATTGGCCTTGTTTTTGCTGCATTTTCCTTAACTTTTCCCCATTATTTCTTAATTTCCTTATTCTTTAATTTGATGAATATTTTTTAAAAATGTAGCCGTGAGGAGGTGGGGGGGGGCACAAACCAGTGTCTCTCCCTCATGCCGGTCCCAAGCCCGGATAAATGCAGAGGGTTGTGTCAGGAAGGGCATCCGACGTAAAACCAATGCCAAACTTTATAATGCAAATCACAAATATTACCTCCATACCGGATCGGTCGAGGCCTGGGTGAACAACGACCGCCATCAGTGCTGTTAACCAACAGGGTGCTGGTGTAAATTGGACTACTGTTGGTCGAAGAAGGAGAGGCGGGAGGCGTGTCCGTAGGCAGAGAGAGAAGAGGAAACGCATGAGTCTAGGATTGATAGTAGGGACTTTAAATGTTGGAACTATGAAAGGAAAAGATAGAGAGCTGGCTGACATGATGCAGAGGAGCAAGGTGGACATACTGTGTGTTCAGGAGACCAGGTGGAAAGGTAGCAAGGCTAGAAGCTTACGACCAGGGTTTAAGCTGTTTAATCATGGTGTGGATTGGAAGAGAAATGGAGTAGGACTCATCTTGAGGGAGGGGTTTGTCCGGAATGTTCTAGAAGTGAAAAGAGTCTCAGACAGAGTGATGAGTCTCAAGTTAGAAATTGAAGGTGTGATGTTGAATGTTGTTAGTGCTTATGCCCCTCAGGCAGGATGTGAGCTAGAAGAGAAGGAGAGACTCTGGAGTGAGTTTGATGAAGTGATGCAGAGTACCCCCAGAGGTGAAAGAGTGGTCATTGGTGCAGACTTCAATGGACATGTTGGTGCAGGCAACAGAGGGGATGAGGAAGTGATAGGCAGGTTTGGTATCCAGGACAGGAACACAGAAGGACAGATGTTGATAGATTTTACAAAAAGGATGAAAATGGCTTGGTGAATACTTTCTTCCAGAAGAGACAGGAGAAGAGGGTGACTTATAAAATGGAGGTAGGAGCACACGGTAGACTACATCTTGTGTAGCCGATGCAATTTGAAGGAAGTCAGTGACTGCAAAGTAGTAGTGGGTGAGAGTGTTGCCAAACAGCATAGGATGGTGGTGTGCAGGATGGCGGTGATGGTGAGAAAGGTGAAGAAGGCAAAGACAGAGCAGAAGACAAAGTGGTGGAAGCTGAAAAAGGAAGAGTGTCATGTCTTCAAGGAGGAGTTGAAACAGGTTTTGGGTGGTCAGGAAGTGCTTCCAGATGACTGGACAACTACAGCTAATGTGATCAGGGAGACAGGTAGGAGAATACTTGGTGTGTCATCTGGAAGGAGAGGAGATAAGGAGACTTGGTGGAGGAATGAGGAAGTGCAGGAGTGTGTACAAAGGAAGAGGTTAGCTAAGAAGAACTGGGACATAGAGAGGACCGAAGAGAGTAAATAGGAGTTCAGGGATACACAGTGTAAGGCAAAAGTAGTGATGTCAAAGGCCAAACAGAGGGCGTATGATGACTTGTATGATAGGTTGGACAGTAAGGAGGAAGAAAATGATTTATACAGGTTGGCACAGCAGAGAAATCGAGATGGGAAGGACATGCAGCAAGTTAGTGATAAAGGACAGAGAGGGAAATGTATTGACGGATGACAGAAGTGTGCTGGGAAGATGGAAAGAGTACTTTGAAGAATTGATGAATGAGGAAAATGAGAGAGAACAAAGAGTAGAAGAGGTGACCGTTGAGGACCAGGAAGTAGCAAAGATTAGTAAGGGTGAAGTGAGGAGGGCACTGAAGAGAATGAAGAGTGGAAAGGTAGTTGGTCCTGATGACATACAAGTTGATGTATGGAAGAGTCTAGGAGAGGTAGCAGTGGATTTTCTGACAAGAACCTTCAACAAGGTCTTAGAGGGTGAGCAGATGCTGAAGGAATGGAGAAGTGTGTTGGTGCCCATTTTTAAGAACAAGGGAGACGTAAAGAGTTGTGACAACAACAGAGGGATAAAGTTGATGAGCCATACGATGAAGCTATGGAAAAGAAGAGTGGAAGCTAGCCTTAGGGCAGAGGTCAGCATTTGTGAACAACATTTTGGTTTCATGCCAAGAAAGAGCACCACAGATGCAGTGTTTGCGTTGAGGATGTTAATAGAGAAGTACAGAGAAGGTCAGAAGGAGAAGTATGTTAGTGGTGCAGGACATGTATGAGAGATGTAAGACAGTGGTGAGGTGTGCTGTCGGCGTGACCGAAGAATTCAAGGTGGAGGTGGGACTGCATCAAGGGTCAGCTCTGAGCCCCTTCTTGTTTGCTATGGTGATAGACAGGCTGACAGACGAGGTTAGACAAGAATCTCCATGGACTATGATGTTTGCAGATGACATTGTGATCTGTCGTGAAAGCAGAGAACAAGTGTAGGAAAATCTAGAGAGGTGAAGGTATGCCCTGGAAAGGAGAGGAATAAAGATTAGCCTCAGTAAGACAGAATACATGGGTGTGAATGAGAAGGACCCAAGAGGAACGGTGAGGTTACAGGGAGCAGAGATAAGGAAGGCGGAGGATTTTAAGTACTTAGGCTCAACAATGCAGAGCAATGGAGAGTGTGGAAAAGAGGTGAAGAAGCGTGTGCAGGCAGGTTGGAATGGTTGGAGAAAAGTGTCCGGTGTGATGTGTGATACTAGGGTATCAGCAAGAATGAAAGGAAAAGTGTACAAGACGGTGTTGAGGCCAGCGATGTTGTATGGTTTAGAAACAGTGGCGCTGAGGAAAAGACAGGAGGCAGAGCTGGAGGTAGCAGAGATGAAAATGTTGAGGTTCTCTCTGGGAGTAACGAGGAAGGATAGGATCAGAAATGAGTACATCAGAGGGACAGCTCATGTAAGATGTTTTGGAGACAAAGTCAGAGAAGCTAGATTGAGATGGTTAGAACATGTACAGAGGAGGGATAGTGAGTATATTGGTTGTAGGATGCTGAGGTTGGAACTACCAGGCAGAAGGCCTAGAGGAAGACCAAAGAAGAGATTTATGGATGTGTTGAAGGAAGACATGAAGGTCGTTGGCGTAAGAGAAGAAGATGCAGAGGACAGGGTGAGAACAGCCGAAAGAAGGAGATTAAAAAAAAACGCGATGCATTGAAGCCGCATGAATTGAAGCACGAAGTAGCGAGGGCTCCCTGTATATATACAGTACTGTATATATATTTTATAGTTAACTACTACTACAATTTTGGAAAATGCAATCGCGGCTCCTTTTTTTGCCCAGGAGTGTATTGCAGAAGGCTAAAGCTCCAGACAAGCAAATGATGTCATACAGAAAACTGAATATCAGTGTCTATATATGGTTTGAGGTCCTGACATAAGTCCATTATGCATTATGCTTGATGAATGAGGCCTTCAAGGATAGCTTCTTTGTAAAATAAGATTTAAAAAATTGGACATATTACCATTTGGCAAGAATAACTACCAAATAGTAGACTGATACTGCTGTGAAATATGGTGATGTCGGGAAGCTGCGACATGGTTTCAAATGAACCTGTCTTGAAATAATGAGAACATTCTGTATGCTTTGATTTATAAGGACACCATCGTTTGTTCATTCCTCAGGAGCTGTGAGGCATCATTCCTACCCAGTGTACCATCATGTCGCATTGTGTCATACTCTCATCCTTATCAGAGAAACATACAGTTGAAGATGGACTTTTATAGATTTGTGAATGATCAGGAGTTTTGAAGATAAGGAAGTGTACTCTGTTTCTATAATACAGGATTTTTATAATCCTCCAGACTGACCATTACATTTGCATTCGCATTTGAGTCTGCCTTCAGTTCACTATACCCATAAATTCGGAGCAGCATGTTCTATCCTCATTCTCAGTGTGAGTTATAAGCAGTGGAGGCAATTTAGCCAGAACTCACAAGTATTGATCAAGACTCAGTGAAATAAATAGGCTGCCAGGCTCTTATCAATCAAAGCTGACAACATTTGAGGAGCAGGACCAGCTCTCTGCAGCTCGACCGCATCTCCCTGAGCCGATTTTTGCTGTTAAAGTTCAATATAAATCATGCTCTACTGCTTACAGACTCAAACCCATGCAAATGTACAGATGTACCTGACAGTTGGAAATGCTGAAAGCAAGGTTATTGGGTCCTAAACACTCTCACACACTCACTCATTTTCCAAATCATTTAATCCTATTAGGCTGCAGCCTATCCCAACCAACTTTGAGCAAAGGCAGGATACACCCTGAACTTGCAATACCTTAGTAAGACCAACAGACACAACCATTCACACTCACTTGCACATCGATTTCGGACAGCCAATTAGACTGTTGTACACGTGTTTGGACTGTCAGAGAAAACTGGTGTACCTGAAGGAAACCACACAAGCATGTGAGCTTCACACAGAAAAGCCTGAGCCCAGGACTTAAACCCAGGACCTTCTTGATGTTAGACGGACATGCTAACTCATGCTGCCCAGTCTTAAACATGTAGTTCATCTGAAACTGGAGAGAAACAGCACAGTTGTTAGCACTGCTGGACAGATTCTAGAATTAGCCTAAATGCTGAGGGGGTGGAAATGTAGCAATTAGATGTGCTAATGTCTCAGTACACAGTATGCATATATTTTATTTTAATATGAATTTTTTTTTTGTCTAAATCACAAGTTATTTGAGTATCTATCGATCTCTCTCTCTCTCTCTCTCTCTCTCTCTCTCTCTCTATATATATATATATATATATATATATATATATATACACACACACACACACACACACACACACACACACACTTTGTATATGTGGGGCCGTGGTGGTCTAGTGGTATAGGGCGCTGGATCACTGATCCAAAGGTTGGGGGTTCGAGTCCTACTCTCCACAAGGTTGTCATTGTCCCCCCCCCAGTGCGGCTAACTGGGTTATCAAAGGCGGTCCATGTCTCTCACTGTCTATGGTGAGAAGCATGGAAAAGAACCGTTGCTGACTTTCATAAAGAGTAGCTGCAAAGTCGTCAGCGTGTTTCTGTCCCTTGCTAAAAGGGTTGTGACAGGAAGGGCATCCGACGTAAAAACCTCTGCCAAATCAAATGTGCGAATCAGATGATTCGCTGTGGCGACTCCCGAGTAAAAGGGAAAAATCCAAAAGGAAGACAGACAGATATATATATATAAAATATACAGGGATCCCTAACTTTCCGCAGTTAATGGGGACCGAGACCCCTGCGACCGCCAATTTCCGCGAAGTAAGATCGACCCCCCCGCTGACGTATACGTACATGTATATGTGTATATCATATCAATTAATACATATTCCATGCTATGCATGCTTATATAAGAATTAAGCATTCAAAAATAATGCATAAGATGTAAATAAAATCTAAATACACATACAGATGTGCGCACGCGCACACACTCAGATGCACACCTCACAAAAAAATATAAGTGCTGTAGTTTTGTTATGGGGTTTTGGGTTGTTATTTTTTGTTTTTGTTTGTTTGGTGGGAGGGGAGGGTTGCGGAATTGGCCTTGTTTTGTGGCATTGTCCTTAACTTTCCCCCTATTTTTCTGTAATTTCCTTATTTTTTTATTTTTTGATGAATATTTTTTGAAAAGCCCGTGATGCACCGAAGCCGCAGAAACCATATATATATATATATATATATACACACACACATATATATATATACATACATATATATACATATATATACATACATATATATACATACATATATATATATATATATATATATATATATATATATATACATATATATACATACATATATATATATATATATATATATATAGGGCAGCACAGTGGCGAAGAGGTTAGCACGTCTGCCTCACAGCAAGAAGGTCCTGTGTTC